>JAJTUV010000257.1:0-1200000 GCA_021653895.1 Mastomys natalensis | reverse complement strand
GTTCTCACATTATTGATTTGTGGCAGTTTACTATCCTGACTATAGCTGTTGGTAAGGATGTGTATTTTCTATTGGTGTAAATTAACATAACACTAAATGAACCATTTAAAATACATAATCTGCACAGGGGAGATAACTCAGTGGGAAAAGCACTTCCTGTGCAAGTGTAAGGACCTGAGTTCGGATCCCGAGCACCCACATAAAAGCCTGGTATGACTGTAGCATGTCTGTAATGCAGCTCTGGTTGGTGCAGTCCAGTGGATCCTGGGAGCTCACTGGCCAGCCAGCCTCGTTGAAACTGTGAGCTCCACATTCTAGAAGAGACCTTGTTTCAAACAATAAGATAGAGACTAAGAGAGGAACATACCCAGTGGTGTTTACAAGTTGACCTCTGGTGTTTACAAGTTCTGGCACAGGTGTGTACACACACACACATCTTACACATACATGGACTCGCACACACAGAGGGACATGCACTCGCACACATCACATGCACATATCACATATATACACATGCACATATCACACATACACATATCACACACACACACACAGAGGCAGGCACTTGAGCACGCACACACACATACACACACATGCATACACAGAGGCACACATGCACATATTACACACACATGCACATATCACACACACATACACATATCACACACACACACAGAGGCTCTCTCGCATACACACACACACACACACACACACACACACACACACACACGCAGATATACAGCCAGTGGATGCTGCTGTCCCAGAGCTGTGCAGGCTCTGCCACTGGCTCACTCTGAAATGTTTTCATCACCAGTAGACGCTCTCATGAAGCTTCTACACCTTCCTCCCCTATCTCCAGCAGCCTTGAATCCACTTTCTGTCTCTGGATTTACCTCGAAGGAAGATTTAATGGAAGTGGCCATTTGGGTCTGTTTTCCCTCACTTAGCTTTATCGTCCTCCACGTTCATCCTCCTTGTAGGAGTTGCAACTTCGGCTCCTTCTGTGAGAGTCATCTGGTCATGTGGCAGCCCTTTCTCTTCCCTCCACAGGTGAACATCTGAATTTCCACCAGTTGGCTATGGTGGCGGTCATTTGCTGTCCTGTTTTTAATTCTTGCAGTGGGATGCACCTCTGTATGGTGCTCTCTCAGGTTGCTTATTTATTTATTTATTTATTTGTGGTGGGCGATGCTAGGAATTGAATAGAGGAGCCTTGGGCTCGTGCATGCTAAGTACATGTTCTACCACTGAGATCCTTGCTCAGCCTCCCCATTTGCGTTCTTAATGTATGAGAACTCCAGTGGCATAGACATGACTACAAAAACAACACATGAGCTCCTGGGTCTGGATTCTCCAGTTTCTGGGTATGTGTCTGGTCTAGGAAGCTGACAGCCTCCTAGTCTCCCAAATGGCTCTGCTAATGTCCTTACTGGGTCTCAGTCTACAGGGCCCTTCCCTGAGGAGACTGCTGGGTGATGGCTGCTGGGCAGTGGCTTCTCTGTAGGCCACATTTCCTGAGCTAATTGCTCCTGTGGGGCTTCAGTGATGTCCTCTGTGCCTACCATGAGCAAATGGTATTATCGGTCTCTGCCCCAGTGGCTTCCAGACACTGGCAATTGAATTACAGTGGTCCACCTGCCCTTTGGCTGGTGGCTCCCTCAGCTGTTCCCTGAGTGGGCTGAGGTCCTTCCTAGTGCCCCTGCAGAGAGGGTGAGAGTGGAGCTCTTGGGATGGATGGAATAGAGGAGGGTGAACTGTGCAGCAGGCTGGAGGGACTCAGTGTGGACTCACAGGGACAGCCTGGGTGCCCTTGTCCTACCTCTCCAGGTCCTCCTCTGCAGCCTTATCTCCTTGTAGCCCAGCCTTGCCCGGGGCACTTCCCTGATTACACCCTGATTACAGCTCCTTACTGCCCACATGACAAAGCCCAGGCACAAGCCTAGCAGTCTCTGCCCAGTCCTCCTATATAGACCAGAAGTAGCTTCAGGCTCAGGTCCTAGCACTGTGGGGGTCCTCAGGCCAATGGCAGCCCTTCCATGGCCCAACACTTTCCTGTATGAGTCAGCTGGTAAAGAGGGGCTGGCAAGACACATGCCCCTTCTACCTGACAGATAAAAGTCTCCAACACACAGTCCCCCTCATTTCCCTTGCTTTGGGTCCTTAAAGGCCAGACACAGGCTAAAAATGATATAGCATCAGAGAAGCAGATCCTGGGTTCCTGGGTAACTTCTTGGACCCAGTCTGGACTGCAAGGGAATATGGATTTACCTGTGCTTGGTTGCAGAGGTTTTGGGATTCTATTACAGTAATTAGTAATTAGGGTACCACAATGCACAGAAATCTTAGGTACCCAGAAGTGACTAGAGTAATAAGCTTCAGTTTCCTCACAGTGAGATGAGGTGGTAGCCCTTGTAGAATCACAGAAAAGACGGAACAAGGAGGGCCTCCCAGGTACCTGGCACCTAGCCAGCTGTACTGCAGCAACTTTCTCGGTGCTGAACATGACCAGGGCCCACTGAAGCAGAGCAGCTGTGCTCACCTGACAAGGCCTTGGGAGGTGAGGCCTATTACCATTTCCTCATGGAGGGTCCTGAGGACCCAATTGCCACTATATGAGGTAAAAGTAACAGACTTGGATGGGGCTTCTTGGTGGTGTAGCTGTGACTCACCCACAATCCTTGTAAGTAACTCAAGTAAACCCATCAGTTCACCAAGGTGGACTCGGCAGAATTCTTTCTTTGGGCCATTGGTGCCCTCTGTCTGTGGGGCAAATGGCTGCTTTTCTATGTCTGTCACAGGACACCAGCCCTCTGCACTGGAAATTATTTGATATCTGCTCTAGGCTTCAGTGACATCCATCCTTCTGTCTTCCCCCTCCCCCTTTCCCATCCCTGTTACCCCCTTCCTATTCTCCTTCTCTTCCGTTTGGGTCTTGCTGTGTATCCTCAAACTTGCCATCTCCCTGCCCAGTCTCCTGAGTGTCAGGTCGGCATGCCACCATACCTGGGATCTGCCTGGAGTTTTGTTTTGTTTTTTCCTCTGCCCTTTCCATTCCACGCCCCTTCTAGGCTCACCTGAAGCTGAGGCCTTTGCTGAACCTCCAGCCCTTAGAATCCTGTTTCTAGGCCAGAGGCCACATTCTGCATGGACTTCCATTGGTGTGTCCTTCTTAGTACTCTGTCCTTCTGTCTCTTCTATACCAGATACTGTGACCAGTCTGCAGAGAGCTTTATCCAAAACAATCCACAAATGGTATTTTCATTTGTAGATGAGATGTGTTTTGTTTGCTCTAGACTGAGCCTAGTAGCATGAGATGGACCAAGGGTTTGAAGGTGGGAAAGATCCTTGCTCCACTTCAGGAGACTCACTCCTTTTTTCCTTCTGTGACACTTCTATGCCCTCCTGGTCTGTTTGTCTCTCCACCCCCACTCCCTCCCAGCCCAAGGACTGAAGCTGCTGAGGCAAATTGTCACCAAATAAAACTCAGATGAAGTCTGGCGCCTGGGTTCCCTTGCTACCACCAGGAATCATTCTCAGCTACGTCTGAGGTCGTCTCTGGTCTTAGTTCCCTACCCTAGAACCCACCAGCTGCTGGCCAGATGTAGCCAAGGACAGCTGGGTGTAAAGACAGGAAGTTGCTAGACAGCTTGAGGTTCTCACACCAGAGCCCAGATGTAAGCCAGCTCTCCTATGGCCCCTTCTTTCTCCATCCTCCTTCCCTCTGCCATGGCCTCCTCTAGACAGTCCTCCCTGTGCATACGTTAGGAGTGTGGGCTTTCTCCCTTTTGGCCTCTGCTAAGGATAGGATGCAGATGAAGAACCAGAAGGCTCATAGGCATACATCCCTGCCTATACCCAGGATGCCTAGGTAGACTGGTGAGGAAGGTAGGCTCAGCCACGGTAGTGATAGGACGCCTGAGGTCCTGTGCAGTGGACTTGAGGTTTGCTAAAGCACAGGAAGAGAGAGTTGAGCCAAGTTTGGGCAGGCCTGACACAGCCAGAGAAAAGGATACTGCTGGTCCTTTGAGGCCACTGCTCTAGCTCCCAGAGAAGTCTGGAAGAGTCCAGCTAGAACGTAACATGACTCTTCCCCAATTTCTGCAGCCTTCACCAATTTTCTGCCTCAGGGCCAGAGAGCAAAATAGAGCGGGGTCTGTGTCTAGGTCAATGGTTGTCAGAGGGACCTTCAGTTTCTCCAGGATCCAGATCAGCCCCTCTCAAGCTGCCTGAGGATCCTCTGCAGTGTGGACAAGCAGGGGTACACAACTCACCATGGTTCCTGGAAGCTACCCTAAGTGAGTTCTGTCCCCTGGGGACCCCACATTAGAGGCAGCCTGGGCTTAGCCTAGTGGCTTCCTGTCTCAATTCCTCCTGTCCCATGGGACAGCTACAGCCTGCAGGTAACTTGTGCCCACAGATCACATACTGAGGGGACTCTCCAACTTATATGTACATACAAACACTGTTATGCTACTGTGACAGTGAACACAAATGGCTCTCTGAATGATAGAGGGGACATACTTGCGGTCCTGACATTTCTCCAAGCACCCTAGCTCCCCACTGGCCATGTGTCTACGATCACAGCCCAGTCCCACTTATCTCCAGGTGCTACCTGCCAGCCAACACAGCAGCGGTGTCTCCCTGTGGTGCTCATGTTTACAGCCCCAGGGGAGCAGGCCCAGCTGCAGTCATAATTCAGACAGCTCTCAGGTTGCTGGAAACTCAGCTGGCTTCTGTTTCTTACTATGACAGAAAAGGCTTCTCTGAACCTCTGCTCAGCCTAGAACTTTCCCCTCCCAGGGTTCTCTCTTCCACTGGGATAGCTCCTAGCATGGGTTCCCAGGACCAGGGATGTGGCTCAAAGGCCTGAACCCTATGAGCTGCATAGCTGAGGTGGTGAAGGCCTAGGAAATTATCTGCTCTCTCCTTCCTATAGGCAAGGAGACTGAGGTCACAGAGAGGAGGTGACCCATGAGAGTGAAGGCCAGCATGTAGGCCATCTCCGTAGGCTCCTGCATACACACTGTACACACACACAGAGGCACACACACAGAGGCACACACACACACACACACACACACACACACACACACAAGGCACACACACAGAAGAGGCACACATACATAAACATAAAAATTTTTAAAAGTCTTGAGCTGGATGTGGTAGCACATACCTGTAATACTAACACTTAAGAGGTGGTGACAAGGAGGTCAGGAGTTCAAGGTTATTCTTGACACACTAGAAGTTTAAGACTAGCCTGGGCAACACAAAACACTGTCACAAAAATCAGAACAAAACAAGACAAAAATATATTGTTATATAGAATGCCTGCTATACAAGCTACAAATTTTAAGAGCTGTGACTGTGGCCCAGGGGTAGAGCCTTTGTCACACATGTATAAGGCCCTGGCTGGGTTCAATCCCTACTGCTAAACAGCTACAAATAAAAACAATGACAGAAACATTGCAAACTTCAATGGCTTTCAAAACATTATAGTATTATTATCAGTACACTTGATATTCAAATATTGTCATCATCTCCCCTAAGAGTTCTGTGATGGCCTAATCCATTGTGACCTGATCTTCAGTTGACCAATTACATCTGTAAAAATCCCATTGCTAGATAGAGTCAGGCATGAATCTGGGGACATGCCTTCAACCTACCACAAACAGGACATATAGAACAGGAGGTTCTATAGCACAGTAGTAGAGTATGTGCCTAGCATGCACAAGGCGTGGGATCAACCCTTGGTACTATGAAACCAAACCAAAAATGTAAAAAATGACAGATTCTGTAGTGGTTAGGGTTTTTTAAATTTAATTAATTAATTAATTAATCTATCAACAATACAAGCTAGGGTCATCTAGGAAAGAGGGTAAGAAAATGTCCCATTATATTGGCCTGTAGGCAAGTGTGTAGGAGCATTTTCTTGATGGTTGAGGTGGGAGGGCCCAGCCCACTATGGGCAGTACTAGTTCTGGGCTCCAGGGATGCATCAAGCTAGCAGGCTGAGCAAGCCATGGAAACAAACCAGTAAGCATGTTTACTCCACAGCCTCTACTTCTGTTCCTCCCTCGAGCCCCTGCCCTGTCTTCCCTTCATGACGGACTGGAAGTTGTGAGGGGAATGAGCCCTCACCTCCCCAGGTTGTTTTTAGTTGTCATCTTTATCAAAGTCCTAGGAAGCAAAACAGGACAGAAATTGGTACCAGATTGTAGGCTATTGCTATGACAGACCTGACCATATTGTTTTGGGAGGGCTGTAGAAATGTTGAGAACTTTGGGCTGGAAAATCCGTTAGTGCTCCAAACTTAATGGATGTTTTATAGGAGCTTGAGAGATAAGAGTTCTGAGAGTTGATGATGGAGTCCTGGTTTACAAAATTTCAGAGTCCTGCAGATTCTACTGGGGCTATTCACGTGATATTTTCTATTAAGAATATGTGATATCTGGGCTAGCAATGGTGCTACATGCCCTTAATCTCAGCACTTGAGGGCAGAGGCAGGCAGATCATTGTGATTTTGAGGCCACACTGGTCTAGCAAGTTCTAAGTCAGCCAGGGCTACAAAGAAGCTGGAGAAATGGCTCAATTGTTAAGAGCTGGCTGCTCTTCCAAAGGACCTGGGTTCAGTTCTCAGCACCCACATGGCAGCTCACAACTGTTTGTAACTTCAGTTCCATGGGATCTGACACCGTCACACAGACAAAATACCAATGTACACTAATTAATAATTAATTTAAAAAAGGAGATACACTGCCTCAAAACAAACAAACAAAACCAACCAACAAACAAACAAAACAATCAACCAAAACAACCACAAACAAACAAATGTCTGCAGTTTTGAGGCTGGAGAGTCAACTGTGATTAACAAGAGACAGCACTATTGTATTGAAACCTCTGCTTTATGGGAACAATGAGTGCTGGTTAGCTGGGACCAAGAAATTGACTGTGATTAATAGAGACCAGCATCACCGAATTAGCCATTTGGAAAAGTACTTCCTTAAGAGTCTGTAAATAGGAGCTGTGGTCCAGAGGGAGCCAAGGCTACAGCTCAAGCTGGCAGCTGAACTCGGTAATGTTAAGAGTCTCTCAGGTTGGTATGTCTCCCAGGTGGTGCTGGTTTTGGCAGCGTAAGGGCTGCAGGATTGAAGGGGTCATGGAGAGCAGCTGTGAGGGGCCTGGAGAGGCCAGTAGTGAAGGTGCAGCTTCAGTTGCAGTGGAGACCAAAGAATATTGGAGATGCAAGAACCGCAGAAGGTATGGAATGGAGCCGGCCTGAACCTACAAGATAAACTGTGTGTATTGTGGTGGCAGAGCCAGAGAAGTATGGCTGCTCAAGCCCTTTGAGCTCAAAAGAAGATGAGGAAGTGGGGCCCAGGAATTAGACACGGAGTCAGGCAAACCGTTAGACTTTGATTTTGCTTTGCCTCCGTCAGATTGGTCTGTAGGCAAGTCTTTGGGGGCATTTTCTTGATTAATGATTGATGTGGGTGAACCCAGCTCACAGTGGGTAGTGTTACCTCTGGGCAAGCGGTCTTGTGTAAGAAAGTAAGAGCACACTGTGGACTAAGCAATATGCCTCTGTGGCCTCTGTTTCAGTTCCTGCCTCAAATTCTTGCTTGGCCTTCCCTGGGTGATGGACTATGAGCTGTAAGCTGGAATAAACCCTTTCCTCCATAAGTTGTTTTTGGTCATAATCTTTATCACAATGATAGAGAGCCAGCTAGAGCAGAGCCCTAAATGGTCTGGCAGCAAGCTTCTTAGTACTGGGTGGGGTCGGCCAGCATAGCTAGTTACATTAGCGGTTGCATGTTCAGATTCTTCCCTGATAGCTGGCACAATTCAGAACCTTATTGTTACAGTTCAGGCTCTCTATGGAAACTCACTTAGCCCCTTGTCATGAAGCATTAAGAAGGTGTAAACTTACCCAGACCATTGCATTTGGACATGGGACCTGGGGAATAGTTACGTGAGGCCAAATGGTGCTGATGTTGCCTCAGTGGACATAGGTACAGTGGATTCTTTACCACAGCATTAGTTACTTTTCTGATTGTGGTGGTGTTAGCTCATGGGAGAGAGGGTTTGCTTTGTGTTACAGAGGAGACACAGTCTGTCATGGCACAGAAGGGGAAGGCCACTGGCCACATTGCATCAGCAGGCAGGAAGCAGGGAGATGAACGTTGGTGCTTAGCTCACTGTCTCCTTTTTATTCTATACAAGCCCTCAACCCGTGAGATGACAGCTGTATTTAGAAGAGGATCTCTCAGCTCAATTAATCAAATCTAGAAACTGAGGTTTGTCTTCTAGCTGACTGTAGTTTCTGTCAAGTTAGCAGTATCAACCATCACAAACTCTTGATTGGTTGCATCCCTGCTCTCTGGTCATTATGCGTTTTGAAGATCTCACAGTTGCTTTTTGGGATTTTGAGAACAAAGCACCATAGGCTAAGCAGCTCACTCTGCAGACATTTATGTCTCACAATTCCAGAAGTGGGAAGACTGTGTGTGTGTTGAAGCAGGTTGGCTTCATCTGTGTCTTGTCTATCCATGGTTTCCTAGGGTCTGTCCTATGCCTGTGCCTGAGTTCTTGTCTCTGCTCAGCAGGATTCTAGGCCTGCTAGTTTCAGACCCATCCAAATGATCTCAATGGAACTCTGGAACACAGTCATTGTTCAACTTTGTGTGTGTGTGTGTGTGACTGTATGCACGCTATGTATATATGTGTGCCCTTAGAGGCCAAAAAGAGGGTGTCAGATCCCAGGCAGTTGTGAGCCACCCAACAGGGGTGCTGGAGAGTGAGTGGAAGTCCTTGGCAAGAGCAGCATACATGCTGAGCCACCTCTCTAGCTCCTCAACCACCGTTTACAAAACCTTCTCAATAGTATCCTGAGGCATGGGGAGATTGGGAGGGGGCATAATTCTACTCATGCATACCCCAGCCACTGAGAAGAGAAACTCTGGTTTCCTTGTAATCAGAGACAGAAGAACCACTTTCTACCCTTTCAGGTCTCAAGAGTAAGAGGACTGAAGAAAAGCGTTGGCAGTCTGGGTCTGCAGAGCTGGGAAACCCATCAGTCCCTGATGGGAGTGTCACTGATGCTGCCAGCCTGGGAGCTGAGTGACAGCCCCTTTCATGTTAAAGATGTTTGATTCTGTGACCCACTGTGTGCTGATGGACAGGGTCCCACAATGCATCCACTTGAGTAAACATGGACATACCTGATATTTGTAAGAATGCATGTGCAGTTAAGGGGGTGGAGCAGAAGAAAAGCTAAACCACACAAGTGGCACACTGGAAGGTCTGAAGGGTGGGTGGGTAGCAAACAGGAATATGCTTTGCTCCAGCACAAGGAAAGCCATAGACATGTCCAGGGTCTCAAGGCCTGCAGGAGCAAGGAGGTAGGCGGAGGTGTCCTTGTAAATTGCAAAGCACACTGGAATGGGGTCGAAGTGAGCAGTCAGGATTCCAGTGGAGCTAAGCAAGCACAGCCCCTGACTGTGTACTCCCGAGGCAGGGCTGGGCCTGGGAAGGTTTGGAAGACTTAGCTTTCTGCGTGCCTGTCTGCTGAGGTCTGGCTCTAGGCTGGGCCAGCCAGAGCTCTTGAGTCAGCTCTGAAGGGTAGGGTGAAGGGTAGGGGCTTTGGCCCTGGGAAGCAGGTCAAGGCCTGTGGATGCTCAGAAATGTGTAGACGTGAGTGGCTTCTTGGTCTATGGCCTCTGACTAGCCAGCTCTTGGCATCAGGCCTGACATCCCTTCCTCCTCACACAGTGCTATTGGAGGCCAATGGCTGACCACATTCTGCAGAAGGCTAAGCTGGGACAGGGAGGGAAGGGGATTGCTGTGAGTGCCTTGGAGGCTTCCATATGCTCTGCCTCCTAATTAGAGTGACATTGTGCAGTGCCTGCCAGGAGATCTGGTGTTGACTCAGGGTGTGCTGTCCTCGGCAGGGTTTCTCATCAACCCGTGGCAGCCCCAGAGCTATGTAAGGGGCTTTGGGCTCTGAGAACCCCTTGCACATGGAGTGGCCTTGAACAAGGGGTTTTCTTTGTCTCTACCAAAGCAATGAGGACAGGGGTGGGCCTTGTTCAGGCACAAGTATGTCCTTTGTAAATTTCACTGCACACCGGCATGGGAGGTGACAAGAATGGCCTATAGATGTGAGTTAATTGCTGACACTTCATGCGAATGGAAAATAGAAGGTTCTACTTGGCCCTTTGCTTGTGGCACAAGGGTGTATAAAGGGACTCAGGAAATCTAGGCTTCAAAAGTCCTCTCATGGTGGCACATGCCTGTATTCCCAGTTCTGGGAAAGCAGAGGCAGGAGAACCAAGAGTTCATATAGAAAACCCATTCCTAGCACCACACAAGTCAAAATCCACACATTTTGGGCCAGCCTATCATCTCTCTCTGCTCAAGACCCCCCTTAGGCCCCTAGACCTACAGCATGACCTTTAAACTCCACTTAAACAGCATTCAAGGCCTTCCAAGATCTGCCCTGAGACACTTGGCTTGTTTTCTTGTGTGCTACTGGAATCTACCTACCAAATTCTCTCCTCCTTCCCCACATTTCAGTCGTATTCTCTCCTCATGGGATTTCCTCACAAACTCAACACTACTCCAGGTTACTCTATACCTAAGGGACTCAGGGGAGTATCTTCCTCTTGCATTTAGAGATAACAGTCCCAGTCACATTGCTGTCATATTTCCTGTTGTGTCCTTGTGGAAGTCCCCAGCAAGATCCTGGGAGTTGCTAGTTGGGCAACCCAGGGTTCCAGGCTATCCCGTCTTTATTGCCATTGACAGTAAGGTTATGCATGGTCCTAAGCCTGAAATCCCTGAACTCAGGATGAAGGCTTAGAGATCTGTAGTTAGAGCCAGTGGGTGAGGGACAGCAGGCGAGGTCCACTAGGACCTACTGCTCTTTCCTGGGTACTGCTTCCAGAAATCAGTTTAGTTTTCTAAACTGTCTTTCAGACTAGTAGCTAACTGGGCTAGGATGAGCCGGAGACTGTCCCCATGCCGGTCAGTACACAGGCTGGGAGCCTGCAAAGACTCTGTTGCTTTGGATGACCTCGTGAGAAGGTTGTCACTGATAACCCTGGGAAGCAAAGCAGTCATGCATGTGGCAGCTCCTCTCTACAGACATCAGGCACAGTAGGAGGTGGCGTCACTGGGATGTCTTCTCACAGCAAGGGCCAGCACTCAATGCCCTCTCTTGGAAACACTCTAAGATACAGGCCAAGGCCCCTTGCCCAGGGTCCCAGGGCTGGTCAGTAATAGCCTTGGCCAGAATTCAAGATCTCAGGACCCTGGGCAGATTTCAGAGACTAGGTTTTCCACTCCGTGGCCCCTCTCAGAAAACATGCTTGGTGGGAACCCTGGCTATTTGCAGCCTCATGCTTCCCCCTGTACTCTTATAGACACCAGATTAGCCTTATCTAGCTCTCCTTGTTCTGGGGCTCCATCCACAACACCACCACTCAGTGAACACCCGGGAGACAGCCACTCCCATCTTTCCTGAATACTACCTCACTGCCATCCTTTATGTTTTCAAGTAAAGAAGGGGGATGCTGAAATGCAGCAATGTCTTCTTGTACTGGTCTTAGCAGGACCCAGGGAGGTAACCAGAGTTCACACGTGCTTCATCGTCAGACCCCAGAAGCCAGCAGCTTCCACTCTGTGGCAAGATCCTCAGGTTCTCAGGCTGCCTCTAAGGTGGCACAGAGCAGGCCTTGTCCAGCCTCAAAACATTTGAAGAGACCCATCGTACTGTTATGACCCAGTCTTCTCACTGTTCCCAGACCTCTCCCTCTCCCCCCACCCCGTGTTGTGTGTGTGTGTGTGTGTGTGTGTGTGGTGCTGGGGAACAAGCCACACCCTAGGAGTCTAGCTCTGATATTTTGGAAAGAGCAGAACTATGTAGATGGGCAAAGACCAGTGGCTTTTGGGCATTAGGCAGAGGGAAGAAATAAGGGTATTTTAGAGCCGTGAAGTACCCATGGATGCTATGGCAGTGAACGTGTGTCATTATGTATTCATCACAATCTGCAGCACCAAGAGTGACGGGACACTCTGGTCGTTACTTGATGGTGACGTGAATGTGGCTCCTGTGTTCCAGAGAAGCCCCGCTCTGGTGGGATGCTCCCAGAGAAGAAGAGTGCCAGGGAAGCAGGGGCTATGTGGGAACTTTGCTGGGAACCTAAACTGGCTAGAGAATTAATGGGGCCAAGGAGGTGGCTTAGGGAGTGAAGTGTTTGCGGCACAGCTGGGGCCATCTGCACTTGTCTTTTCAGAACCCATGAAAATTGGTATCAAGAATCTGTAAATCCAGCACTCCTATGAGGGGAGGTGGAGTCAAGAGACTCTCCAGAGCCTTGTGGGTTAGCTAGCTTCCAATACACAGTAGCCAACAACAGACTCTGACCCAAAGTCTCACCTGGATCCACATACATGCTAGTGCATGTGTGGGCCCATGCTCACATGTATGAACTAATTAACTAAATAAACTAGAAAATGCCTATGTCAGAAAATGTAAATTTTATAACAGAAAGTAAAATACGGAAGTGACATATTCGTTCAATAGGCTCAATAACAGATCAGAACAGGCATGGTAGCACATGCCTGTAGCCCTGACACCTGGGAGGTGGGCACAGAGGGTCAGGAGATTAGATGATTTATTTATTTTTATTTATATTGGTGGTCTGCTTGTATGAGGATGTCAGATTCTCTAGGTCAGAAGTTTAAATCAGCTTGTGCAGCCTAGTAACATCCTGTTTAAAAAAACAAAAAACAAAAAACAAAAAACAAAAAACAAAAAACAAAATAAAACAAACAACAACACCAAATTGAAACAAACCCTTAGTGGGAATTCTTCAAGTCAGAGAGAAAGAGACTGGCAGAGAAAGCCAGCTCATCAGAAGGAAACAGAGAGCCCAGAAATTTTAAGTATGTAGGCAGATGGGAGATTTTTTTTTTTAACTTAAAAAAAACTCTCACATTTTTGATTGTTTAATCAAGGCTGCCAGAGACGCAGAGGTAAGTGCAGGTTGACACATAGCAGAGGGGACGAGCATTGTTAGACTATACCTCCATAGTCCTAGAGCAGAGGGGACCTACGCAGTTAGACTCTGCTCACACAGTCGAAGGTCAGAAGGACTGACGTAGTTAGACTGTACTTACACAGTCATAGGTCAGAGGACACTGACTGTACTCACACAGTTGTAGGTCAGAGGGGACTGATAGACGGTACTTACACAGTCGTGGTGGCAGCAGGCATAGCTACCGGTTTTCTATTGTTAATCACACAACACCACAGGCTGGTTGGATCATGAAGGAAGGAAGAATTGGTTTAGTTCAAGGTCTTGATGTTGAGAGGTTGTAGGGCCATGGCTGGTGATAGTCTTCCTGCTGGCAGTCCCAAAGGATATCAGGCAGTGTGAGACAGGGACTGACCTGTCCTCCCCTCCCCCGTCTCTCTCTCTGTCTCTTCTCTCCTCTCTGTGTATACGTGTGTGTGTGTGTGTGTGTGTGTGTGTGTGTGTGTGTATGTGTCTTAGTGCTTGCTTAGTATGCTTGAAGCCCTGAGTTTTGTCCCCAGGCCTGCATAAACCAGATGTGGTACTCACCTGTAATCCTAGCACTTGGAAGATAAAGGAAGATCAGAAGTTCGAGGGCATCTTTGGCTATATATTAAGTTGGAGACTAGCCTGGACCACTTGAGACCCTATCTCAAGAACAAAAGTCAGCCAAGAAGGGATTTCTGGTTTTGCTAGCACTGGGACCTAGAGCTCAGAATGAACACACTGTAGACACTAGACTTGAAACCAAGCCTCCTGTTTGTACGACAGTTGCCTTGGGTCTCCTTCCTGTTTCATCTTGTTCCCTTTGAACAAAGCTAGAGGGTCCACAATTATCCCTGTCTACCTTTTCTGAAAAAATTTCCCACAATGCCCTCTCCTTGTTAGCATTGAGAAAGCGGCCAATAACGCTAATTCATACTAATGTGTGAACAACTACTCTTTAGCCCTTACAGGACTGGCAGATGAATGTTGCTCCAAGAAACCATTCTGATGGCTGAAGGGAAACACATGGAATGAGGTAGGGGAGACAGGCAGGCAGAGTTCTACCTTGTATGTATCACCTAACCTTCCTGAACTCATTTCTTTTCCTGTAAAGCAAAAGCTGATGCTTAAATAGCCAGTGATCCTTCTGTCCTGCCTTTCTGCGTCCTCACACATCCTTCTAGTACTTTCCAGTGCACATTCTTGAGGCTGAGAAGTTACAGAGGCAGAAGAATCTGGGTTCAGAATCCAGCTGGACAGGTGTGGTAGTGGTAGTGAGAAGGGGTGCTTTTCCTAGCCCTTCTGGGGCTCACCATTAAGAGACTTGAGCTGTTTCTTGGCCTGCACCCATGAAGCCGCCTGGGGTTCGAGATGCTCACTAAGTCTGTTCCCTACCACACAGCAAGGCCTGTTTCCTTACTGCTGTGAGACCTGGGGTGGGAAGCATTGGCCTAGCATGTTGGAGTGTCTTGGGTTCTCTCCTGGGAGAGTGGGAGAAAAGAAAGAGGGAGGGAGAGGGAAGGAGACTAAGATAATGGCCCCACACTGCCAAGCCATGCTGAGGGTTTCAGGCCAGCCCTTGACAATGGCTGCTGGGCCAAAAGAAGCCAGCAGACCTGATTGCAGTGTGATGGCCACTCCTTATAGCTCACTACCACTCAGGGCAACTCCTATCACTTCAGAAGCTCAGGGGTGTTTTTGCTCAGTGCCTATGTCACAGGAGCCTGGGGACAGGAGGAGAAGGAGAGCCTGAGCCCTGAAGAACCTCCAGTAAGCCAGACACCCTCCCGCCCCCTCTCTCTGGGAAATTCAGCCTCTTTTCTTTCCATAATGAAAGGAACCAAGCCCCCCAACTCCAACATTGCAGTAATTGTGTGCTAATAAAAGGCGGTTTAATGGATGTCGCTGAGAGGTGGCTCTGGAAAAGCAGACAAAGCTCTGACAGCTATGCTGACTGCCACTGGGGGAGGGGAGGCCTCCTGTCTTCTTCCCCCCATTCTTCCTCCAGGGAAAAAGGTAAGAGTGGCCTCAGAGGCTTCTACTGGCTTGGAGGTTCGAAGGGCTGTGCTGGCATGTAGCACTTCCAGGGACAGGTGAAAACACATCAGCCACAGGCCATCTTCTCATGGATCCTTACGGGGACACACCAGGCTCTTCTTACCCCAGAGCTCTGAGCCAGCCTACGAGCTTGCTCCCACCTACATTCCTCAAAGTGCCGTGTCCTTTAGCCCTCATCACTGGGCACGTGTAGTCCTGAGACCAGGTGACCAGAGAACGAGCCTCAGCTAGCTCTGAGTGGTCCCACACCCTGGTGGGTCAGATCTAGTTTCTCAGCAGTGATGAGTCCTAGATTGGCACAGATCGGAGCTGGCCAGTGGCTACTAGTTTCTCGTGGCCCTGACAGCCAAAGCCCTTTCCAGCTCTAGGAAAACCCAAGGGCAGACCCACTTTTAGCTCCTACCCCCACCCTAATCTTTCCTTGATGTGTCTATGGATGGATGAACCTGGGCTTGTGAAGACCTGTTCCCAGACAAGGTAGGCAACCATGAACAATGGGCAAGCCCTGTTGGCTAGCATGGTAACTCATGAGCTAAATAGACCTGTGAGTAGACAGTAGGACAAGGGGTGTGGTGGCTCCACAGATGTGTGGGCCTTACATTTATTTCTAGTTCCATCCTTAAAGGAGGATGGTCAGGGAGAGATGAAAATGAGAAGAAGACACAGCACAACCAAGAGATGCCACAAGTTGTGGCATTGGTCCTAAGCATCTGGGGGTCAGTGTAGGGCTCCCACAGTCTGTGGATGGATCCCCAGGGGCCAGGGAATGTCTGCACTCAGTTCAGAGTGTCAGCATAATGGAGTGAGGGCACTGGATGAACAGTGGGCAGCCTCCTTAGGTTCAAGGCCAGCCTCTGTAGCTGCTGTATTTGGTGGTGTGGTGGCTGACCTTCACAATGGAACCCTTACTGCATGCCAGCCCAGGATACCACCAAAGTGTCCTGAGAGGCTGAATCCTGCATTCATTCCTATGTTTTTCCCTCTCCTTAGAAACCAGTCAGTTGTATCCCAATTCCATGGCATGACCTGGTGCTTCTCACGTACATTGGTGCTTCACGGAACAGAAGGAAAATGGAGAAGTTCTAGTAGATTTCAGGATAAAAATTGCCTCGTGATGGGTTTGGGCACACACTTTGTTTTGTTCCTTTTTGTTTGGGTTGAGTGGCATTTCTAAAGGCTCACTAGTCTCAAGGCGCAGATCATTGACCTTGGGAAGCCATGACCTCCAGCTTGGCTAACCTCTCAGCTTCTAGCTGCTGGGCAGCTTCTCTGACCTGTGAACATGTTCCTCACCTGCCCTCCACAGTAACATCCTGTCACCCAGAAGCCCTGGCAAGCAGGTAAAAGAAACACTCAGAAGCAAAGCAGCCACTGTTATCTTAAGCAAAGCAAACCAAAAAAACCAGTTTACACAAAACGTGAGATATTTGCCGGGCGGTGGTGGCGCACGCCTTTAATCCCAGCACTTGGGAGGCAGAGGCAGGTGGATTTCTGAGTTCGAGGCCAGCCTGGTCTACCAAGTGAGTTCCAGGACAGCCAGGGCTATACAGAGAAACCCTGTCTCGAAAAAACCAAAAAAAAAAAAAAAAAAAAAAGCACACAGAGGTTAGTCTTCTATCTATCTATCTACCTACCTACCTACCTACCCACCCATCTGTCTTGAATTCTAATCCAGTGCCTGGCATAGGCTAAGCAAAAATTGTACCACTGACCTATACTGGAGTCTCTAGGAATACATATTAACTACAAAGAGAGAGGGGGACAAAAATGGGGAGGAGGGAGAGGGCGAAGGGGGAAACCCACCTCTACCCGTGACAAACTTGGCTGTAGCAGCCATTGCCTCCTGCTTGGGAAGATTTTTATCCGAGGAATTATTACATTTTGACTGCCTTCTTATTTTTTCTTCTTTCTTTCCATGTAGAGGGTGTTTGTCTCTAAACTGGAAGCTGCAGCAGGACCGGGCAGTGGGGTACTGCAAAGCTGCTTAGGGGCTTCTTTTCCCAAGTCCCATTGCTGGGCCTACTGGCCAGGGGCTCTGGGTCTCTGACATTGTATAATGATCAAGGGACTGTGGAGAGAAGGAAGAAATGAAAAGGTCATTGGTCTAACTCTTGCTCCAGGGGAAGAAACTGAAGCTAAGTCTAGAGGAATGACAGATGCTCTGAGTGTCTCCCAGGGTGAAGTTCTGTGCTCCTCCCTGGGTGCCTGGACGCACACAGCCAAGACCCCAGGCATCTCCCCAGGATTACTATGACGCACTGCATGACTTCTGGCAGCTTCTCTGTCCACAAAAGGAGAAACCGCTGCTGGAGGCAGGACTGCAGCAGGGTGAGCCGTTCAGAAGGACAGCCATAGGAACAAGCCTAAAGGACAAAGCTCTCTGCCTGAGGTTTGAAAGACCTGTAGAATAGTTGAGAAACCCTTCCATGATGGCTTGGGGGAGGGAAACATGTCATCTCAGACAAGACATTGAAGAGTGTGTGTGTGTGTGTGTGTGTTGCGCGTGCGCGCGCGTGAGCGTCCCTATTATCTTTATTTTAAAACACCAGCTGAAGACATTTCCTTTGGGGACAGGATTTTATTTGGGGGAGGGGAGAGTGGTGAAGAGATGCATTAATTCTGTCTGGAGTACTTTAAACCTTTTTTTTAAAAAAAAAAATTAACAAAGACATGTTCTTGAGCAATTAAAAAACCTCTCAAAAACCTATTTTAAAAGAACCCCCTTGAGTCTAGCTTCAGCTTCCCCCCTCCTCTCCATGGCCCACCCTGTTCAAAGGCTCAGGTCCCCAGGAGAGGACCCTGGTCTGCAGCTAGAGGGGCCATTTCCAGGCTCAGGTCTAAAGGTCACTCAGAGTCCCAGCTCCTGGTCCTCATGGCTCAATGATCAGGATGTTTATCGGTTCCCATAGCCTCCTTCAGAGGACAGGGTGAGCTCAGTCCAGCCCCGCAGAAATGGATGGTGCTCTTGATGGGATCTCCCATGGGGCAACTCTCCATCTGGCCATCCAGCTCCAGCTCCAGAGTCCCCTAGCCCCTTTCCTCCATGAGTGGGCCCTATGCATAGACTGAGTGACTGAGCCTTGGCCTAGGGCAAGGTGGGACTTCTGGGTCTGTCACCTTCATCCATGGCTTCTGTCTCTTAAGGGAGTTTGTCTGGGGGCAGGGGTGGCAGGTGGCATTGTTCAGGCTCCCATAGTATGCTGGCCTCCCAACCATGCCTGCTGTGTTGTCACCCTAGCTCTGAGACATACCCAGGCTCACCTGCTGAGTTCTGGAGCTCTTCTTTGCCCCAGGCAGCAGGGACCTTGGTGTCTTTCCCCTGGTTAGGGTCTGAGAGAGGACAGTGGGTTGAGTGTGGTGGGGAATGTGCGGGGCAATGGCACCTGTTCCTAGTGCACACTCACTGTGCACTGACTTCCCCAGGGCAGGCTTGGAAGGCTTTCTCCTTCCTGTACAGCTGGGATAGGGACACTGGATGCAGAGAGCTGGAGATGTGGAATCTGGCTGTCAGTAATGCAGTAGTTACCAGGCATGATGCTGGGGGTGTTACCTAGATGACGGAGAGGCCCCTCTGTCGCGTCCGCCTTGGCCAGCAAGTAAGACACGACAGGATCGGATCCTTCTCAGTCAGCTTTATTCCAGGAACGACTCTTGACTTAGGGACGGGGAACTGGACGGGGCCCTAGGATGGGGACGTAATGGCTGGGGACCTGGACCAGGAAGGGGATGGGCTGGGCTGGGCTCCCAAGCAGCAGAAATGAGCTGCTTATATATCTGCCCAAGGCGGGCTGAGTGATGTGTTCTCTCAGGATAGGTTCAGCTGCCAATACCTCATTAGCATAAGCCCGCTCGGGAGGGGCACGAGGCTGACGCATGCTCAATGGACTTGTTTACCAGGTTAGCTGAGCTGGCCACTCTGGAAGCCAGCTGCTTACATTGTCAGGTGCTAGTCATACGACTTTGCAACTGTAAACACGGCTGCCTACATCTCCCCTTATTTATTAAATTTGAAGTAGGTTACCTCTGGACCCTTCAGACCTTAGGCATCCCACACCCAAGCATGCTTGAACTCATTCATTAGGTGGTTGGCATGAGGCAATCGAGAGCACGCCTAGAAGGTCGCCGCTAGCGCAGCAAGTCAGTGGTGGAAAACAGAGGTCCGAGCCCTTGTGCAAAGTGAAGGCATTGTGATGGGAAAGTTTATATTTCTGCCATACCCGCCTTCGTGCTTTTCAGGGAGAGGTACATTTGGCACAAAACCTCTATGCACTTGGACATGCTTTCAGAGAATCTATCTCAAGATTGAGAACATCTCTAGTCGAGGCACTCCTCGTACTCCCCGCTTCAGAAACATTGAGGTGATGTTGTAGGAGCCTCATGAGTGTACACCTTTGGTAATGGTCAAGATGGTCAGGATCTAGGGATTATGCCTGGATGGCCATTACCGGGTCCAGAAAGCTCCCCACTATGCCTCCCTAAGGGAGGCCAGCCAAATACCTGGGGGAGTGCCTTCCTCCATGGCAGTCAGCGTCTGGTAAACCACAGCCTTATGTCATGGTCATGGCACAAATGACACAGAAATCAAAGGCAGAAACCACATCTCAGGAGAACAACGGCTCCCCAGATAAATACTCCCGCCCATTCTTTAAAGAAAATTGAGGGCATCCTTGACCCAAGTGGTGAGCCCCTCCAAAGTAAAGGGATCCAGGCGGGTGCCATTCAGGGTAGCGATCTGCAACAGGAGCCTCCTGGATAGGTCCTCGCCTTCCTTCGACCGATTTCCTTTCAGGTACTCAGACAGGAGGCGGCTCTGATTGAGAGACTGAGAAGAGTTATATACCGAAGGAGTAATACACAGTCCCCTGAGAGAGGAGACGCAAGAGAGCTGAATTGGTTTATATAGGTTAGCCAGCAGGAAGTGCATTTTGAGCACAAGAAGTAGGGGAAAAGGTAAGGAGGACCGGGGAGTTAGAATGGACCGGCATAGGCACTGGCCAGGTGCGTGTGATGGCCCACAAAGGTATAAAGTCACCCGGTATCCAACACAAATCCCTCTTTTATTTTAATGCCTCTTGCACGCATTAGTTCTTTTAAGGCACTTTTTACCGGGCACAATGGTGAGTTCCCCATGGTTTCACTTTCCTGATTTGATGCTTGCCAATACCCCAGAGAAAACACAATTACAACACCAAGACAGATCCACACCAAACAAACACAAACACAAAAAGCAAACACTAACATGATACTTCTAAGGTCTCTCGTGACTCAATTGCCACTTTACCATGGACCTATGACCACGGACCTTATGACGCCGCTTTTCCGCGGACCTTGTGATGGCCCTACTCACTGGGCACTTTCTATGACTCCGCTTTACCGCGACCTTGTGACGGCCCTACTCACTGGGCACTTTCTATGACGCCGCTTTTCCGCGGACCTTGTGATGGCCCCACTCACTGGGCACTTTCTATGACTCCGCTTTTCCGCGGACCTTGTGATGGCCCCACTCACTGGGCACTTTCTATTGCAATAAATATACCTGTACCGCCGTTCCTAGCTGCTGAGTCCTGAATCCACGAAGGCGAAGTCCTCAGGTCCCCGGACGGGCCACCATATGTCGCGTCCACCTTGGCCAGCAAGTAAGACAAGACATGGTCAAATCCTTCTCAGTCAGCTTTATTCCAGGAACGACTCTTGACTTAGGGACGGGGCCTATGGATGGGGACGTATGGCCGAGGCCCTGGACCAGGAAGGGGATGGGCTGGGCTCTCAAGCAGCAGAAATGAGCTGCTTATATAACTGCCCAAGGCGGGCTGGGTGATGTGTTCTCTCAGGATAGGTTCAGCTGCCAATACCTCATTAGCATAAGCCCGCTCAGGAGGGGCACGAGGCTGACGCATGCTCAATGGACTTGTTTACCAGGTTAGCTGAGCTGGCCACTCTGGAAGCCAGCTGCTTACATTGTCAGGTGCTAGTCATACGACTTTGCAACTGTAAACACGGCTGCCTACACCCCTCCACTAAGCTTACAATACAGAGGGATGACTGGCTAAAAGGGGAACAGAAAATTGTTTGGGAAGTTTCCCAGTGAAGACATTTAAAGTAATGAGATGAGCTTTGGACCCTATCTGGGGGAGCTCACCCCAACTGAGTGCTGTGTGTTTAAGCTGGATGTTGAAGGATGGTTAGGAGTTTGCCAATTAGAGAAGGCCAGAGAGACCCTATAGTTACTATTAAAAAAAAAAAAAGCATTTCCTGGAGATGTATCAGAAAGTGAAGCTGGGAAAGCAAATGGGTTCCCACCAATGTTGAGACTTTGTGTCAGGCAACTTTTGCCTATCAGTAAACAAACTGTTCAAGCCAAGTGTGTAAACACAGAAACCATGTTATCATGCCATATGGAGCCAGTGTGCTTCTAGGACGGGTTAACTTAGCAGCTCAATGGCGAGACGATCAAAAATGACTTCTTCCCTGAGCTTGTCTCCTCATGTCACAAGATGGCTGCCACATCACTACACAACGTACCCGAATGTATCCAAAGACAGTGAAAGGGCATTTTCCCCAGAAGTTCAGTAGACTTCCTCTGGGATCCCATTCTCTAGGGCTTGGTCACAGGATGATGCCTTAGCCTTGAACGGGCTCTAGGGAAGCAAGCCCTTGGCATTTTCTCTCTGCTAGAAATCTGTAAGGCAGTGCTGTGATTTAGATAGGAAGTGTCCCATAAAAGCTAATGCATGGATGTCTGTGCCCCAGCCAGTGGTGCTGTTTGGAGGTGACTGGGTCATGGGGTTGCTAACCTCACCAACAGAAGAATCCATGGATAAGTTCATGGCACAGTTGGGGATGGGGAGCAGTTAGAAGGTAGGGCCTAGCTGAAGTAGGTGAGGCACTAGGAGTATGCTTTCCAAGGGCAGTCTTTGTTTTCTTTCTTTTTCTGTCTGCTTGACAGAGTCTCTCGACGTAGTACTGGATGTCCTAGAACTTGCTATGCAGGCTAGCCTCAAACTCATAGAGCTCTACCTGCCTCTGCCTCTGGAGTGTTGAGATTAGAGGTGTGCACCTCCACGTTTGGCCTTGAGGGTAAATCCTGTTCTCAATCCAGGCTATCTCTTTCTTTTCCTGGCTACCATGTAGTGAGCAGCTTTGCTTGGCCATGCCCTTTCTCCATGATGGAGTGACTAACCACAGGCTTCTGAGCCACACAGCTGTCTGACAACATCCTGAGCCCTCTGAAACCAGGAGCCCAACCATACTTTCCTCTTCTGATTCTTCGGCTCAGGCATCCTTGTTACAGTGAGGAGAACCGACTCTGAGCACCATGGTACTCATCTGTTGCTGTGACTGAATACCTGACAGGAAGCAGCTAAAGGGAGGAAGGGTGTATTCTGACAACAGTTGGAAGATATGGTTCATCCCTATGGGGTGTGTGCAGCTGTAGAAGAATAGGGAAGCTGGCCACATAGCCTCCATGAATCAGGATCAGAGAACAGTTAGGAAGTGAGGTCATGAAATAAAATCTCAAACCCACCCCAGAGCTTCACGTCTTCCAGTAGGTTCCACTTCTTAAAGGTCCCACAACCTTCTAAAACAACACCACACCGAGTGCTCAAACACATGAGCCTGTGGGGGACACTTGACATTAAAACCACAACACACAGTCAGCGAGGAAGACAGAACTATACTCCATCTTATGCAGGTACTGTGAGCCAGACCAGAGAGAGGAACCCTAAGTGCCTGGTTCTTTGGAATCTTCAGGACTTGTCATCATGTCATCTCCCACAGGGCCCACCAAAGCCTGCAGGACTCTGAGTATCTCTATTTGTAGGGAAGGAGACTGAAGGTCAGGACAATGAGGTGGCTGTCTAGAGCTTTTGACTCTTGGTGGTTTCAGCCACAGGCTGGGCTATGGGCTTTTGTAAACTGCAGACTCTCAGACATGTCAGACTAGAATCCCTAGTGACAACCCCTAAGAGTATGCTTTCAGCAATATGGTGTTTATGAAGGACAGAGCTAGGCTGGTACAGAAAGGGGCAGTGAACTGCCTAAGGTCACACAGCTGGCAGAAGGCAGGCAGGTGGAGGTTAGACCTGACTCCTAGACAGTTCTGGCTCGGAAAGAAGTTGGGCATTGGATTTTAGGTTCCCCAGTGGTGTAGTCAGAGGGCCCAGAAGTATACCCAGAGTGGACAGTACTGAGCAGAATCTGACCAACCTGGCCTGGGTGTGACACCAACAGAGCCCACTGACTCGCCCTTGGGACAATCTAGGTTAGTCATGCCACCTTGTTGCCTCTAATAGTCAGTCCTAGCTCAGGATAATTTCATCAGTGTCCATTTGGTGCAAGCTGATTGTCTCTTCTGGTCCCTGCTCTGCCCCTAACTCTCTGTGCCTGCCTCTTTCCAGGATTCATGATCCCATGAGTTGCCAGCACAGGAAGCTCTCCACAGTCAGTGGGAGAGAACATTCGTCTAGGAAGGATCTCTAGGCAGAAGGCCTGGCACTGCTCCCACCCTTGTTTGTGACCTTGGGGTCACATACCCTTCCTTGAATTGGAGCCTCTGTCTCTGTGAACTCTACCGCCTCCCTCTAGGTGAGAGATCTGGATATTTATTCATTTGAGAGTCAACAAATCTGCATGAAACATTAATCTATGCCAGCATCTGAGCATCAGAACCACTACAAAGAGCAAACCCTGCAGCTGCCCTGCTTGAGTTAGGAGACCCTGCCAAGAATGATGCTGTCACAGATTCTTCTGGGTCCAGGACGGGAGGGTAGGTGGATGATGGGTAGATAGATGTGATTAATTTGAGAGATAGAGATAAAGATGGATGGGTGGCTGGATAAGTGGATGAAAAGAAGGATGGAGGGATGAATGGATGCATGAATGTACAGGTAGATGGATACAGAGGTGGGCCCACGGGTGAGATAGATGGTTTTTGTTGTGTCGATGAAATACCTGACAAAGCAGCATAAGGGTTTTTTTCTGTGCTCACAGCTTATCTGGGATCTTCCACAGTGGCAGGGAAGGCAGGATGGCAGTGGCTGGCAGCCGTGGTGGTTGGTGTATAAAACAACTTATTCTTATCTCAGTGGCTACTCAAGAAGTGGCAGGGAACTCAGGCTAACCTGTAAACCAGAGACCCACTTCCTTCAGAGGCATCCAGCCCTAAAGGTGAGAACCAGCCGGGAGATATGTGTTTGAACATATGAGCCTATGGGGGACATTTCATATCCATAAAAGATGGAGAGATGGAAGTGGAGATGAATAGACACAGAGGAATGCCCAGATGCATGAAATGAAAAGAAGGAAGGGAGGAAGGAAGGAAGGAAGGGAGAAAGGAAGGAAGAATGGATGGACACAGAGGGGAGGAAGCCTGAGCCTTTGTCCTGTCACCTGTGGCTACATATCCCTCTCAGAACAGATAAAGATGATAGGCTGGCTGAGTCTCCTTGATGGAGAGGGGAAAGAGCAGTCCTGGGCTAGGGATAAGGGCGGTCCTGGACTAAGGGTTACTAGTCTGCTGGAGACTTGGTGATGATCAGACACAAGAGGATCCTCATCGCTGTGCAATCCTGAGGGTTCAGGGTGTTGGTATGGAGGGCCAGTTAAGGGGGGCACAGCACAGAATGGAAGGAGGTACTGGGTAACAAGAGGATCGGAGGAGTGGGGAACTTCCTGATTGTGAGGGTCATTTCAAGGCTGACCTACAACAACCCTCTAGTCACCTCACAACGTGCTAGGAGCTAAGCCATTTGCAGTGGCAAGACAGGCCATCCAACTCTGTGGGTTGGGGTCCCTGGCTCCATCCACAGACCTTAAAGTGAGGCTCAGAGGACGGCAGGAGCCTGCTGCAAGTTGGCATATCCAGATGCAGCTGGTAACACTAAATTTCATTCACCACATAGTTTCTAAGAGACCAAGGACAAAAGATCAAGGTACATAGCAGGTGCTGCAACAGGCATCAGTGGCTTCAGGATGCAAGTTCTATCCCCAGGTATCCCTGAGTCACCAGCATACATCCTCTTCCCGTACTGGCAAGACTCAGAGAGTTTCCTATTCCTCACTGTCCCGAGAATCACCTCCCACCTTCCAATGCCTCCCACACTGTGTGATCATTTCTCCTACCTTGCTGATGCACTCCACATGTGCACAGGCTGATGGGAATGAGGCAGTCAGGAGCTGGTGGCAATGCACCTGTGGGCAGCTCCTCTCTCCTCAAAGGCCATCTACTGAGTCTCTTCCCAATGCCCAGGGTACTCTCCTCTGTAGAGTAGACTGAATTTTGTGGAGACATCACAAAGCGGTGGCAGGCTTACAGAAGGTTGGGTTCCAAGTACCACAGAAGGCTCCAGGCTCCCAAGGCCTCAGATGTTGTATGAAGTGTCAGAAGGCTCATCTTGCTTTGTGCCTGGTCAGGCTCCTTCCCACCCACTGTGCACCCCACACCTAATGAGCCAGCCCCAAACCCACAACCCATCTCCAGGAGTGTGGTTCTCCAGGTCCTGCTACTGGGCCTTGTACACACACACACACACACACACACACACACACACACACACCTCTAGTATGAGAACCCCAAAAGCTGCAGGGGTTCCCTTTAGTGTACTGGCCTAAACTTATTCCTAGGCACCTCCCTGGGTGTGTGGGGGACAGCCTAGAGCTGCAGAGGCCTAGGGTGCTGGCTTTTGACACTTTGTGGTTGTAGATGACATATTTCTCATTCCTAGGCCTCCATCCCCTTTGCAGTGTGTAGGTCCAGTGCCCTTTGAGATTCTTGCTGGTCCCAACACAGAAAAGTGACATTTTCTTTTGTTTACAGTTGTGTGCTTGGGTCAAGTTGTGACCCTTCGTGAGCCTCAGTAACATCCTGTGTGAATGAATCAGTGGCAGTTCATGAAGACAGATTTTTTTTTTGAAGATACAGGAATTGAATCCAGGATCTCATATATGTTAGGCAATGCTGCACCCCTGGACTACAACCCCAGCTGCCTGGCTGTTTATGTATATGAGTGTGTGTGTGTGTGTGTGCGTGTGTGAGAGAGAGTATGTTTATTTCTGAGTGTGTGTGTATATGTGTGTGTGAGTTAGTGTGTGAGTATGTGTATGTGTGTGCTTGTACTGATGGAGACCAGAGGCAGCCTTTGGTCCTCTGGAATGAGAGCTGGAGCTGCAAGCAGTTGTGAGCCACCCTACAGGGATGCTGGGAACTAAACTTTGAGCCTCTGATAGGACAGCAAGTTGTTTAATCACTGAGCCATCTCCAACCCCAGGGTTTGGGTTTTGATGAATCTTAATGGTATTAATCAGATCATTTGCATGGTGTGTTCACACTAGATTTCTCCTCAGAGCCCTCCCAGCATCCCTGTAAGCTGGTGTCACTTGCACTCCTAGTCTATAGTTTGAGAACCAAAGGCCCAGGGGTAGGTAGATGCAGAGGCAGCCCTCACCTCCAGGTCCAGGTGCCTCACTAGACAAAGGGCCTGATTCCTGGGCCTGACGGGACACAGCTTATGGACTTCTTTCCCAGGCTGGGTTTATCTGGGAGGGCAGAGGAGGAGTTGGGAGTGCTCCTGACAGCTGGATGTGTAATCAGTACTTCTCCATCACTGCTAATAGCATGTTTAGCTTACTGACTGCTCTGTTTGCCTGGAGCCTCCCACAGACTCAGAGCTGGAAGATGCTTTGCTACATAGGGGAAAACCTCTGCAGCAGAGGGGCCTTCCTATTTCCTGTAACACCCAAAGGCAGTAGCTCTCCCCAGGACTCTGGACCTGGGCCTGGAGCTAGGGCGTGGGGGTAGGATGGGGTTAGGGGATAGGAAGGTGAGTGGTAGTGGTGTGTTGCTGCAATTCCTTGCTTCATCTCCCTGGCCCCAGGAAGCTCCCTCAGGCTCTAGGACTGAGGAAAGGGCTTTGCAGCTCATCTCTTGCCAGCTGAACATGCCAAGGCTCAGGTAGCTTCCTCTTGCATGGTGGGCCTCTGAGAGCTGGCAGGCATGGGGCCAACCCACCTTTAAATTTGACTTTCACCTGTGCCTCCAGGCCACCATACCATGTCTCCTGCTTGACAGGGTAGTTCCTCAGTCCCTCTGTCACAGTCATTCCCAGGACCCTGCTTGCTAGGTTACTAGGAAGTACAGCTCACACTATGGAAGGGAGGTGGCATCAAATGCACACCCCAAGTGCTGAAGGAGCACTAAGAATGACCTGCTGAGAGCCCTGTTCTAGAGACGTTCCTGTGTCTGTGCAGGTTCAGCCCTTGGCCAAGGTAGATCTCACTGCTTCCCAGGGTTTCCAGCTTCATTCCTGAGCTCAGCTCCTGCCTCAGGAGCCCATGGTCTTTTGCTGTGTCATCCTGGGAGTGACGGCCAGCAGAGGAAGTGTGGACCTCCTAGCAGGCAACAGGGTAACTGGGACATGGGACACTGATCTGCTTTAGGGAGGAACTTACCTGTGATTTCATTTACCTGTTCACTGCCTGACATATGAAGCTCACCTCTGGACTGGCCCTCCTCTAGGATAGGACTTGGTTCTCTCACGGTCTCTCGTGGCCCAGAGGTGGGTGCTGCTACTATCTATGGCTCAAGACGATGTAAGAATGTGTTCACCTGCCTTCTCATGACTGTGTGAACCGTCCTGTTTCCCACTTGGTTGTATCTGTCTTAATGGCATGCCCCTCCACTTGCAGAAGGCATTAGCTGGCCCCACTCGTCATCATTCTAAGGAACGCTGCTATAAACAGCACTGCACGTATAGCCCGTTCCCCTCTGCAGTAGTCTCTGGGAGGAATTCCAAACAGTGAGATTATTAGGTTAAAGAGCATAGCATATTTATGGCCCTGTATGGGATGGGGAATTCTCCTTCTCAGACCCCAGGCAGGGCCTGTGTCCCCAAGGTCTGTCTCTGGGTGAATGCCCACACTAGTCTCTTCCATTTGGTGCCTGAAACCAGCACCCTATTGGTGTTTTGAACAGGCAGCTTGGTGTGGGGCCAGTTGGGGGTGGGTGGGCTTTGGGACTGGGGAGTGAGGCCAGGAGTCCTGTTCTGTTGTCAGATGCCTGCTTCCCTAGGGTAGGTCTTGGGTCCTATGGCCACAACCCTTCCTGCAGTCTCAGATAAGAGAGCAAGGTCCCCTCTGAGTCGGTGGCCTGTGTGTCCCAGGCCTCAATCTATGTTCCATATCCCTCATCCAGACCCCTGGGCACTTGTCTGGGCTGTTCCTCCCCCATCCCTTGCCTTTGCCTCTCCTGTTCTCATTTTCTTGAACCTCCTTTTCCATAAGTCTGCATAGGAGAGGGGAGGGGACCCCATAGTCCAATTCATTTTAGGGTATACCCCACTCAGAGATTACCTGAATTCTCTGGGGACTTTAGGGCTATTTCTAAATGACCAATGAACCAGGCACCGTGAAGGGTTCTGCTGTGAAAGGAGAGGCCTTGGCCATCTAAGTCCTAGCTCCAGCTACCTCTGCCAGGAAGCAGAGGCAGGTAGCAGAGCCCCATGAGTGGTGTGGGCAGTGTGGGTGCCCCTTCCCCAGTCTCTTTGCCCTCTATGCCTCAAGTGGCAAGAAGTTCTGAATCCCAGGCAATTTAAAATGTAAACTCCTAGAAGAAATCATTGTGCCTAAAATCTCAGAGATGAGATTGCCATAGCGGCTGTGGCATGTCTGAGGTGATAGACTTGGGGGCATTCCTCCGGGGTAGGGTAGCAAGACCAGTCCCAGTGAGGGCTGCAGGAAGCCCACTGCCATGCTAAGATGAGATTTATGCTAGCCTAGACAGTGTAGGCTATGTATATAGGCCTGGTTTCCATGTTAGCCCCCATGTGGAGCCCAGGCGGGGAGGGGCTCAGAGTCTGTGACTCCTGCCTTTGACCCAGTGAGTTGGTGGCCTGTGTTCAGCTTCCTCCTTTCCTCCTGTAGTGCCTTGCTCAGCTATTTGGCTGATGGTGGAGACAATGGCCATGGAGCATGTGGGTGCACATGAAGGAGATTACGTGATTACGTGGGCTGTGTGATTTTCCCAGACAGGCAGGGCTGAGAGGCAGGTAAAATCATTCTGTCTAAAATCTCAGAGGCAAGTTCTTCTGCAAAGCTGCCAGAGTGGCTGTAGCATGACTGGGGAGTCAGAAGACCTGGGATTCATTGGGGGTTCCAGGACCAGTCCCAGTGAAGATCTCAGGAAGGCCACTGCCTTGCTAAGGAGAGCTTTATGCTAGCCCAGGCCTCATCTCATACAGAGAATCACAACAGTCAGGCACACAAGAATTCAGTGGAACTGGCAGGCAGATGCTGGAACCAGTCCAGAAGAAAAATGGAGAACCTGAGCCTCTGAGGTGTCAGCTGACCTGCCCAGTCATAGTCAGATGGTGTTAGAACCCGTCAGGGCATCTACTCCTCCATGCCCATATGGAGGTCACATTATTGTAGGTGAAGATGGGAAGGGCCACCAAAGCGAATGGGCTGATATAGAGAACAGCCAAGTCCCATCTCCCACCTTCCTCACTCCCAGGCATCTCCTGCAAATGCTGAAGGAAGAACAGTAGTGGATTAGGAAGGAAAAGAACCGACTGGGTCCCCAAGTCTCAGGGTGCAGGCCTGGAAACTCTGGGGTTCACAGGACTCTTTCAGACTCCTACTTCTTAGAAAAGAGACCAACTAACACTAACCAACGCTACCCCATCTGCATTCCCTTTCCTGACAACAGGTCATTTATTGAATGGGCATTCATGTTTGGATGGCTTCAATAAAAGGAGACTGGACAGGGGCTGCTGGTAACACACCATTATGACCACCATGAAGACTGTTCCCAAATGCTCCAGTGTCTTTTTAAATCAGGCCCAATGGTTGGAGGTGACCTCTCCATCCATTCTACCCAGGCATGGCCAGATAGTGTGCTTCGGTATGACTAGAAGTGAGGTAGAATGTTACTTCCAAGAGCTCTAACAGTGACTCTGTTTGCTAATCTCTGAAACAGTTATTGAAGTCTCTATCACACTAGATCAGTGAGTGGCCAGTGTACAAAATCCTCCTGTGGACTCATGGTGGATGTGTTGCATATGAAAGAAATAAATACTATTGTTGCAAGCTACTCAGATTCAGGAGACGCTTGTTACTGCAGCCTAGCTTAGTCTATACTGACTGGTGTACTTACAAGGCTGGCCAATAAGATCCTTGCCTAAAACTTCAGAATAAGGAGTTCTCTGGTAGCTGGGCTATTATAGTTTCCACAGTAGGAATACAGATATGGGTAAGCTGTGTTTCAGAAAAATAGATGAAGAGGGAGGTGGCTACCATGAAAGATGCAGAGAATTCCTGGTCATCCTGTTTCTAGTGAAAGATCTGGATGGCTAAAACTCTTGTGTGGTTCTATGAGCCATTTTTCCTTTCTCATCCAAGCTGGGGCTAGCTGGAGTTTCTTTCACCTCTGTTCTGCTATAGGGTGAAGGGGTACAGTATCTCATGTCACAGATGGTCATGGACCACTGTACTGACTAGTTTTATGTCAACTGGACATAAGCTAGAGTCACTGGAGAGAAGGGAGCCTCCATAAGATCAGGCTGTAGGCAAGCCTGTAAGGCATTTGTTTTTTAAATGAATGATTGATGAAGTAGGGTCCAGCCCATTGTGGGCGGTGCCACCCTTAGGCTGGCAGTCCTGGATTCTATAAGGAAGCAGGCTGAGCAAACCTAGGGAGCAAGCCAGTCAGCAGCACCCCTCCATGGCCTCTACATCAGCTCCTGTCTTCAGGTTCCTGCCATGTTTGAGTTCCTGTCCTGACTTCTATCAGTGATGATCAGTGATGTAGAAGGACAGGCCAGACAAACCCTGGTGCTTTGGTCATGGTGTCTCATCACAGCAATAGCAACCCTAAGGTAGCCATCAGAGAACAAATGTACACTTGCTCCTTTTCCTGGTAAGACAATTTGAACGAGAGAATGCAGATTTTCTTCTCATCCTCTCCAACTCCACCTTTTCTCACCAGCAGAGTGGCTACTATGTATGATCCAAAGGTCCCTAGAAGTCACATGACACAGTCTAACTCCTCCAGTGATGGTGCTAAGAGGTGGGACTAGGGGCTGCGGAAGCCACCTCAGTAGTAGTAGTACTTACCTGGTCTGTGTGAAGTCGTGGCCTCAGGTTCCTGCACTATGAGACAAAACCAGAAGCTCCACAAAAACATGTCTGTGCATGCACTCCACACAGCACTCAGGGTCCCCTTAGAAGAGGGAAATTGTATTGAGTTTCACTTGAGTTTAACAGGACCTTATGTAGTCCAGGCTGGCTTCAAACTCACTGTGTAGCCAAGGATGATTTTGAACTTCTGATCCTCTGGTCTCCACCTTCCAAGGGCTGTGAAGAGAGATATGCACCACTATGTCTGATTTACACCGTGATTTGAACCAAGGGCCTTGAGCATGTTAGGCACAACTCTAACAGCTGTTAAACATCAAAAATGTTTTTGAAGATAGGGTCTCTGTACATAGTCCTGACTGGCACAGAACTTGCTATGTAGCCCAAGCTGGCCTGGAATTTACAGAGCCCCACCTGCTTTTGCCTCCTGAGTGCTAGGATTACAGTATATGTTAGCACACCTGGCCCAATTCTGTCTGTACCCAGCCCAGGAGAGAAGCGCTGAGGGAGGGCAAGGCCACCCAGAGCCCTGATGTTCCCAGACACAGAGGGCTAAGTCCAGGCTGCATGATTGAATCTCAACACTCAAGGAAGAAACTTTCAGGCCTCTGGTGCAGAACTCTACAAGATTCCTAGAGCCCTTCCCAGCAGCCAGTCCTAAGACCCTTTTTTTTTTTTTTTTTTTTTGGTTATTTGAGACAGGGTTTCTCTGTGTAGCCCTGGCTGTCCTGGAACTCACTCTGTAGACCAGGCTGGCCTTGAATTCAGAAATCGACCTGCCTCTGCCTCCCAAGTGCTAGGATTAAAGGCGTGCGCCACCACCGCCCGGCAAAGAAAGTTCTTTCTTGTTACTATGATAAAAATACTCTGAGAGATAGGGTTTACTTGGCTTACAGTTACAGGTTACTGTTCATCACTGAGGGAAAGTCAAGGCCGGGACTTACAGGAGCTCACTGTGTGGCATCCACATCCAAGAACAGAGAGCAATGGGTGATGAACGCATGCCAGTGCTAGGTGGGCTCCCTCCTTATTAACTCCAGGGCCCAGCCCATTCTGTGGTACTGACCCCTTTCAGGTTAGGTCTTCCCACCTCAATTAACTCAGTAAGAAAAACCCTCGCAGACCAACCCAATCCATGCGATTCCTCATGGAGACTCCCTTCCCAGATGACTCTACTCTGTTTCAAGTCAAAGGCAACCACTACAGGGCCCAAGAAATAGTCCCAAGAGTAAAAGTGCTTGCCACCAACCTTGAGGATTTGATTTTGATCCCTGGGACCCACATGGTAGGAAGGGAAACTGAGTCCCACAAGTGTTCTCCAGCCTTTCCTTCCTCCACAAAACAAAGAAATAAAATGTAATTATAAAATAATGCTAAAAAAACATCAGATCCCCTTCTTAGCTGGGTTAAAGTAACTGCACTCTGGCTTCAGAAGGACTTCGTGTGTGGTGTGTGTGTGTGTGTGTGTGTGTGTGTGTGTGTGACAAAGGATGAGACCCAGACTTTCAGGATCCTCACACAGGATGCAGCAGCCCTAACAGACATCTCTGCAGAAGGTTCAGCAAATATTATCCAACCAGGAAGAGATCAGGATCCTCTCACAGGATGCTTTGGGAGAACAGCTCTAAGGGCATTCCTCTGTGTGTGACAGGGGATGAGACCCAGACTCTCAGGATCCTCACACAGGATGCAGCGGCCCTAACAGACATCTCTGCAGAATGTTCAGCAAGTGTTCCCCAACCAGGAAGAGATCAGTGACCCCGATATGGAGAATTCAAAGCTGGAAAAGACAGTGAGCAAGAGGTCAGCAGTTGAAGCAGGGACTGAGTTTTAAATTAACAGGCCCCAGTGCTAGAAGCAGATGATTAATGGATCATCAGCATGACTGCCACCACCCAGGACTGGGGATACACCAGGTTCCAATTCCCCTGGAATAAGGAATCTTCTGGCTCTTGAACCTGAGGTAACTGGAAAGGTCAGGATGCAACAGGGACATGATATCCAAGATTGAGGACAGGGGCTGTGTGAGCCACCTGTGCCCTGCTTGGCAGAGTGCTCTCTCTGCTTGGGGATAAGCTGGGATCACAGTGTGAACAGTGACTTGTATTCACTGAGTAGTTTGCAGCTCTTTCTGTGGTTGAAAATGCTAGCACAGAGAAAAGAGCAGGGACTTCATGGGGACTTTACCAAATTCAAATCTGCATTTCACTCTCACCTCTGTTTCTTCCTCTTCCAGGGAATAGAGAAGAGGACTGTCCCAGACAGCAGCCACCATCTTGAAGCTATTCCCCGGGCCACCACAGGGGATTGAATGTGTATAGGTAGTCATTGATGAAGGTGTGGATTGAGATCTCTTATCTTGTTATCTGAGGCTCTCTCATCTATCTATCTATCTATCTATCTATCTATCTATCTATCTATCTATCTATCAATCATCTATCTATCTAATATATCTCTCAGTCTATATCCATAAAGTGGGTTGGAATGGTACCCACCTTGAATGATGGCTGTGAGGGAGGATAATACAGAAGTTGGCTGAAGGGAATTATGGAAGGAGAAGAAAGGAGGAAGAAGAAAAAGGAAGAGGGGAAAATTCAGGAAGGAGGAAGAGAGGAAGGGAGGAAGGAAGAAAGGAAGGATAGAAGAAGCCACTACTGCCACTGCCATCACACCTGTAGTCCCAGTACTAGGGAGACTGAGGCAAAAGGGCTGCCATGAGTTTGAGGCTAGACTGGGCTACATAGTAAGAATTCCAAACCACCCTGGACTGTGGAGTTAGTCTTAAAAAATAAAAAGAACAAGAAAAGAATGTTGCCCTGGGCAAAGGTCAAAAGCCACAGTACTTGATACACCCCTGTGAGCTGGCAGAGCTCTCACAATGATGAGTAAAGGTTTTGGATTGTGCCCCTTGCCTTTGGGGTTGGGCAAGGTCCATGGGCTGCTGGAGGCCTGCTGCCCGGAATGCTTGTCCCTCAACAGGGAGTGTTAGGCTTTAGTTGGTGTTAGAAGGCCTCCCCTTGGCTCTCTGAGCCCCCAGGAGAGCAGAAGTAGCTCCTGTAATCCATCAGCAGCCCAGACTCCCCTCTGTTGTCACCTTGCAGCAGTCTGACAGAGTCACTTCCTACTGCTGACATGGAACACTATAGGTGGAGTCATTTTATAGAGACTAAAGAATTCTGGGGCTCCTGGTTCTCAAGGCTGAAGAGTTCAGGAGCAGTGGTTGCTTCTGGTGAGGGCCTCTTCTCTGGTGGGGATTCTGCCATGTCCCACCATCTCATAGGGCATCACATGAGAAGGCAGAAATCTTGGTTCAGAGTCTATAAAGCCACAGTCCCACTGGATTAGGCCCCTTGCTCAAAGTCTCCTTAAGACCTAATTTCTTCCCAAAAGTTCTACTTGAAATGTCCAATTTGGGCTGCTTTTCCACCTTGTTGATATCTATCAAGGGTTCCATTGCAAAGTGAGAAGTGTGTGTGTGTGTGTGTTCGACTCTGTTCCCTTCCTGCTTCCTCACCTCTCCAGTCTCACTATAAGCTGCTACCTCTGAGGTCTGCTGTCTGAGTCCACAGCTGCAGAAGTGGCTGTCTGTTCTCTTCACCTCTTGTGTTGTCCTGTTCCCTGTAGCTCCAGCTAGCTCTGCAAGATCAAACCTTTCCCCCACCCCGCCCCTCAGAGGTGATCTCATTTCTCCTGGAGTCTCTATGCTCTGGTCCAAAGCTCCAGCTACTATTTCCTGCTCATTTTCCAAAGACGTGGTCCTCTCACCCTTCCTCTGTATTTGGCACCCTGCTCTGTATCCATCTGAATCTGGAGGGGCAGAATGTTCCAGAAGCCGCTTTTTAAATTCTCTTCTTAATCTGTGCAGATTCCACTGGGGTTCTTCACCTCCTTAACTCACCACCTTTTGCCCAAAGCCACTCCCCCAAAGACCTTCTGGCCTACTATGGCTAAGCCACAGCTCTGGGCTTTGTTGGGAGTGATCTTGTGCCTATGGAGAAGTCTAATTAAAACTCAGTTCTCACAATCAGCAGGAATCACAGAAGAAGCTGCTGCAGCCCCACAGCCAGAGGTTCAGATATTAGTGCTGGCTACTGGGCTGCTCAGGAATTCTACAGGGTGATGAGAACAGAGGCTGTCCTGACTGTAAAATATGCTGCTTCTGCAGCTGCTGCCTCCCATGTTCAAGGCAAAGCTAATGTGACATTGCTTGACTCTATTGCAAAAAAAAAAAAAAAAAAAAAAAAAAGCAAAAGCAAAGCTTGCAGATGCTTCACTGGTGGTGTGTGCTGTTTCTATTGGCTTCTGACACCCTCCTGGTCTGTATGAATCTGTTGGCCGCCTGCCTTTCTTTTCACAGTGAAAAGAGCTTGGGATTGCTCAGGGTCCCCAAAGTTGATCAAGGATTAACTAGCAACACGAATTTCCTCTTTTGCCCAAACTGCATTCTTCCTGGGTTGGGGCATGTGTGCACTGTGCACATATGAAGTCACCATACTGCTTCCACATTGGGGCATAACACCACATCTGTTTTCTTGTCCTGTTCATGTTAGTTAGATCTTGGAGGTGGCTGGTTTCAGGGACATTGTTTGTTTTCCTTTCTCTTGCGCTACAGCTTTGTGGAATTTGTATGAGGGTCACGTTACCAGGAAGGGACAGAGACCTGATGGAAAATGGTACACCCAGAACCTCACCAAGCCCCTCCAAAACTGGCCCTCAAGGTCTCACACTACAGGAAGTGGCCCCCCTCACCCAAGGAGGTCAGGTGACAAACATCTGCCAACCAGAACAAACAAAAGCTTAGGACTTCACAGGCATCTTGAAATGAAAGGGCTCCCTGCAGGGTGTATGTTAAAGGCTCTAGAAACAGTGGTGGCCATTTTTGCCTTACAGGGCCAAGCATCCTGAAATAACTGACTTACAGAGAGGTGGAGATCAAAAGAAACCTAAATTGCTGAGAAAATACTGCAGGGAAATAGTGCCAGCTCCCTCTGCAACTCTGGTGTCTGGTTAGGCCTACCGGCTCCCTTTACGGGCCAACCCATTTGAACTGGACTTTTTGCTACTTACAAAATTGAGATCTGAGAGGTCCCAGGGTGAATTTATCATAGTATTTGATCAGAACACAGAACACCCAACATCCTGTCTCAGCCAGCCACCCCTTGCTGCAGGAGGAGCAGTGGGCCCTCAAAGAACACCACCATCCGCATTCCAATGCGGCTCCTCCTGCCTCAGCCCTCCCAGTGATGAACTGACATCCAGGCCTGCATCAGCCCCAACTCACTCCTGTTCCAACTCTACCTAAGGTCTAACTGACTAGCCAAGCTGACACTAGGACACACACCTCTCCTAGGACTGTAGGAAGTTCCTTGCCTTCACAGGGAAGGATGCTCAGGCATGGGGAAGACAGAAGTCAGGGGAGGCAGAGGGAGCCATTGCATCTCCCAGGCCTGGGGTGGAGGCCTCCTGAGGGTCCCCTCTCTTCTTGCCCACTGGAACTGAAACGAAGAAATCCATCTGTAGTCTTTGTCTCCCTAGAGATAACTTGGTGATATCCTATAACCCGAGATCAAAGGAGGCTGAAATACATCTCAAATCCCAACCTACCAGAGAGCACTCTGTCTCAGATAGATTTTGCACATCTCATGTCCCCTAAGGCAGGGTGGCACTATTGAGAGGCAGAGGACTTTAAGAGGTAGGGTCTGGTGAGGATGTCTTTGGATCACTGGGGGTGTGCCCTTGAAAGGAGCTGGAGTTTCTGGTCTCTTCTGTCCCCAACCCCTCCCCAACCATGAAAGCAGTGGTTTGTGCTGCTATCTTGCAGACTTGGCTCTAGAGTCTTAAAGATGGAAAGTTTGTCTCTTTAGCAACTGGGACCTTTAAAACCAAGGACCCAAAGACCCTGTCCCTCCTCTGGGCTGCCTCAGGGATTTGTTACCAGGAGAAGCTAGATGATGTGGGGAGACACATCATCACCTTGCACTCCTGGGACCCTCATGGAGGGGCTCTATTATCTTTCTGGCCCTAGTGAGGCATAGCAGAAAAGAAGTATCCAGAACGAGGTAGTCTTCTCTGCTGGTTGATACCTGGGACTAAAGCAGCTATCCTGTAATCCTGAGGGAAACTGGTCAGAGCTGGTCCACTTAGAAGGGCAACAGGGAACAAAGATAGAACCCCCTATTAATGCCACTACAGCCCTGAACTAACCAGCTCTCGGCCATCCTACCTATGGACTGCTTGTCACAGGAGACACATGTTCTTTTATGTTTAAGTACCCCTGAGTTCAGCTTTCGTGCAGCAGGAAGCAGTCCCCAGTTCCCCTATTTCTGCTCTGCTGAGTCCCTGCTTCAGTACCCCAGCAGAGATCAGCACCCCTACTCTGGGGAAAAGCAACCATCCAGCTAGCTCCCTTTCACAGCCCCACGGGAGCTCAGCTCATGTGTAGCTGGCTGCTCATTACATAACCACCACAGCCACAGAGAAGCCAAGGGCTGTGTTCAAACCCTAGGCTGCAGGAGGCTGGGGAAGGTGTTACGAAAACTGCCTCGAGCAGTTCTCAACCTTCCTAACATTGTGACCCTTGAATGCACCCTTTAATGGGTAACCCCCAACCATAAAATTATTTTCACTGCTACTTTATAACTATAATTTTGCTACTATTATGAATTGTAATGCAAATATCTATGTTTTTTTGATGGTCTTAGGTGACCCTTGAGATAGGGTCATTCAACCCCTTATGGGGTCAAGACCCACAGGCTGAGAACCATTTGTCTACAGAAAGGTCATTCCCATACCCTCAGAGCCAATACTGCATCAATGGCCAGCCCAGCTTGCCTGTGTTCTAACAATGTAGGTAAGGGAGAATGGAGGCAGGGCCGGGGATGGGCCAGAAGGCCCTCATGGAGGGAGTAGGCTGTTCTGTGGCTACTGCTCACTTGCTTGCTGTGGGGTGAAAGAAACAACTGATTATAGATATTTGCTTCTGAGCAAGTGCTTCTTTATAATATGCTGGGGCCCCTTGAGGGCCCTCTCCAGAGCCATTGTGTTTAAAACACACTGATTTGATCCTGGGTGTTGCTAAGGAGGAAAACCAAAAAGAACCTCCAAGTTCCAAGCAATCAAACCCACCCACCTTGCCAGCTTGATACTTTCTGGGAAAGGACCAGGGGTCAGGAAAAGGGCCTGGAAGGACTTACTAGCCTCCTAACTATCTCTGACCCCAAGGATGCCTACTACAGTGCTAAGTGGAGGATCCTGACAGTCCTGGACGTCTCTCCGAGATTGAGCAGACAAGAACCATCCTTTTGCCCCTCTTCCTTGCCAAGAACTCTCAACTCGGGAGAGTCTCTCCCTGTGCTGAGCTGTGACCCATGTACAAAAGCTGGCATGCTGCATGTGCTCATAATCCTAGTGAAGGAAAGCAGAGGTAGGCAGAGCCTTTGGGCTCCCTGGCCAGTCATCCTGGGCAAGTTGTAAGCTTCAGGCTAGAGAGCCAGTCTCAAAATACAAGGTAGGCATCTCTAGAGGAGCAACATCTGAGGTGGACCTCTAGCCTCCACAGACACTAACACACATTCATACTTGCATTCACATATGCAGCCATGTGAACATGAATAACCCCACAACACACACACACACACACACACACACAAAATCCTTTCCTGCTTCAGCCTCTACAGAACTAACCATGACCAGGAGACAGTGACCAGGGTGGTAGATGCTATGAGCTGCTCTCAGCATTAATTCTGCCACCTTTTCCTACCAATACCCAAACTCTGTTGAGCTCTCCACTCTCAGCTGTGGACTGCCACAGTGTCTACAAGACCATATGAAGATTCTGAATGAAGGAACAGATCTGTGACATAGAGGCCAAGCTCTGTCAATGGCTACCTCACGAGGGTGGCTGTCCTCAGAGCTCCTAGCATAAGAGGGGATCTTCTAGGAGTCCTTAAACATGTTACACTGTTAGTGAGAAAAAGGTGAGTATCCAAACTCTAGACCTGATGTTGATAAATGCACCCTTCCTCTGCCTCGTCTCAACTCTTGGTGGATCGGGTGGTGTCTGCACAAGTGAGGGAGAGCAACTGTTCTTTCATCCACTCGCACAATACTCATCTCTTCTAGAAACACCCAGAAGTAACATGTGAATGTGTGTGCTCCACCACAGGAGGGCCCTAGGAGTCAGGATCTTTAGGGCAGTACCTATGTCCAGGGAGGGGTTTCCTCAGTTCATCATGATTCATGGGCTGAGCAAAGGAGAGTTTTAGTGTCTCCAAGGATCGAGTCAGACCATCAGTGTGCATAGCACTTGGCCTGCAGGTCTCACCACACCATGTAGCTCTGGACCTGCTAAAGAATGCTGACCAGATCTTCAGCACCAAACCCGAAGCCATGTCTACAGTGTATGCATCTTTGTATTTTACAGCAGACAGCTGTAGCCACACAGTCTCTCAACACATCCTTTCTAAAGCAGCAGTGCAGCTGAGGCCAGAATGAGGCCAGAACTCTGCTAAACACAGCCCTGGGCCCCATTGTCCCTTCCCATGGAAACTTCCAGTTAGAAGCAGCTACCTTGGGCTCACTCTCAGCATAAGGTCCCTCCAAGAAGGTGACAGATACTTGCAAACAACCACAGAAACTCACCTTTCTATCCAGATGGTGATCTTGGGAGACATCCAGACTTGTACTTGGGGGCAACTTGCTACTTCTAAATAATGGGGTTTCCTTTTGCTTGCTTGCTTTTTTCAGTTTCTGAGTCTTCTTGCTGTGGCCTGTGCACTATGAAACAAAACAACAGTTAACACAGGTAGGTGCCAGATACAACATCTGAAGCTGGTAATGATACTCCTGAGGAGGAAGAGACAGAAGGATCAGGAGTTCAAGGCCATCCTCTGTTACACGGCAAATTTGAGACCAACCTCAAAACAAACAAACAGGGCATGAAAGGGACCCCGTGTTACTAGAAGAACATTAACCTAGTAGAAGTGAGTGGACACAGATTTAGGCCTTGAGGGACACAAAGTGGAACAAAGCAGGGAGCACAGTGGCTATACCCTCAAGGGGAACGTAGGTGTAGGAGAGGCGTATTAGGTGTATTAGGAATAAGAGCCAGCTCGTGGGGCCCATGGCCTCACAGGTTCTGAACCTGGAGCTCAGCAGGCTGTCACATGGGGTGGGGAGGTGGAGGGAATACCTCTCCCATTTATTTTATATTGCACTACCTTTTAAAGTTATTTTAAAATTATGTGTATGTATGTGGGTTTGTGCATGTGAGTATAGTTACCTGAGGAGATCAGAAGAGGGTGTCACATCCCTGAAGTTGCAGTTGCGGGCAGCTTTGAGCCACCCGATGTGGGTGTTGGATACTGACCTCAGGTCCTCTGGAAGAGCAATATGAACTCTTAACTGCTAAGTCACCTTTCCAGTCCTGTGGAGACCTTTCAAGGCTGGCTCTCTTGCTGGCTTGCTGGCAACAATAAAACGATGAAGGAATCCATATGGTCTTTGTTCCTAGAGTGCTCAGAGTCAACCCAAAAGCAAGGAAGTACCCAAACGACACCACGCTCATGTTTATATACCTTGCCTGTGCTGTACCCAAACACTTGACAAAAAAGCAACTATAGGAAAGAAGGGTTTGTTGTGGTTCAGTTTGAGGGCACTGGACATCCTGGCTGGGAAGGCATGGCAGGCAGGCCCATGGGGCTGCTGACCATATCATACCCAGGCAGGAAGCAGAGAATGCTTAAGTGCTGGCGCTCAGCTCAATTTCTCCTTTTAAAAATTTACATGTGAGAAAGTCAAAGGACAACTTGGGGGAATTGATTCTCACCTGCTATGGGTCTGGCATTTGGTTCCCAGAACTTATGAAGGACCCCTGTACTCTGTAACTCCAGTTCCAGATCCAATGCTCTCTTCTGACCACACATGCGCATACCCCCACAAAGTCACACGTCGGCTGTGTAGATCATGCTAGACTCGAACTCACAAAGATCCATCTGCCTCTGCCCGCTGAGCACACAGAATGCCCACATCCTTTTTAAGACTCTCCTCCAGCCCTTGGGTCCTCTGTATCCCACACTTCCAGATTAGAAGGACAAGCAAGCTGCTGCATAGCCAGAATGTCCTCTCCCACAAATTCTCAACCCTTGCAGAGAGTTGTGGGTGAGAGGTGATGGGGGTGGAGGGAGCGGTGATCACGTGGTACAGGCCCCGAGTCCAGTGAGCGTATTGGGTGTCAAGGGGATGGGGCTTCGGGCCTAGAGTGCGTTCTGATTGGCTGTCACCGCAGCTTCTGAGGCGCATGCGCAGAGCCTGGTTTCCTGCTTTGCCGGCTTAGTCATGTGACTGTTTGGCGGGAGTTGGCGGCTGGTGTGAGGTGAGCTTCGTGAGACTCGTGTGCAGGATTGGACAGGCCAGGCTGGGCCGGGCTGGCCTTTGGGTCAGGTGGGGACTGATGGAGAATTTGAGCCGGTGAGCAGACTTATTGCTGGGCCTGAAGAGCCCAACTTTGCCCTTTGCTTGGCTTCTGGCACCGGAGACTCAGAACAGTGGGCAAGGATGGACTTCCAGTGCCGCCTCTGAGACAGGCCCTGTCCTCCATCTTGGTTTTGGCGAGAGGCTTCCTTGCGGGCTCCGTAGGGGTATTTGCTGGAGCTGAGCCTTTTAAGTTAAGTTCTGTGATGCTTAGTAGGGCAGGAACGTGTGTGTGTGTGTGTGTGTGTGTGTGTGTGTGTGTGTGTGTGTGTGTGTGTGTGTTTGCATTTTAGCCTTTGGTGAAGAGCTACACAGGAGACAGGCACCAAGTGTCACCTGTGTAGTGCAGGTGGGAGGACTCACAGAGTGAGAGGGACGTGGCTTCTGGGCGCCCCCGAGCCGAGGCCCTGTTGGGTATCTGCTCAGAGATACCACATCTCAAGGTTATTTTTACAGCAGCAGCTGGAAACCCCCGCTCTTTATATAATAAGCTCTCTGCTTTTAAATGTTGGCCTTAATTCATAACATTTAAGCACATCATATAGCCGGTGAGAAGATACATGTGAACTGTACTGGCCCTTGGGGAAAAGTGTTCATCTACACAGACTGCCAGTGGCCCTCACTTAGAGATCTTGTGTGCCAGACGTGTCTGTAATAGTGGTGCTTGAGAAACGGAGGAAGGAGGATAGAGAATTCAAAGCTGGTCTGGGCATAATAGCAAGACACTGTCTTAAGAAACGAGAGTGAGATATGCCCCCAAACTGACCTGGATTTCATGAGCTGGCTCATGAGAACTGCTCTGTGTCTTGCCTTTTATTCTGTTCTTTTAGGGATAGCATTGGTCAGTGGGGTTAGATTTTGAGGTTAGGAGTCTCAGGCTGAGGAGTGTCAAATGTCTTTCTTGCAAAGGAGGCAGGCCTCTTACATTGTAGCCTTGGTTTTGGTCTTCTCTGTGCTTAGGGTCTGAATGGGGCTTCGAGAACATTTTTTAAAGTAGGGAATGCATCTGAAATGAGATCTCCAGAGCCTATGTGTACATCAGTCAGGATCCGGTTACTGCTTGGCTTCATGGTGCTAAATAGCACTAAGGGGAGAGGAGGAACAGAGGAACCCCTGGAAACTAAGTCACAGGCATCTGGCTCTCCTGGGCCCTTTCCATACCACTGAATTGCTGGGTCTACAAATGAATTATTTGCAACTTTACCCTCAGGACAACTTTCAGATGATGTGAGGGAAGTGAGATGGGAACCCTGAGGACTCCACAAGGCTGCTTTTCTGGCTGCCTTGGGCCCTGGGACTCATGGAAAAAGAATCTAGATGTATCATGAGCTAACAAAATTTGTGGTCTCAAAACTCAAGAAGGCACTCTGAGGCTAGCATGCAGTTAATGTAATTGAGCGGGGAAAAAGAATATAAATAATTAGGCCAGTCTGTTCACCATGGACATGGTGGAAGATCAGGGTAGGTTACTGTTTTGGGCAGGAGTCTCTCTTCCACAGAAGCATAATGGATCTGAGGTTCTGCAAGAAGGCTGTTGAGCAGGACTTAGGTTTATGGAGAGAGTAGCCTTTTCTGTGTATCCTCTTCTTGCTGGTATAATCCGGCCCAACCTAGGCTTTTCCTTCTACACTGAGAACCTTAAGTTGCCATTACAGGCCCAGTTGCTGTTAGAACACATTGGGGCATGTGGATGGAAGATAGCCACTCCTCATGTTGGCCTGAGGGAGCCCTTGACTTTTCAAGTACAGCTCATTTTCTGGAGGGACCACTTGGGTCAGTAACAGGGATTTGATCAGACTGCCTACAGTCTCCTGCCAATTGTCCTCATTGCTGATGGCTTAAGTGTTGTCTGTCTTGGGGTGGACTCTGGCATCACCCCATGAGTCTTTGGATTATGGATCAGATTCCATCCTTTTACCTTTTTTCTAGGTCAGGTTTGTGTGGAGAGAGGCACTGTGATTGAATCGCTGATCTTAACAGACCTTCATGGATACCATGTTGAAATCCAACCCCCAAACCCAGCAGAGGAATAACCACAATGGTCAAGAGGTAGTGCAGAATTCTCACACTCTTTGCCCTCCCACTGGCCCTCTGGGACCTTCACTCCTGATGTTTTCCTCCCTTTGTCAAGGACCCTGAGTTTGATCACCTCTCTTGTGGCCTTTTTCCAGACCAGTCTTTGGTCCTCAGGCTTTGGATGAAGATGGAGGCCATCACTCCATTTCTGGGGAAGTATCGCCCCTTTATGGGTCGCTGCTGCCAGACCTGTACTCCTAAGAGCTGGGTAAGTGATGGTAGGGATGGAAAGCTTAGGCTGGCTTGGTTCTGGGAATGAGGATCCTGGGCAGCTGCCTTCCTCATGCCTTTCCAAGCCTGATCTTTCACTGCACCATGCCTTTGCCTGTTAGAGGAATGGATATACCAGCGTCTGTTGTTGGATGTGGCTTAGGAGAGTTGGATAGAAGGCCTCAGGAGAACTAGGTTATGCCTGCAAGGCTGGAATATAACTAGAGCTGCACTGATTCTGTTCAGTTTGGGGATACTGTCCACTCAGACTCCCATAGCACTCAGCATCTCTTGCATGTCTGTATCATATGCTGGTGCCAAGAGGCCTCAGCATTCTAAAGGAGATTCAAGATGCACATTCTCTTTTCCAGAGGAGGAAAACCCCTGCTCAGGGTCTTAATGTACTTATCTCTAAGAGGGCAACAAGGGGACAGTGAATTCATTTTAGCATGGAGCCCTTTTCTTTCTGAACCAACATTACAATCTGGGGTTAGACATCTCATAAGAGATGTACTCTATACCTTTCTTCTGGTAGACTCAAAGGGCCCCCAGTCAGAGGCTAGATGGACAATACAGATGTGACTTGCAAAAGCACCTTAGGACATTCTGTCCTTCCCTCTTGGACAGGAGTCCCTCTTCCACAGAAGCATAATGGATCTGGGCTTCTGCAATGTGATCCTTGTGAAGGAGGAGAACACCAGGTAGTCAGAGCTATTGGGCAGGTGGTGGGTTGCAAGGGCCCTCTGTGGCATCATTTTCTTCCTACAATGTTAAAAAGAAGGGCCATAGCAAACGAGGCAAGCTTTACTCTCCTGCAGTTCCTTCTGTGCACACGTATGGGCTGCCTATAAGGTGTCAAGCCACTGTGCCCCACTCAATGGGGAAGAAGGGTGGGACTAAGTCCCATATAGGCAAGTGGGTTTTTTTTTTTGTTTTTTGGGTTTTTTGTTTGATGTTGTTTGATGGTGGTGCTTGGTCCTGGGGCATGAGACCGAGGTGCAGACCCTTCCTGATGAATAGACCTCTGTGGGCTCTGGGGAGTCCTTTCTAAACCATCTTCTCCCAGGTTCCGGGGCTGGCTGGTTCGCAGGCTCTGTTATTTCCTATGGTCTCTGGAGCAGCACATACCCACAAGTTCTGATACCTCCCAGAAGATCATGGAAAACACTGGGTGAGGAGGCAGATCAGAGTCTGACATTTGTGGGATACTTAAAGGGATGACAAGGCTGTAGGTTAGGATGGCCAGGGCTGGCTGGACAAGACTTCTGGAATGTTATCTCTGTTAGGGCCCATATCAGACTTTTCTGGTTGTGCACTGGAAGAGTGACTAGGGAGACCATTGTTAGCCCAACACTGTGCCCTGGCCTCAACAGGGTGCAGAACCTCCTCTTGGGTAGGATTCCAGGAGCGCTGGAGAAGGCCAGGCACCTGACCTAGTGAAGAAAGAGGTACAGCGCATTCTGGGCCACATTCAGACCACACCCGTCCCTTCTTGCTCAGGTAACTATGGTAGGGGCATATGTCTTTAGGTTGAGACCCTGCCCCTTCTGGAGAGTAGATGTTAGCTGAGCTTGGAAAATCACCAAATATTCTTCCTGAGTATTTGGATAATGTTTACCAGAATGGACTGCAGCCTACTGCAGCCCTTCCCTGGGTTCGTACAGAACAGATCTGCATGCTTAGATGCTGGGGATTAAAGAGGTACAGTGATACGGCTGGTCAAAGAAAGGAACAAGGAAAGATCCAGAATATCCAGGAGGAGGGCAGACATTGTAGTTAGAGCCAGGAAGGAAGAAAGATAGCCCTGGAGGCACAGGAGTAAAAGTAGAGGAAATGGTCTCTGTAGAGGGAAAGGCCCAGGTCAGGACCTTGAGCAGGAAAGGCCAGGTTCACTGAAGATCGTAACAAGGTTTGAAGCTGGTGAGTGAAGCTGGGAGCAGATGGAGAATTTGAGATGTAAAAGGAACCAGATCAGAGCTAAATAAGTAGAGGCCACTCTAAGGGCAGTAGAAACAGTTCAGCAGTTTCAAGTGGAAAGTGGCAAAAGGATGGGTTTGGGATCAAGAGCAGAGACCTGAGCATCTGCAGAGCTAACTGACAGGCTTGGAAAGGGTACACTGAGAAGTTAAGGCGGTAAATTATGGGACTCACAGATGGACTGACTTGTGGGCTGGAAGTGGTGAAAGGAAACAAGAAAAAGATAGGAAATCCATTTCTGGCCTAGTACCTAAGCATGTATACGAGTTCAGAAGAGAATTGGCTTTGGACGGATGTTTGGATTGAAAGAGTTCCAGTAACTGACTTGAGGACTTGGTTGTCTGTATAGGTCTGGGAGCTCAGAAGAAGGTTCATATATTTGCAGAGCTGTAATATACAGTTTATGGTTACAGCCAGAGGATGAGTTAAGCCGCTCAAGGAAAGGGGGCTTACTGGTTGTGTGTCAGGCTCAACTGTTCTAAGTGAAAAGGAAGTACACCTTGACCAGTCCTCCATTGTAACAGTTGTTCACTTTGTTGAGGTTTTCAGGCCCTAAGCCTCATCCCCTTGTGTCAGAGCTCCCAGGCGCAATTCTTCCTCTGTGCACCTCAGTAGTAAGGTGGTTTTACAGTACAGCATTTACGGGGGCAAAGCATTCTCCAGTATTCCCACGTATTGCTGCTTCTCAGAATTGCCCCATTTAATGCTTCCATCAGATGTGGACTTGCTGCATGTACACCAGTTTTTCTGTTAAGTACTTTGGTAGCAAGATAGTCCCCCTACTGGGCATATGAGCAAGTGCAGCAAATCCTGCCCTCCTTGTATCACTTCCCTTTTGTGCCACCTTTTCTGGTAGTTGGTAAATATAAGCTGACTGGGTTCTGTGTGGAAAGGGTCTTGTTCTCTGGTCTCCCTTTAGATAATGGGGGGGGCAGGATTTGTGTCTGATGTGAGCCAGCTGCATCATGAGGTCTTGGAAGAGTTTACCTCACAAGTGTGGTCTGTGGCATCAGGACTTTCATGCTCTAGCACCCACTTAGCATTGTCCATTCAGCAGGTTGTGACCTCTCCACTCACTTTCCTCTCCTGTTCTATGTGGGCAATAATGTTGCTGCCTTAGAGTTCTGAGCAACCTTTTGGGGTGCTGTGGGGCTGAGCCTTGTAGAAGGTAACCCTGCTGCATCTCAAGCTGGCATTGCTTCCAAGGCTGTTCAGCTGGGCACTGCTGTGGTTCCTGAACCGCCTCTTCCTGAACGTGCAGCTGCACAGGGGACAGATGAAGATGGTCCATAAGGCTGTGCAGGAGGTAAGCCCGACCATACTGAACAGGTCTGGTTGCCCAGAGCACAGGTGAGTCCAGGCTGCATTAGCTGGTAGAAAATCCACACTTCTAAACAACCTGGCTGCCATATTTCAGTCCTGCTCCTACAGGGGTTCCTGCCCCACCTTCAGTTTCAACAGCCATTGAAAGAAGCCACTGTATTACCTTAAAGTTGTGGGAAGGCTGCTTTACCTTAGGGAAATGTGCAGAGAAGCCCTTCTTCCCTCAGTGCTGCCCTGGGACTTGCAGATGCTGGGGGTTGGCTGGGTTTTTAGGGTGGGCATTTCCTTCTGTCTGTCTCGGAGCAGGGCTCTCCACTTGTCTTCCTTTCTACACACAAGTCCCTCTTGGATGGGTTCCTGCTGCCTTTTGTACTGTTCTCCCAAGGCCTTGGTGTGGTCCGTGTGGCTTTGGACTCCCGCACCTGTTCCCCTGCTCTCAGGTATGATGGGGGAGGGGGAGGCCCTAGCTGGAGAAGTGGGATGGAGGTATTTTGCCTTCTCAGCCTGTTTTCAGCTTATGGCAGCCCAGCTTACAGTCTCAAATGGAAGGAAGGCTATGGGTCCCTGAGCCATGGCTGCTTCAAGTGTCTAAACAGACAGGCCCTGATTCTTCCAGGTCTTTGCAGGCCTCTGGGCTCAGCCCCTCCTTCAGAGCTCCTTTTCATTAGACTCTGTCCTGTGCTCACAGAGCTCTACTGAGGAAACTTGGGGGACTTTTCCTGCCCCCAGAGGCCAACCTCTCCTTGGACAGCTCAGAGGGCATCCTTGCAAGGGCTGTAGTCCGTGCGGTGAGTGTTCCCAGTGGTTATGTGTGGGGTGGGCCGAGGGTATAGGAGTCTGCTGCTGATCTGGCCTTGATGCCCACCCTTCCTCCCCTCTTCTAGACTGTGGAGCAGCTGCTTACTAGTGGTCAGCCTCTGCTCATCTTCCTGGAAGAGCCCCCTGGGTACCCAGGGCCCAGGCTTTCCGCCCTGGGCCAGGCCTGGCTAGGACTGGTAGTCCAGGCAGTCCAGGCAGGCATCATCTCAGATGCCACACTGGTACCAGTTGCCATCGCCTATGACCTGGTTCCAGATGCACCATGTAACATGAATCATGTGAGACCTGGGGTCCAAGTAGATACCAGTTCTGCGTGGCACAGTATGTTCCGTGGCTGGGCTCCTTTAGGGCCGAAGTCAAATTGGGATATGAAGTCTTTAAAGGACTGTCCATGTCGTCACTATCCTACAGTGTCTCCTAAGGTCTTTGCCGTCAACATCTTACAAAAGACCCCACAATAGAGGCTGTGGGTGGAAAGAGTACTTGGAGAGGAACAGTGAACAGTGTGGAGGGGGGAAAGGGTAGCAGCCCCAAGACTTGCCCGAGAAAATACTCTTGCAGCCTTTCATTCCCTGCAGGACTTGGCTCCCCTGGGGCTATGGACAGCAGCTTTGGCTGTTCTTCGGAGACTCTGTAACTGCTGGGGCTGCAACCGTAGAGTCTGTGTCCGGGTGCACCTTGCCCAGCCATTTTCCCTCCAGGTATAAAACTAGTTGGGAAAGGCTGGGATAACCTTTGTGGTGGTTTGGCCTTCCAAGCCATTGTAAAGATACTATTTTCTCTTAGATGGATATGTACAGGTTTCTTAGGGTGGGGGGTGACAAGCGCAGACCATGCATCTTTATCCTGGGCAGGAATACGCCATCAATGCTAGAAGTTGCTGGGGTAGCAGGCAGACCCTGGAACACTTGTTGCAGCCCGTTGTGCTAGGTGAATGGTAAGGAGCACAGATGTATGGGGCTCAGAGGGAGGCAGGCAGCTTTTCAACTCTGACCATCCAAGAACATCAACACCAGATGCCTGTATAGTCCAAATGTAGGGTGGCACATAGGCATGGAAGTGGGAGGGTTTTATATGAATTCTCCTAGGACTTGGGGAAAACAGCTACAGCTTTAGAAAGCTTTTGACTGACATTTTAGTCCGGTTTCATTCTTTGATTGGTCTATATCCCAGTAGTGTTGTTCCAGACACTGAGAAGGAGCAGGAGTGGACCCCATCAACTGGCCTCCTCCTGGCCCTTAAAGAAGACGACCAGCTCCTGGTCAGAAGACTGAGCCGGCATGTTCTGAGTGGTGAGGGAAACCCAGATCTGTACTTTTGGAGTGTGACTTGAACAGTACTTTCTCTGTGTAGATAATAAAGGGCTAGTTATCAGGACCCCATGGCTGCTAGCACCTGATCCTTACCCCCTTCATAGTGCACGTGGGATACTGGAAGAGTGGGGCAATCCAGGGAAGCAGATGAGCTCAGTGTCTGAACCAAAGGCAACCGTGCAGATCTTTGTGAGAGCCAACCCAACCTTACCCTAGATACCCTTTGACCAGTGTCCTTAGCTGTAAAGGGGATGATTACTGAGTGGAGGAGCAACATGTGCCTGCAGAGGGCGCTCGCTGATCAGATGTCAGTCACTCTGGCATGCTATTGGGGTGGGTCTGGCTCTCAATGCACGTAATACTGGTTCTTGGAACCTGCTTTTCCCTGCTGGGGTAGAGTTTGGGTTGTGTGTCTGGGAAGATTTGTCAAATGATGGAGAGATCAAGCCTCTCTAGGCCCCACCCCTGTCAGCATCTTCCCCTCTGTCCCCAGCCAGTGTGGCCAGCTCAGCAGTGATGAGCACAGCCATCATGGCAACATTGCTGCTGCTGAAGCACCAAAAGGTAGGGCACTGTATGGTGGGGCCCAGGGAAGGGCAGGGTGCGGCCCTCTGCTCAGGCCTGTTTTGCCTCCAGGGTGTGGTCCTGTCACAGCTCCTGGGGGAATTCTCCTGGCTGACAGAAGAGACACTGCTCCGAGGTTTTGATGTAGGCTTCTCCGGGCAGCTGCGGTGCCTGGCCCAACACACACTGAGCCTATTAAGGGCGCATGTGGTTCTGCTGCGTGTGCACCAAGGGGACCTGGTGGTGGTGCCCCGGCCTGGCCCAGGCCTCACACATCTGGCACGCTTGAGTATGGAATTGCTGCCCACCTTCCTGAGCGAAGCTGTGGGTGGTAAGTTAGTGGGATCAGCAGGGTTGGGGTGCATTGCAGGGGAGAGGGAAAAGGTCCCCTTCTTATACTGTCTTCTCTGCCAGCCTGTGCAGTGCGGGGGTTGCTGGCGGGCAGAGTACCACCTGAGGGGCCCTGGGAGCTGCAGGGCATAGAGCTCCTGAGTCAGAATGAACTGTACCGCCAGATCCTGCTGCTGCTGCACCTGCTACCTCAAGACCTACTGCTGCCCCAGGTCAGATCCCCTCCCCTAGCTCAGCAGGACCCTGGGCCTTGTCCTTTTGACCTCCTGTGGTAGTGATCTTGGCCTCCTACCTCTTCAGGATTCTGCCAGCAGCCCCTTCCCCCCATGGGTGTTCTCTGAAAGGCATTGGTGCTTCTCTTCCTACAGCCCTGCCAGTCGTCCTACTGCTACTGTCAGGAAGTGCTGGACCGCCTCATCCAGTGTGGGCTCCTGGTTGCTGAGGAGGTACGCTCCCACCCAAGTGCCAGTGTCCTGGGCTGCTCCTCTGACCCAAGTGTGCTCTGAGAGTGTACTGCTATTGACCCGGCACATGAAAGCCTACCTGCACTGGGCACGTGTCTCATGCCACCTTGGCATGTGTAGCTCTAAGGTTTTCTCCATACTGTCTGCTTCCACATTTCTTTGTGAGCTTAGGTATTTGGCCCAAGTAGCTCTGAAGAGCCTTTTGGGCTTCCCAGACCTGCTTTGACCTGCCAAGACCAGGTACGAGGGCTGTAGAGCTGCTTCCTGCCCAGCCTTACCAGGGACCAGACCAATAACTCTCCCCAGACCCCAGGCTCCCGGCCAGCCTGTGACACAGGAAGACAGCATCTGAGTGCAAAGCTGCTGTGGAAACCAAGTGGGGACTTTACTGACAGTGAGAGTGATGACTTCGAGGAGCCAGGGGGCCGCTGCTTCAGGGTGTTGAGGGGAAGCTACCTGGGGAGGCAGGTGGAGGAGGTGGTGGAGGGTGCATAGGAGCCCACCTTGCTCATTCTGGTCTCTCTCCAGCTTAGCCAGCAGTCCCGCTGCCCTGACTTCTTCCTCTTCCTCTGCCGCCTGCTCAGTCCCATACTCAAGGCCTTCGCACAGGCGGCCACCTTCCTCCACGTGGGGCACCTGCCAGATTCAGGTAAGGCCCTGAACACTCTCCTGGCAGTGTTGAGGGAGGGGCCCAGTTTCAGAGCTGAGGTTTAGGCCTAATCTCTCCTGCAGAGGTGGGCTACTCAGAGAAGTTGTTCCAGTTTTTACAGGCCTGTGCCCAGGAAGAAGGGATCTTTGGTGAGTTCCAGGCCCCATCCCAGACTCCCTAGGGGTAGGTTTGCTAGGGACTGCTGCGACTGCGCCCCCTGCTGGGCAGTGGCTGCCTGACTCCGGGGAAGAGTCTTTGGCCCTATGTAGGCCCTAGCTGGTCTTCCCCTTAAAGGAGGAAGTCCTGTCTGGTGGCTCCCTGGCTGCCTCAGAGCTTTTATTGTCTCTCTTCCCTCCAGAGTGTGCAGACCCAAACCTCGCTATCAGTGCAATCTGGACATTCAAAGACCTGGGGGTAAGAGGCCATATCACCATCCTGTCCCTGACATCACCCTCAGCACCTTGGGCTGCTAGAATTGCTCAGGGGAACCATATTGTTCCCCTGTCCAATGGGCAGGGGATCTAGTATCCTAATGAATGCTAGAGTAGATGGTTTTTCTGCCTTCCTGATTCACAAAGGATTGTCTTCCCCTACCACTACTATAGTAGCATCACACTCGGGCACTGAGGCATCATTGTAGGTTTTGGGGGACAAGCTTGGCCCTGGGGCACTGTCCCCTCAGCAAGGGTACTTACAATCCATCTTGTGGTTTAGGTACTACAGCAGATGCCCAGCCCTACAGGACCCCAGCTCCACCTGTCCCCTACATTTGCCAGCCGGGACAATCAGGACAAGCTGGAACAATTTATCCGACAATTCATATGCAGTTAAAACCAGAGTGGAACCTGATGGGACTTGTCAGCCTAGAACTTAAGTATGTGTGTTCTAGTCAGGACACAGCTTACCTGAACTTACAAAACCTGTGTTTGCTCATCATTTGGTGTAATAATAGACTAGGTTAGTTTTTCCCTAAGCCTGAAGTATGTGTCCAATATCTGCTCTCTCGTTACTCAGCCCTGTGAAACGGCCCACCTTCAGCGATGGGAGGTAGGGGAATAGTGTGTGGCTAAAAGACAGTAGAAACTAAGCTGCAACTTTCGGAGAAAATTTATTTCCAAGGCCTACCTAAGAGCGGCCTCAAGTGGACAGGGCCAGCAGTTAGCTGGGTGGGAGAAGTCCCACCTGTGTCAAGTCCAGTGTTTAGAGGGACACCATCACTCCACCTTGTTGATGATAACACCAAGTTCTTCAATCTCACACTGGACTTCATCACCCTTCTGTAACACAGTAGGCCACAGGGCTTTTAGCCTTTGGCTCCTGAACATGCCCCTCCAGACTGCTTCAAACTTTACAGGCCTCCTAGCTCTCATCTTTCCAACATTTCCCCTTCTAAACTAACTTACCTTGAGGAAGACAGGAGGCTTCCTAAACATGCCAACACCTGGAGGTGTCCCAGTCAGGAGGACATCCCCTGGGTAAAGAGTGACAAACCTAGGGGAGCAGAGGGTCAAGTGAGACCGTGGGCTGAGAGTAGGCTTAGTTCCCAGGTGTGCCAGCTGGTGGGGCTGGCTCTGACAGGTTCTATCCACTTACTGGGAGACCCAGGCTATCAGATCTTCAGTCTTGAACACCATCTGGTTGGTGTTGCTGCTCTGAACTACCTCCCCATTCACTCGACAGCAGATCTTTAAATTGTGTGGATCTGGAATTCAAAATTAACACTGAGGTTGTTATCCACACCCAACACCTAGCCTGATTAGCACTTTACGCTGGGACTTCCTGTACAGACTGGTCCCCTGAATTCCTGCATCACATGAGGAAAGGAGGGTCACCCTATAGTGTCTGAACAGGGAGAAAAACAGCTGAGAGATATGCCTTTAAAAATCGGCATGCAGGCCAGGCAAGATGATTCACAGGTAGAGTCACTTACTGCCACGCCTTGGGGCCTGAGTTTAATTCCTGGGATCCATGTGAACCCAGGAAGAGAACCAAGTCTTGCAAATTGACCTCTGACCTCCATCCATGGGCCATAGTGTGCATATATGCATATACAAAAATAGCGTTTTAAAAATAGTACATTCAGCTGGCTAGAGAGATGGTTCAGTAGCACTGGCTGCTCTTCAAGGGGTCCTGAATTCAATTCCCAATATCCACATGGTAGCTCACAACCATCTGTAATGGGATTTAATGCCCTCTTCTAGTGTGTCTGAAAGTACTCACATACATAAAATTAAAAAAAAAAAAAGTACATTCATTTAGTTACGAATTATACTATCTAATTCTCTACATATTTAACATACTTTACAGTAAAATAAATAGGAAAATAAAATAGGAAAAAGCAGGCATCAATCCACAGCAGAGGCTGATAATTATAGATCTAAAATGACTCAACATCTCCAAAGTGACAGGGACACAGAGCAGCTATCCTGCACCCCTGACAGCAGCTGGAATACAGCTTCTGAGGCACTGCTATCCTGAGGGGCTCACCCATGAAGCCATGCCATTACCCATGGATGCATGCACAGAGGATGTGTGAGGTTCTATTGGTGCTCTATCTCCCTTACAGAAAATGAACAGGTCTCATCATGGCCATTCACTACTGTGCACAACAGCCAGGCTTACTCCTTCCAGCTTAAGGACTATTGCAGATGGAGGCAGGTGGAGGAAGCCCTTTTCCCAAGGGCAGTGTTGGTTGTAGTTCATTTTATGGATGTAGTTTCACAGCAGCTACATCTGTGTTCCCTCTAAGAGGCCCTGGAAGGAAGCTGTACAGAGAGCTAGCTCATGGCTGAGGCTGACAACAGCAGTGACACTGCAGCTCTGTGTATAGCTGTAACCATAGCCCTTGTTGGAGCATTGTTTTGTCCTGACATTCAAAGGTATTGCACATTGGAGGGCACAAGCTGCAAAGACCAGTGACCTACCTGCTATGGTATCCTTGGTAACCAAGGCAGGGCCCAGGGGGCAGAAAGTATCAAAAGTTTTTCCCAGTAACCACTGCTTTCCATTTCTCATTTGCCAATCCCGAGCACTCACATCATGAGCCACAGTGAAGCCAGCCACGTGAGCCATGACATCTGTGGGCTATTGGGACAGGAGATTTGTCCAGATAAGGTTACATCACAGGTGACACAACCTCTAGAACAAAGAATCTCAAAGCCATTATCACACATTAGCACCAGGGCTAGCTAAAGGTGGTGTGTGAAAGCCCAATGTGTTCCAGTCTTAAGACAGCACCAGTGTGTTGGGGGATGGTCAGGACTAGCAGAGGCGGGATCTGGGACTGCTGTTCCTCCCTGGTCTGGGAGCCCCCTTCCACCTCACCTTGATGTGTTTGCCTTTCTTTCCAATGACCACGGCCATCTCCACCTCCCAGTCAACTTCCTGCAAAGAGAGAGGACAAGTGAGCTGCAGAGGCTGTAGGGTGAAGTGAATGACATGGGTATGACTTGCAGACCATAATAAGCTCTGGGCAGTGGTAAGCAGCACCACTGGAAGTGACTAGGAGATAACACATGTCTGGAAACTGAGTTTACACTCACTCTTGACACCTGTAATGAAGAATGATGCCAAGTACTAAGACTTAGAAACATATAACTACTGTGTGCCTGATACTATGTATGTGCTATAATGCATTAACTCATTTAAATAAGACTGAGATCCTGGAATAAATGTATTTAAGGGGCTTAAATAAGCAACTCAAGAAGAAATGCACATAGCTACAAAATGTGAACAAATGCCAGCCTCTGAAAGTGAGCAAAATGCAACCGAAAGAACTTACAATTTACTCTTTGGCTGTTTTTCATAGTAATGAGAACTAGCAGAAGTTCACCTGAACCCAGGTGCTAGCCTGTGCTACCTATGCCACTAAAGGAAGCAAGCTCCTCAGAGAAATGGCTGACTAGTGCAGGAGGAAGCACAAAAGAGCCTTCAGTGAAGGCCAGAAAGTAAAAATGTGTTCAAAAGGGAATGGAAGCCAGCAGGATGGGTCTACTGGCCAAACTGGGTTCATCTATATTGAGTAAGAGGAAAATGGAGAAATTCAAGTAAATACTAAGCACAGAGGGAGGGCTGGGGAGATGGTTCAGCAGGTAAAGGTGCTGGCCACAGAAACCTGATGACTCAAATTCAGTTCCTAGAATGCAAATGAAAAGCTGGGTGCAGCAGCACACATCTGCAATCCCAGCAGAGGAAAATCACCCAGCTTAGAAACCAGCTAGCTTGGGGCACGCACAGAAATAGGAGACCCTGGCTGCCTAAACAAGGTAGAAGGTGAGAGCCCATAGTGTGGGGTTGAGGAGAACATCACAGATTAGAGACTAAAGACTCTCAGTTCTTTCAGGACCCAGGTTTGTTTCCTAGCACCCACATCAGGTGCTCACACCTGTTTGTAATTCCAGCTCCAGGGTCTTACACCCACTTCCAGCCTCACAGGTAATTATGGCAGAGAATAAATGAACTAGTAAACAAATGGTCACACTTGACAACACCTGACATGGGAGCCTCCTGATGGGCTGCCATGGGAAACAGGTCATTTCCTGTGCAGGATGCCTCAGAAAACTGCCTCAGCTGAGTCTGATCACAAGGAAATAAGGCAAAACTGAGCACAGGGCACTCTATGAGGAAACAGTTCTTCAAAAAGTTGTCAGGAAAGGAAACCATGTGGCAACTTCAGATGTCTTAGGGAAGAATGAGTGAGATGAGAGATGTTCTTGAAGGAATCAGGACAAAGTGCACATGTGGCAGAGACACAGCCAGGACGACAACATGGGGTTGGGGACCTACAAGAATGAAAGATGTTCTTGATGGAATCGGGACAAGGTGCAAATGAAAAGCTGGGTGCAGCAGCACACATCTGCAATCCCAGCAGAGGAAAATCACCCAGCTTAGGAACCAGCTAACTTGGGGCATGCACAGAAGAGACACAGCTGAGCAAACAACACTGGGAGAACGTTGAAGCAAAATGCACATACCAAAGTGTGGGCAGCAGGAATACTGGTGGCTTTATCTAGATTATTAATTTACTTTCATTGTAGAAAATTACTTTTGTAATTGGGAAAGATGAGAGTTAATTCCTCCTGTCACCTATACCTTGAGGCTGTGTCAGTACAGTATAATCTTCTCTAGAGTAGTATATTACTGAGTGACAGGTTCCCTTAAGACAACTGTTCCCAACCTTTGGGTCACCACCACTACCACAAGGGTTACATATCAGATATTCTTGCATATTGGATATTTACAATACAACCCATAAAGGCAAGATTAAGTAGAGACAAAATAATTTTCTAGTTGGAGGTCACTACAACATGAACTATATTAAAGGGGTGCAGCACTAGAAGAGTGAGAACCACTGCTCTAAGGAAATGACTCCTATGCTGGAGTCCAGTGACTGGTTAGTGGGAGGAGCACTAACCTTACTCTCTGGTGGGAGGATGATCTCATCATAAGGCCCCACAATAGAGCTGGAGAACTTGCTGAAGATGATGGGATTCTTGGGCACCCGTACATTCTGTTCTTGGCAGTGGTCTGCATAATTCAAGCCTACACATATCACCTTGTCTGGCCGGGTGACAGGAGCCAAGAAGGTCACCTGTGACCGAGGGATGACTGGCAACTGGGTAGCCAGGGCTCTGTAGAGATCAAGCAGGAGAGGGGCTAACTGGAACAGGTTGGGAATCCCAGAGCAGGCTGGGGAGATCCCTCAGCAGTTGTGACTTTTGCTTTTTGCATTTTCTAGATCTTTCACCTATCAGTGTAAAAAGAGTCCTTTTAGAGCAAAGCACAGTGATATTCATCAAGTGCTCATTTCCTCCCCACTGGGGTAACTGTTGCTCATGTAGAAGCATGTGAAGGGTACACATGGGAGTGTGTGGAAGGTCTCCCTCACCCCTTCTAGTCACTGTGTCCCGCCCTGGAGACAACTCCTGTGTCCTGCGTAGCTCATACCAGCTGCAGTGGAACACCCTTCTCATCTCATGGTTTTGTATAGAATGATAGAGTATGTTATGCATTTTAACATATATTGGTGTTTCACTAGCAAACAAAGTTCCCCCCCTTTTGTTTCCTTTGAGACAGGGTTTCTCTAAATAGCCTGGAACTCACTGTAGACTAGCTGCCTTGAGATCCACATGCCTCTGCTCTTGATTACTGGGATTAAAGGCATCCTCCTTCTTATGACTGCTATCCTACACTGTTAACACATACTTGGTTCCAATAACAGAAAGGAAGTGGTTTCTAACTTTTAAGAAAATGACCATTTGGGATTACAGTGCTCTGTGACACTGTGCTGTCAACCATTTCTATTGCTGCCATCTGCTGGGTGAAAACACGTTCTTAAAGTACTTTTAAATTACTGTTGACTCTTTAGACTGATTATTACATGACTGGCTTCAGGGTCACTCCCAGTTAATCTAGCACAAACTTGGGAATCTCTTTAATGGTCTAAACCATGCCATCTTCCCAAGGGGGTTCTTTTTTTTTTTTTTTTGTTGTTTTCGAGACAGGGTTTCTGGTCCTGGCTGTCCTGGAACTCACTCTGTAGACCAGGCTGGCCTTGAACTCAGAAATCCGCCTGCCTCTCCAAGAGGGTTCTTTTAGGACCTTGTGCCAGGCTCCTTCAATGGGAGGGACTTAGCCTCTCAGAAGGCAGTATAATGAGGTAAGGTCCTGACTACACAATCAAACAAAAATCACCCTCCCTGAACCTCAGTTTCCCTCTCTATAAACTGAAAATGTTGTTATATAAGGTATGGTCATATACACCTCTAATTCAGTCCCCAAATTCAAGGAGTTAAGGTAGAAGGCTCTTCGGTTCAAAGCCCGCCTGGGCTACATAGCAAGACCCGTCTCAAAAATGAAAAAATTTATATTCCTGTTAGCTCTTTACTAAAAGAACAAATGAAAGGACAGTGGGATCCCCCTGCTCCTTTGCAGAAGAGCTTCCTGCTGGTTCTGATTCTCAGGGCAGGAGAGGAGAGGGAAGAGGGAGGGGAATTAGGGCAAGACTGCCTACTTACTTACCTTCTTGCTACTGAAAGAGTAGTCTCTCCCTGCTCCAGGAACTGCACCATTGTCTTGGGGATGGTCGGGTCAAAAGCATTTAAGTCTACAACTCCCCCACCAATCCCTGACTCCAGGCCCAGGTGAGGCTCTTCCAGGTGAGGTGCCTGGAACTGTACCAGTCTCATGTTTCTGGAGGGTTGACAGGGCTTCTTCTGAACCTGCAGCAGAGCTGAGAACAACCTCCTTCCAAAGCCCAGCATCAAAGCCTGGAAGAAAGAAGCAAGCCACAGGAGACAGAAGGACTGTAGAACCTTCAAGAAGATCCTTTGGTTCCTTTGCCCCATCAAACATCCCCATCATGCCACTTGGAAAGTGCTGTATGTTGTTTCACCTGTTATACTTCAAAAAGTCAGAGTACAGATGACCAGGACAGGCTTTCCTCAGCCAGAGTTTCCTGGAAGTTCCCACTGCTGCAGGCAAGTGGAAAACACAGCAGGCCAACTCAGACCTGCCATCTTGCATGCTGGAGTAACGTGTTATCGACTGATGTACACAAGCCCTAGATGTTGAGATGATGTTATGAAGATGGCCAGGCCGATACCTCTATCTAGCTCTTAGAGGAAGTCCTCTTAATTGGGGAAGGATAAACTTGCAGGACTAGGAATCAGCCCCAAGTTAGGCAAATGGCTATTGCTAAAATGGCTTCCCAGCTACCTCATGCAACTTTTACAAAGTACTTACTTGGTCCTGTTGTCCTCTAACTTAAACACTTTCTTCTGCTTACATGCTCAAGCTAGAACCCTACCAGCTTACCTTAGGAGCTGCCCTCCATCCCCTCTAGTAGGTACCAGTTTCTGCTGTTGGTGCACAGGGAGACTCAGGGTACCAAGAGGCCAGATACTTGGCCTCACACATTGCTTAGCCATCTCCTTGGGTTCAGTAGCAATGTATCTTTCACTACTGAGCCTACACTGTTGCTGCTGTGTGTGAACACAGGCTTGCATTATCTCTGTTCACTAAACAGATGGAAGATGCAAGGGGCTTGACTTTTCACTTCTTGGAAGAGGCTAGTGATGATCAGCTTTGGGAATTGGCTGGCCTCAGATCCAGACCTCTTGGATGTCATCAAAAAAGTTCAGTGCCTGCTTTGAGCTCAAGGCTCCACCCAAAGTTAAACTTCATTCTCCGGTTCCTTTTGTTTTTATGGTGTAGGTGCTGGCCTGGAAGGCACATGCTAGCTTGAGCTACACCCCAGCTAACCCACACTCCATATCCCCACCCATTCCCTTACTTTGTCTTAATCTAGGTCTGGTCTTCATTCCTTATCAGAATCCTCTCCCTTCTAGATATCTTGCTTTTAAAACCAGTATGGGACTAAGAAGACAGCACAGTTGGTAAAGTGCATCCACTGAAAGCATGAAGATGAGTTAAATCCCCAGAACCCATGTAAAAAAAAGTTTGTACACAGTGGTCTATGCTTGTAATCCCAGTGCCGGGGAGGTGGAGACAGGTAGCTTCCTGGGGCTTGCTAGCCAGCCAGTCTAGTCTAATTGTTGAGTTCCAGGCCAATGAAAAATTCTGTCTCAAAAACTAAGGCACACGTGCACACACATATCTTTATACTAAAAATGAGAGAGACTGCGCGAGACATAGCTCTCTCAGTCCTGGGCTCTTGGTCCTCATCTGGTTTTGCCAACCTACCCTGTTCAGGATCACCACAGTGACAGCTTCCAAGTCTGGCCAGAAAACCAAAGGCTTTCCATCTCCTGCTCTGTCGTTTTATACAAGTACCACCATGCCACAGTCCAAAGGCTGTCCCAGCATATGTGATCAGTCACACCGTACACGAAAAATGACAATTACTGTCCCGGGGAAAGCCAAGTGTTCCACTTGTGATGTCTACTATAATTCTCTTGACTGTGGCCAGCAGGTATTGCTAGCCCAGTTTTACAGATGAACGAGCCAAGACTTGATATAGGGTCAGGGGTTTGGTTTGCCTGATGTTCAAGGGTCATAGAGCTAAAAGAAAACTGGTATTTTAATCCACGTCTAGATGACAATGAAGTTCTTCAAAAGTAAGATACTTCCCAAGCAAGATAATCTAGTTTTAATCCTGCCTACTACTCCATTCAGGCCCTAACTGCTACCAGCCCATGGTCATGGCCTCAGAGATAAAGCTGAACACCTGCCCTCTGATAACTCTAACCCCCTCCCCTGCTGACTGTGCTTCACTGATGGTGAACGTGTGACAGGCGCTCACTTTATAACAATCCCCAAAGAATAGAAAGAAGCCCGAGGCTTCACGAGGTAAAGTCACCTGGCAAGGGAGCACTGTTGTTTTTGTAAGAATCACTATGATTCACAGCACAAGGGTCCCTTAGCAAACAGTACAGGAATGGGCAGCGTGAGGCGCAGTGCCGAGCGTGCGACCCTGCTGATCTCCACTCTGGGAACCGAGGTAGGACACTCGGCTTCCAATGTCCAGTTTACCTACCTCTGTGCTGGCCTAGCCTCAGCTTACCTGATCGCAGCAAGCCGGACTTCTCCGGCTTCCTGCGCTATCAGCCGTAGCCTGCGGGGCCGAAGGTCTAGAGGGGCGGGCGGAGAAGCCACAGCCAGTACGTGCCAAGCACTAACTCTTCCAAGGGAAATAGGTCCCCCCTCCCCTCCCCGCCCCGCAGTCGCTATATGGTGACGTCACGAAGCTGTCGCCAATAGGAGGACGCCTGCTTCCTCCCGGAGGTCCGCCCTCCTGCTGCAAGGTACTTCTTTTAGCCACGGAGTTCCCAGAAGGTACCTAGTGTGTGCCTTTGGGGAGACCCTTGCTGGCTCCAGGGTGACCTTGGGATAGCCTGACCGGAGAGAGCACATCTGACCTTTGAGCTTCTGATTCCGGCCAGGCGCTGCTTCTGGGCCAGGCACCTACTCAGTTGTCCAGGAAGCACTTTGGTAGAGAGTAACAAGTAGTTTTGTGATCTAAGGTTGACCCACCAAGGAGAGGGATGTCTATATCTGTTGTATCTGTGGAGAAAACGTAAAGGCCAGAAGTGATTTTGCCCATGATGACTCCTGAGCCAATAAGGGGCCGTCCAACCACTTATTTAACTGTCTTGGCAGGTGTGAAGCTATTCTGAAGGCACTTGTGTCCTTTTCCGCTATCGTGCTTTTCAACCATGAATCTTGTGTGCTGGGGAAAGAAAAAGCTGAAATGTGTGTGTGTGCCAGTTAGAGGAGGAGTTTTGTTATCCAGTAAGTGATATCACAGTTTTGGCAACTGGTCAGACTATCTTGTGGGAAAGACTGGAACTGAGGTAATGGTGCATCAATTATCGGCAGGGCCACACCTTGACCAAGACTGCTTAGTTATGTGCACCACTGGCTTTCTATTTGAGAACCTGAACCTCATGTCAGGACTCCAAAGACGACTTTGGGGAGTCACTGAACTTTATTTATTTTTTGTTCTTTCCAGTGTGGCCACATTTGGCAAAGTCTTAGTCAGCTTTTCACTGTTTTTTCTTTAATTCACACAGTGAAACCTGCCTACTTGTTAGGCCTGGCAGGGCTCAGGCTCCGACCCTAACAGCTGATACCAACTTCACCTACCTGTACCAGCACCCTTATCTTCACGTGCCTTATTTTAGGGGAAGGGAGGGTGGCGATGGACAAGTCCTGGTAGCAGGCACTGGGGTAGAAACATCCTACACAACCACACCCCGAGTCCTCTGGCATATGAAAATGTAAAAGGGACTCTGAGAAGGAACGTCCTAAATGAATCAAGGTCCTGACAGATCGTCAGAGGCTTCAGTTACCCCAGGAAGAAGCACAGGCTTTTAGTTATATTTCCTCTTATTTTTTTCCAGCGATGCTTTCTTTTACACCAATGCTTTACATCCTAGAAAAAGGACCGCAAGGTTTTCCTTCCTGTGTGATTTTGTCTTGCTTTTTCATAGTTCATGATGTCAGCTGAGGTTGTCAGTGCAATAAAACCAAACTGACGTGATAGGAGCAGACTATTTTGCCATGCTCTAGGTCTTTGAGCTGCCACATCACTCCATGTTTGCTTAATCTGCTTGTGAGGTTGACAACATTCTTCCTAGCTCTGATCATAATCGATTCCAAAGTCTCAGGTATAACCGGCTTCATCCTCACAGTTAGAAATAGGACAATAACTTCAGAGCATGCCAATAAGGAACTGACATTTGCTTCTCTCTTCAGTGTTGTTGATTTTCTTGAGAGTTCAGCCAGGACATTCATGTGTACTGCTAATAGTGGCATGGATGACTGACAGAAAAAGAGGAGGAGGCGGGCTGGAGAGATGGCTCAGTGGTTGAGATCACCTGCTGCTCTTTCAGTATACCTGGCTTGAGTTTCAAGACCTACATAGGTGCCTCACAACCAGCTGTAACTCCCATTTGGGGATATCTGAGACTCTTTCTGGTACAGGTACCAGGCAGGCATGTAGTGCACAGACATGCATGCAGACAAAACACCCGTACACATTAAAATTTTTTTTTTTGCAAAGAGAGAACAGGAGGGGTTAGCTCATTGACTTCCCCATTTACTTTTCTTGCTGCCGTAACAAAACAGCTGACATAAAACTTAAGGAAGAAGGGGACATTTTGGATCATAATTTGAGGATTTAGGCCACCATGCAGTGAAGGTGTGGTGACAGAAACCTGAGAAAGCTAGCTATACCATGGCAGCAATCAAGAAGTGGAGAGATGGACACTGATGTTCAACTTTCTCTGTTTGTTTTTTTTTTTTTTTTATGCAGCCCAGGGCCTTCGGCCACAGTGTGGCATCACCTGAATCTAGAGTGGGTCTAATCACCTTGATTAACTAACTTGATCTTGATAATTCCTGACACACAAACCCAGAAGTTTGTCTTTTCAGCGACTCTAGAGCTGTCCAGCAGACTATCAATGTCTACCACCCAGGCGGTATCTAAATGCGCATGAAGTCTTTGGAAGGAACTCAGCCAAGGTGCCGCGGTGGGGCTTGCACTTGAGAAATCTAAATCAAGGAAGCTTGTCTGGAAGGAGTAGAGCAGATGAGAGCTGTGGGGCTGTGCTGCGTGGTGGAGATGGCAAGAGCTCAGGAGTGTTCAGGAGGATGAACGGGTCCTCCATGACAAGAGGAAGACTTGAGAGGGAAGGACATGCCACTCTGATTCTTTAGCCATGGAGCCTCTGCCCTCTGTGGAAATGCAGCTTCTGCAGGGTGTTGGGTTTGGGAGAGGATGACGAGTCTGGTTTTGGATAAGCTTCAGGTCACATACCTTAGGGACACCCAAAAGCACCTCAGGATCCTGGTCCGAGACAGGAATCCGAGTGAGGCTTCAGCCTAGCTTAAAGAAGCTAAGGCTAATTATAAAGGGAACCCATGGAAGTGGCTGAGATTGTGGTGTGAACAGAATCTCATACCAACCTTCCTCTAAGTCTTGGCCAGAAAAAATCTGAAAATCCAAACTGTGGAGCAGAAGGAAATGTTTGCAAATCAGACAAATGGCTTGTCTCTTGCTCAAAAGTTGGTAAGTGAAAATAATCAAGTTGAATGGATCACTGGACAAGAGATTTATACAGATAACTTCACAGGAGGAGACACCCAGAAAAGATACTAAAGCACATGGAACATCATGAAAATGCAAAGTACAGTCACAGTGTGACACACTGTGCACCTATTAAAATGACCGAAAATCCCTCTAAAGTGTCCACAAGATTTGGAAGTAAGGAAATTGTATGTACTGCTGACAGCATTATAAGCTCACACACAAAAAACTGTGTTTGTTTGTTTTTTAAAACAAACTTTCTCCATGTAGCCCTGGCTATCCTCAAACTCACGGAGACCAGTTACTTGAAACTCCAGTGCTGTGGTTAAAGTCATGGACCAGCACACCTTGCTCCAAAAACGTACACCACCACATGATACCGTTTCTCTCCTGCGTATCACAATTGAATCTTACCTTGGCTCTGTGCTCCTATAAGTAGGGTCAGTAACCCCAGGGTTGGAAAAATAGCTCAGCAATGAGGAACTCTTGCTGTTCTTGCAAGACTAGAGTTCAGGTTCCCACACTCACGTCAGATCTAAGGCCTTCTGCTGGCCTCGACATGCACCAGCACATACGTGCATATAAACACATTAAAAAAAAAATCCTCTCCATTGTCTGTGTTCCACAAAACAGTTCACTAGAAAGAGCCATTTTACTTGAATAAGACTCCCATGCTCTTGTTTGCTGAAAACAAGGGCAGACACACACCTTCCAATTTCCCATCGCTGCCTCATGGATAATCAGCTGCCTTGCTTGTCCCTACTGTCAGTCAATGCAAAATGCCTGGCAAGCCTTGGGCCAGCGCCCTTCCATCCCCAAGCCCCCAGGACCCTTCCTCCACTTGGCCCAGATGATCACACAGTTCTCAGCAAGGGAGGCCCGTGCACCATTTATAATCCTTTACGTTAAGCCAGGAGTATGCATCTCTCAAGTCTGTGAGCTACTCATGAAATTAATCAAATCCAAGGAGGGGATCAGGGAACCAGAGTCCTTTGGTCTGATGCTTAAGTAAGATGAGCTCGGGCTCACGATTAATACGGGAAGTTAGGAGAGACTTCTCAGGAACTGTGACCCTGTCCTCTGGGTTCTGGTGCTATCTTCAGATAGTATCGAATTGAATTGAATGAGGATATCCCAGGCAATGTTCCCTTGTGCAAAAACTGCTTGCTTGTTTGGTGTGTAAGAAGATCCTCCATGGACCAGAAGAGATCTGTGTTATGAACACACAGCAGGAGAAGCTGAGTGAGAGTTGCTTTTCTCATGACAGTGTCAGTCCCCAGAATAGTGTGCTGCCAAAAATGTTCCCTGAGGTCATAGCAGCTTTCATATAGAATGGAATTGGGACAGAGAAACAGCAAATGGCATCATATCCAAATAAAACATACACTGCAAACAATGCAGCCCCTGCCTTCCAGCCACTAGGATAATATGTGCACGTGACCACCCTGGGCTTATGTCATGCTGTGATCAACACTAGGCAAACATTCTACCAACTGAGCTACGTCCCACGCACAGAGATAGTTTTGTTTCCCTGCAATCCATGAATGAAGCAGTATGCTAGAGTGAACCTGGGGTGATGGGCCCTGCAGTGAAGATGTCTCCTGCTCAACCAGTATCTTGCTGCTTTTCCCACATCCATGGAACAGAGAGTGGACAGAGAAGGAAGCTTGAGACCAGCGCCCCTTCCCTCTGAGCCACATTTGCTCTTCCCCAGGAGAAACTTCTACTCAGGGCTGGGAAAGTTTGTCAACAGAGTAAGCAACTCCAGGCCTTTACAACATGGTTGGCTGCCAGGAGCTGAATGATGACCTGCTCTTTGGGGGCCTTATTTTTAGTTTCTGTATGTTTTACTCTGGTGTGTTTTTTGTTTTTTGTTTTTTTCCAAAACTAGGAAAAAGTGATGTTTCTTGAGTGTGCAGTGCACTGGAGAGGAAGGGCTGGAGGAGGGAGGAGGGCTGGGCTGGCCTTCCAGGAGAGGGTGCTGAGGCAGATAGGCAACTGTACAAGCAGCCTTTCAGACTTGACTCTGCAGGGCCTCAGGGCCCTATGACCTGAATATGACCTGACCAGGGAGCACCTCAGCCTCACCCTGGACCTCTGCCCAGGCTCTCTGGGCCCACTGCAGAAGGCTGCTCCCCCGGCCCCCACCCCAGCTTCAGGTGTGCTGCTCTCGCTGCCTCTGGGGTATGCCTCTGACACCATGGCAGTCCTAGACCCCCTCCTACTTGTAAGGTGTGCCAAAAACAGAATAGTTGGCTTGACTCTCCCCCGCCCTCTCCTTCAGTTGGGCCACAGGAATCTGGAAAGCACATTGACCTTGACATTAGCAGTTAAAAATTTTCCAGCTAAGATCGCTGGACATCCAGTTCCAACAGGCTCTGTCAGAGGGTGGGTATCGGGAATACTTTTTAGGGGCTTTTAGAAGTGAAAAAGTCCAGACACTGAGAGCACTTACGACACAGTTTGAACTTTACCTCAAAGGATTAGGTATCCCCTTTCCTTCCTTCCCTCCACTCCTGCTCCTTGGGATGGTACCTGTTCCCTCATTGGATCTGTTCCCACTCGTGGACCGGTGAAATGACATGGGTCCACTACTGTGAGAGCTTCCTTTCTCAGCATTCCAGGCTACCTGGGCCTCCTCAGCTGTAATCACTTCAAGTGCTCATCCCCCAACCAATCACAACCAGCCGGGAGCTCTGCATAGCTTAGGCCTGACCTTGTTCTCCACTGAAGGTGAGGGCAGGAGCTTAAACTCCCTGTTTCAGTGCAGAGAGGAAAGCATGTCAGTGGGCATGGAGGCCCAAGACTAGAGCTGTCAGGAGGCTTTCCTTGTCCCCACTACAGAGGGACAAGAGAGACATTCCTAGAGGTCTGTAAAGAAGCGGCATCTCCAGAGGCTGATCATTACACAGCGGCACTGTGGAGGGATTGGTGTCACAGGTTCACGGGCTAATTACCTTATCTTGGACTAGCTTTATCCCTGAGAATAGATGTAGATTTTGCATTGATAGTTTTATGGTGCTCATAGACGCTCAAAGGATTTGAACAAAGGATGCCCTGAGCAGAGAGGCGTGTGAGGCTGTGGCAGTGGAGAAGTAAGTTCGGTTACAGGAAGAGGGCGAAATAAAGGTGTCTAGCCATTGCCTGGGAGCCACCTGGGAGTGACACCTCAGCAGGTCTGGCAGCAGGCAGGGAAAGGTGTGGGTTGCATGGTTCACTTGTGGTACCACCACCACCAAGAAGAGGGCAGCAGGCAGGGTCCACTCAGCCTTTGGCCTTCGTTAGATTCTGGGAGGGTAGGTGAGTGTGGGGTGGGCTGTGGGAAGGAGCTTCCTCCACATCTCGGTCCCCCTCAGACACAGGTTACTTCCGGCCACGTTGGCTCTGGACTCAGAGCACACCCCTCTCTGGGTGTTGGCAGGTCCCATTCTCCTCTGTCTGTGAACGACAGGCTTCTCCCTTTGCAGATGAATAGACTCAGCACATTCCTTTCATAACCTGGACAGATCCAGGGAGCTGAAGGACATACCCTACCAAGCTGTTTCTCCTCTTTGGAGATGGCTGGTCTTTGATGTTTCCCTTGAAGAAGGTCCCACGACCTCCTTTGGCAGAATTCAGGGGCTCAAGGACTTGTTTAGGACAGAGAAGGGTGAAATCACATTGGAAGCATGGAGCCCCATCCAGGAGAAGGGACCTAGACCGAGGAAGTCTTCAGAGGTGGGTCTCAGAGTTGCACCTGCTCAGTAGTCCTGCACTTACCTGGAGTGTGACTACAGGAGAAAGGGTCCCCAGTGCTCTAAACGATGATTTAGGTTCAGGAACTGCAACTTGACAGTCTCTGTGCCACAGATACTTCCCGTGCTGAGGGAGGCTCCACTGTCTCTCTGACTTTGAGCTATTTACTCATTTTATTTATTTTTGCATATATGAGTGTGGTACATGCACCCACATGCCTGTGGAGGCCTGTGGTTGGCATCAGACCTTCCTCTATTACTCTTTGTCTTGTGATGCATACGTGTGTGTGTGTGTGTGTGTGTGTGTGTGTGTGTTTTCCAGGCAAGTTTGGGAATTGAATTTATTTCATGCAGGGTCATAGATTTGATTGCATAGAAAGGATAATATTGTTTCCCATACTTTGCACACAGGACACTGGCACCATCAAATGAGTCGGTGTTCAGGTCACAGTAACTGCAGAAATGAAATGAGAACTCAGGACTTTCAGCCTTCACAGTTCCCAAGCTGCACCCGAGTCACAGCAGCGCCCTGCCCCGTAACTGTGATTAAACATATCTGTATCCAAACAAACTCTCTGACTGATTCAAGTGATGCAGTTTTAGAACCTAAGTTCTGAGCCTCACAGACATTTACGATTTTTTTAAATCTCCTCCTCCCCTTCTTCTTCTTCCTTCTCCTCCTCCTCCTTCTTTTTACAGCATTGCTTCAGTGAAACTCCCAGATTATCAGTGAGAGAGCATGATCCCAGTACTCTCGTCCCAGAGATGCTTCGCCAGAGGGGAGGGACAGTCAGAACTTGGTGCAGTTAATTCTCCTAGTTGATCCATCGGGAAACACATTTCCTCTCATTTCTGACTTTTAGAACTGTATATGAGAAATAGTTAAGTCATAAAACTGTGATGCGGTCTCCATTACAAGGCGTTTGTCCTCATTGAAAGACAAAGACAATTCAGACAGTCTTCATTAAGTGTCATTTAAGATGTGTCCCTTTTTCTGAAGCTACTGTTATATAATTAAAGGTCCCACACATGGATGTGCTGGCGGGACAGTTACTCAGATTGTGCTCTGATGGTGGAGGGGCATGTGAATTAGAAACAAACAGGACATAAAGTTCTTGGGATGTTGCAGTCAAGCTGAATGATGGCTAAAGACCTAAGATAAGGCAGCTGTAAAAGTATCTTTTATTCTTCTGCCCTAGTTGTTGTCTCTGAGACTTACTGCCTCTGTCTGAGATAACCCAGGCCTAGCCCTTAAAGCTTCTAACCTCTGTACAATCTAATCTATGCCTAGAATGTTTTCAGCCTCTGAGACTTACTGCTGAATAAGCTTATTCTTTCTGTTCTTTCTGATCTCTGCCTAGTTCAATTCAGCTATTCTGGCTCAAACTCCTCTCCAAGCTGACTCCTCTCTTAGCCTCTCTTGAATTGCTCTGCTTGGCCTCTAACTTTGGCAATCTGTTCTAACCTCTGACTTTTCATTCTCTGGCTCATTCTGTCTTTACCTGCATCTGGTTTGTTCTCTCTTCAACCTGTCTCTGTAAAACACACTTGATAAAACTGCCTCCTTCCTTTCCCTCTCTCTTTTTTTTTTCATGAGAGTTGGGCGTATCCTATTTTGTCAAATCTTTCTCTGATTTGTCACTTTGTCCACCACTCAATAGACATCACTTTTAAACATGGGTGCTTCCTTCTACAAACTTACTTTACCTTCGTTGTTTGGGATTGCAGGGGTATATTAAGGGCATGTCTGTATTCCAGCCAGAGGGATTAAAGGTCTGTGCTCAGGGCATGAAAACATGTTTTTTTTTTCCAGTAAATAATACAATCTCGGGGTTCACAGTGTGAGCAAATATCCTGCAACAAGCAGCTGTCGTGATTATAAAGAGAATTTTAAAATAAATATTTATGAGTTAGTTTTGAATATCTAGAATTTTGTTGGAAATTACAATTTCCAGGTAACTTGATTAAATGACACACTGACTACAGGAGTCTCTATAGAATGTCAGTTCCCGAGGATAAGTTCTGGAATCTACGTTATTTTTTTGAGACAGGATCTCTCACTAAACCCGATCGTACAGATTGGTTGTTCTTGCTGGCCAGTGAGCTCTCAACGTCCTCCTGCACTGAGGTCCATTCGTGCCATGACACTCAGCTTTTATGTGGCTGCTGGGAACTGAACCCATGTCTCCATGCTTACACAGCCAGCTCTTTTCCAGCAGAACCATCTCTCTGGTGCCTGGTTTTGTTTAGACATGGCTCTTTGAGAAAGGCAGGTCTTCTTACACCATTCCTGACATGCTTGGTCTCCCAACCTGTGGCCTGGGTACGTTCCTCAGAGCCACAGCCTTGGGCCTCCTTCACTGCCCTCTGGTGTCTCTTGGAGACTTGAGTTTCCCGGCAGCAGAGCTGTAGCACTTTCACCGGGGTTCCCTCATGCTATGGCCTGGTGAATGGATGGGGTCTGATACATTAGCTCAGTGTCTCCCTTAATTTAGGTTCAGGAACTGCAACTTGACAGGCAGGGTAGGAAGAGCTAGGTAGGAAGGATGTAGGAGCCCAGGCAGATCAGACCAGTGGTGATGACACAGCAGAAGAGCATACAGCCCTGCAATAGGCCTGCAGCTGTGTAGCCTCTGAGGGTGGCCATGGGACCTCTGTGAGTTTGAAGGACAAAGACTTGCGCTGATGTTCCTGAAGGTTCCAGGTCACCGAACAAAGGTCAGACTCAAGAGTCCTGAGGTTGCATAAAGAACTCTGCTTCTTAGGGGAAGGATGCAGATGTTTTGAAGTTCAGTCCTGTGAGAAACTCCCTGTCATTGACACTCCTTCCTAAGGTCCCGATAGACTACTGTCTTCTTCTTGCCTCCTGGAGCTTACAGGGCCCAGCTGGCAGATATGAGGGGGTTCTCAAGATGTTCCCCCCAAGATTAGAAAAGGCCAAGTGGTTATGTATGTGAGAAGTTCTCTGTGTCCTGTCTAATAAAATAGGAGATCCCTAGGGGTTCCCTTCCCTATCCCCAACACCCAATTTGCTTTACTATGGATGCATTTATGGAATTACTTCTTCATACACTCTATGCATGTTTTTTAAAAACCCTGATGAGGATGAAGCAAAAATAGGAAAATGTCTTTGGGACTTTGAAGGAAATGACAGATACTTTCCTTTCCATGTGGTCCCTTGGGACCTTGAATCAGAGGAGAAGAAACAAGAAATGGTGCTATCTCCCCCTGGTGGTCAATAGGGGGAGTGCAACCACATTGTAGACTGGGAAATGTCCTCTAAATATCAGGTCATCAGTGGTCAGAGTTTGCTCTGAATCTCTTTCTGTTTTGGTCAGATAGTGAGGTGGGCGGTACAAGGGGTGGGGCACATGGATATTAAATCACTGGCTATGGTCTGACTGATGTGGACTGCCCCACCTTAGCAGGCCGATTCCCACATGTGCTTTTGGGGTGACCAAGGAAACTGGAGGCCATCACAAATGTCCTTTAACTGATGGCTTATCAGTGTGAGTTATGCTTCTATAGGATGGGGAAATACACAAAAATGTCAGTGCACAGGAAAGACAAAAAACATCTGTTAAGAGATCACTGAGGGGAGGCCAGCCTGAGCTACCTAGTGAAACCCTGCTTCAAAACAGACAACCCCCAATTATCAAAGTAGTGTGAATCAAGGAATTTTTTCCAGTTAAGGACATTGAGGTTCAGTGACATTATTCTCAACATGAGTTGGAAAGCTCCAGAGTGGAAGCACAGGACCTACGCCTGATACGTCAAATGCTTTCAGCGGCAAGGGCTGTGTTAAGGGACTCCTGGGATCGTGTGGAGACATTATCCTTTCCTACCTTCAGGGTTGCCTTGTAGGGACAAGAAGCTCTTCCTCTGTGGCCTAACCTACCACTCTCTTGCCCACACTCTGCTGGCCAGCAGGTGGGGAGTGCTGCCCAGAGCTGGTAGGATCGGCATTGACACCTGTCCCAAGGGGCAGCCAATCCATAGGCTGGTAAGAAACTGGGCAGAAGACAGCCCCCATGAGCAGGAAGGACAGTCTTTGTCTGAGAAGGTTCTCATTGTACTCATTATATAGCCCAGGCTGGCCTGGGAGTCAGTGTAGCCCAGGCTGTCCTCAAACTCATGGATTAATCCTCCTGCCTCAGCATCCTAGGGACTGAGATTACATGTTTGAGCTAGCACACTCAGAGGAAGTGGTCAGAGAAGTCAGCTCCTCTGGAGCACGTGTCCTTCAGAGATAAAGAAGACCCTGTGGGAGCAGGAAGACACTGCTCATGACAGAGGGCAGAGGCAGAGGCAGAGGCAGAGGCAGAGGCAGAGGCAGAGGCAGAGGAGTCAATTCATGGAAGCAGCCTTTGGAGCCCCTGTATTCTAGAATACAGAAGGGCCTGACCCCACTTGCCAGGCTGAATACTCATGTAAGTCTGGCTCTGCAGTACAGTCTCTCTGTCTCTCTGTGTCTGTGTCTCTGTCTGTGTCTCTATCTGTCTCTATGTCTCTATCTGTCTCTGTGTCTCTGTCTGTCTCTGTCTCTTTCTCTCTGTATCTTCCTGTTTCACGAGGGAGGAAAGTGAAGCAGTGAGATTGTGTGGCTTCTCTGGGTCATACAGCCAACTGGCTCAATAGCCTTTGTACCCGACAACTGTCACAGAAGAACATGGGGTGCTACTGACTGGCCTGTGTGCTTAAGGCTGGCTTGAGACCCTCTAGAATTGCCTCACAGTCCTTACCTTGTTCTAGTGCCCACTCATCAATCTGCTGTCCAGTGGGGCCACTTACAAAGTACCACAGCCCCCTGTCACCTCCCTGCTCCAAGAATTTATCTGCTCAGCCACAAACAACCCCTGCCCACCATCCTCTAACCATTCCCTGGGTAGAAGTGACACCCCTGCTGTGCTACACATGCAGATACATATACAAAGTCTCATGTAGCCCAAGCTGGACTCAAACTGGCCATGTAGCTGAGGATGACCTTGATCCTTCTGCTTCTACCTCCTGAGTGCTGGGATGAAAAGCGTGTGGTGCTTTAAATCCCTAGTCCCATATAAACTGGTATCCAAACTCAGGCTTTATGAATGTCAAGTAAGTGTGCTACCAACTCAGTTGCATTGCCATTTCTTTTCTGCTCCCTTTTCCATAAGGCCTGTCTTCCCTTGCCAAAGGATACCCAGAAGTGAATTTCTGGAACTGGGAAGAAAAATGATCTGGTGATGAAATATAAATGACATCTCAGAAAGCCACAGTGTCCCACAGCCTTATGTGTTTATGGCTCCAGCACCAGAACATCTACTGAAGGTCCCTAAGGCCCATGATGTGTGACATTTTTTCCTTCAGTGATGTCACTGGGAGCCTGGAAATTGCTGGGCCTTTGCTTCATCAAAGCCACCTGTCAGCATCCACCTATAAGCCACCAGGCAGGAGTTATAGCTAACAGCAGCAGGGAGGGAATGGCTGACAGACCATTCAGATGAAGCTGAAGAGAGTCCATCTCCTTTGTCAAGTTTCTTTTATTAAAATATATAGGACTGAATATTGGTGGGCGCTGAAACAGGAACCACCCTTCCAGGCTGCACCCAAGGGAGACGCTTCTGCCATGCAGACATGCGGCCAGTCTGTGTCCCTGCAAAGGGGACAGACCCCTCTAGGTTGGGCGTGCAGCCAGAGGCTAAGGGGTGCAGCAGATTAGAGTGGTAGCCTTCTCCGTGGCCTTGGCTTCTCACAAGACAGGGACCTCAATGGGAAGAGCCAGGCTCGGGTAGGGGAGGTCCCTGAGCCAGGGAGAGCTGATGGTCTGTAGATGGGGTAAAGGGAGGTCCTAGTCAGGATGGAGATGGGGTTAGTGCAGCCCTGAGAGGGGGGTCCACCTGTGTATAGGGTACTGTCACCCTGTCCTTCCTCTAAGGACCTCTCTTATGCTGGGATTGGCTTCTGGGGAACACTAGTGGACTCTCAGAGGCGGGCCTGAGCAGAGACCGGGCTGCAGGTGATGGAATGTACTTTCGCGGGAATGTTCCTCCAGGGAACATGCTGCCTGGGACACTGTCCCTTCTGGGGGAGGCCTTGGGAGGCAGGAACAGCTCTCTCTTCTCCTGAAGGTCTGCTGACCTGTTGCCTGGTCACAGGTTCCCCAGTCCTCAAGGCTAGCTCCAGCTTAGGGCTAACATGGACTCCGATACCCAGGGTGCAGCCCAGGCAATCAGGGTCTGCAGGTTTGTGCTTTAGAATGTTGGCGAGCTGGGCTGGGAAAGGTCTGTGAGACCGCAAGGCTCTGAGGTACAGGATGGATTTCTGAGCATCTTTCTTGGCCACTGAATCAGGGCCACAGGGACCTAGGCCTCTCCCACCTAGGGTCCTCCCCTGCCTCCCCTGCCTCCCCTTGTGCGCGTGGCCTGAGCTGCTAGGATGTTTTTGTGCTTTTTGTATTGGTTGGGATGAGCCTGTTCAAGGGCAGCCACAGAGGTGTGGCCGATCCACTGTGTTAAGGAACTGGGTGGCAAGTGGCCAGGGAAAAAGAGGGGGATGCCCCCTACCAGACCTCTCCCATCACAGTCCAGCTCCCTGGTTATCAATCCCTGAGCCAGGTGATCTCCCCAGAGAACCAAAGAGGACCTTGGGGAGGCCAGCCTGGTGCTGGAAGTCGGGAGATCTCCACCAGTCACGTTCCCATTAGCCAGTAGTCTTCACCCAGTGGTATGGACAAACTGTTCCCTCAGTTTCTCCATAAACCTCAATCCTGACCTATTCTTAAAGGAGGACATAGCCCAGTGGCCCCTCTATCTAAGTTCACCCACAATAGGTAGCCTGGCACAGGGTTCCAGGGCCTCAGATGAGCACTAGCATAAAGCTGCAAGCTCAGCTTCCAACACCATTTCTCCCTACTCTACATTTCCCCTCCCCTCTAGGCCCCTATGGAGTTTCTGGGAGCTTCCTAGGAGCATGGGTCCATGGGCAGGGAGTAGTTTGATCTCCCAAGTGGTAGAAAAAACACAGGGACCTTAGCTTTGTAGACCTGGCCCTCTTGGGCTCTAAGCTCCTTGTGGGTAACATCCAGCCAGGGCTGACCATCCCAGAGGCAGCCTTATCTATTGACCTGGGAATAGCTGGGGGTGCCTCCCGGCTGCCACTTCCTTTGCCAAGCCAGAGGAACCGTGTGTGTGTGTGTGTGTGTGTGTGTGTGTGTGTGTGTTGTGTGACTGTGTCTGTGTCTTGGAAGTAAACTGCTCACTTTTTGCAAATATATTAGAAAAAATGTTTCTTATAGAGGCTTCTCCTGTCAGGATTGAAGCTTCTCTGGGCTGAGAAGCAATGGCCACCCAGGGCCCCTCCCACATGTCCTAGATGACGTTCTCAAACAGCTGCATGGAGCTCATGATGTTCTCGTCCTGTATGAAAGAAGGAGAGGCAGGTCAGGAGTGGAGGCAGGGCAGAAGCATTCCCCAGTGCTGACTAACTGCAGACCCCTGTCAGAGACTGTGTCACGGGGGAGATGGGGCACTTTGGAGCAGAGCCCAAGTGGCAAGGTGCAGCCTGTCATCCCTAGGGATGGAGCAGGGTACAGCCACCAGTGATGCACAAAAACCCCGGCTACAAGTCAGGTCAGAAACCAGGAGTGATTCAGAGGTGGGAGGCAGTGGAATGCATTTCTTGTCCCCGTGGACTCTGAGAGGAGGACCTTCAGAGCCAGGGAGGCTCTGGCTACCTTTCCTGTACTGTGATCCTGTCTGAGGAGGATACTGGGCTCATCACTGCCCCCTGCTGACCCCATGTCTGCTCTCTGGAGACACCATGAGCAGAGCTGAGTGAAGTTCTGGGGGTGGGGACTGGGTGAATGAGGGAGGTGGCAAGTTCAGGGGACATTGAGGAGATGGACTCAGGAAAGAGGAAAGCTTCCCAGTAAGTGGGACCTGAGACCTGAGCACAGCTAATGGCATCCTCCATATACCCTGGCAGGAACAGAACCCTGTGTGTGAGGAGGGAGGGAGGAGAAGAGAGAGAAACACACACACACACACACATTCAGAGAGACAGAGACTGGGGGAGACAAAGAGAGACAGAGACAGACAGACTACAGAGGGCCCCAAGTCCAGCCCTCGAATGCCACCTACCTTCTGACAAGTCTCCAGAAACTCATCAATAGTCACCACTCCATCCTGGTTCCTGTCCATTTTCTGCAACCCAAACCATACCCAAGGTGAGCCTGTCCCTTAGGGCCTTCCCCTATAGACACTGTTGGGGTGGAAGTGGCGGCCTTCCTCCAATTCAACTGCTCCCTCTATTTCCCACCCTTCCCAGCCAACCTTGCCCTTGGTGTCTCCTCTGGTAGCCTGCTTAGTGAGCTCCCTGCTGGCTTACCTCAGCTTAGCTTCTCTCTGACAGAAGCCAGAGCTTATGAGGGATAGAATGACAGGGTAAAATTTAAACTATTGGTTCCTTCAGTCCCTCCAGAATGGAGGCAACTTCAATACCACTCAGGTAGAGTGGAAGGAGGGAGCTTCTTCCAAATACGTCCCAAAAGGCTCTAAAACCCTGGTCCCTGGGTGGTTGCCAGCCGCCTCTGCATCTATAGGCCCAGGATACTTCATTCCCAAGTGAAGTTCACTGGGACACGGCCTAGGTTTCATTTACTTCTCAAGGGATTCTGACCATCAGCTAGGGTACGAGGGAAGCCTAGTTGCATCTCCCCACTGGCATTGGCTGAAGGCTCACTAGAGCTGTCCCCACCCTCAGGAAGGCCAGGGCTCACACACCTGAAAGAACCTCTCCACATGCTCCAAGGGTGCGTCCTCCCGCAGGATAGGGTAGGTATGGCGGCCCATCATGTCATAGATGGACTTCATGATGGCCAGCATCTCCTGAGGAACAGAGAGCTGTATGAGTCTGCTTCCACTGCAGGGATGCCTGGAACCGTTGGGGGTTACCTCCAAAGGCCAAAGCTACCTCTAGGGTGGTGGTGGGTCTGAGGGGCCTAGAGTGAGTGAGCTGGGGCTGACAGAGTGAGCTGGGGCACACAGAGTGAGCTGGGGTACACAGAGTGAGCTGGAGCCTATCCGATGACTCCCAAGAGAGACTGGAAAGAGATTTTTTGTTTGTTTGTTTGCTTTTTCGAGACAGGGTTTCTCTGTGTAGCCCTGGCTGTCCTGGAATTCACTCTGTAGACCAGGCTGGCCTCCAACTCAGAAATCCACCTGCCTCTGCCTCTCAAGTGCTGGGATTAAGGGTGTACGCCACCACTGCCCGGCTGGAAATAGATTTATGTACCTATTTCCAAAACAAGAAGTTACGATTGTTTCAGATAAAAATGTTTGAGCCGAACCAACCACTTGTGAGACTGTGTGGCAAGGTCACAACGCAGGGTTGAGAATCACCAGGTTAGCAGCTTCAGGAGAGAGAGGAGGGCCATCAGGCCCGCCAACCCAGTACCTCTTTGGTGATGTAACCATCCTTGTTAATGTCATAGAGATTGAAGGCCCACTTGAGCTTCTCATGGACTGTCCCTCGAAGCAGGATGGAGAGCCCAACCACAAAGTCCTGCAGAGGAGAGGGAGGGTGAGGAGTAGCTGGGGTTCCCTTTCCTGCCCACCATGTGACTCCCACTGAAATTCACACTCCTTCAAATGAGGTCCTTCTCCACAGTCAAGTGGTAGATGTGTCTATTTAAATGGTCAGTATGTGGGGTTGTGTACATGACAATGTGGATGTGTGTGTGTGTGTGTGTGCACATGCGTGAGCATGATAGTCTATTCTGAGTCAAGCGAAGAGACTCAACTGTAAGTTTGATGTCTTGTGCTTATTTTGTACATTTCTGCTGTCTGGGATGATCTTTCAATATACGGGGGTGTTCTATTTCAGCCTACTAAGCATCTACACGTCAAAGGTCCTTTTGCTGTATATGAATTCTAGCTGTTAATTAAAGCACCTGGAAGGTGTGAGAGGCAAACCCTATCCCTCCCACCCCTGCTCCATCCTCTTCGGCTATTCCGAGAGGAAGGGAATGTCCAGTGGAGTGCGGATGGAGGCTGCAGAGGGACAGATCCTCAGAGGACCCAGCCCTACTTCCAGGAAGTCAGTACCACAAGAGGGAGGGACCATGGGAAACAGAAAAGCAATTTGGAAGGAACAGAACAGTCCAGAGGGGGAAAAAAAAGCATAACAAAACCAAGGAGACCCCAGAGGTTAGAACCTGACAGCCTTACCATAAAAATAGAAGAGAGAGAAGTAACCCAAGACCAGAGAGAACTGGTTGTTAGGGATCAAAAACAACAGCCACCACCACAAAAAGAAGGTTTGAAGGAGCAAGGAATCGAAGAGAGAGGGGGTGGGGAGAAAGGGAGGGAGGGGAAGGAGGGAGGAAGAGAGACAGAGAAAGTGTGTCTGTGTGTGTGTTTGTGTGTGTGTGTGTGTGGGGGGAGATTTCCCAAGGGACAGTGCTGCCAGGACAGAAACTCCAGGCAGAACCAGAGAAATGCAGAAAGTGAGTCAGAGAAATAGAGAAAGATTTCCCAGGCCCCACCCCCACCTGGAACTGTGTGAGAGCAGCTACAGCTGAATCCACAGGCACAGGTCCTGGTGAGGCTTAGCAAAACTGGCAGCCAAGAGAGTGTTTCCAGAGATAAACACAAAGTCAACTGGGAAAACCAATCAATATCAATCATCCATCCATCCATCATCCATCCTTGTCAATAAGGTCCCCACACTCCTGATCAGAATCATCTGTTGATGAGCTGTCCTAGAGGGATGAGACCTAAGAAACAACCTCCCTGGAAGTTCTAGTCCATGTAACATACAGAAGGGGGCGGGGGTTAAGGCAGCTTTACCCAGAGATACCCATAGGCACAAAATCCCTTCTCACATAGTCTTTTCAAGGAGCTTCTGGAATATGCACCCTTAAAAAGAGCAAAGCCAGGAAGAGGGAGCTAAAGGGATTCCCCAGTCTAGGGGACTCAGGAGGTGGGGGTCTAGAAGCAGGTCCAAGAGGGCCTGATGGAACTGGGGATTACTCTCCGTCACATTACAGTCCTGCAGTCAGTTGGCTAGAGGGGGATGGGAGAGGTGTGAGCTGGCAGAGGCTCAAGACATCACATCTAAACAGATGGACCAGAAGAGTCACAGAAACATGTTATAAGGAGACTTGAAGCCTAAAACTTTGGTGTAGGGGTCATGGGATCTTGCCAAAGTCTGCCCTGTCCATCCGCTGGTCTTGGAAGTCATGAAAACATTTCAAAGGAAAAGCAAGGTGACATTTCTCACACTCTTAAGCTTGAGGAATGATCACCAAAGTGTGGGTGTGGTTTACCGAAGCAGGGAAGATTCAGAGGCAAGACATTCCACCTCCACCCTGCCCACTCCACAGGCTTTCCCTGTGGGAGCCTGAGGGGTGCCTTGTCTACCTTGGGCGCGCTCTTTCTCAAGTAGACCACAAGAGGGCGATAGCACCCTCCTAGCTTCACAGGAGAATTCAGCCACACAGCCCTCGGCTAACAGAGGACTGAGTGTCCCGGCAAAGCCTCCGGAGGACCTCATTTGTCAAGGAAAGGAGCACAACTTGACCATCACCGGTCTTAACTCCAGACACCCAGAGCATACCCAGGCTTCAAAGGCAAAAATCCCAAGGATGAACGCAACGAAGCTGCTTTGAGCCAAGGGTGACTGATAGGCTGCAGGCCAACCTGTGATGGCAGTGTTCACACCATGTGAGGGAGGCCAATTCGGTCAGTGTCACGGAAGGCACTATAGGGTTAGGGTTGGGCGTACAGTACAAGGAAGTGGCCACACCCTCTAGACACGCAATGGCTCCACTCTCCCAGGGAGCAGCTTGTCCAATGCTACATCCAAACTGGGAACTTGGGAGGCATCCACAGTTACCGAAGTGTTTGGAAAGCAATGTGCCTCTCTGGTAAGTTGAACTAGCTGAATTAGAAAGGGCCTTCGTGTCATGGACTGTGAGGCTCATCCATATCCATCACTGCCCGTGGCAGGTAGAAGGCGGGAGGGACCTGAGACCATGTCTGCTTGGCTCTACTGGGGTTCGCCAGTTTTAATGTTGTCATTCTCATGTTGTCAAGGGATGGGAAGTTATAATTTTTTTTTTGTAAGGTTCTGTAAGGACTGACGCTGAGTTGTGCCCCTCCCTTCCTGCAGCAAGCTTCCTAGAGGAGAACACCACAACCAGGAAGTTCCTCAGGAGACTGAAGCCAAGGGGATTTGTTTCTCACAGAGAGGAGCATGTGGAAGACTGGACGATAGCAGTGCTGGGTTACCTGAGAAGGTGCCGGAGGCCCTGTTTCAGCTACTGACATACCCCGCTTCCCAGACATATTCCCTACCCAAGCCCCCTCCCCCCATGTCATGTGGGAAAGGTCTACAGGCAAATGACAGTCACAGGAGGGGGTAGGCACCATGACCTTCCGGTCCATGGACACACAAAGGGGTCCTTGGAAACTGACTGAAGGGCTCACTGATGACTAAGTAAAGCTCTCCCTTGTGGCCATGGCTGGACGTCTCTCATTGGATTTCTTTTCATGCTTCCTCAAGTACTCTCTGTGGTCTCAGGGGGGAACCCCAAGCATTGGTCACAGGGGAAGCCTGGGAGGCCACACAGCTCCCCACTAGCTCCCGTTCTTATTGTCTTTTCTGTATGCAATGACTTTGGTGTTTGAGGTGTTAATGAAAATAAGCGATTACAACACAATATATATACAGAGACGATGGCCCTTCTGGTTGGGGCGGGGGCTGTGGTCACAGAGCCAAGCCCAGCCCCACCCCCCTGGGCCCATCCAGTGTATCAGTGTGGCTGGTGCTGTGTAAAAATAACCCAGAGGCATTATTGACTAGTTATTATTACCCCAGCCTGGCGGTCCATGGCATTTCTGAGCTGTGTGCTTGCTAGACCGCATTCCTGCTGGCCGCCCTTGGCCTTGGAAGCCAAGCTGGGGCACTTATCGATCAGGTTAGCTCTCAGTGAGGTCCCTCTCTGAAGAGGTTTCAGCTTTTCTCCTGCAGCTATTTTTAGGGACCTGGGCTCTACAGATGGGGCCTGTCTCAAATGACTGCATGTGGCCATGATAGCACTGCTCACGGGGAACCCAGGCTGTCTGGAGTGATGTGAGTGATGGCTGCCTTCTCCTTCCTCACCCCGAGAAACACTGGCCTTCACTCATGGTGTCCTGCTGGATGGCAACCTGGAGGCTTCAAGCCCACTCAACATGTTTTCTGGGTGTTTCTAACCTGTTTGCTTAGTAATAAGGTCATAGACCAAAGATTTGAAACCCCACTATTAAACCTTGGTCCATTTGAGAGCCGGGCATGATAGCTCATGGCTGTAATCTTAGCACTCCGGATGCTAAGACAGGAGGCTTATGAGTTTGAGGGTAGACTGGATTATATAGAGAGACCTGGTTTCAAAAAACAAAAACAAAGGCTGGTAATAGCCACCAAGCCTGACAGCCTGAGTTCAATACCCTGGATCCACCTGGTAGAAGAGAACTGGCTTCTGCAAGTTGTCTGCTGATCTCTACATATGTGCCCCTCCCCAAATTCATGAAAAAAAATTTTAAATCATTGGCCTCCTTAAAAATGTAGATTCATGTTGGGTAGAGTCAAGAGGACCGCTAGCTGGGATGTGTTGGCAGCTTCCTTGGCTGGTTAAGTTGGATACAAACTCCCAGAATGGAAGAGACAGCTGAGACTGGGCCATTGGTCCCCTACCCTTGCCAGCCAAGTGTCAACAGTCTGATCTGACTCAACAGCCTTAAGAAGTTGGTTCTGGGGTGAGGAGACCACTCTGGAGACTACAGGGACAGGACATAAGGGTCAGCACAGACCTACCTCAAAGTGGATGGCCCCGTTCCCATCAGCATCGAAGGCATTGAAGAGGAAGTGTGCATAGGTGGTAGCATCTAGGGGAGAAAAGACAAGGCTGGAGTTGGGGGGCTGCCTGGATAACTGTTCCGCTCTCACACAGTCCTGCCTGGAGCTTCCTGCCCAGTGGGAGTTCCTCTCTGGTAGGTCAGAGGGAATAACAGGCCCTCCAAACAGGAAGGGGTGTCTAGGAAGGTAAGGGTGGTCATAGGGCACCCTCCCCAGAAGAGGGGTGTAGTCATGGCTTCGGGGAGTGGGGGAGCCTGGCCTTGGACTTACCTCCCTGGGGGAAGAACTGGGAATAAATGAGTTTGAAGGTGTCTTCATCCACCAGGCCCGTGGGACACTCCTGCAGGGGGAAGTCACACCTCTCAGTGGCCTTGGCCACCCCTAGCTCCATGCCTCACCCTATGGGCTGACCCCCTCTCCACCCTCTTGGGAGATAATCACAAGCTGAGGCACAGTTGGGCCCCTCTGAGCCCTGGGCTAGGGAAGCTTTTTGTGGAGCAGGCAGAAGGTCGTGTAGACAGGGTTGTGGAGGCTGCTTCCTTCATGACAATGCTGTCCCAACTGATACAGTATCTGAGGCTCTGACAGAAGCCTATATAATATCCATGCTGATCCCCCCTCCCCCATAGCTCTGCCACAAATATGAGCCCTGCAAAGACCCTCTAGGGTATTTACTGTACTCTGGAGAAATTTCTAGATCTCCTGGGTCGGAGACAGGAAGGTGGTCAGGCTCCCTCTAGACTCCAATGGGGACATGGGGACACTCACGTTCTTGAAGCCTCGGTAAAGGGACTGCAGCTCCTTCTTGGTGAACTTGGTTTGGGCCTGTAGCTGGTCCAAGCCCTCTGGCTGATGGCGCACCGTGGACAACTCCAGTTCACTGTCACTGCTGTCTGAGGAGGACACACCCAGCAGGGAGAAAGACATGTGGTGTGGGCAAGAGCCAGGACACAGGCAGAGAGAGAGGGTGCAGGGATTCTGTTTGTGTGACTGCCCTGTATAGCCATGCTGGCTGTTAACAGCGCAGGCTGTGACAGAAGGGAATCCTTAGGAGTTGTCTTGTGGGTGTTCTAAGTCTCTCTTCCTGTCACCCTGAGCATATCCACTCCTCAGTCACATGGGGAAGGGGAGTAGGAGGGAGACTCTGAATGGGGGAGACACAAGAGAAAGACCTCATGGCAAGATACTACTTTTACAGACTATCTTTTCCATGCAGCCCTCTTTGATCTCACTAGGAGTGGGGAAGGCAACCACATTGGTCTATCCCAGTCGGATGAGCTTGCTGCTTAGTTGGGTAGGGGCAAGGTCTATTCTCATTTCTATTATTCCCACTTCTGTAAAAACAACACACCAGAATGTGAGCCGGGGCTGCCTTGGGGTGAAATGAGACTTCTGGTGAGCTTTTCTGATTACCAGCCTCCCACCCCCTCCAAACACACACACACACCACACACACACTTTCTTGGAATGCTTCATGTTTACAATATAAAGCCAAAGCTGTGGACAAGAGACCTGCAAGTGCCTACCCCTTATGGGTGACATGTTCTCAAAATGCTATGCTTTCTACTGACACAGGTGACCCGTTATATCACAACTATGTTTCTACCAACAAAGGAGGTTATAGACTGCACAGCCATGCCTGCTGGGCCTGGGGCAGCCTTCACACATGGCTCTGCCTGGTGTCAGAAGCACCTGATGTTAACTACATACCCTGGTTCCTTGGTGAGGGCGATATCTCTTCCTTCTCTTATGTTTCTGGTACTGTGTTCCTGCTTCATTTAGAAGATGTACCCAGAGAGAAATTCCCCTAATACTTCCCAGACCTGTATGCCTCCCCTCCTGCTCCATAATGTGCTCCTGTCCCTAATGAAGGTGAACGCTGCATGTGGGTGGTGGGCGCTGGTCTTCAAGCCTGTAGTTCCTTCTAGTTCTTTTCTCCATGTCTTTCTCCTTCTCTCTGGCAATTCCCAGCTTCATATGGATGTAGTGGACTTTAAAAATGTTTGTGGTACTGAATTTGAATACAGCGTCTTATGCAGGATGGACAAGCGCTCTACCACTAATCTCTAGCCAAGCCCTGGAAACTGTTAAACCTGGCTACCTATCAAATGAAGCCTTGGCCAGCCACATGAGAGCCAGCAGTGCCATTCTGGTTGGTGTCCCTTAAGAATCTGTCCCCAGATGGGAGCACTGTACTGGGATGCTCAGAGCAGCAGTGAAGGTCTTGTTTGTTTGTTTCACTTTGTTATCAGATGGGGAGCTGGAGACATCTTTATCTATCATAGCAGGGTAAACAGACAGATGTGTGGAGGACACAGCCAGGGAGAAGCCATTGGTGCCACCCGCACCAGGAGGGTGAATGCCAGAAGGAACAACTTTGCCTTGGTTAAGAGGCAGACTTTTCAGACTGGGTGATAAAAAACCCAGAACCTAACCAAACCAAGCCAACCAACAACAATAAAATGCTGTCAGAAACAAGAAGCTGAGTACAAAGGCAGAGGTTGGGGTAGAATAAAAGGGTAAAGGAAGAACGAGATAGCCAGAGATTTCATGATGAGAAGATTACTTCATCCAGAAGACACAACAATATAAAACTTCACTGCATCACTTAAAAATAGCTACTAAATACCTAAAGCAAAGTAAATAAGTAAATAAAAAAATCAGAACTACAGGAAGGAACAACCCAACCATAGTTGAAGATATAAACATTCTTTTTCAGCAAATGGCACAAGTAGATATAAAAGATTCAGAAGCCACTATCAACCAATTTGATCAATTAATATTTATAGAACACTATATAGAGACTGTAGAATACACGTTTTTTTCAAAAGCCTATCCTGTGGTTGCCAGGATATACCAGATGCTGGTACATAAAACGGATCTGGCCGCAATGGTAATAAGTTAAAATTCAAATAAGAAATACTTAGAAAAAAATCTTAAGTGTTTGGAAATGAAACAATATACTTGTACTAAGCCCACAGGTCAGAGAAGAAAAATTACAAGATAAAGTCTGAACTAAGCAATAATGAAGACACAGAATGCCCAGAGAGAATGCCATATTCTTAGATTCTTCTACCAGAAAAGAAGATAGGTACCCAGGCACAGTGGTCCATGCTTGTAATCCCAGCATTCTGGAGACTGAGGCAGGAGGATTGCTATGAGTTATAGACCATTTCAGGTTACAGAGTAAAACTATCTCAGAAGAAGAGGAGGAAGAGGAGGAAGGAGGGGGAGGAAGAGGAATAGGGGAAGAGGGGGAAGAGAAGGAGGAGGAAGAGGAAGAGGAAGAAGAGGATGGGAAAGGAGAAAGAGGAAGAGGAGGAGGAAGGAGGAGGAGGAAGAGGAGGAGAGGAGGAGAGATGAAAACCAATGAATGATTAAAGCTTCCAGATCTAAGCTTTTTAGCATCTAAGGAAAATCTTAGTTGGTAAAGTACTTGCCGTGAGAGCATGGGGACCTGACACCCAGTGAGGCAGCTCCACAAGTAAAAGGCTTTGCAGGGAAAACCTGATGACTTAAGCTCACTCCCGGGAACCCACACATAAAGTCAGATGTGCTATAACATTCTTCTGTAATCTCACTACTCGTATGGTGAGGTGGGAGGTGGGACAGAAGAACTACCTGGAAGCTACGAAGCTGGCTACCCTGAAGTCCACAGAGCATCAGAAAAACAAGAGAAACTCTGCCCCAAAACAGGGTGGAGGATAAGAACTGACTCCTTCAAACTGACCTCTATACATGCACCATGGCATGTGACACACAAGAACACACACACTGAACAGCATACACACACACATATACACAGACAGACACATACACACACAGAACAGCAAAATAAATTATAAATTCAAGGTAAATAGAAGAAAGGCCATAAATAAAAATATAGTGGCACTTGAGTTGAGCCAGGCATGGTGACTCATAGCCTGTAAATCCAACACTCAGGAGCCTGAGGCAGGTGGATATCTCCTAGTACAAAGCCAGACTAGGCTACAGTTCCTAGTCTCAAAAAAACAAAACAAAAAACAAAACAATAAAAAACAAAAATAAAATCAACAACAACAACAAAAACACAATGATAAGAGAAAAATAAGATTAGAACTCAAGAAACAACAAATAACAAAAAAAAAACAAAAACAAAAAAACAAGTCAACAGAGAAAGGCCAATAAAAACATTATGAAATCCAGTAGGAAGTCATAGGCTAGGAAGACATTTCTAATGCATATGAGGGGTCATCTACAAAACATGTAATGAACTTCTGTAAACCAACAATAATATACCTGATTACTCCATCTTGCCCAAGAGAAGATCTATAAGTGTCCAGTACAAGAACTGCAATTAGCATCAGGGCATCAAAGAAATGCAAATGAGCCCATGTAAACTGCAAGCCTTCCAATCATCTGCCACGCCCATGGGCACCACTGAATGTTGGTGAGGGTGTGAATCTCTCGGGAGCTCACGTTCCGAGATGGTAAGTACAAAACAGTGTACGAAATGGACCACTGCTTGGCGGCTTCTTAGGAAACATTTATCAAACTTGTGACAACAATCACATGGGATAAACAAGATACACAAAGTCCACAGGAAGGCTTGTGCAAGGAATATTCAAAGAAGCCCTATTCTTACTAGTGTATTCAATGACAACACTGAAAGCTGCCTGGTCAACAGAAGCATGGAAGTGTGGCCCATTCATTATAAAGGAACAACATTCTCCATTAAAAACAAACAAGGGGGGAGTGACTGGAGAGATAGTTAGTAGTTAAGACTGACTGCTCTTCCAGAGGTCCCTAGTTCAATTCCCAGCAACCACATAGTATCTCACAACCACCTGTATGGAATCCAGTGCCCTCTTCTGGTGTGTCTGAAGACAGTGACAGTGAATTTACATAAAACAAATAAATAAATCTTTTTAAAAAATATAAACAAGGATCTATTCATATATGGCAACACAAAGCCATCTCAAAATGTTATACAACAGAGAGAACTTTTTCTCAGCCCATGTTCAGTAACTGACCCCATATGGGGCTATGGGCCACAGTTTAAGACACTTTGTTCTAGACCTAAGGGAAAGTAAGCACAGACATACTTACAAAGCCTAACACTAAGTCCTCCTGTGAAGTCATCCAGGAAGAACTATCTGCCATGTGTGCACATGTGTGTCGTGTGTGCAAGAGCCACAGAGAACAGAAAGGGCCTGGAGCTAAAGTCACAGGTGGTTGTTAGAAAGAGGGAAGGGGAGATTGAAAATTAATAATTTAATGAAAACAGCCAGGCGTGGCGGTGTGCGTGATATTGTGGAGGCAGAGGTGGAAGTGTTGTGAAGGCTAGCCGGAGAGGCAGAGACAATTTGTGGCTAGCCTAGGCTACCTATGGAGACTGTGTCTAGAGAAACAACAGGGGACAGTAATGCTTCCCTGACCCTGGCACTCTGAAAACCAAGCTCTCAAAGGACCCCCCAGCAATCGTCACAACACGATCCACACAGTAATTTTGGTCTCAGAGTCTCATGACAACAGTGTTATGAGGGAAGACAGATGGCATTTCACCATGGAAGCTAGACACAAAATCTTGACCCAAGATTTTGTTAGCCAGCTGTGCCCAGCTGTGCTTTTGTTTTGTTGCTGGTTTTTAAAATATATGGTAATTAGGATCTGGAAGATTGTAAGAAGGGGAAATCGTATAAATGTCTTACTGTGGGGTTGCACATGTGTGATCTAGCACTTGGGAGGCAGAGACTGGAGGATGGAAGCTCAAGGTCACCCCTGGCTACACAGCAAGTCAAGGCCAACCTGAAGTATGTCAGCCTGTGTCTAAAGAAGAACTGAGGAGGATGAGGTGACGTAGGGGGGGGGGGAGGAGGAGGGACAGGAGGAGGGACGGAGGAGGGGGAGGAGGAGGGACAGGAGGAGGGGGAGGAGGGAGGAGAAGAGATGAATTCATGGAAAATCAATGGCAGCTCTCTGCATCAGTAATAGCCACCTAGAAAATGCACTAAAAATAACAAGTAACACTTGCACGAGGAGGAAAACTAAAAGGCATTGAAGTAGCCCCGAAAACTCAAAGGACCTCTACACATACAGATAAACCTCCATGCTACACGGAGCCACGTGACAATAACATAATATTATAAAGTTGGATAGTGTTACAAATACACCATTTCTCCTCAAAGTCATACATATGCACAGTCAATACAATCCCAGTCAAAACTCCAGGCTGGGGTCAGGGGAGATGGTTCGGTTGGTGCAGGGATCGCAGCATCCCAGCATCCACATAGAAAGCCACGTCAGGCAGCTCATGCTTGGAATCCCAGAGCTGGGAGCTGAGATGGTAAGATTCCTGGGGCTCTCTGCCCAGCTAGTCTAGCTTACTTAGCTGGTAAGAGAGCCATCTTAAAAAAAACAAGTGGCTGGCCTGAGGAATAACACCTGAGGTTTACCTCTGGTTCCCATGTATACTACACAGACAGACACAGACAGACGACAGACACACACACACCACACCTGAAATCCAGATTTTTCTAGACCCTTGATATATAGTCTGAGTAAGGCATTTTTCCCATTAGAAATTTATCCTATCAGTCTATTGCACAGCTACCAAAGAGATGTTGCACAGCTGGAAGCAGGAGGAACCCACTCACCAGCCACCCAGGGAGCTTTTGGAGACAGAAGTGTTAAGGTGGATTCTACAGTTTGTTTAGTAGGGAGTGTTGGAAACTTGACATCCCACCCTATGCAGAGAGCAAAGCTAAATCTCTTCCTTGTAGTGCACACGGCCAGATGACCAATGACCCAGGAGTAAAGGGAAGTGACAGAGTTAAAACGTCGTCAGATGGAAGCAGACACTGAGCCCAGCACTAGTGGGGCTGAGGCCTGGACCCAAATAATCCAAAGAAAACTCACTCCCGCAGTTTCTTCTTCCAGGATGCCAGGGGAAGCTTCTGCAAACATGCCTGCCCCATGTCTACTACAAAATCCAAAGTGATCAGACAGTGTCCCACCCTGGCTCAGACTTCACCTCTGACATCTCTCCACTTTCTCCACTCGGCTCTACTGTCCCATGTTCCCCCAAAACCTACCAGGCATCCTGTCCCTGGCTGCACCTCTGCTCACACATCAGTCACCTTCTCGAGAAGACAGCCACACTGCTATCTACCCCATCCTGGTTTTACTCTTTGGCTTGGCTCTGACTTGTTAGCATATGCCTATTTCTGTTTTCTGTGCTATGGACTGGGTGCCCGACGGTCAGATTTGGAGACAGGGTACGCTGGAGGCACTGCTGTGGTTTCTATGAGTCTCCCCCACCCCCCACAACGGTTTGGTTCCAACAAGAGAAGTCAAGAATCAAGCAGTCCCCGGCAACTACATGGGCCAGAGTAGGGAAGAGGATTGGTTAGGATTCCTCAGAAGGGCAACAGAGCAGGCAGATAGCTATATGGCTTTCCAATGTCACTTAAATTCCAGGGGTCCCAAATCTACGAATCCAGCAGAGCATAGGACATGGGGAATGCTCTATCTCTGCCCAGCAGGTCCCAGCAACCTCTCCCTGTTTCTGCCCCAGCAGCGGGACTCTTGCTACAACACTGAACTTTGTGGATTAGAGGCCTGAATTTAGGCCTTCATGTTTTCAAGCCAAATGCTTTCTTTTCCAGTTTCCTCAGCCTTGAAGCTTTTTTTTTTTTTTTCCAAAGTCTGAAGTCCCACAGCGTCTGAGATGTTACAGGCTACGTTTTTTTTTTTTTTTTTTTTTTTCCTGAGAGCTTGCTTAGGGGTTCAAGAGATCAACATAGCTATGTGTGGGTCCTTGGCTAAAGATTGTTCCTCCTCTATTTGGTTTGAGGCCAAAACATGCAGGAGGGGCACATACAAAATTGTGAGGGAGGAAGGGGACACCTGCCTAGCCAGCCAGCTTAGCCTAATCAATGCTGGTGACCAGTAGGTGGGAGATGTTGCAGCAAATCACCCTCAAATTCAAGCGGGGTTTCCTCATCACTACATAAACTGCACAGGGCGGTCCTGCCCTGCCCTCCATGTGGCGCCCTCTATGCACCTACCACTGGTAGGGGCTTGGATTTGCTGAGTGGACCCATCAAGGGCCTGGGGAAGGGACCTTCTTGGCCCACCCCAGTAGCTGAACCCATCCAAGCTTCCTTGGACAGTCATTGATACCTTTGAGCAGCTGCCCTGGAGACCCCTGGAGCTTGCCACAGTAGGAGAGAAGACAGAAACAAGAGCAGAACCTCCTCGAACCTCCTTTTGAGTTGGCAAAGGATGCCAGTTATTTCTCTGTAGCATGTTTCAGAGGTACCACCATGCCACTGGCTCCAACCCCTGTGACTTCAACCCTCCCAATAGCCTGTTCTTCCTCCTCCCCAGTGCTGCTGAATTAGGGCCCCTCAGGGTGCAGAGCACACTCATGCATCCCATAGCGACCTGTGTGTCAGCATGTTTGGCTAGGGGCAGGCAGAGCTGGTAGAGGGAACACACAGACTCCCTCAAATCACCGTGACACCTGGCAAAGTTAGGATGGAATGTGGTGGTTAAGGACATCTCAGTGATCACCGAGGGGAGAGCTCATGGGCTCATTCACACGATGCCTTTGGATACAAAGTTTAATTTCACTTATTTTGGGAAATTATAAAGACCTTAATATGGTCTCTGCACCAGTGACTTGTATCATTCCACACTGTAGGAAGCAGAGGAAAACTGGTGGTTTTGAGATAAACCCAATAAGGTTATTGTGAATAGACAAGAAAGTGGTCCTAATTATAGCTGGGCCTTCACCTTCCCAGCTTCATGCAATGGCTTCTTAGGGTCTCCATGCAGGGACCCTTCTGTCACATGCTTGCCTTCTGCAACTCTCCTTTCCTCATATATCCTTCTTGACTCTATAGCTAGAACTACATGATGACATTGCCAAGTACTGCTATTCACTTGGGGTACAGCCTGGTACCCTAAATTTGCAGCAACTTTCCTTTGTTTATTTGTTTTAGGAGCAGAAAATTCCTCAGGTCTTTTCTTTGCCCAAGTTGGAATCTTAGCTGGGTGACAGCTTTCCCTGAAGGCACTGCCCCCCCCATTCCATTTTAGAACAAACCTTTCTTTAATCTTATCTCTTTCAGCACAAGCCTCAGCTCCAGCTCCTACGTTAAATTTCCCTAGGTTCTTTTTCATTTAAAACTGTATGTTTTATATTTGATTTTGCCTTGCTTGCTCTTTTTCACTGTAGAACTTTATAACAGTGATCACTAATAACCGCATGGCAAAGTCAACATTAGGCTGTACTGAAATCTCTGTCAGGCAAATAATCCTTTTTAACTTGGCCTCAGGCAAATTCTTAGGACAAGGACAGAAAACAGCCACATTTTTCACCAAAATACCCTAAGAATGGTCTCTACTCCAGTCGCTAATACTATTCTGAAACCTCTTGAGCAGGGCCTCCACATATCAGTCTTTTCAGTTCTTACTAAGATGGCCCAACACGACCTGTGTACAGCACTCAACAGCTTTCCTAGTCCAGAGTCCCAAAGCATTCTTCCACTTCCTAGTGTCAGCTTCTGTCTTAGTTACTTTTCTATTGCTGTGGTAAGACACCATGACCAAAGTAACACATGGAAGAGTTTATTTCGGGCTTCTGATATCTAAGGTTAGAGTCTACAATGGTGGAGCAAGGACATAGTGGCAGAAACAGCTAAGAGCTCACATTTTGATCCAAAAGTTGGAGGCAGACAGAGGAGGTGGTGGTGCAAGCGTTTTGAAACCTCAAAGCCTTCCCCTAGTGACACACTTTCTCCAACAAGGCCACCTCTCCTAATCCTTCCTGAATAGTTCTACCAACTGGGGACCAAGTATTCAAACATATGAGCCTCTAGGTTCTCATTCAAACCACCACAATACCCATACACATGAAAAAAATTAAAATCTTTTAAAGTACTCAAGACTGGGTACCTGATGTAGAGAACTGTTTGGCTCATAAGTCTGGTAATTGAAGGATCCAAACAAGAGGGTTCCTGGTGAGGGCTCCTTTGAATATTATAACATGGTGGAAACCAGGATTCAGAGTCAGACTTGCTTTTGTATGTTTCTGTTCCTTTGGGAACTAACCAGGATCCCATGAAAACTACACTGATCCCTTTCAGGCTTCAGGTGGTAAGATTTAATACCCACCGTAAGAATGTAGGAACTGAATTCAACTATGGTATTCTGAGGGGAAATTTTGGGTAGTGACTGGGATAATGGGCTCAGGATGGAACCCCCATAATGGAATCTTGGTGGTTTTGTTTATTTTGAAATATATGTATACACACACACAACATCTATCTCTATCTATCTATCTATCTATCTATCTATCTATCTATCTATCTATCTATTATCTATCTATACTGTAGCTGTTTTCAGACACACTAGACCAGGGCAATGGATCCCATTACAGATGGTTGTCAGCCACCATGTTGCTGGTTTCTGGCAATTGAACTCAGGAACTCTGGAAGGGCAGTCAGTGCTCTTAACCACTGAGCCATCTCTCAAGCCCATTTTGTGGATTTATAAGGAAGAGACCATAAGAGAAACTCATGTAAGTTCCCTGTCTCTCCCTATGCAATGCCTTGGACTACCCAGGGGATGCTTCCAGTAAGAACCTATCACCAGCAGACTTCAACCTGGAAAGCTTTGGAACAGAAGGTAAAGTCAACCTTCTGTCTTTATAACGTCCCTGGTCTGTGGGACTGTAATATAGACTAGATAGTCTAGTCTAAAAGATACTAGACTAGTCTATGGAACACCAGCTGTTTGCCAGGTAGTTCCAAGCACACTGAGGTCCTTAGTGATGAGCCCACAGGTGGGTGGGTATGCAGCAGTGGGCTGTGAGAGGCAGCTGGGTACCTGGTCAAGCACACTTTGAACCCTGGAGACCCTAACGGGATGGTAGGAGTTTGGCATTGCTCCTGGGACCCTTGGTTCCTTTCACATAGCTTCAGCCCTCCACAGACCCTCCCAAAGAGAGGTTTGTAGCCATTGGTCACCTAGTATAGGTAAAGGGCATGACTACAGGCCTCAAGAGATCTCCATATTCATGAGATACCTAAAGGCCAGAGGGCCTAGCCAATTAAGCATTCCTTCCCAGACCCTCCTCCTCCTCCTCCTCCTCCTCCTCCTCCTCCTCCTCCTCCTCGCAAAAGGTATTTAACTTCAGGCCAGCCCTGAGAACACGGGGTATAGCTTCATCCATTTTCCACCATGACAATAGACATTTTAAGACCATGGACTACCTCTCATCTTTGGAACCATTTGAAACGTGGGGAACCATGGAGAAGGTCTTCAACTACTGAGCCACCATCTAATCTCCTGCTGATGACCTCTCTATGTTATAGCCACAGAGACCCAGCCTAATGAGTTGCCGTGACAAAGAGCCCTCTTCCCTGAGGGATGCTGCCGGAGTTAGTCCCCTTTGCCCCTTCGGCTGCCGGTCGATCCAGCCCATACACCACCTCCTCCCCCCTCGGTCCTTCTTGGCACCTGAGAGCCCAAGGGCTTGAGACCAGTCGGTGCCGGCCACCCCCTTGGCCCAGGGATCTCCAATCCAAGAGCTCCAGCCCCAAGACTGTGTTCTCCCCACACCAGAAGTGGAGCTCTGTGACTTCTCACAGCCTGATGTCCACCCAGCATCAGGGAATGAACTCAGTTGAATTCCCATGCCTCTGCTTCCCTGAGCCATGGCCCCAGCTCCTTGGGGTGGCAGGCACACAGAACCCACAATTCAACCCACAGAACCCATGCCCACTTGCATGCTAGAGCCCAATAGGTGTGGACAGGAACATAGGGACTTTGAAGGTAGTGTCCTTTTTAATACAGACCCTGGTATCCTATGACAGAAGAGTCAGGGGCATTCCCAAAGGAGATATGCTTCTCTCCAAAGCCCTCCCTACAGATGAGGAGTTGGCTCAGACTGGGGCATCTCTCTGCCACTCATCACTGGCCAGTGTTCTTTCTAGGACCAATTTCATCTTATGTCATGCTGCCATCTGCCCAGAGGGTCTGTCCTGTGAGTAGCAGGACACATAGTGGCCTCAATCCACTATGCCAGTAGCACCACTAAATGTTGGAGAGGAAGAAGGAAGACACAGCATCAACGCCAAGCCCTGGGCCATGAAGCAGACAAAGGGCTGAGAGTAAGGAGCTGTCAACCTTGCACCCAAGCTACAGGGATCCTGCTCTGAGTTCCTATCTCTACTCTTTCAAACTTTTTTTTTTTTTTTTTTTTACTATTATATGCCACCCCAGTGAACCATACAGGGGAAGAATCAGCTGTGATTCTCATTTCAAAGACCAGCAAAGTGAGCCCTGAGGTTAAAGGCACAGTCACAAAGCAAGCTAATAGCCAAACCAAGTAAGAAGGGCCTGGAGCCTGGCCAGAGGCCTTTCTGTGGAGCAGGTGTGTGCATACTAGGCCACAGCAGTGTTCACCCAGAGCGTCTGTTTCTCTGGGACCCGTCAGGATCCAGATGCTGGGGAAATTGCCCCTCCCCCTTCAGGGTAGGGACCTCTCTCTCCTCAGGGCATCTACAGTTTTGCTCTTCTGTTGTCTTGATCACAGCGCTTTCATTTTATCTCCAGGGCTTAACTGTTGGCTAGAATACACCTCATGTCCTAGCAAGACCTCATGCAGCCTGGGAGCCTCTTATGCCCCAAACACTTCCAGGATCTCACCACTGACCCATGTCATAGGGTCCTAGATGGAGGAGCTCCAGGTCTAAGCAGCAGACTGCTGGAGATCTTCAAATCACAGAATGGACATGCCATACCCCTATTCAGTCAGGGATCTCCTGTGAGGTGACTAGGCTGTCTCAATTCCACACTGGGAAGCCTAGCCTCCTAGACAGGTCTGATCATGACATCCAGTGAGAGTCAGAGTTCTCAGGCTAGGCCAACTGGCAACAGGACAGCCAGGACTGGAAGGCAAGGGAGGCAGGGCTGGAGGGCACAGGGACATTGGGAGAGGCTTCAACAGGTAATGGGATGACAGAGAGCCTCAGATGAACATGGGGCTCATAACCACCTTGTCAGCAGCATCCAACCTCCCTGCCTGCTCCCTTGCCCTGATCACTATTTCCTGTCATCTGTTAATGACGGCACCAGCCCAGCCCTTGAGCCTGGTTCCTTATTACCTCAGATCCTTGGTGATGCCTTAGTCTCACACCTCTGTGTCCTCACCATGTGCCCAAAGCAAACCTCCCTCAAGCCACACTGCAGAACACTGCAGATGGGCACAGTCTCTACCTCCTTCATGATTCCACTTGGATAGTCTTTTCCAGTAGAACCCTGTGCTAGGCAGAATAATGGCTCCCCAAATAGGTCCAAGATTGGTGCCTAGAACCTATGGGCATATCTGGTCACATGGCAGAAGGGATTCCAGCTGCAGATGAAGTTAATTAAGGTTGCTGCTCAGTTGAACTTAAAACAGGGATGCAACCTGGCTCATGCAGGTGTCTCAGAGTAAAGCAGAAGCAAAACCGGAAGAGAAGCTGAGACAGAAGGCCTGTCTGATTTGAAATGGAGGAAGAGGCCATAAACCAACAAGATGCCTCAAGAAACAGGAAAAGGCAAGAGAGTATTATTCCCAAGAGCCTCAGGAGGAGAACTCTGCTCCCCCTTGTGTCACCTTAGCAGGCAGATCTGTGCAGGCTTCTGGCTTACAGAACTGTACAGGGTTAAATAAGTTTACGAGGGTTTGAGGTATTACATTTGCAGTAAAAATGCTTTTTTTCCAAATCTACCAGGTCTGGTTGGAACCACAGATCATTCCTACAAACCAGCAGCCTCCTCCCTGTATTCCCCCACTATGCCCAGTGGCAGCCCTCCCCCACCATGCTCCAGTGGCAGCCCTCCCCACACCATGCCCCAGTAGCAGCCCTCCCTCTGCCATGCCCTAGTAGCAGCCCTCCCTTTTACTCCTTGACCATCTCTCCTCATAGCAAGCTCTGGCCACCCTTCCTTGGACTCAGATCCTACCTACTTGCTGCACTCCCACTGTAACCTCTCCAGGATGGCTGCAAATGCCTCCAGTAGGACCTGGGACTGCCCTGGGGAAGCCAGGACTCTTGCTAAAATTCCAGGCATCTTTCTCTACCTGGAAATGTCAATGACTTTTTTTTTTTTTTTTTTTTTTTGGATGGATGTCAGTATCCCAGCAGAAGACGACTGACTATGCCCACCCAGACCTGTGTCTTCAAACTGGGACATGTTGAGTGGTCTCTTGAGATAGGTAAGAGACAAGCTGCTGGGTACTACATCCAGATGCCATAGGTTTAGGGAGGACCTCAAGATGCAAGAGAGAAGAGAGAGAGAGAGAGAGAGAGAGAGAGAGAGAGAGAGAGAGAGAGAGATTGGAGATTGAACATAGGGCCTCACATACACTAATCAAAATCTCTCCTACTGGACTTTATCCCCAGTCTGTTTTTAACTTTTTATTTTGAGACAGGGTCTCATCAAGTTGCCCAGGCTGGCTTTCAGCTGACTATAACCCTATATCCTAGGGAGTCACTTATGTTCCTGCCTTTGCCTCCCCTGAAGTTGGGTTTACAAGTCTGACCTACTATGCCTGATTGGATGTTTATGTCTAACAACCCTGGAGGATGTCCCTGCCACTGGCCTGGGACACACTGAGAAACCACGACTGCTTATCCTTGACAGTTTTGTACCTGTGAGGTTAACCCTGCCTGCCTCTGAGAGTCCAGTGTTGGAGCTTCCCACAGAGATTGCAGACCTCTCTAAGAGTAAAAGGCAATGCTCTCAGAGGGAATGTGCCTAGAGACCTCAGGCACTGAATGCCTGGGGTGGACATACTAAGTGTGCTTTTCAAAGCCCCTCAGATGTTACACTGAACAGCCCCATAGAGAACCAGTATCCCATCTAGGCATGGTGGACAACACAACTACAATCCCAAGATGGGGTGGGGAGGCAGGTAGAGGCAGGAAGATTACAAATTTGGGGCCAGTTTGGGCTACCTAGTGAGATCCTCGCTAACCCCACATACCTGGCCGGGCACCCCACGTGATGTTCCTTGCTCCCCATCCAGTAACACGCACCCCCACAGACACTGAACACCCACTATCTCCCAGCCTCTGTACACTCAGCAGCAGACCCCACTCCTGCCACTTAGAAGCCCCTTTGTGCCCAATAGGATCAGTGTCTCTCCTAGAATCTAGCCTCAGGCTCGGTGGGCAGCAGGGACTGGAGGCAGAGAGAAGGCCCCAGTTTTCTCTCCTTGTTGGGAGGATTCCCTCATAGAATCAACAAATCCTCACTAAGCAGCTGTCTGGTCCCAAGCACATGGTGCCAGCACGGGAACTATAGTGGGCAACACATGGCCATGTCCCTTGCTGTTGTCACCTAGCAGAGACAAATTATTAACTGACAAAGAAACTCAGGAAGCCTCCTTTTTTGAGTATGGGGCTGTGAGGAAGCCCAGGTGCATGGGAGTTGAGGCTTCTGTGTGGGAGAGACAAAGAAGTACCTCACCAGTACCTCAAAGACACCAGGGATGCAGCAACTGGGACCCCCTCTACCAGTGCCTCAAGCAAGGCTCAGGGAAGAGCCTCAGAGAGAGACTTGGGACTCCCCTTAGAACTGAATGTCAGCCAATCAGGGAAAGTTACCAACCCTGCAAAGTTAACGTCAGGGCTTTATGGACTTGTCAGGCCCAGAACCCACATGCCAGACACCACTTACACAAATTTTAGCCCCTCAGCCCAGCCCGTGCTGGGTCCTGGTCCCAGTGTCCAAATAGAGTCCCCTTCATGACCGTCTGTAAAGCTCCGGCTCTTCAGTTCCTACGAGTCCCGAAGGACTTGTCATTCTGGTTTCTTACAGATGAAAACCACGGAGGCTCAGAGAAGACAAGCGATATGGCCAATTGCACATGCGCACATGTGGCAGGCCAAGGACCTGGAGCACCGGCGCCTTTCCCCCTAGCAGCATGCAGACCAGCTCCTACCCAGTCAGATGGCTGGACTCAGGCTCCTCGCTGCACATCTGATGCTCCCTTAGCTGCTACTGGCCGCTAGGTGCTTCAGGCTCTCAGCTGGCACCACTCCCCATCAACACAGAACATCTAGAACTTACAACTCCTCGCTCTGACCCAAGCAGGGGGAGGGGAAAGCTGTCTCCACTCTCCACGAGAGAAGTGTGTTAAACCCTGGATCACTTCTGTTCTTACTAGTACCCGGTTGCTGGGGGTGAAGCATAATACTGAGCGAGCAGGGTACTGAGCATGGAAGCCTGACCCGGCATTGGGGGCAGGGGCAGGAGTTAAGTGATCAGTTTACAGATGGTGCTGCAGAGACTTGGCACAGTTAAGGGGCTTTACAGTTTGTAAAGATGGCGGGATCCCCTTTCAGGCCTCACTGGCTCAGCCTGTGTGTTCCTCCACCTGCATCATGAGTCCAGAACTCCCAAAGGCACAGGTGGGATAGAAAAGTGGGATGTTCCGAGCTTGAAGGGGGCTGGTTAGCAGGTCAAACAAACCATACACTGTCTTAGGAATACTGTCCACCTTGTAAAGACAGTTCTCCTGAGAACTCACAAAGCCAAAGGTCAGACTGCCCCATACCTTGGTGGAGTGGCCTTTGCAGTGTTATGGAAACGAGGCTGACTGGTGTTTCTGGACACAGGCAGGGGTGAGGGTCCAAGAAGGCCTGGGAAACAGGGATTTGCAATGGAATGGTCATAACTTCTTGTGTATCGCACTACACACGCTCCAGGCTTCCAAAGGAGATGTGCAGAAGGCGACAGATACAGGAAGTCTTCTAGAGGCATGCAAATCCCTCTCCACTCCTGCTCCAACCCCAAGCACCCTCACATCTTCCCACCAAGCTCATTGCCAGGGTCTATCTCCAGCCAGGCAAGCTTGGGCAACTAACTCTCCTGCCCACTAGAGCCTATGAGCCCAAGGTGGTAGTGATTTAAGCAACTTTTTCTCCCTGGTCCTCATTTGCAGATTTAGAAAAGAGGCATGAAGGAGCCCATGACTTCTGTGGGGAGTGTGTGGTGATAGGTTTCTAGGAAAGGACCAACTCTGCCCTCAGGAGCAGAATAGAGTTATGCCTTGCATCCCAGACTGCCCTTTTCGGCCCTCATCAGCCCTTTGCAGAGAGTTGGGACCCATTCCTATGTCCAAGAGGATGCTAGGCAGCTCAGAGACAGGAACAACCTCCCTCCCCAGCCTCTGGGTTCCATTCCCAAGAATTGGGGCCTGGCAAGGTCGTCAGAGTGCTGAACCGGCAGGGTACTCATCCTCCCGGAAAGCAGCCAAGGGACCTAGATGACCTGAAGCCAGCCCCTTTTTCTCAGTTCTGAGGAGCAGGACTACGCCTGAACCTTTCGAACTGCTGGAGAAGTTATATATCTGGTGTTCGCTTCTCTTAGCCCAACTATTTGTCCAGAGATGGCCCCTCCTCCTAACCTGCCCAGAAGTGGTAGCATCCTGCAGTTGGTATTCATGTCCAAGGATATTTGTCAGGGTTTTCAAAGAGATGGTCAGGACTGATTTAAGAGTAGTCTGTTTTCTCTGTTAATATTTTAGTAGGACAGAAATGTGGCTGCGGATTTGGTTACTGGTCTTAGGGACAGGAGCTCTGCATGGAGACAGGGAACTGGACACCAAATGGAGGGCGAAAGGGACAGTCTCACCACTGGCAAAAGTCTCAAATCACTTGCCGATTTCTAGTACCTTGGGTCCTGGGTCTTTCCTGGCACCTTCACCCTGGGCTACCTGCCTCTCCCAGGCGGCCCAAGCTAGAGGCAGCTCGGACTCGCAAAGCCTAGGTCAGCTAGGAATGCTCGCTCAAGATGTCACCCTGTGCATCCCTCCCATCTACGCCAACGCTGCAGTCCGGTGGTTTGGTCGCTTCAGTCAGAGTTCTCTCTGCCCTCTAAGTCCAAAACCCTGCCCTGCCCAGCCGGGAGGGGGCGGCGTCCGAGCCAGGCAGCTATCCTTCTACCGACCCCTGGCCTCCCGGGAAGAGCCACAGAGGGGCGGGCGGCCACATGTTACCTTCCATGGACATGGGTTCCAAGATGCCGAACTGCTTGAGGACGGCAATGAACAGCAGCACCACTACGGCCATGGCGCACAGCTCCATACCCTGAATGCCCATGGCGAGTGCGGCTGGGACCGGGGCGCCTCCGCCGTGCGCTGCCTGGAGGCGCCGGGGCCGGAGCCTCCCGCCCGGCTTCAGGGGCGGCGGCTCACATGCCCCGGGCAGGCGGGGCTACGGGTGTTGGTGGGGCCGGGACCCCGTGGAAGAGAAGACGGCAGTGAGAAGAACCGGTCGTAATGTTGGAGTCCGGGCTCAACTTTCCAAATTAGCCACCAAACTTCGAGGCGCGGCGGCGGCTGCAGCGTGGGGCGCAGCTCCTGGGATCAGTGTGAGCCAGCAGTGCCCCCATTCCCCGCATGGGGCACCACGACTTTGCCGCCCCCTGTCCTGCCCTGAGGGCTCGGGGCCACACAGGCGGGGGTCCCGGGCGCTTCTGGCCGCCCCAGGCTCCATCGCGGCTCCCCGCGCGCTCATTGGCCTAGGCACAGCGACCACTCTAGGACTCGTCCCTTGCGGCCCCTCCTTGCCAGGCCAGGAAGAGGAGGGAGGGACAAGGCCCCGCCCTATACGGTTCAGCTCCAGACAGAACCTGGCTCGTCGCCACCGCTACCCAGCCAGCCTCGGGGAGGCCGCGCGGTCTGCGGTTTCCCCACCCGCTGGAGGGAGCCTGGTGCTCAGGAGGAGGGGCGCGGTGGCCACACTCCCTGCAAGAGAGTCAGTGGGAGGGGTGCAGAGGATCCGGGAAGCCCTGAGTCTCCAGGATGTTTCCTGCAAGTCAGCCCACAGCCTGAGATTCAACTTGATCCCGATCCACCCCTCTTTGAAGATGGAGAAGTTGGTATCCAGAGTTCGCCAGTTCTGGAAACCTGCTTGCGCTTCCGAGGCTTTAGGAGGAAACTCTGGCTTTGGCACTGGAGCCTCCTGAGCTGAGTTCAGGCTCTGACTGCTGTATGACTTTGGTCGAGTCTCGGACTTTCAGCTTTTCCCATAGAGAGCCGATTTGCCTTTCTGGATGTCAAGAAGAACTAAGCTGCGGCTGAGAGCTGTGCTAATTAGTTTGTGGGTGTATTTCTTCCCTTTAGGGCACTGGGTAGGGCCAAGGAAGCCGCGGAAAGGAAGGAAGAGGGAGGGAAGGCGGGGAGTGGCAGGGCGGAGTCGAGATGCTCCGGCTGCGAAGCGCCTTCGCGTGCTAGGCGCAGAGCTGACTCTCTGCTGCCTCCCAGCGGGCACAGCACGCCTAGGGAGTCCCCACCAACCCAGAGGGACTAGGTGGGAAGTGCTGCTGCAGTCAATCCCAACCCCTTCTTGCTGTTTTAGCAGAAGGAGAAATTGAGAGCCGCTTCGCGCCTAAGGACGCTGTTCCCACCCGCAGCCCAAACAGCCTCAGCTTTCCTTTAGAAGCGTACAAACTACTCGCCCATTTATTTATTTTTTGTTTGTTTGATTTGGTTTCTCTGTATAGTCCTGACTGTCCTGGAACTCACTCTGTAGACCAGAACTCGCCCATTTATTCAAAGAGCATCAACATAGTGTTTAGTCCTAGGCTCACAGTGTTTAGTCTAGTCCTCAGGTGGGGATGGAAACCCTAGCAGAGCCCCTGTGCCCACTCTACCTAATCCAGAGCTCACATATCTGGGTCATGCTGTTGGATATATTTAAAGAATTCTTACAGTGGGCATTCCTCACCTTCCGTTTTATAGACCAGGAAACTGAGGCCCAGGGGGTGAATTACTTAAGGGGGGAACCGGTGCAACGCCAGCCGGTTAGATTCTGGAACGTCGCTTCACCGATGGGAGCCACACAGCCTCACTAACTTAACCTGCTTAATTAAAAGCCGGAGTTTGGGCAAGAATTTTAAGGAGCTGTAAGCAAACGGCTTTTACTTCAGATTAATCGGGCTGTAGTCTCCATTGATTAAGGCCAGAAAGCTAGGCAGAGAGGGCGAAATCGCCAGACAGCTCTGCTGGAGAACTCGACTCGCTAAAACGTTTAAAAGGCCAGAAGGTCAAAGGTCTCCTGTGCCTTATAAATTACACACTTAAGAACTAAGAAATATCCAGCCCATGTCTCTGTTAGTTTCCATATGGAGGCAAAGTCCTAATAGACATCCCTAGAGTCATAACCTCTGTAAGTCTCAGTTTCCCCATCGATAGAGTGGGGACAGTGACTAGCCTCTCTAGGGCTCAAAAGATCCAGTGAGACCATGGGTGGCACCTGAGTGGGCTGCGATTTTCCCGCCCAATGATTTACACTCAGCCCAGCTGTGCAGGAAGACAACTGTATCAGGTGAGGCAGAGAATCCAGCGTACGTGGGAAGCCGGCTGAGCCTCTGAGCCTCCTGATGCTGGCACCCACCGCTGCCTCCCTGCCTCAATTTCCCTTGTATTCCTGTGCATCTTCAGATGCCAGTGTAAGCGTCGGTGGCGGCTCATAAGCACTGAGCTATAAGCAAGTCATCGATCCTCTGGCTGTGCAGCGTAAAATATTAACGACGCCTAAGTGGATCCGAGGCTCGAGAGCGCAGTAGCCCTGCGATATGAACAGCCTGGGCTGCAGGCCTAATGGATGAAAGTGGACTCCCCAGGTCTCTCTGAGTTGGGCCCTGTCAGCCTGGGTTCTGACCGAGGTCCACTGACGCTAGGTGACGGTTCTCTCTTATCCTTCCTCCCCAGACTAAGCGCTCAAGTGGCTTCTCTCAGCAAGGAAAAGTCAGGCCACGCCCCTGAAGGCCACGCCCCCGAAGGCCACGCCCCCAGGGGCTGTTAGTTTTGGCTAGCAGTCATCCTTCTCACATTCCCACACATGCAGTCACATCCCGGGAAGTGGCATCACTTGCATAGCCTTTGGGGGAAAGGACGAGAGGGCTAAGGTACCGGGAGGGTATGGTGGTGGGGTGGGGGGATGTGGAATCTCTGTAGGGGAAGATGAGGGAGCCACAGAGGAGCAGCACTTGCTTTCTAAAGAAGTCGAGGGACAGAGCTCGACCTCGGGATGTTTAGGGTACTCAGGAAGGTCTGAAAGCCTGGTCTGGTTTAGGGAGTTATCAGACAAAGCAGATTGGAGTCCACAGGGGTTACACTTGAAGTCATAGTGTCGTTTTGGCCTGGAATATTGAAGCTGCTTCTTGGTGCTGTCTCCAGGAAGCCTACGAAAATGACACCAGCCCTGCTTGGTGGCCTTCCCTGAACTCCCTCTGCTTCGTTTCTGGCCAGTCTCCACTTCCTATGTCCCTCTGTCTCTTATTCCTCACACAGCTCTGCTGTTAGTTTTTCAAGGCTGGGGACTTGGGAGTTTGACTGACGTGACATGCTATTTCTTGATCTAGACACCAAGCTAGCCCAGACTCCAAAAATTCTGACTCTTATGGGTCTGGACCAGTTCCATCTCAGGACCCATTCCCTGGGACCAGCTCAGCAAGCCGAGGGAACAGGGCTCTTTAGTTCTAGTTCATTCTACTGGGTAAAACAAGCAGACATTGTTCAATGAATTGTTTTTATGCTTCACAGAAACTAAACTGCCCAGGAGTGGAATCCCACAAGCAAAAAGGTACCTCACACATGGAGTCCTGGGTGTGTCACACCCAAAGCTGACTTCTCCATCCCCTCCAACCTGTGCCACCCCCAGTCTTCTTCCCTATGCCACCCTCTTCCCATCTCCCTCTGTGCTCTGGTACCATGCTTCCATCCCTCTCCTCAGTCACACCCCTTCCCTCCCTCCTGGACTCCCAACATAGATACCTACCCCCTCCAACCCCCCACTGCTCCACTCAGCCACCAAAGCCACCATCTCAAAATGGCCATGAGATTCTGTCCTTTTTCCGTTTAACCCTCTGACCGTGGCTGTGCCTGTTTACCATCCCCATCTAGACTTGGTAACTGCACCAGAATTGCTTTGCCATTTGTCAGGCTCTTTGCTCCTGAAGCCAGGATGGTGGTTTTGGAGATCTGAATGGAAGTGGCCTGTGGTGCCAACTCCTCTGTTCACCTCTGCTCTGCCTTCTACCACTCCAGTGGCAGCTCAGGTTGGATGCCAGATGGGACCAGGACCACAAGAGCCCTGCAGGAGACCTGTGCAGTCAGTGGGCACCCTAAGGTGACAACAAGGAGCCTGAGAATGTTGTCCCCTAGGGAGATAAGAGGAAAGAGGACAGCAATGGTAGCTGCTGTGTACCTGGATCCAGCTCTACCTGATAGCAGTTTCAAACTCTACCTTTCAGTTATGAGTCAGTAATCCCAACCAGTTATTGCTCAAGCCAACAACTTGAGTTAGGTTGCCGTTACCTGTAACCAAGAGAACTGGAGGTCTAGGGGTCAGAGAGGTGAGTGTTGATGCTTAGCTGCCTCCTCCCTCTTTTTTATTTAGTCAAGGCCTTCAGTGCTTAAGATGCTGCTGCTCACTCTCAGGGTGGATCTTCCCTCAGTCTCTGGAAACACAGGTGCATTCACAGGTGTGTCTCCCAGGTAATTCCCAATCCAGCCCTATTGACAATGAAGGTGAACCAGCACAGCACAGTCGGTGAGCCTCCCTCCTGTTCTCTTAGATCTCTCACTGGCTGGAACACATACATGTTGAAGAAAGACCTCAAACATGTAGCTCCAACAGAATGAGATCCAGGGGAGGGGAAGACAGAGCCACAAGGAAGAAAGGATCTCAATGGACAGCTGCACAGGGCAGGGCCTCAACACACCAGAGATGCTCATTTGAGTATTTAGGTAGAAAAGCCAATACAGTGTGTGTGTGTGTTGTGTGTGTGTGTGTGTGTGTGTGCTGTTTGCATGCACACATGCCATAGCATATATGTGGAGGATAGAGGACAATTGTCAGGATTTGGTTCTCTCCTTCCACCATGTGGGTCCCAGGGACTGAACTCAAGTCATTAAAGTCTTGGCAGCAAGCACCTTTACTGACCGAGACATGTTGCCAGCCCTAAATCTACTTTTTTTTTTTCACCATTCCTTGGTACCTCAATCCTCTTGAACATGGGGAAAGAGAACATAAGCAATAGAAGGACTGGCAGCAGACTTAGCTCAGGCCTGAAGACACCCTTCAGGCCTACACACACTCCACAACACACACTCCACACAGCAGCTCTGTAAGAGCCTGGGAACAGCAGTAGGCACAGGGAGTGAGCATCGTGAGAAGGGAGCACATGAAAGAGCATTTATTTCATCATTTCACTCAGCATACTGTCCTAAATGATGGTGCTCAAAACCACTTCATATGGGTGTTCATAGAGATGAAGGAAATAAGATCATAGTGCAGGGATGGTTTGAGAGGTTGGGATCCAGGGAAGGATGGAGCCACAGAGTTATGGGATAGGTGGTAAATGTCTCCTGAGAGGCTCACATGCTAAACTATGACTGCTTGTCTGTGGTGCTATTGGGAGGCAATGGAACATTTAGGAGGTGGGGCTTCATTGGACAAAGTTATGCCTGTCTTTGTTAGGGTGTCTATATCGGTGAATAGAGACACCATGACCATGGCAACTCTTATAAGGAAATACTTAACTGGGGCTAGCTTACAACTCAGAGGTTTAGTTCATTATTTTTATTGCTAGAAGAATGATGGCATGCAGGCAGACATGGTGCTAGAGAGGTGGCTAAGAGTTCTACAGCTGGATCAGCAGGCAGCTAGCCTGGGCCTGGCTTCAGCATTTGGAACCTCAAAGCCCAAAAGACCTGGAATCTAACAACTCTAAAAACAAAACTCAACATTTTCTTTCTCTCTTCCTTCCTTCCTTTATTCCTTTCTTTTTTTTTTCCCCTTTAACAGAAGATCTCTAGCGGTGAGAATGAAAAGTAGCTGATCATGATGTCGACTCAGAACCCACAGATGACCAGGATGTTAGAGCTAAGCAGAAAAAGGCTTCAAAATAGCAGATTAGTATGTTTTTAACAAGATCAATTTGTAGCTCTGAAAGACAAACTCTAGTCTGTCTCTATCTCTGCTATTGTGTGAGTGTTCCCTAGAGGCTCATGTGGCAAAGGCTGGCTCCCTAGCTCATGGTACTGTTAAGTGGCAGAGAGCTGGGATATAGTTCAATGGTAGAGCACTTGCCTAGAATGTGTGGGAGACCCTAGATGCTTAATCCCTAGTACCTTCCAACACCCCACCCCCCCACACCAACTAGTAGAATCTTTAGAAAGTAGGGCCCTGTAGAAGGAAATTAGGTCACTGGGGGATGTCCATACTTGGATCCTGACACACACTCTTCCTTTTGCTCCTTAGCTCTCCTGAGGCCTCCTCTGCCATAGGCTCTGGCCATGACATATAGTGCCACCACAAACCCAAAATGACAGGGCCTAGAGACCATGGATCAAATCTACAAAACTATGAGCCAAATAAACCTTTTCCCTCACTGAGTTACCACAAGTGTTTTGTTTGTTTGTTTGTTCTTGACAGTAATAGAAAGCTGGCTTTCATCTTTTCACAATCTCTGAGCATATTGTTCAAAATGCTGAGAATCAAAACCCTGAAAAAAACCCAGAAAATATCACCTGGAGCAGGAGATGACATCATAGCTGGACACGTGCTTAGATCACTACTCAACCAAGAATTATTTGTTAAAAAGCCAGGAAATAAGAGAGTATAAACACAAGACATGGCAGTAAGAGAGGAAGAGAAGAGACAAAAGGCATGAGACAAAAAATGTCAGTCTTAAGACCAGTCATCTGAGGGGTTACATTAAATGTAAGTGGACTAAAATGAATGGAAGAAGAGTAGAAATGAATATGAGATTTAAAGAAAAGTAAAGCCTAATAAATGTATAGTTGGAGTTCCAGGAGAAAAAGGACAAAACCAAACCAAACAAAAAACTAGAAAGAATACTAATAGAATTTGAAGAAATTTTCAGAAATGGTTGAAAGATATCAAACAGATTGAATGAACTGAACAAATCCCAATCAGGAAAAAGAAGAAGAAAAACCACAATTAGGCACAGCAAATCAGAAGAAACCAGAGTGCAGTTTTGAAAATGCTCAAGGAAGGGAAAATGATTGGCCAACTTAGAGTGTCTTCCAGATGAGGACAGTGCCACACACTGTGGTGCATGCCTGCAATCCTATTGCTCAGGAGACGCAGACAGAAGGATCTGGAGTTTAAGGTCAACCTCAGCTATGAGAGATGCTTTATGAGAACAGAAGAGACAGAGGAGGAGGAGGCGGAATGTTAGTCCTGTCCTGGTTCCATCGTGTGTCCAAGGCTTTTCTTTTTTTTCTTTTTTTTTTTTTTTTGTGGGGGGAGGAGAGAGAAGGGGGGTCAAGACAGGGTTTCTTTCTGTAGTTTTGGCTGGGATTAAAGGCATGTGCCACCAACATCCAACTTTTTGTTTTCAGGACAGGGTCTTTCTGTGTATCGCCTCCCTCACTCCCGGCCCCCCACCCACCCCGCTGTCCTGGAACTTGCTCTGTATGCTAGGCTAGCCTAGAACTCAGACATCTGCCTGTCTCTGCCTCCCAGTGCTGGGATTAAAGGTGTGTACCCTACTGCCCTGTCCAAGGATTTCTATTTCAGGGACACACAGGGCTAACCGTCTCTAATCTCTGTGAAGCAGGTGGAAGTCAGGTCTTCACCCTTCAGCATTTCATCAAGATTAGGAAGAAAGAAACAGTGAAGTGGGAACTGAGATAGAGTAGGAACACTCATGGGGTAAGAGACACAGGCTTGTCATCTTCCTTTGTCAGTAATGTACACACCTTGTCATATGAAGAACCTACCGGCAGCAAGATAATGTTGCATGTCCCCAGGGACAAAATAACAATTGGTCTGTATATTAAATGGGAGAAAATCCTCTTAATTCATGAGGAAACTCTTTTCTAAAGCCATCTTCATTTTTAGAATTGTATTTTATTTTTATTTTGCCTCAGGAAATAAGAGATGAATGGTTCTTAAGTGATTCTGGTTCCTATGATTCTTATGGCTAAGAAGGATTTGGAAGGCCTGAGAAGTCTGAGTGACTTGGCTATGTAGGCATATCCTCAAATATCCATGTGGTTCTAGTGCCGTTGCTGTCATTTAAAGGAGAGTCCTCTCATAGTCCTGTGTCCTAGTTAACATTATCTATTAAGTATTAACTTGATACAACCTAGCATCACCTGAGAAGGTAATTCAGTTGAGGGGTTTCCTTGATAGTTAATTGATGTAGGAGAACCCAACCCTCTGTGGGTGGTGGCATTCCCTAGGCAGATGGTCCTGAACTGTACAAATAAGATACATCTGAGTGGTAATGATGCCTGTTTTTAATCCCAGGACTCTGGAGGCAGAGGCAGGCAGACCTCTGTGAGTTCAAGGCCAGCCTGATCCTTACAGAGTGAGTTCCAGGACAGTCAGGGAAAAAAAATCAAAGACAAGAAATAAAACAAAACAAACAAAAAAAGAAAGAAAGAAAGAAAGAAAAAGAAAGAAAGAAAAGAAGAAAAGAGTCATAAGAATAAGCTAGTGAGCAAAGCCAGCTACCAGCATTTTCCCATGGTTTCTGCTTCAAATTCCTACCCTGACTTCCCTCAATGATGACCTGTGACCTGGAAGTGTAAGATGAAGTAAACCCTTTCCTTCAGAGTTGATTATAGTCAGAGTGTTGTTTATCATAGCGACAGAGAGGAACCAGAAGCAGCCAGTGTCCTGTTTGACTGTCCCTTGGACAGAGGATTGCTTTACCTGTCTCCATCCCCAGCAAGATATAGCCAGCCTCTATATATCCTCATGAAGGCCAAACATTTCTGAACAGGCAGTAGGAGGAGGGACATGAAGTCAGCTTGTCCCCTGGTCCCTCCTCCATTCTCTTTCATGTGAAGAACATCTCATGTAGGGCAACAAAACAGCTCCAAATGACAGGGTCAGACCAACCACCCTTGTTTTCTCACCAACTTCACTTTGAACCCAAGTTTGTATAATTCTCACCATGTTGGTCTGTGAATTTCTTTGGGCAAATTTCTGTTTCTTGAGTGAAGTTGGCTTTCCCATCTCTCTGCTGCTTATAGGACATGGTAATGATCAGACAGGAGATCAGAGCCAGGGTGACCTAGGCTGAGCTGCTCCTCATCTTCAGTATTGGGGAAGCACTCCTTAATCCTTTCCAAATGCATCCCTGCCTGCTCAGAGTTCTGTAGAGTGTCAGGCCAGTGTTAACCAGCACAGGGTTATTCTAACCCTCATGACTCCAGGCCAGAGCCCTGAGCACAGAAGATGCCCAGGAAGCTTCACTGGCTGGCTCCGAGTTAGCTTGTTGCCACTGGCATTCATCCTAGTCCCACATTGCCATCAATCCTCACGATGATGACATTGACACAAAGTGCTCTCAAGTCCCAGCCTTGTGCTGATCTGTGAAGATGTCCAGGAGATAAGCATTTGGTTGTTGGAACTGAAGCTGAAGGCCCAGGGGTGTCTTGGGGAATTTCCATCCGGGATGCTTGCTGCCAGCATCTCCACCCCCGTGGTGTCCTCTGACAGCTCAGTGAGGAGGTATGCCTAGTACAGATGTCCTGCATCAGCTGGAGGCAGCAAACAAAACCTCAGGCTCTTACACATGGAGAAGTTGTCAGAGAGCGCACTCGGGGGTGAGCAAGCCTTAGGTATGGTCCTCATCCCTAACCCTCAATCAGCTGAGGAGTCTCAAACAGTGTCCCATCCTCTCTGAGCCCAAGGCAGTATGGAAGTTAGACAATAGTGGTAGAGGTGATGACAGCTCCAGTTTTTGATTGCCTACTGTTTATATGTCCCAGATGTAGTCCTTGAAACTCATATACAAAATATCAGGTACCAGCCATGGCCTTGTTCACACCCATTCTAGGACTTTCCCTAAGCTGTGTCCAGAAGCATCAGGCTTGGATGATCATGCTCAGAGAGGTGCCTTGAAAATATTCGGCATCCCTGTCCCCACCTTTCCTCAGAGGGCAGGGGAGCTGCCAGTAGGACTCACAAGGCCATTAGGGAAGTAGAGAGGAGATACTTCATGAATTCTAGAAGGGAGGTGGTTTTAAATTCTTCTCTCCATCTAGAAAGTCATAAGATTCTAGGATCTTACTTTAGCACACACATATATTCCTTTAACAGATATTTTCTGGACTTTCTCCCTGTGTCTACCAGATACAGCACTAAAGGTTGCAGATCCAGTCCTGGTCTCAGAGAAATGATTCCACTCCAGAGGAGACTCACCGTTAACCAGTCATAACTGGAAATGGTTTGCTTGTGACAGAGAAGGTAGAAGAAGCTGCTGTCCCAAACAGGGGGCTAGAGGAGGTTCATGGAGGGAGCTGGGAGACTTCATGCTCAGGGCTGAGGGTCAGGGTTGGCATAAAGAGGATGCCAGGTGCATAGGACAGGGCACAGTGGAAGCAGGGGCATGCTGGGGACTGGAGGTCTCTACTGCAGATCACAAAGGAAGAGGAAGACAAAAGCCAGGAGTCTCATACAGAGCTCCAATTGGTTTTACTCCAGGGCCATGGAGCATTCATATGGTGTAGGTATTTCTTTTTTCTTTTTAACAGTCACTCCAATGGGTATGATCAGAGATGTAGCATTTGCTGTCACTGCCACTTGGCTTTCATAGGCCAGATGGAACAAGTGAGCTCTAGTCTGGGCTATCAGGTCACACAGCAGCACAGTAGGGACCAGAAAGAGCCGAAGTCTCTCCACTTCTTGACCAAACCCATCCCACCGACTCACTTCACTGGGACATTTACAATGTCCGTCGCCAGGAAGGCTGAGATAACGATGGCCTCCAGTTTGAGGCTATTCTGTGCTAAAATGTGAAACACTGTTCCACCAATGTGTGTTTTTAGGGGGCATGCCACATGCCTCAGGAAACACCCAAGGAAACAACCAGGTTCTAGGTTGTTCTAGAACCTGGCATCCTTCAGCTATAGCCTATGTCTCTACAGGAGCTGAAGAAATTTCCATGTCTGTCTGTCTGTCTGTCTGTCCATCTGTGGCCTCAACTGTAATATCTACCTTCTTTGGAAAGTAACCAAGAAAGATGTCACTGACCTTCATATGCTTGTGTGGAAACATGTACTTTCCCACCTGCACATACAAGTACACATGTGAACTAGTACACACACACACACACACACACACACACACACACACACACACCTTTCTTACTAAATTTTTCAGACAGTTCAATGAAATGCTGTCCTGTTTTTTTCTGATTCTGTCAGTTGTTTTCTTTCAGACAAAGGCTAAACTGTTTGTCTTTCCTCCATGACTTTAGAATTCTATTTGTTTCATTTTAAAGATTTATTTTTATTTTATGAGTGCTTACTTGAATGTGTGTATGTGTGCCACGTGTGTGCCTGGTGACTGTGGAAGCCAGAGAAAGGCAGTAGTGCTCTTAAGCCCTGAGCCACTTCTCCAGCCCTAACCTTTGGATTCTTTATGAGTATCTTTTGCTGTTGCTCCCTTGAGACAGGCTCTGACTACATAGCACAGGTTGACTTTGAACCTGCTGTGTAGCTTGTGCTGACCCTGAACTGGTTGCTGATTTTTCTATCTCAGCCTCCTAAGTGTTGGGATTAGAGATGCAGGCTACCACACCAGGATCTTAAATCTTTTTCCCCATATTTTTGGCTTTACCCTTTAGTGCAGAATTGGATAGCCAAGTCCATTAATCCACTTAGCATGGTGATCATTTAGCTCCTTTATGAAATTTTCTACATTTCAACAAGTAGACTGTCACCTCCAATATTGTAGACTTTTTTTGTAATGCATATAATGTGCTCCAACGTCTCTAGGGACATGAATTTATTTCACTCTATATTCTTGTATCTATTCTACATTCTTTTTTCTCAGTGACTACCTCTATGTGTGCCATGTCTTTATCTGGATAAGCTTAAGTTTTATTGATGTTGTTTTAAGACAGGGTCTCCAGCCCAGACTTACTTGACACCCACTGTGTAGCCCGGGCTAGCCTTGATTTCATGACAATACCCCTGCTTTACCCTCTCAAAAGCTAGGCGTATGGGTGTGGCCTTAAAGACTTTTGATATGTTTTTCCTTGGGTGTTGATGGCTCCTGGATACATGTCTGAGTCCTGTTATAAAAATGACCCATGGCTCTGACATGGCAGAGGGCAAGGGGGCAGGGTGGATGGGTGGTGTGTGCTGCGTGCCAATGGCTTACCTTTTGGGACCTACAGAGATAGAGGTCTCTCAGCCACAGGCTGACCTTCTGACTCTGTGTTGCTTCTGCTGTCTGTTGTCACCTGCCCACATTAGAAGGCTGCAGCTGTCTATGTGCGTTTTAGTGCTGGGTTTCCTGGTCACCGTTCAGTGTAAGCCTATTATGGGTTCACTATATGGGTCTTCTTCCCCATTCTGGCCACAGATTGGGGGCGGGGCACAACTTCCTCACCCTAGCTAGTTGTTTGCTCTATCTATCCTAGGGGCTGGGCAGTACTCCTAGTGCTTCCTCCACCCAACTCCAAATCCAACTCCCTTACCCAGTCCAAGGACCTGGAGCTAGTGCCTGTTGCTCTCCTTCTCTGGGTGGATGTGCAATATACACTCAGTGAGCTGAGTTGTGTGTGTGTGTGTGTGTGTGTGTGTGTGTGTGTATGTGTCTGTGTGTATGTCTCTGTGTGTGTGTCTGCATGTGTGTCTGTGTGTGTGTCTATGTGTGTGTGTCTGTGTGGGTGTCTGTGTGTGACTATGTCTGTGTGTGGCTTGAGCAGAGCAGATGTGACTCTAAGAGCTCTGTTGTGTAGTTTGTCCATCTGTAAAACTAATATACCAAATGAGGTCTTCACAGAAGATCACAGAAGAGTTCAGAGCTCAATGGGGGAAGAGACAGACTCTGAACCATAAATCCCAAACCCACACCAACTGGCTGAGTCGGGGATCTGATCCATAAGTCATTGTTTCCCTGAACCACAGGAAAAAACCTGGAATCCTCAGTAGGTTAGTCAACTCAAAAGGAAAGAAGTAATAAACTCTCCATAGAGCACCTAGAGGAAAACATTTAAGAATTTTCCAATTAGAATAGAATATTACTGCCACATGGGCCACATCTATCCTGGTCTCAAAGGTCACTCACATCACTTGTCAACCCTAGGCCTGCTCAGGCAACCTGGGGTTTAGGAAATCCCAACTATCCCTGGCTACCTGAGTTCTGCGACTCTGTCCCCTTCTCATTAGAGAAGCTGTATTAGGGGTCAGTGGTTGAGCTTGCTCAGGCAAAGGTGCTTAGTAGGACCAGAGAGGGAAGTCAGCAGTGAGTGAGCCTAGCCAACCTGACTTTGTATACCAACTTCACCCTTCCTCGGTGAACTCTTCTGTCCGGAACTTGGGCTACCAGACATCACTGGGCCTGCATGGCACAGCCTCTTATCCCAGATCACAGCCTGCTGTTGTCAAAAAGCCTACTATGGAGGGGAGGGCCTGGAGAAACAGCTCAGTAGTTAAGAGCACTTGAGCTCGTGGAGAACCTGGGTTCTGTTCCCAGCACACACATGATGGCTCACAACTATCTGTAACTCCAGTTCTGGGGGACTCACCCCCTCTTCTGGCCTTTGCAAGCACTTCACTCAGACTGGTTCACAGACATATCTGCAGGCAAAGCACCCACATACATAGAATGAAAATAAATCTTAAAGAAATAAAAGTCTAGGAAAAGGGGCATCATGTGTTTACCCTGGGCAGAGGGAATTCCTGCCATGGTGGACAGCCCTGTAGCTTCACAAGGACTGTGTGTGTGTGTGTGTGTGTGTGTGTGTGTAGGTCACTGCAGTATGTGATCTCAATGTTGGCCTTATCTAGGCCCAGTCCCTTGGCTATGAAGATTTCATACCCCTGGGTGCTCTGCAGAAGGCACCAAGAATCTTCCATGGCACCCACTAATGTTACCCTGCTGGAGCTGTCTGGACAGGGACACAGAGCTCAGAATGGAGCTCTAGATGACCCCTGGTTATCCTGCTCCAGGGCCACAGCTAGGGCACCGTGTTATTCCCAGGGCAGAAGGCTCTGGCGAGCATCACCCACCAGAGAATGGCAACACGCACCACCACTATGTCAATGTTTATTTGGTCTCCCCCACTCACCCTCCAGTTGTGGCAGGTGTGGTCATTGGCTGGAGGCCTGTCTCAGAGCCTATTGGGCTTTCCTGTCACCTTAAGGTGCCCCGTGTCTTCTTGCTACCCGCAGCTATTCAAAGTGCCCTGGGGAGCAGCAGCTAGAACTTCCTGTTGCTGGCTCTTCTGGCTTTGGCCCTGGAGCTCACTTACACTCACCTTGCCTCCTGGCTTCAGCACAGTGCAGGGACACCAGAACCCACCGGGTCCCAGGCCCTTCCCTAAAATGGCCACAGCCAGGGCCAGGTCTGCAGCGGGGAAGAGGTGAGAGCCCTGCAGGGAGGATGAGAGGGGCCCAGGGTGGGGATGGAGGCCCTGAGTTGGCATTTTCAAGTTTGCGTTCATTTGGAGACAATTAGGAGCTGAATTATTAAAGCGGCTCAAGGGAAGAAGCTGTTTTTAAGAAAGCATGACTAAGCAGGGCTCTCTCACAGCTGCGCACAGGATCGAAGGCGATCAATTGCCATAATGGCTGTAAATATTTACTCGGTAAAAATGTGTGAGCCACCCATACTCTACACAGGGGTCTGTATCTTACCCCCCACCATCAAAGATACACAGTTCCAGGCCCCTCCTCTCTTCCTCTCCTCAGCAGCTAGACCAATGTTGTGTGAGATCCGTGGTAAGGGATCCTTACGATACAAGGACTGGAGTGCAGGGTCACACACAGCTTGTCTGAAGCAGCCTGACTGCAGCTGGAGAGATGGATGGGTAGACAGATGGATGGGTGGACAGATGGATGGGTGGATGGGTAAATGGGTGGGGGGAGTGGGTAGGAAGAGTGACTGACTGGATAAATGGATGGATATTGTTAATCCCCCTTGACACAGTCCTCACCTATAAAATGAGCTTGTGATACCCACCTCAGTGCTTGTTAGTAAGCCCCGACATGCAGCAATGCAAGCCACGCTGGCCTGTGGGCTGGCAGGGCTACAGGTGGAGATAGATATCTGGTCTTATTCCAAGGCTTGAGCTTAATTAAAACAGAATCTACTTACATCTCCATAGAGGGTTCTCTCACCAGGAGCCCCCTTAATTATGAGGCAGCTTGTGTGTGCTGCTCTAAGACTCAGTCTTGACCCAGGACCATGGTGGTTACTACATGCTTATTGTGACCAGTCCTGGTTAGTTTTTATTGCCAACTGAACACAGCTCAGTCACTATTGTGGATAGCCCCAGCCTTGTATTTTGATACTAATTTCCCTTTTCTGTGAAGGGCTGCAGAGGAGGTGTGAATCATTACACAGGTGATTTCTAGTGAACCTTCTGCCCATCTTAATTTGTAAAATAAAGGCTGGAGCCAGTGATTGGGCAGAGGAAGACAAGGTGGAGATGTAAAGGTTGGTGGAAGAGAGCAGGGGGAGCACAACTGGAGGAGGATGGGAGGAAGATTGGAGGAAGACAATGGAGGAGGAAGACGACGGAGACAATGGAGACGATGACGGATGACTGGGGAGAGAAGAGAGAGAGAACGACTGGGGAGAAGAGAGGAGAGAGAAGACGACAGAGAACGACAGAGAAGGATGACTGGGAAGCAGGAGGTAGAAGGACAAACGCAGGGTCTGGAAAACCCTCAAGTTATAAGGGTCTCATAGCTGGGGAACAGAGTAGTGTAGGGGTATCTGCCCAATCTAAGCTTACATAATATATTCATAATTACTGAGTTGTATTTTCTTTGACCAGTCCTAATTGGGTTGGAGATTTAAATATCTTCCACTACAAGTCACCTGTTAAGAAGGAACTGCGACTGAAGAATCGTTTTGACCAGAGCTGCCTGTAGCCCTGTCTGAGAGAGATGGATCAATGTGGGAGGGCCCAGCCCACTATGGACAGCACCATCCCTGGGCTGGTGAGCCTGGGCTCTGTAAGAAAGCTAGCAATTCAGTTATCTAACTAGCAAGCAGCCTTCCTCCACAGTCCTGGCTTCCCTCAGTGATAGACTGTGACCTGGAAATGCAAGCTGAATAAACCCTTTCCTCGGGGGAAGGTTGGTTAGAATGTTTTATCACAGCAACAGAAAAGCAAACCAGGACATGTGCCAAGTGCCCTGACTCACTGCTACGCCTTCCCTAATCCTCACAGCAGCCAGGGAGTTCGGTCCACCACCACTCTCCTTCCTTAATGTGAGAAAACAGAGGTTGAGAGATGAACCGACTTGCTCTGGGCCACTTGTGTACAGTTCAAGGCCTCTCCAACCCTGTCTAGAAACCCTTGGGCTAACCTCAGGACCATCAATTCCCTACTCCCCCATCCTCCTCTGGGCTCCCCTTTTCTTTCTCAGAGGGAACCGTTCTCTAGTCCATGTGGCTGAGGGTACAACTAAAGATTGGGCAGAAAGGGATCCCGACGTTTATCTATGTCTGCAAGGTTCTGCCCCACACCACCTCCTGACTCCTGATACTAAGGGGCCCACAGGCCAGGTTGCGCCTGTGTCAGGCAGGATCTCAAAGGATCCTTCCATTATAGGCTGACAGTGCTGCCACGACAGGCTCTGGTCTGCAACACACAGGCATACTTATCACTGAGCCTGTGAAAATAGTGAGTGTGAACGTGTGTGAGTGTATGTGTGTGTTCGAGTGCTCGTAACACATGTTACTGCATGTGTTGCAATCTATTCTAGACACACACACACACACACACACATACACACAGAGTACTAAGTCTGCACACAGAGCCTCCCCACACACTCACCTCAACCAGTTTCCTTGTGAGATCTGTGCTTAGAAATAGCTCAGCCACCCACTATGCATCTGCTCGCAGCAGTGCTAAGATGGAGCTCTTTACCTGAACCCGTTGGATTTCACAGGCTGGGACACCAAGGCTGAGAGGGCTGAGTGGAAGAAGAGCCCTGTGCTTGGTGTTCCCATACAAACTCAGACATCTCATGTTTGTGTCTGAGACAAAGGAGTCGGGGGAAGGGCGAATGGAGTCTGCTGTTATGTTTGGACATTTCCTAGCACCAGTGAAACTTGCAGAGGGGAATATGTAGGGACTTGAGACCCTCACAAAGGGCCGAGGGATAAACTGTACCTAAGTCCTTGCCTGTGCCTTTCTCTGCCAACGGGTGGCAAAAGATGGGGAGCCTCTGTCTAGTACAACAACAAATTCCCAACCGCAGTCAGTTTCCAAACATGTTTGGGGTAAGAGAGCAACCTGTCTGGTGAGGATTAACCAAGTATAGGCTTTCCTGGCTCCTTTGTCCTTCTCAACCACACTCAAGGTCTACTCTATGCCAGACTTCTGGCAAGTATGTGCTAGGCAAGTATGTAATGTATGGGTGGGTGGACTGATGGATGGATGGATACATGGATGGGTGAATGTGTGGATAGATGGGTAAGTGGACACATGGCAGGAAAGATAGACAGGTGGATGGATGGACAGATGGATGAGTGAATTGATGGATCAACCATTTCCTCTCTTAACCCTTCAATTCTCCCCATGGTAGGTGGTAATGTTGGCATGAGTGTGGGTACCAGTATTTGCCTGGCCCAGAGCGAGCACTCAGCTGACTCCCTGGGGCTTCCTTCTCACCATGGTCTACCCCTCTCTCCAGCTGCAGGGGGTGTTTAGGAGCCAGGCATCTCCCCATGCTGTTGGTCGACCCTTGTGTGTAGGCCAGGAGACAATGGTTTTTTGGATCCCTATCTCACCCCTGGCCTCTGAGATCCTTTCCTGCTTTCAGAGTGACCCAGGTTGCTGCTGGCTGGTGCCCTGGTTCCTGGAAACTCACCCTGTCACTATGCCCTTCTTGAAAGTTAGAGACCATGTGGCATGTTCATGGGGTTTTGTTCCTGCTGAAATAACAGTGTGTCTGCTGCTGCCATCTTCCATCCATCCAGCTGATCCCTGCCCCAGGCCCAGGGTTCTGCTCACTGATAGGCCTGAGGGCCATTTGCTGACTGCAGGAGTGCGGGGCTATGACTGTCACCAGCCTAACAACACCTTGTGTTCTGCAGAAACTCCATTTGTCTTCTGCAGCACCTGGCCAGGAAGTCTCCCTCGATTTTACCCTACTGCCTCTCACTAAACCAGATCCTAGAACTCTCTTCAACCTCCTGAACCAGCTTTAGCCAAGCAAGGTTTTGAGCTGTAGTCTCTGGGATTTAAAACCCCCTCATTTCCTTCCACGTTGGAAAAGTCGATAGGAGTGACCCCTTTGTTTGCAATGGGAAATCATTAAAACTATTTTTTTTTTTGAGCTCGGCGTGGTGGTGCACTCCACTAACTCCAGTACTTAGGAGGTAGAGGCAGGTGTATATTTGTCAATTTGAGGGTGACTCTACATAGTGAGTTCCAATACATCCAGAGATACATAATCGAGAGATACTGTCTCCAAAAAAAAGTAAATAAATAAATAAATAAATAAATAAATAAACTCACAGTCTTCCACATTATTTCCAAAGAGCAAGAGCCAAGCCTTTGGAAAGGGGATGCAATTCGTTCTCTGCTGAAGGACACTCACTGCTCCTGGTTCCTCATTTCACCTCAGAGACACCTCTGTCTATGGGATGAAGGTCAGGAGCTGTGGTTCATGTGTCCAGAGAAAGACTGTAAATGTAGACTTTCCTGTGGCTACATCCAGACCCTTTCAACTTTATTCCCTCTCTGTCATCTGAGCCTGCACAGTTATTCACACAGAACGGGGAGTCTTCAAAGGCAACATCCTTCCCGGAGCCCCGCCCACACCCTTGAAGCCTCTGGAGTAGCACAAGATGAGGCCACTGCCCTTCTTAGGAACACAGAGTCCTAACTACTAGAGTAGAGATTTTATGGTCAGCCAGGGGTGGGTGGGCCGCCAACTGGAAGAGGTGCTTGGTCTGTTCTTGGCTTGGCTCAGGGAATCAGGAACCAAGATGCATCCTGAGAGAGAGCTAGCATCCCACAAGTGCCAGATCCTGTGCCTTTAATTCTCAAAGGTGTGAAGTGGATGTGTGCGTCAGAAATTAACAGTCCATGTAAGACCTGTCCTAAAAGGTTAAAACTGTCCAAGAGGGCTGCTGCCCCAGCCTCTTCTGCCCCCTGGTGGGCAGATGGAGAAATGCCTATTAAGTAAGCTGCTTTGGCAGGTATTGGGGCTGGGGAGAGGCTGGAGAGAGATTGGGATGTGATGGTCCAGGGTTGCAGAGAGGGATGGATAGGGAGGTTGGAAAGGCTTAGGGGCACTTTCCTAAGAGGCTCCCAGGCGCCACTGTCCATGACTATCTGGCTAGGAACAGTAAGGGCAGACACCTCTTCTGCCACAATGGTTCTGCCTTTCCTCAGAGCAGCCCCAAACATGTTCTTTTTCCAGTATGGAACATTTGAAAGTTGCTCCTGTCTCCATTTCCTATCATCTCAAAGAATCTTCAAAACCTTCCACCTGGGAGGCAGAGACCGGGGCCACTTAAAACTCTACAGGCCAGGGGGAAGTCTGGGTCTGGGACGGTGGTGATGATGCTGAGACCCAGTATTTAACAGACCTTTGTATTTATCAGTCAGTACTTCAGCCTACCCCACCTGTCAGTGCTCCAGTGTGCCCTTCCCCCTCTCCCCTTTATCTGGACTTATAGAGGAAAGAGCCAGAATGGGCAGAGGTTGGAGCAGAAAGGAACCTGGACCATTGCAGCCTTATCAGCCCAGAAAACTCACCTCTCTCTGAAGAAAGGTGGTTACACTGCTTGTGGCAGGCTTTAATGGGGTCCACCTCATTAGAAAAATCTGGGAAAGGTTTGTCAGATGTACAGAACAATGATAGAGCATGGGACCTTCCAGAATTCAGACAACAGCAGCTAGGGACAGGCTATCTAGAGGTGAGAGGTGAGGGGTAAGGGGTGAGGGGTGAGAGGTGAGAGGTGAAAGGTCAGCCTTCCCTGTGGGAGTCTGGAAGCTATAACACACAATCCCCACCCCCACCCCCAGGCCTTGTGTCTGGTCAAACAGATTGGGGAGAAATCGCCATTGGTTGACTTTGAAAACTCATCCTCTCTGTCTTCAGTCACTAACAAGGACACTAACTTGACTGACACAAGGAAGAAACCTTGGCTCAGTATTAAAGTCATGTCCCATTATTGCTTGCCCAGCCGCTGCTGTGAGGTCCCAAAGAGCATGCTGTTGTGTCCATTTGATGCATAAATAAACTGAGGGACTTGCTCAGTGTCTAGTACCAGTACAGAACAAAGCCAATCCAGGAGCCTGTTCAACAAAATAACAGCAGAAAGCAGACTGGCTCCTTTCACACACACTCGGCATGATCGTCTCAATGATCTCATTTTTATATCCATTTCATCTTACGGATGAAGAAATGGATGTGGTGAGAGGCTGGAGCCTGGCCTGCCAGATGGGACTCTGTTTACAAACTGCAAATGAAGGCATCAGCCTGTCTTCAGAATCACCTGACTTGCCAGCAAGAACTGGGTGTTGTTATGACTGGTACCTAGATGCACATGTCTAAGAGGCTTCCTCCTTTCTCTGGTAGAGAAGATGTCTTTGTGGATGGTCCCTCGTGCCCCCTGGTCTTTTCCCCATCATTTGCATATAACTAAGCCATCTTGCTTGTGCCCTGTGTGTTCCAAGCTCTCTCTGGGTTTCCTTCTGATTGGAATCAGCGTTGTCATTTGGCTAGCATCCTCAATTAGGAGTTCAGTGGAAACTGGGTATGCACTTGCATCTATCTGTAGGAGGATATTTTTAGGGCATCAGAACGGTACTTGGACAATTCAGGTCAGACGGGCTTTGTGACAGGTGTAGAGAGGCTCTCTGCTGCCTTAGCTGAAGCCCTCCCTGGCCTCTGTTCTACCTTGTCTCGAGGGGCTCTGAGATGAGGACCCATGCACAGGGCTCATCTCTCACTCTCTGGGTTCTTTGTATCTTGCCCCACGAGCTTCAGCAGAAGTCCTAAGGACAACACAAAGCTATGACTGTGACTCTGACTTGGGAGGTAGCCTTGCTCTGTGACCTCCTTATAGTCTAGAAGAGTATCTTGGAAAAGACTGAGCTCTTTCCTCCCCATCTAAGCCCTTCAGTGACCGGAGGGGAACTTGGGGATGTGGGACCAGGGTGAGGGGTCTGACCCATGCCTGGCGCAGGGTTAAGGCAATGATTGTGGCTTCCCTGGTTGCTCGTGGATATGGTCTGGCTACCTGCTACCACTCTGGAGCCAGACAGCATGCTCTGCAGAGTCCTTGTGCACCTGGGGAAAGAGAACCAGGATCCATCTCCAGGTTCTTCTCTCTCCCCTCTTACCATGTTCTCATCACTCTGGTGTTTAAGCTGTTATTTTCCCATAGATTTAGAAATGGGCAAATATATTGCAATTTCATGCTTTTCTTCTTATAAATGCTCTTTGTGGGCTGGTGGGGTGTCTCTGCCAGTAAAGGCACTTGCCAAATGAGTCTGGCTTCTTGAGTTTTATTCCTGTGTATCATCCATGTGGAGGTGGACTGAGGGAACAGACTCCAAAGAGTTGTCCTCTGGTCATTATGCCCAAGACACAAACCTGCGCATGCACACACCACCACCACCACCACCACCACCACCACCACCAACAACAACAACAACAACACAACGTGCTATTTGCTAACCTGATAGCTCTTAGGTGTGCCTAGCTCTCATGTGGATGCCCCACACTGGGCACGACAGGCTCCACCCCAAAGAATGAAGTTGACAGCTTGTCTGGCTTGCTCACTGCTTAGCATATCACCCCTCTGGGTCATTGACAGCTCCCTGAAGCAGAAGGCTGCTTTGTGTGTCACATGCCTATGAAGGCTCTTCTTTGTTTTATGGATTTAATTATAAGTCTCTTTGGGGAATTATGTGAGTACTTTAGCCTATGTCCTTTTCCTCCAATAAGAGGATAGGAAAAAGAGCCCAGGGGGTCCTGAGCTTTAAGGTCTGACACTCTTAACACCCCAATTCTCAGATCCCCATCTGTAAGATTCCCTCCCCTTCTGGGTAGGAAGTGCCCCTGCCAGCCAGCCAGCCCTGCCAAGCTTGGATGAGAGGCAGAGAAGCAACATAGAAATAGCCTACTGTGAAGATCCCCTCCTCCCACCTGCAGGCCGGATCTAGGCTTCTTGTCTGGTCTTCCTGGTGAGCGGGCTTCTGAAGACATGAAGAAGGCTGTCATTGATAGATCTCCTCTATACAGTCTCAACACACACTGGCCCCCTTCTTTCCTCTCTCTGTCTACATGGCATGATAGATCCATATTGGCTCTGATGGAAGAGGGATCCTTGGGGAGGAAGGGGGCTGGAGAGCAGTGAGGATAGGGGAGCCCACATGTGCCAGGCAGGGAGGGCTCTCTAGAGCAGTTAGGCTGGCTTGTGTCTATATCCATTATGAAGATAAGCATCCTGACCACCCGTCTCTTTCCAGGCTTCTGAGTCTGGGAGCCTTTGGCTTGGCCTTCTGAGGGCTAGGGGTCTCTGTGGGAATGTATAAAGCACAGAGACTTATCCTGCTCCCAAGCCCCTTTATCTATCCCCACCCCAAAAGGAGGAGCCACAGTCCCCAGCCCCAAATGGCATCTTCTGGCACCTGGTATCCCTGTCCCAGCAAGGCAGCCCTCACCTCGAGCCAGGTTCCCAGAGATGAAGCGGAAGAAGAAGCTGATGATGTCTCCCAGGTGCTTCTTACAGCCATGCTGACACTCTTGCAGTCTCGGGTAGCAGCCCTCGCCACACCCTGACATGGTGCTGCCCGGGCCCTGGTTCTCAGGCGTCCTTTTCAAACCCTAGGCTCAGCACCCTTTTTCAGGCAGGACTCGCCCTCTCTAGCAAGTCTGCATCTAGTCTGCTTCTCTTCCAAATCTCTCTCAGTGTCACTCTTGGTCTTAGCCTATCTCTTGGCCTTGGCCTGTTTCACTATCTCTTGCTCTTAGGAAAGCTCCAAAGACTAACAGCCTCTCAGCCCAGGATCTGCTATGTCTCCCTGATCCTGTCTGGTACCTGCATTTATCTCCTCAACCTCCAGGACCCTGGAGCTCACTGTTCCCCAAATAAGTGTCAGCAGCTGCAAAAAGCCTGAGTGGGTGTGGGCATTGCTCTGCACCTCAGGAGGAGGTGGCGCCCAGTGTGACTTGTCACTCAGGGTGTGAACCTCACAGGGCCAGGGACTTTCCACAGCCTGTTCTCACCCTGCCCCAGCCTTTGGCCTCCTCTCGACTCCTGGCTTCTACTTATTACCCAGAGTCCCATCCTACCTGAGTGTCTGAGAAGTAGCAAACAGAGAGAGGAAGTGGTCTCTCTCATGAGGAGAGAGGACAACCAAGACCATGGCTGGAGCAGGAACCAATGACATCCCACTCCCTTTACTGGACACTTGGTAAATGTCAGACAGCTTGCTGAGGTCCTCTGGCCACCAACAAGGCAACCAGTCCTCTCTCTGCTTTTACTTATAGACGTCAGGATTTGCTAGAGGGAGGAATATGTCCAAGAAGCTGCTATTCTAGGCTAGGAATGTAGCACACTCAGTAGAACACTCACCTTGCATGCATGAAGCCCTTGGTTCAACCCCCAGCAAAAAGTCGTGGCTAACACCTTAATCCCATTACACAGAGATTGGAGACAAAGAGATCAGAAGGTCAAGGTCAGCCCCAGCTACATTTCAAGTTCGAGGCTAACCTGGAATGTACAAGAGCCTGTCTTGAAGCAAAACAGAAAAATAACAGTGCCATTCTCCCATGTTCCTTGCAGTCAGCATGGCTTAGTTCTGGCTAGTGAAATGTAAACAGCCTTCTAGAACTTTCTGTGCTTGTCTTGCTTTACTGACACCATTGGCCAAACTTTCTCCTCCCATGTATCTTTTCCTTTCTTTTGCCAGGAACGATGCCAGAATGGCTAGAGCTGTAGTAACCACTTTGTAACTGAGAAGGAAAGAGACAAAGAGCAAAGTTTGCAAACGTCTGCAGTCACTTCCTAACTCAAATGGAGCCACTGTTGCTCAGGGCTTCTGTTACATTCGGAGGTAGGCGAATCAAATTGCCTCCTTCAAAGCAGAAGCGGGTGTGTGTTGTACACTCTTCCAGGTGAAGAAACTGCAGGATTTTGTGACACTTGTTGTGTACCTGGTCATGTATGCTGCTCTTAGCTATTTACTGAGTACATACAAAGGCTGTGCAGCAGGGCTAGCCGGCAGCCCAGGCCTTGTGTCTACTAACCCAGTGTATGTAGCAATCATAGAAAATGTGTCTAAGGCAAGCTGTGACACCCTCCAGGTTCATGCAGGTCCTGACAAGCGAACCACATACACTCAAGTTTCCAGAAAACATGTTTCTTTGGCAATAGTCTCTTTTCCTCTGCATATAGCTAGTTGCAGGCTACTGAGCTATTATGGAGATAGATTGAAGTTGGTAGATGCTTTAGATAGCCATGAGCCTTGAGCTACCCTGCCTCCATCCCCTCCCCCGGAACTGGGAATCTATTGCTGGCCTCAGGCCTAGTGGATTGTGTACGTGTCTCTTTATCACCAGGTGTGGCTGGTGTGCTGATGTGGGTGAGATCCGTGCCAGAGTGTGGGGTGGACAAGTAGGTAGGCAGCTCAGCCCTTGCTGCTTCATCCGTCTTTTTGACTACACTGATTTCTGTTTGAGGAAATTTCATGTGACTGACAGGGTGGCAGGAAAAGTGACACCGAGAGCCGTGAGGCACCTCGGGGCAAGGGCAGTAGAAAGGAACGTCTTCTCATCCTGTGGCACTGAGAGGAGAATGTGTACAGATGCTTCTTATGCTGCCTGGGAGGAACCGTGGCCTGAGGGAACCTTTCCCATTGATCATGGCCTGTGGTTAACCATGGGGTCAGGTGTCAGGGAGGTGGAAGGGGGACATGGTTGGAGAAGGACCCATCTGGGGCATGAATCCTTTCTAAATGCTTTTGAGAGGGTGCCAGGGCTGGGCAGGTGCCTGAGAGCACAGGAGCCAGGTGGCCTCTCCTCCTAGCCATGGCAGCACCTGCCTGTAAACAAAGTACCACTTATCCTATTTGATATTACTCAGCATTCAAGAGAAGAGCCTCCCTTTCTTGGCTGCCCTGACGGCATGTTGTCATGTATCCAGTTAACCAGCAGGTGGCAGCCAAGCTCAGCTGTATCCATCAATTGCAGACAAGGGGCCACTCGCTGAGATTGACTGGTTTCAGATCCTCCAGCACTCCTGCTGCTGTGCACACCACACTTGGAGATCACATACGTCACTGTCATTAATCAAAGGTTTTGTTCCACATCCTGCCATTCTTCCCCTCTCCCCACTCCTGGCACAGCTGGATAAGTAGACATGCCTACTAAAGACAGGGAAGTTTGGAAGCAGCTGGAAGATTCAGTCAAGATCGTACACAGGTCACAGTACTAAACACGATCTACCTCTCTGTTCAGAAAGTGGCTCAGGGACCATGTGAAGCCAGGAAGTGGTCCTTCAAGCTCCCTACCCACTCAGTGCTTTTTCCTGTCTCCAATACTTTGGGTTTCATTTGAGAGAATTTAGACTCTAGAGGTAGAAGCCCCAAGAGGAGACATCTAAGGGGCTGTTGCCCCAAAGGCTAAGATGGTCACCTGGCCCCTTTAGGCTGCTCTTATCAGTTAGAAAGGGCCAGCTGATAAGAGCCAGGTAGGTAATAGCACTGTTCCTGGGGCAGCTTACAGAGTAACACAGAGCAGCAAGGGAGGACAGTGGCTCAGCCCAGTGGTGTCTCTGGGAATTCTAGTGACTCTTAACAGCATCAGCAGGAAGTACAGTAGCTCCTTAGGCAGGGCCACAGACGGTGTAGACCTCTAAGGAGTGAAGGCTTGGTTTGCTCTGTTGAGAACTCTCTGGAGTGGATCTAAGATGGCCACTGCATGCTGCAGCCCTAGGTACGGGGAGTCCCTAAGTCTTTTCTTGAATCTGTACCGACCCTGTGACTTGCATGGCTGATAAGCCTGTGGATCCACATGTCGGGAGGGCTGGGAGCACAGCCTTGGGTCCATGAATGGTGGTGTTGTGTGACTCAGAAGTGGGAGCTGCGCAGTGTGACAGCTGGGATGTAGGCTTTGTGACACTGTGGTTCCCTGTTCCTCCTTTCCTGTGACTTTCCCCAGACCCAGGGTCTCAGCCGTTTGCTTAACTCAGGCAGCCAGGACCCCAGGCCGTTTGGGGAGGATTTTATTCTAACTTAGATCATTGAAGAAACCCAAATCTCACCGACTTTCTGGGCAGGCAGACTTGAGAAGCAGGTCTGTCCAGTTGGTAGCATCGGCTACAGCTGAAACCATGCCTCCTTCTGAAGGCATTCTGCCAGGAAGGGCCACCCACAGAGGAGGTCAGAGTCACAGCTCTGGCACACTGAGGAGGTGTCCCTAGGGTCCTGGGCTGAGAATGGCTGCTTCTGGGTGGGGAGTCAAGCTGCCTGCCCTGCCCCCACCCTCCAGACCCATGCATCTTAGAGACCCTGCTGCTGTGCCCCTGCTAACTCCCAGGACACAGCCACAACTGGACCAGTTTGGCACCCCCACCTTGAAGTCCCTGAGTCTTGCCCATTTTGTGTTGAGGTCCCAACTCACTGAAGTCTTGGGGACACTGTGCTGGGCCTTGACCTCCACTTTCAGCAATCCCAGATACCTGTTTATCTGATTCTACAGCTGAATGGAAAAACCCCAACAAGGGCAGCGTCTGGGCTGCTGGACTGTACAGGCACCCAGTGCTCAGGAAACCGTGGCAGGCCTCGCTGGACATGTGATGGAGATCCCCTGAATGGTGCTTATTGTTCTGTGCACCCAGAGCCTGAGAAGCAAACTCATCACAGAGTGGCATTTCACACACACACAAGATCGCCAGTGTGGCCACACCAATGGAGTTCTCCTTAAAGGACATAGATGGATGTGTCCAGACTCGGTCGCTGAAGCCCAGGAGCCCACTCAAGGGAATCAGGGTATATAAACCTCTACTCTTCATCCTGTGGGGTCCCTGCCTGGAAGGTGACGGTGCTTCTGGGCTCCAATCTCTGGAGAACTGAACAAGCCATTTAATCTTTTTTTGGGGGGGGGGGGGGAGGTACCTGTAGACTCTTAAGTAAAACGAAGCAAGTGAGCTTCACACAGCTTAATACGGCTTGCTTCCCATCAACCATATCTCCTCTCAGTGTTCGGCAACTTCTGATAAACATGTCCATCCATGCAAATACAAGCTGGGCTGGGCTGCTCCATGCTCTCCCGGCCTTACCCTGTACTGTGTACCTCTGAAGTGACTGGGATAAGGCTCTGTCTTCTGAGAAGCCACCCTGAATGGGGTGTGAACACACCCTGCTTGCTCTCGGACTCTCCACCCAGTGTACCATGGCATGGCATTGCCCTCACCAGTACACAGTCCCAGCCAGAGCCACAGCTGCCCAGTGCCTTGTGGGTCAGAGTGGCACTCATGGAGGAGAACAGAGGGCTTGACTGTAGCTGTCATATTCTATCTGTCCAGGAAAACTCAAGATGACAGATATGGGGGAGGTGAGACGCTGAGTTAGAAGGGGACAGAAAGCTGAGCCATCTTGGGTGGAGCTGAGTCCCATGGACACACTCAGAGGCCACACCAGAGTACCACAGCTCTTGGAGCCCACTCTGATGGACAGTGGGAAACATTTCACACCAGTGCAAATCATACACGTTTTGCCACCTGCAAGATCTTAAAACAGCTGGGCTCCGGGAAGGGCTCCCCACATGTGCTAGTGCTTCCATGGGAAAGGTTGGAAGACAAATGTCAGCTAAAGTGACCTTAGTTCACAAGGGCGGGGCTCTTGTGGAATGGAATCAAGCTACGAGCAAGTCAGGGTAGGCTTTGCCAATAAAGATGAGGTCTTAGGATGCAGTAGCCTTGTCGCTTCATACACAAGCACAGGCTACTGTGCTTGCTACCTCTCCTCCACTCAGGAATACCAGCCAACCTGGGAGGCTAGGAACACCGACTGTGCCCATTGTCTGACAAAGAGACTGAGGCTCCCTGGAGATCACACAGCAAGAGCATGTGCTTTAAGAAAACACACAAAGCAGGTCTCCAGGCCAAGCCTGGATAGGCTCCCAGTGATAGATTCTCATACTTGCCTCTATGCCATCAAAACATATGTGGTATGGGGAGGGACCTTGTAACTGATCCTGGAATGCTGGTATGGGATTGCACTTCCACATGCATGGCATATGTACACGTATGCACACATATGAGTGTATGCACACTTATGTGCAAAGGTGTGAGTATGTGTGTGAGAGACTGCAGGGGCTCTGTGAGGTTGTCTCTGCATTTTCTGTACTACCATTCCTTGTAAATACCCCCAAATAGCTGTGAAGAAGCCGTTATTGCTGCTAGCCTCACTCCCATGCCACGAACACTCCAGAATGCCAGCCTCAGTCTCTGGGTACATGGGGCAAGAACCAGGAGGTACTAGATCTGCCCTGTGGGTAGGTCCAGGGCCCTTTTCTATGGAGGATTTAGAAAGGATGTGTGAGATGTTCAAGATAGCTGTGCAGGAGTGCTGGGTGAGGAGAGCCTGGCTTCTCAGCCTCCAGCCTGCTTCCATCTCCCAGCCTCTCAGAAAAGCCTGTGCATGGTCCCGGTCTACTGTCCCCATGTCCTACACTACAATCCTGTACCAGTACTCAGGTCTCTGTGTGGAACAGGGCATCCGTGAAGGGAGAGTGTGAACGAATGGAGACACATTTCCCAACAGAGGTGGAGGCAGTATGGCCCAAGGTGGCCTCTGTGGCCTCAGGAAAGACAGAGCTCAGTGTGATCTCTACTGTCTCTGTCTGGACCCCAGTCACTCTTGTCCTACCTGAGCCTTGTGGGGCAGCACTGGACAAGATCCACTTGATTAAGCAGCAACGCATCAGGGCCTGGCGGGTGAACCGTGGCCTTTGCCACTTGATGCCTTCCCTTTTGCTCAGCGGTATGCGTCCAGGGTCTCCCAGGAGGCTGCCATCCGATGCCTTCATTGCTTCCTGCAGAGGGAATGGAGGGAGGAGGCTTAGTAAGCACAGGCTCGCAGGAGGGACCTCCAGAAGGTCCTATGGGCCACTCTGATATCCTGGGTGAGGCCAGTCCTAACCCTATCAGGAACCTCCTCTAGCTGGAAGACCCCCTTCAGCCCCACCCCCTAAGCCCTGCTGCCCCCACCATCCCTCATGGTTTCTTTCCATCCTGCACTCAGGCTCTGGCATAGGGCAGGGCCCCAGAAGAAGTGTTCCAGAGAAGCAAGGCCATAAGTGATCCCAGACTTGTTTATCTCAAGCCCCCTCCCCGCCTTCACTGGTATGGCTGACAAAGATGAATAGCTCCTTACAGAACTCACTGAAGCCTAGAGAAGAGAGTGTTCATACAGGGGATACCGTGAGGTAAGTGCATTTCCTTTCTCCCAGTAAGGGTCTTGCTGTGGATGAAAATCTGTGTGACCACCTAAAGAAGTCTTCCCGTGGCCATCTGGCCAGCTAATTAGGGGAACCTGGGGGACGAGGGGTGTTGAGAGACAGTAGGACCTAAATTTGAGTAGGTGTGAATCAGAAAAGGTCAGCCTGGAGCCACTGTGGAAGATTCAGAGCAGAGAGATTTGTTTGCCTATGGCAATACTGGCCTTCAATCCTGTCCATCAAACTGTCTTGCCTTCATTAGTTCCTAGTGGTGGCAGGGTAGCTCCTGGCTGGGCAGGCTGCAGTCAGCCATGACAGCCCTCTGGGCATCTGGGTTGCTTCTGCTGTGTCCTGTCTCCCACTAGCACAGCAATGGAACAGGTAGGTCTTGGCTCGCAGTTGTCACCCCATACTCTCAGCAACAACCCCTATGTTCTCTCCCTTCTCCAAGGCTCACTTGGTAGTGAGAAACGTTGACATGGAGGGAAGGGATGCCAGGGATACGGAAGGAGGGATCTCCCTACACATATTGTGCATACACACTTGCATACTTAAACACACATGTGTGTACACATGCATACATACACAGACCCACACACAGGCACATGCTCCTACATACCCTGCCCTGGCTGGGTCAGAGGCACCTTCTACATTATTAAGCATTTCATTCAGGAAAGGAACGGCCTTGATGGATAAAATCTGTATATTGGTCAAGGAGTAGGAGGCAGGGTGGGTCAGGCAGCTGGTCTCTCATGAATTCATGGCTTGAAGACTGCGCGTGGGGAGGGGAGCAGAAGCCGAGATGGACCTCAGAGCCTTAACGCCATTAGCAGGGGCACTTCATTAGAAGCCCACCCCCACCCTACCCTCACCCACTGTGCTGGCACCAGTAGAATTTGCCTCAAACCTTAGGCAGGTGTGGTGGACCCTGTGAGCCCCCAGGGCAGGCTGAGACCCCATAGTGCATGCTACGAATCATTTTGTCACAATCCTTTTTACAGGTAAGGAAACTAAGTCCCCGAGGAGTGTGGGCACATATCACACTGTGGTGTGGCATTCTGACTCCAATTTTTTTGTTTGTTTGTTTTTCGAGACAGGGTTTCTCTATATAGCCTTGGCTGTCCTGGAACTCACTCTGTAGACCAGGCTGGCCTTGAACTCAGAAATCTGCTTGCCTCTGCCTCCCAAGTGCTGGGATTAAAGGCATGCCCCACCACCGCCTGGCAAGTTCAGATAATCTTGACCACAGGCTTCCAAAGTGGCTGTTCATGGGGCCAGGTCCCTGGAGAGATTTCAGAAGGTGGGTATTGGGGTCCCTTAACCAGATCTACAATCTCCCAAAGTAACTGTTTATGAATGCGCTGGGCTAAGGGGTCCTAGTGCCATTTTTTTCTCCCTGGTAGAGAGTCAGGGTGATATCTAGACACCTGCACTGGTTTCCTCTACCTGGTGGAGTGGCCAGAATTCTCAATTTGAGCCCCTCAAGGCAAGGGCTGTGACAATTTCCCTTCCTGAGGTAGCAGAGATCTCTGAAGAGAAAGAAGGGCAGAGAAAAGGAAACCTGTCCATTCTCCCACAGAAGAGTCAAGCCTGTGGCCTGGGCCCATCCCACTGTGAAGGAGGCAGGAGCAGAGATGGGTGAACACGGGTCATCTTCATGAATATTTGACACTTGTCTGTCTGGGAGAGGGTCTGATTGAACTGCCAAGGAATGTTAAATAGCTCTCCTGACACCCTCTTCTTGCCTCCCAGGCTCAAAGGCATTGAGGGGAGGGAGGTGACCCCACTGCCCCTTCACTCTTATGGGCTCTGTGAGGGGAGGTGACTGAGTGAGGGCTTCTGAGTCACTGAGGACAATGGAAGACATTAAACATCCGTTTGCCCCTGCTCAGAGTCCCTGATGGCTTTCTGTCACTTTGCAAATCAAACCATGTCACATGCCTGCCGCGAGCTCACTGTGCTCCTCACAGGCTGGCTCTCTCCACAGCACTGCCTGAGTATTGGGTATCTGCTGACCCCTGCCTGCACTGGATGCTTGTCCTCTGAATGCTCAAGGCCACACTCAGGTGTCAGACCCCTGAAGCACTGCTCTAACTAGGTCACTCCCTTGTGCCTCTACTTCAGCCTCTGTGACTGCAGTTCCTGGAAGCATCAAATAGCTTGTTATTTTACTTTCACCAGAATGTCAGCTCTGAGACTACTCCTGTGTGTGTGTGTGCGTGTGTGTGTGCGTGTGTGTGTGTAAATTGCTTGTTTTACCATAGAACCTGGCACCTACCTAGGAGCTCTTAATTTTTCAAACCCAATAGTAAAAAGACATGTCACCAAAGGGAACAGAGATGGCACATAAACACTTGGGAAAATGCCATCTTCTGCCACCACAGAAATGCCGTTGAAAACCACCATGAGACCAGCAAGATGGTTCAGTGGATAAAGTGCCTACAAGCGTAACGACCTGAGTTTGATTTCTAGAACCCACACAAAGGTGGGTTTCACAATGATGGCAGGAGTGGGATAAAAAAAAATGATCTCTGTACTTATCCCCCACACACAGACATACACGCAGACACAGACAGACAGACAGACAGACACACACACACACACACACACATTTTTAAAGAAACCCACCATGGGGGGAGGGGTGGAGAGATGGCTCAGTGGTTAAGAGCAGTGGCTGCTCTTCCAGAGGACCCGGGTTCAATTCCTCGCACCTGTATGGCAGCTCACAGTTGTCTGTAACTCTTGTTCTAGGTGATATGAAACCCTCATACAGAAATATGTAGCCAAAACACCAGTGTACATAAAATGAAAATAAATAATTTAAAAGAAAGAAATAGAGAGAGAAAGAAAAAGAAAGCCACCACAAGAAACACTTTATGCCTGAAATAAAAACTAAAACTAAAGCCATGCAGATGGGGACCCTGGGTCACTTCTACCTGGTCACTGGGAACACAGAGTACTTTAGCCATTCAGGAGAACAGTGTGGCAGGTCCTTAGCAAACAGAACACACAGCTAACACATAGCCTGAATATCAGTCATGGGAGTTTGTCCCAGGTGGTTGAAAATGTATGTTCAAACAAAAACTTACTACTGAATATTCATGGTAGTTTTATTTGTAAGAGCCCCAAATTGGAAACAGCCAGATGTCCCTCAGTGGGGGAATGATAAACCTGAGGGCGATTCAGAAGGGTGTCCCAGAAATTCTCACCCCTGAGAAGAGAGGACCTTGACACTCATCACAACTTGAAGAATCAGAATTAAGCAGAATGAAAAAGCCAGTCCCGAAAGGTCACATGCCACGTGAGTCTATTTACATAGCAGTTTGAAATGACAGCATATTAGCAATGGAGAGCAGATTAAAAGGCCAAGAATTGGGTGGGGGAAGGGCAGAGGGACGAGAAAGGTGTGGATATGAAAGATCGACAGAAGGACCTTTTGGGGACAGAGCTGTTGTGTATCTTGATGGTAGTGGTGGATTCACGAATTACTGGTGACAATGTTCTAAAAGCCAACACACACACACACACACACACACACACACCACACCACACACGAGCCACTGAGACAACTTTCGTGAGATTGGTGGCGGCATCAGTGTCCATGTCATGGGTGTGAGATTGTACTAGTTGGGTTTTGTTTTTAAATAGAGTCTAATTATTTAGAGCTGGCTAACCTGGAATTCACAGAGATCCACCTGCTTCCACCTCCTGAGTGCTGCCTCTGCTTCTTGAGTTCAAGGGTTAAAGGCCTGCGCTGTATACCCAGCTTGTACTAGGGTTTGGGGTGTTTTGTTTTGTCTGTCTGTTGTCTGTCTGAGTCTGGGTTTTTTTATATCCCAGGGTGGGCATCAAACTCAGTTTTCTGAGAATGGCCTTGAACTCCTGATGCTTCTTCTCCTACCTTCAGAGAGTGAGATTGTTGGTACATGCCACCAGTATGATGTTGATGAGTTTTCCCTAGAAAAACTGGGCAAAGTAACGTGGGGTGTGTGCTCTGTTTTTAGAGCCATGCTTTGCTCAATAAAAGTTTTCTTTGGGGTTGATAAGATGGCTTAGTGTGTGAAAGCACTTGGGGTCACCCCTGGGGACTTGAGTTCATACCAGGACCCACTTGGTAGAAGAACTGAATTTTGCAGATCATCCTCTGATCCTCTGACCTGAGTACCTGTGCATGTGGGATGGAATAGAGAGGCTAAAGTCAGATGCTTAGGATGTGCTGAGATGGAGGCAGTGATGTGAGCTTCAGGGTCAGAAGCCTGTCCCAATGGAGACAGAAGGAGAACAGCATCCCCCTCCTGCCTCTATCTCTCTTGATGGTGGTCCAGCTCAGCACTAGACACTGTTGTCACGAGAGTTTCACCACAGTAGCCCATTGACCCTCGACATCCTACCATGCAGTTCCTCACCCAACACAGGCTCTCTGAAAGCCATGATACCCGAGGACAGTTACCTGGCACACTGCTCATAACCTCAGGGAATAACTTCCCCTTTGGGGGCCTGTCTGGGAAAAGGATGAAGTCAGACTATTGAGGAGCCTAAAGGTGAGACTCTCAGTAGCTAGTATAGTCCATGGCCCGAGAGAAGCCCAAATATCAGCCTAGGGGAAGATTAGTAGAGGTATCCAGTGGGCATATGCTAGCCAATTGGGCGGATTCATAGCTGAAGGCTGTGGACAGTTCTGACAAGTTTCTATTAAAATACCCAGCAGTTCACCAGGGGTATATCTTAGGCATAAATGTGCATGCAAAGTGCATTGATATACATGTACACATGTACGCACGCGCGCGCGCGCGCGCGCACACACACACACACACACACACACACACACATACACACACACGCACACACAAATACAATAAAAGAAACCCAGCACTCTGCCTTATGAATGAAAACAACAGTGAGAAGTTTTCTAAAAGCAACCAGGACACATTGGATGCTGGTGCAGAGGTCACACCTCACTTTGGGTAGTTGGGAGAATCCAGGAAGGCTGGCGTTATTTCAGGCAGCTGAGTGCAGAGGGAAGTGCAGCCAGGCAGAGACTTGAATCCTGGACCCTTATGTCCTCATTGGGAAATCCTGGACTGAGTACTTGACTACTCTAAACCTCAGTTTCTTCATCTGTAGATAGGGTTCATAGCATGCCCTCCCAGAGTTACAGGAAATACAGGCGAAGTCATAAATACAAAGACAAGCACCCTACCCCACCATGGCAATTATTGCTATTTATGGCCCTGGGTTAGGAGTCTTACTGCTTGTGCAAGGCAGCAAGAGGAATTCCCAAACCCCTAGCCCAGGAACATTGTGCCTGGAGATCTAAATAGCCGTGTCCACCTGAACAGAAGGGGTCTGCAGCCTGGGGACCATATCACCTGCCTCATTTTTATTAAACAGCAAGCAAACAAAAAACAAACCAGCAACAAAACAAACAAAACCCAAAAACCTCTACTCTGTAGAGTCAGAAGTGCAGCTAAGGGTTAGAGTACTTATCCCACCAAATAGAAAATTCTGGGCCTTGATAGGGAGGGGTTCTCGAGGTTCTCAGAGGTTAGTCTCTGAGACAGATGTGGCGTTAACCTGCACCTCTCCTTCTATAGGGACTGCCTAGATGCATTCTGGCTTACCCAGCACCCACTAGTTGTTTGCTCTATTTCCATCGAATGGGACAGATGGCGGAAAGCAGTGGTGGGTGTTGTGTCGTGCAGGCCCCAGGGACTGGAGAGCTTTGAGCTCAAGTTCTCTCCACCCACCCCTGGGCACAGACAGATGTGAACTAGGTAGATCATCCTGGCACAGGAGGCTGAGACAGTCACATGTTCCTGTAGGTGGGAGCATGCACATACACACAGGAATGTACATACCCTCACATGTGCACATGTGTGTGTGCACACATCCCTGGTCCTTACATTCAGAGCAATGCAGCAGCAGAGGATAGAGTTGTGCTGTCCTAGTCCTGCGTCTGGAGCCTGCCAACTTGCAGGGACATGAGCTCTGCTCCCCTTGGCAATGAGGATACCCCATTAACTCAGGAATTGACTTAAGCTGTTCTTCAGAGTTCCTTCTTAAGTTATACTCAGCCACCAGATAGATAAGGTCCAGGCTAAATGTGTTGGTAAAGGATTTTATCTTTCTAGGAGGTTAGTGATCTGAGACCATGGCACAGAGGAGCTAAGTAACCTGTCTGTGGACACACAGCTGATATATGAAGGAGCTAGAGCTGAGTCCAGACCCGTCTGATACAGAGCCAGGGCTCACAGACAACAGGGCCAGCCCTGAGCCCTCACTAAGCCTCTGTGGCCAGGGCTCTCCAGTACCAAATAATGAGGGTCAGTGCTGATGGGCTAGTGGGCTGTTCTATATATTTATGGGCCATTGGGAATAGCTGCAGTGTGGTATTTCCAGCTTCTCACAGAAGAACACAGGAAGCTGAGCCTATCTGGGGCCCGGGCAGAGGTTATGGGCATATCCTAGTCCCCAGAAGGAAGTTAGAGGCCCAGAGAGGGACAAGTTTGCCCAGAGGCATGGGGACAGAGCCCTAGCTAGAACTGAGCTTCCTGAGACCACCTCTCTGAGTGCCTGTCTGGAAAGGGGCTTTTTCCACAATGCCAGGTGAGGGCATGTCACCAGGGAAAAATCTCCTCTTTGTCCCAGAAGCCACCCATAGTCTAGAGGCATGGGAAGGCATGGGTGATGTCCTCAGTCTAGCCTCATTGAGTGTGAGCGGAGCACAAGCCTGACTGAAGGAGAGAGTGCTGAGATAGCCCAGAGAGGGAGAGCTGAGGGACAGGCCCCTCTTGGTTCTCCTCCTGCCTGTCAGCTCCCCGTGCTTCAAATCTGGCACTGTCACATGGCTGCTCTGTGGTGTTCTAGGATGTGGGCTGATCACAGCTGACAGATGCACCTGTTCAAGAGGGGGGGAAACATCAGTCAGCTGGGAGCTGGGGGGAGCTATGAGTCACCCACGCTGTGCACACGTCCTGCCTGGGGCAGGGCTGGTCAAGGCTGACACTCTCTCCCGTTCCCTCCTTTGCCTTCTCTATGAAAGCCCTCACAGAGGCCATCTCGGGGAGCCAGCAACTTCCCCTGAGAATCCTAGTGAGGACCAGGAGGCTGACGGAGCAGAGGGTACTCTTAAGCCCAGCCTGGTTTATCCAAATAGCTCTCCACTTTTGGGGAAGATGTGAATAAGAGAAAGGGATCGGGCTGAGTTGAGCTAAGTTGGTAGAATGCTTGTCTGCTGTGTATGAAGCCCTGGGTTTAAGCCCAGCATGAAGTGGCTATGCTGGCACACACCTGTAATCCCACCGCTCAGGAGGCAGAGGCAGAGCATCAGAAGTTCAAGGTCATCCTCTGGTATATAGCAAAGCCTGCTTGGCTATAAGAAACAGAAAAAGAAAAGGAAGGAAAAGAGGAGGGAGGGAACCTCAGGTTCTTTCCTTTTCATGTCTGATCCACAGCCCAGAAAGGGGGAAGTAGGGGCTAATGCATGGCTGAGGCAGAGTCCCCAGTGTCATTAAGTGACAGGCTAAGAAGATGCAAACAGGTCAGTCTCCAGTCAAGCCTCCTTGGCTGCCTAGTTAAAGGCACGCCCCTGTCCCCTTGGAGTCTGCTCCTGCCACTCTCCACTGGACACCCTTACCCAGAGCTTGGGGTCTGTGCTGCAGAAGACAAGACAGGGCTCAGATCCAGTCCCAACACTGCTTGCAGTTCAGGACCTGCCTCTGTTCCTTGCCTGTAGAGTAAGAACAACAGCAAGTCCTACTTGGTGGGTGCATATGGGTAATGGGCTGGGGGGGGGGTGGCCCTGTCTGTGCTCAGTTCTCACCTTTGCAAACAGGGCAAACTAAGGTCAGTCTTACAAGAAACTGGAGATCCTCCCAGAGACAAATTGATCTGGTGTCCACTTTACCTCCTCAGAATCTGGATGCTGCTGGCTCGCTCCTCCTGACCCGGGGTTTGACCAGGAAGCCTGGCATTATGGTTAGTACCCACTCTGAGCTTTGGTAGAATTCGAATGAAGATGGTAGTGTCCACTCTGCAGGGCCAAATGAAAGCCAATAAAGGGATGGCTGGGATATGGAGAGAAGGCAGGGACAGAACTGGGTCAGCTACTGACTGTGACAAGTGGGACCATGTCCCACCACTGTCATTGTGGTGCTGGCTTCCATCCTGGGCCAGGCTATGCATGGAAATCCAGGGTCAGCCATAAGTATAATGAGTTCCATGGGTGTCCAGGAGCCAACTGTGGGCACGGTGGAGCTCACAATGGCCAAGAGAACAGTCAACTGGACTATGGGACTCTAGTCACTCACTCTGCCAGGGGAGTGGTGGTTAAGAACCAAGCAAGAATTCTGGGAATTAGAGCTACCAGAGAGAGGTAAAGGGAAGGGGGCTATGCTATCCCCAGCTGGGAGACAGAGCCAGCTGTGTGCACATCTATGCTCACATGGCTGTAGAAATCCCTGCATCTGTGGGCACACAGAGTCATGTTGCTGGGCTCTGTGAGGGAAGGGTATAGTCACAGGGTATATGTAGATCCAATGTTTGTGGATGCACACAGCTATGCTGCACTCAGTATGCTTGTGAATGTGGATGTGAGTCTGGGACAGAGGGATGTCCATGCTTCTGCCCTGCCAGTCCAGAGGTTGCTAGGGACACGTGTGACAAGAGAGAAAGTACACCCTGCTCCTATGCTCAAAGGCTTTGCTCCATCTGCGGATCCTTCACCGTATCCTGGGAAATGGACCAGACAGGACAGGGATAGGATCCTGGATGCTGGAGTAATATGGCCTGAAACCAGTCTCCAGCCCTCTCTAGGCTGCTTGTCCTCATGGGGAGGGGGCAGGAAGCCATCTTTTGGGAGGAGAGACTGTAAGATACCAGCCCAATATCTATTCTTTTTTAAAAAAATAAGACCTTGATTTCCTTATTTGGGGCATTCAACTGGTCCCGGATTTGGTCCTTTCTCTCCCTGAGCAAGACCATCCCAGACTTGTGGGCAGCATGCTGGGCTCCAGGTCAGACGTTCTGAGGGTCAATGCTAGGCGAGGGCACAGCTTATTTTTCTTGGCTCCATTCTTCCCCTCACCTGGCTACGATTTCTTGAACTTTGTACCGGGAGCCTCTTTGCTTCCCCTCTCTCTCCCTCCCCCCACAGCTCCACGGAGGCAGAGATGTTTGGGATCTTATTAGGGGGTCTCAGAGTACTTTAAGAAGAAGAGGGTCTTCATTCATTCATTGAAGGATTACTTGAAAGCTTTGCTCATTGGCTAGCTCACGCACGTAAGACACCCTTTTCCATGCTCCTGTGTCTCACTAAGGTCTATGAGGCTAGGGTCAGGGTCAGCTACTCCGGCCCCTGCCCCAAGGACCTAATTGAACAGGACAAGCCATGGAGCTAATCTCAAGCTTCTCCTCTGCCCACAGACACCCAGAGCCCCTTCCATCCAAAAGGCTACAGGATTCCAGCCTCCCAGGCAGGAAGCCCTGAACAATTACTTTCCCTTATATGGGTCAGAAAGAGTAGGGCCAAGGACCACTGTGACAATACTGTCTGGTCAAGACCAACACCGGAGCCCCACATTCCCCGAGTCCAGGCAAGTCCTCAGCCCCTCAGCGCCTACCTTGGTCCTCTGCATCTCGGCTGCTGAAAGAGACTGTCACTAATCTTCCCGCTTTGCAGCCCGAAAAAGCCAGACTGCTTGGTCCGGCTGGCAGCTGCCTCATGTTTGCTTGGACCCAGACGCAATTGTCACTGGAGGCTTCTCTCCCGCCCCCTGCCCACTCCTTCCACCCTCCCTTCCTCCCCGCTCTTAGCTCCACCTCTCTTCCTCTGCCTCTTCCCTCTCCCTCTTATCTCCCCCCTCCTTCGCCTCCATCCTGACAACCTCCAGTTTCTCTTTCTCCTGGGCTCCTAGTCCTGGCCTCCCAGCCTATCTGTTCCCCTGTCTAGGTTCAGGGTCTGTCCCTGGCTCTCATCTCCCTCTGGTACAGGGTCTGTTCCCATTCTTCCCAGTTGCAGGGAAAGAAGGGAGGGTACTCCACCACCAGTCCCTGCGCAGGACAGAGAGGAGCCCTTGGGATTACGTCACTAAGGTAACACCTGGGGTCCTTCACCTCTTGTTGCTCTCTCCCATCCGTTAGTCACCTCTGTGCCACCCCTCATAGGCCTTGCAGTAATGACAATCTTCCAAGCCGAGCGAGCACTTCACACTTTCCCAGTTTTACTGTCCTTTGACTCCGAGGTTGGGACCAAATCAGGCATTCAGAGCAACCACAGGACCTCCCCTAGATCTCCTGGAGTGGGACCTGGGGTCGGAAGAAGGGATCACGGGTCGGGAGCATCCCTGGGAAGGCTCCTTCCTGCCCTATAGGAGATAAACTCTTGGGCATTTTCTAAAGCCGGAGGGAATCCACCAGGAGCCAGGTGCCGAAACCTGCGCCAAGTTTCCCTTTTTGGCGCCTGGAGGAGCCTGCCTGTGCCAGTAGTTCCCATGGAAACAGAGCCTGAGCCATCCCCTCCTTCCCAGAAAGCCCAGGAGCCCTTGCTTGTCCTCTCTACCCTGTCCCACCCCCTTTTTATTGAGTCAGCCAATTAGCTTCAGCTGCTAGACCCTCCTGGGCAAAAACCCTGGGGCTGCTGATCCCGAGGCAGGAAAGCTGTCCCCAGAGGGAAAGCGACAACTCTGCCATCTGCTCAGCAGGACTTCACTCTGGGCAAGGGACTTGGCAGACGTAGGACTCTCTGGGAAAGAGGATGACAAGGTCCCCAGAGGCTCCCGGGTCAGTGCCAATCTTCCCAGCTGACTTGGCATTAGGCAAGTTCCCACAATATCTTGGAATAGCACAGTGGGCTTAGGAGAAAAGGGTCATTATCCCAGTCTTATGATAATGATGCAAAACTCAGAAAAGCTGCGTCTTCACCTACCCAACAAAGTAGTATATCCAGGCTGTCTTCGCTCAAAGCCAGTTCTGGGGGAACTTTCTACCTACCAGTTACATGTCCAAGATTCAGGAATCAAGACCTGTCCTTACTTGTGGCATTTTCTGAGAGGCAGGGTCTTCTGAGCACTCCACTCCAAGCCAGTGCCTCTTTCTGGAGAGCCACAAGTCTCAGCTTGGCACCCTTGCTGAGATTCCAGTCCTCTGATAGGAGTTCCTTGGAGTAACAGACTATGGCAGAGCTAGCCTAGAATAGAATCCTCCTGTCCTGGGCCTACCAGGGAGCCAGCAACCTCCCCAGTCCTACCCAGCAGATCCCCCTCATAAAACACTTGAATGGGCATCTGTGCCCTGTGAGGAGCCTCAAGTCACCTGACCCTCTTTCCCTAGTTCTCTCAGGGACGTTCCCAGGGCCACAGGCATTTCCAGGGTCCTTCCAGGGTCTCTGGGAGATGGGGGAATGAAAGGGGTTGAAGCGGGGCTCCTCAAACGGACCTCAGCCCTGCTTTGCCACACGGGCACAGGCCACATTCCCTTAAACTCTTGGGATTTGAGAAAACTGGGGGCCTGTTGAGCCTAGAAAAGGTTCAGGATGCTGAAGGAGGCCCAGTGTGATTTGACAACTGTTAGGCTGATGAGTCTTAGCTGTGGCTTCCTCAGGTGGGCCAGGGGTAGGGTGGGTGCAGATTGCAAGAGAAAGAGGGAGGGATAATTCCATGTTTCAGGAGGCTGTCTTCTTCTTTGTATTATAACACTTGAAGACTCAGCCGAGGGCCACTACAGCCAACTGGAGCCCTCTCCTCCTATCTAAGAGAGAAACAAAAACACAACCAAAGAACCTCCCCAGTTCCTGCTCAAGACCTCTCCATACTAGACTCATGCTTAATTATTTCCTCCCCTGGCCTCTTAGACTGAGCTCTGAAGAGCCTCAAGTTTCATGTCTTTACCTCAAGCCATTTCTGTGTCTGGGCCTTGGAGAGCTGGTAGGGACATCTCTCAGGGATTATGCCTCACTGCCCTTACTTGTGAAAGGGCCATCACTGTGTGCTGTCAGGTCTAATCTCACAAGAGCTCCAAAAATGTCTGTTGCCCTAAAAAGCTGCCTTCTGGGAGCTGCAAATCTCAGAAGTGAACACAGCCTAGAACTGCAAACACCTGGAGTCGCTTCTGTCTTCTTCAGACCCTTGAAATCTCTTTTGCTACCAGCCACATGGAAACCTGACAGGCCAGGACCCTTCTTGGGAGGGGAACAAGAAGCAGATCTTAGTCACCTCAGGCCACACAGCACACCAGGGACTCTCTTTTGGCTCACTCATCTTCAGCCTGCCTGCCCTGAAGTGGGGGCCACTGGCCTCAGACTGAGCTTCTGAAGGCAGGAGGCCTGCTCCTAGGGAGGGAGGGTGGTCAGCCCCAGCTAAGTTTCTCTGTCTGGGTTTGGTGGAGTTACTGGCTCTCCCTTTTCTGTCGTGGGCAGCTCCAAGGGTCCTCATGGCCCAGTGTCCTAGTTTGCTTCCTGTTGCTGTGATAAACCACAGGCAACTTGTGGGTGGAAAGGGTTTATTTCAGTAAACAGTTTAGCATGGAGGGAGGTCAGGGCAGGAACTGAAGCAGAGATCACCGAAGAACACTGCTTCCTGGCTTGCTCAGCCTGCTTTCCTTATGCAGCCAACACCCACCTGCCCAGGGGCAACACTGCCCCCAGTGTACTGGGCCCTCACATCAACCATTAATCAATACAGTGCCCTACACACTTGCCTCCAGGCCTTCTGATGGAGGCATTTTAGCAGTTGGTGGGTCCATCTTTCCAGGTGGCAGTTTTGGGTTTGGGGATCATGGTTATCAAGGAACTTCCAGGGGTAGAGGCACCTGCTCTTGCCTGAAGCCTGTGCCTTCCTTCGCCAGGCCTGAAGCTGGGCCAACCAATGTGGCCCCATCCCAACTCTCACAGGAGCCTTCATTTGAACCAGTAGCCCTCCCCCAGGCTCTGCCATTTATACAGCTAACAGTGACCCCTAAAGAAGGAGAAGGAAGTATCTGGTCCCTGCATTTTAAGAGTCCATGAACCCCACTTGCTCTTGTTTTTTATTCAAAGGAGGCAGGAAGCGGACATGGCCACAGTGGTCGTGTGGTGCTCAAAGCACATTTGTGGGAGTCGGTTCTCCAACCACTTGGTCTGAGAGCTCAAGAGCATGTCACCAGGCTTGGCAGTAAGTCCCCTTATCCACCGAGCCATCTTGCTGACCCTCCTGCTCTTTTTTGATGCCTCTTGCCTCTGGGTTAGTAAAGAGAAGGCACCTCACTTCACCCTCAGGCCTAGCCTCCCTCTCTCAAGTCTCCATTGGCCCTGGCTCCTTGGTACCCTCAATGCAGATGAGGGCGTAGCTGCCTCATCCCTAAATCCCACATCACCTGTGAGCAGCAGTGAGGTTAGGTTTCACTTCCCATCACTCCAGCTCTCCCCACCCAGGTCTACAAGGTTATTACTTTCTGTAAGACGGAAGAGTGTGAAGTAATCCACATGGCATAGCTGAGATACTCAGGAAAGGACAAATTGCAAGGAGAAACAGCTTTGTTCCATCAAGCTGGCTGTCAAGAGTCCTAGCTCAGTAACATGTCCTGAAGAGGTAAGAAAATGGTTTTGGCTCTTGGACAATAGGGGGAGAGACACTGTCCACTGTCAAACCTGAGTAGGACTTCAGGCTGGACCCAGGGAATTCCTCTGGGTGTATCTTGCTCACACCTGATCCCTGTGTCTTCCTTTTCTAAATCAAGTAGCTAAATGGCTACCTCTTTCTTGGCTAATTCATAGTGCCTAGCTCACTTCCTGGTTTACAGACTTAGCTCAGTGAATAGCCATTTGCTCACTATCCTGCACCCCTAGTCGTGTAGCCCTTGCTTTGTACCCTGAGCTGCCCACACTTCCTCACCTAGACCCTCAGATGCCCTAACCCACTTGGTACTCCTTTGGCAGAATCTGCCACAGGGCCTTGTGCTGAGTGACCATGTGGAACATCTGGCAGAATTCCTAGGGCTCCCAATCTGCCATCCCTCCTGCTACAGAGACATCAAAGGACATCTGACTCAAATTTCCCTGGAGACAGGGCCTCCTCCTTCCCATGTGCTCGGAGGAGATGGAGACCTGCAGAGAATCCAGAACATGTCCAAGATCAGGACCAGGAGACCTGAAACTAACTTAGATGACCCTGAAGCAACCAGATAACTTCCTGGAGCTTCATCAGGCTCAACCACAGGTAACACTTGACTTCCTCAGACAGTGTGGTAGTGGCGGATAACTGCCAGTGTGAGGGGTTTCAGTTTCTATGTGAAGCAGCTCGAGCCAGGTACCACTAAGGATTTTAAACCAGGAAAGTAGCCATGTTTCCCTCTACGGCTTTATCTGTCTCTTTGTCAACTGCCAGCACCACTCCATCCTTGGGTATCTCTGAACAGCCTCTTCTTCAAACTAGTGTCCCATGGTTGTGACAAGGTTTCAGGGTGCTAAATAATTCCCAGTTAGACACCACTTATAAAAGAGAATTGTGATGTATGTGCCTTTTGAGCATTTAAAATAATATATATTATATATATTGTTATATATATTTATTGTTATGTATATATTTATATTTTATAAATATATATTGTTATGTCATATATATTATATATTATAATATATAACACACACATACATATATATATGTGCTGCAGAGAGCAAACAGGCCTGTAAAGAACCACAGAGCTGAAAGGGAGATGTAGCTCATTTGATAGAAGGCTTGCTTAATATGAATGAAGTCTTGGGTTTGAATCCCAGCACCATAAGAAACCAGGCATGGTGGGAATGGTGGCTGTGTTCTTATCCCAGAAGATGCTGAATAGAGCTTCAACTAACACCTGGCTCAAAGCCAAGCCCACTAAAGACAGGTGTGATTTTTCCATGCTTTGGGTGGGCTTCACCCTAGGAATGTGAAGTGTTGGCACTGACCTACTTTCCAGGGAACTTTAAGTTATTTGGTCCCTGCCAAAGGATTAAGGTGACCCTGTTTGCTGCATCCTGCACCACTGCTAGATGTACTCAACATCCCAGGGAAGATGATGTCGTCCAAGGCCTCCAACTATTCTGACAGATCTTCAGATAGAAGAGTGCCAGTACTCAAGCAGCCCTACCATATAGGGGAGGCAAGATGAAACTAACAAAAACAAGGGATACAACAGCCGCTACGAGCAGATCACCAGGGACTCCCATCTACACGAGAGAATCAAGTTTAAAGTAGCTTTGCTTAAATGTGCTCAGGTATATAGTAGATCAGATGAGCAACTCTGACAGAGAACTGGAAATGATTTTTAACTGCTTTTATTTCATTTATTTAAATCCAATCAGTTGCATTTAAAAAAAAAATACAGGGTGTCACTTCCTCACCCTCAAGTTAACAAATGAGTAACAACTGAAAACAAAACCTTCCAACCTCTGGGGGAGAGAAGCACATCCCAGGATGCCTGTTTGAGAGTATGCTTGCTGGAATCTTTGTACACTGGGTACTACCATCTTTAGTCCTAGCAGCAGAACTGGTGCTGGTACATTCATAATGTAATTCCACATCAACATGCCCAGAGATGGGGAGGATTACCACCATAAAGGGCATTCACCCGCTTCATGCAAGACCCTGGCTCTGTCCTCAGCCTGGCTCTCATCTCCTGGGCAGCTCGAGCTGTACCTGCTCAGCAGCAGGCCTGTCAAGGGGTTCCACCTATCACCATGTTTGACTTTCACAACCCTACACACAGGCTCCGAGGAGCCTCTCCATTTTATAATAAAATAAATTGAGGCTTGGGGGACCTATGTGACATGTTTGAGGTGCCCCAGCTAGCAGCATCAGAACCAAGCTGTGAATCACATGACTAAGCCAGGCTCTGCTCCTCCCACTGAATTGCTATAGCAGTTCCAGGACTCCTGCAGTTAGAGAGGCCTCAGAATTCTTCCCACTAAATACCAATTGTATACTGATCCTTTGCCTTAGAGAACCAGCCTCAGGGACCCAGAACCAAAGCAAAGGAAAGTAAGAACCTGTTACTGCAGCAGAGATTGGTTCATATCGTCTCTCTTTTCTTTGTCCTTTCTGGATCCAATGCCCAGCACATGGGGACCATACAGAGATAAGTGAGGGGTGATCCCAGGCCATATATGCAGTATGACAGGGGGAGTGCAAAACCCTGTTCTTACCACAAGATCCATCCTGGGAAGACAGTGGGACCACCCATGCTACTGTCTGTGAGACAAGAGGGGATCCACATCCCTGGTTCTCTCTTAGGAGCCAGTGCTCAGAGGAAGATAGGGCCAGCACTGGTATTTCTAACCCAGGATGCAGATAGGACAGCTCAGCCCTTAGACAGGCCTTTCTTGCCCCACTGGGATAAAGAGATCCAGAAGAGAGTTGCACAAGGCTCAGAGGTCATGACCTCAACCACGATATTTGTTCTATACAGGGAGACCTGGGAGCCAGCAAGGTGGCAGTAAGGACAAGGGAAAGGGGAAAGGGGGGAGGCAGGATCTCCATGGAGAGAGCAAGCAATGGGCTGGGGGAGGGGGGGAACAAGAAGGATGTTGGAGCAGGTGGGGGGGACCAAACTTAGACAAGGGGAAAGAAGCTTAGATAGGAGAGGGGAGAAAGAAATGGGCAAATGGAGCGGGCTGTGTCCCGTCTAAAGGCTGGAGAAAGAACTCCCTTGGGTGGGGAAGAGGTCTTTCCTGTTGCTGAGATACCACAGCGAGGAGGACAAACCTGCACACCCAGAAGAGCCTGTTCACTCTGTAGTTCTGTAAAGACTGAGTGATTTGGGTCACAAGGAGAAAGAGTGCAAACGTGGAACCGGGTAAGCTAGAGAAGAGGAGGGGACAGCCCAGCACTTGAGGCCAGCCTGGGCTCTGGGACAGAGGTTGCAGATGTCTTCTGGTCCAGGCTGAGACAAGGAAGGAGGACAGGAAACCCCCAGGGATCACCTTGCCCTGTTATAAATTAAAAAGGAAACAGGTGGTGGTGGGGGATGGGTCCCATCCACACCCAGACAGAGACCCCAGCCGTCCTCCCTCCTGTATATTGAAAACCCTGAATCTCAGCCCCTCAGCTCAGGCACTGAGGGATTATGGAGGGGCAGAACTCACCAGTGGGTTCTATAGCTTCAGGGAGGTGACCCTGGGTATATGGAAAAGTTGTGTCTCTTCAGAGCTGGTGGAGCTGTGACATCACAGAACTAAAGTGAGTCCCTAGCATAGACCCTCAGCCCTGACACAGGGACACCCGGAGCTCTGATGTCCCTGCCTCAGGAATCCTCCAGAGGATGAGAAGTTCCAAGCTATTCCCCCAAGTGGATGTGTCGCAGCAAGAAAGACACGTGGGAGGCTTATGTGAGAACTTTCAAGCCCCAACATTCCTTAGAGTTGAGCCAGAAACTCTCTGCCTAGGAGGTTTCCAGGCAGGGTATAGTCCAATGGCTGTAAAGAATTCTTGGATACCTGATACCCACTGTGATTCTGGCAGCCCCTCACCTGAGGCGTTTCCGGATGGGACGGAAGTATTTGGAGGTCTTGACAGCGAAGATGATGCTGGGGATGAGGAAGAAGGTGCACCACCCCAGGCAGAACCAGAAGGCATTCTGGACAGGAGCCATGAGGTCAGCTCACTGAGCTGGACTTGGTGCCTTCCCACCAGCCCGGCGCCCAGGGGCCCTGCACTGACTCCACATGCCTGGGCTCATGCCCTCCTCCTGCCCCTTTCATTTGCTCTGTATCCATGGTGGGTTGGGGACACTCACCCAGGGGTCAGCCATCATGTCACACAGGATCACATGACCATTGTCCAGGGCTGTAGAGAGGGGCTGGCATGTGGCGATGTGCCGAGTCACCTGTCATGCCAACATGAGGTAGGTAGATGTGAAGACACCTGAACCTACAGATGTGTACCCTGTATTCTGAGGAACACCTCACACTTGCACATAGACACAAGGAGGGGACAGCCCAGCACTGTGTGGGCATACACACAGACATAATGGCCATGGGTCCACAGGAAGGTTGGGACACTGAACTTCCTGCTCAGCTCTCCCTCTTTGCATACTCACCAGCCTATATGTAAGTCTCACTATGTCCTCCACCATGACTTTAAACCATCCTCACTAGAGAGCACACACATGTCTGACTTCACATGCATGTGCACATACATACACAGACACTCAAGGTAAGCCAACCCCCTGTGAAGCCTTTCCCAGAAGCTGTAGCCCACAGGGTGTGCAGGAGGAGGTGGGCTTTGATGGCTGGCCTTAAAGAAGAATGAAGGACCTGTTCGTGGAGAGGCATGGGGGTAAGGTGTAGATGAAATATTCTGGAAAGCTATGGCCAATCCCGTCCATACTTGGGTCTCACAAAATGGCTGGGGGTAGAAGTGGAGCAGACAGCATTCACTTTGTGAGCAAGATGCAGATGGCAGGTTTGGGAGTTTGGGTTCAATCCCAAAGGCCTAGGGTACCCCAAAAGAGCTCCACAGCTGGGCCACTAAGCTGGGTATGCTTTGAGGCCCAGGCAGAGTTCTGTACCGCCACTTACCTCTTCTCTCACCCAGGTCACATACTGAGAGAAGTAGCCTATTTCCCTGGCCAGGAAACACTCAGTGGCCTGCAGGAAGGAGAGCAGCCCTGGGTTGGCAAGGGTCCTGCCTCTCCTCACCCCTCCATATCTGGGATCATCAAGACAAGCTTAGCTCTCACGGAAGCCACAGTGAGGATGAGCTGAAGAAGCCTGGGATAGACTTCATGTTTGGCTTAGAGGCCACACCCTGCCCTCAACTCACATTCCTCAGGATGTGGTTGAGCTGCACCGGCAGCTCTCCTTTTAGATGGGCAACAGTGTCAAGAAAGTTTGAGGTATTCACCTGCAGGAGACAAGATCCCAGCTCAACCACCCATCTCTCCACTCACCATCCATCCTACATTATACCACACACCACCTTAAGGGAAGAAGGGCAGGCTTTAGGACCCAGAGGCCAAAGAAGGGGATTCTTAATGATCTGACCCCGCCCCTTCACCTTCTAATAGGACAGGACAATTAGAGATCTCAAAGCAGCCATTCTGTTTTCTGCTATTGCCCACCTGTTCTGAGTCTGCCCCCACCCTCCACCCCACACCCCCCACACTCCCATTAGCCACCTGCAGTTTGGGGGCCAAGGACTCCAAGGCCCTGACACTGAGGTTGAGCTTGGCCTGTGGAGGAAGAATCAGGGCTGTTACAGGCAAGAATTCAGAGGCAAGAAACAAAGAATGTGGCTGTCCCCTCCCTCGTTCACGGGCCTTTCTCCATCCTTCCTCTTCCTCAGGCCTCAGAATCCCTCTGAGCTTACCACAAGGCTCTCCTGGGGGACAACTTTCTCCTGGTAGAGGCTGCGAAGTTCTCTGGCCTCATCCTGTAGCTGCTGCCTCAGTAAAGAGTCATTCTGAGGGTAGACAAAAGTATCGGCATGGGTCCCACCCCAATAGGAAGAGCATCCCTTTAAAGGGATTTATTAAAGGGATTGTGAAAAATGCTGGGCTCAGAGACAGAAAACCCCCAAGCTCCTGTTTTCCCTCCTCTAGGTTGGCTGCAAGCTGGATGCTCTAAGTATCAGCTGTAAATCCTACTGCTAAAACTGGGCATTGCTCTCTGCTTTTCCCAGGGTCAAGATATCTGAAAGGGAACTTCAGGAATGTGGGATATCTATAAATACAGAGTGGCTTCCATTACTGACTGCACGTGTCTATTTGGGGTCCTCACGACACCTGTCCCAGTGGACTCTGAGGCTAGCCCAGCTGTTGAGGTTAGGCCAGATACTTCATCTGATCTGAGACTGGGACAGTCTACAGATGGAGAGACAGAGATCTGAAATGGCCTGCCCAAGGCCACTCAAAATTGGCAGCAGGGCCTGACTGGGAACTGAAAGTGCAGAGCTCCATGCACAACAGCAGGGTAAAAAGCCTTAGCCCCATGTGTCCCTGTCCCCTCTCCAATCCCAGCATTCCTAGCCCCTCCTGCCCAGATCTTCCTCTTGATGGCTGTCTGGCTAAAGGGTCCTGCTCCCTTCTTACTTGGGCCTGGGCCAGTTCTTCCAGCTCCTGCGCCAGATGCCGCATGTCAGTCTTCACCACAGGCTTCTGGATCTGAGGAAAGACAAGAAACACCAAGAAGGCAGATGTCCCCAGTTATCCTCAGTCTTTGAGTTTCTAGGCCTGTCAGATGTGTCCGGTACCAACCACACCCGTTCATTTCCACCACCCCCATCGCTCTCTCTGTTATCTCAGGGAAGGTCTCATAGAGCCTAGGCTGAACTCAGACTTGTACATTCTCCTCTCTGTCTCTCAAGCACTGGGATTCAGGCATGTGTTACCACATCAGGCTTTATGCAGGACTTGGGACAGAACCCAGGGCTCTACACATGATAGACAAGAACTTTACCAATTGAGCCGTATCCCCAGCCCCGGTAAGTCCATTATGAGGGGTCATCTTGAGTTTGAACTGAAGCTTTGAGGTATTTCAGAGTTTCTAATGGAATTTTTAAAAAAATGAAACAAGGTGCCCTCAGGAATGACTGGAAGAAAGTCATTGTCCAACTGTAGAGTTGACTTGGCGGTTAAAAGCACTGGCTGCTTTTCCAGAAGTCTCCAGTTGGATTTCCAGCACCCACATGGTGGCTCACAATTATCTGAAACTCTAGTTCCATGGTGTCGGCTTCTCTCTTCTTGTTTCCGCAGCCACTGCATGTGGTGCACAGACACATGCATGCAAAACACCCATACGTATGGGGAAAAGAAAGGAAAAAAAAAAAAAAAAAGCCAATGTCACACCACAGTTCTTAGTAGCGGTGCGTTCAGGACCATGAACAGCGACACATGCCCTTGCTTGAGGGACCTGGGGAAGTGCTTGTAGGTCCTTAACAGGAAAAAGCCTCAGGCGTGGAGAGAGTGGAGAGAGGTGGAGAGATACAAAACACACCCAGAATGGCCCTTTCCTGGGATGTCACATCCTATTGGGGCGCCAGATGTCCCTCTCACTGACCTGTACAACGAAGTCTCTGTAGTGGATATTCTCCAGCTTGCTACTCTGCAAAGCCTCCAGGTCTTGGCGGGCAGCAGGACTCAACAGGTCTAGATCCTTCAAATCTACTTTGAAGCTCTGAAACTCCTGCTGAAGCTTGTGGGTATACTGGGGGGACAGGATGGGGGACATTGTTGAGCTTGGTCACTTAAGGGGCATTGCCTGCATCTCCAGGGCTCCAACTCTGGATACAACATCACAGGCTCCCAAGAGACCTCTACTCCGAGTTCCAGCCTGCTTCCAGGGATCATGTGGTAAACTGGGCTGTGGCACAGACTTTCTCTGGACAGCTGATACAAAATAGCTTTCTGGAACGTCCTCATCATATCCTCTGTTGTAAGGTCTTTGCAGCACCTAATCCTCTAACATCACTTACTCCTGGACTTGTTAATGCAAGCTCTGTAATATCGGGGACTTTGACTACTCTGAGACACTCTCATCTGCAGTAGAGTCTGTCGAGTGGTAGGTGAGATACAAGTTTGTAGACTTGTAAGTGAGTGAGGAGTGAGTGAGTGAGTGAGGAGTGAGTGAGTGAGTGAAATCCACATTTCCAGGAAAGACATCTGGCATTTGCCTCTCTTGAGGTCATGACATCCAGCGTCAATATCAGACAAGACAGCCCATCTCTGGTCACCTCCCCTCATCTTACTAGGTAACCTTCCTCCAGGGAGAGGGCTCCCCAACTGTCTTAATGGGCATCATTGACAGGGACGGGACATGAAGCAGCAGACATTCTAGTGCCCTGGGTGGCACATTTTATCTTCCTGTTCTATGCAAAATTGCCTTTTCTGAGAAGTTCTTTTCAAGGTCACATTGGATAAAATACCATGAAACCTCAAAGCACTTCCTGGTCCCTCAGAACCAGAAGCCTCATTGGTCCAAACTTTTCTGAAAGCTGGACTCTTGTTCTCTGGGACCAAGATCACTTCAGGCTGAGATAACTTCTAGCCAGCAGGGTTGGAAGTCCACTTCCAAAGCCTCCAACCGAGGGGCAACTGTCTCTGGTTAAAGACACCAGAGGGAAAAGGTGTTGACATTAAGCAAACATCCCTGGCTGTGGCTTAAGGAGTTGGGACTGATCTTATTTGATTGTGTTACCCCATAACTAGGGATAGAGATGAATCCAAGAGGTTTCTTGGGCAGATCAAAATGAGCGAGCTTTGTATGGGCAGCAAGAGTGCTAGCCAGAATGTGTGTGTGTGTGTGTGTGTGTGTGTGTCTGTGTCTGTGTCTGTGTCTGTGTCTGTGTCTGTGTCTGTGTCTGTGTCTGTGTCTGTGTGTGTTAGGGGTTATGTCCTGTTTCCTAGGACATGCTAAGCGGAACGGCTTCCTCAAGGCACTCTCCCCACTTTACCTAGGGATGGAGAGAGGAAAGAGGGCATGTTTCATATTTCTTTAGAATCACATTCTAAAGATTCCCAGTCCCAGGTTCCGAGGCTCTCTCGTCAGTATTGACAAGTGCCTCTGTTCTCCACCCCTTCCATTCTACCTTTGCATACTTCTGCACCCAGGACCTGCACCATCTCCAGCAAATGAGTCCTGGGAGGATAGCCAGTCAGACTGAAGAGATAGAATCTGCCACTGCCACCTACTGGCTCTGAGAGTTCAGCAAGGGTCCCAGAGAGCTTTCCACCAGTGTCACTCAACTGGCTCAGGAACATTTCCACGCCACTCCAGCTAGAACATGGTACCTGTCCCCATTGGGACATCCTTCCCTCTCCCACTGTCACTGTCATCTCCTCTCATAACTTGTGCTGTACTCATCTTTCCCTGGAGCACATGTTTTGAGAAGCCCATGGTGACCAGCCACTCACGCACCTACCCATGCCCCTAGAATCTTCCAGAGTTCAAGCCCTGGCCAGGCCCTGAGTTGGTTGCTCAGATCTCTAGCTTGGGTACCTTGATAAGAGATTTTGTTTTGTTTTGGTTTTGGTTTTGGTTTTTTAGTTCAGAGATAATGCCCAGAAAAACAGAAGAAAGGGATGTACAATCTTCTGAAACACTCCCTTGCCTGTTTGATATCCAGGTGCTTATCCAAGTCATAGGAGTCGTTGAGCTGTAGAACATTCCAGAGTACTGCCCCTGCCTTACATTGTCTGGGGAAGAAAGATACACATCAACAAAGAGCCACCAGGGATGGCAGGTGGGGTTGGCATCACCCTAAGGAGACATCCACGTTTGCACCTCCCTTCTCTTCCCTGACCCTAGCCCCAGTCTCAGAACACCCACTCACCGATAGGCCTGGGAGATGTTGATGTTTTTCCTCAGGCCAAGAAGGTAGGACAGGTTCATGGATTGAGGCAAGTTCCCTGGGGTGTCAGCAAACTGCAGGTGGGCAGGAAGAAGTGGAGCACAGAGAGGTGAGGGGCAAGGCTGCCCTAATGCTTGGTGCCACCCGTTACTCCAACCAAACCCCCTCTCTAATTCAAATGACTCCAGGCCCTGACCCTTTATGGGGACTTTGCCCATGCATCTCTGACAGCGATGCAAGCAGGACCTTCAGTACAGTATCCTTCCTAGACTCAGAGTTGGGGTGGAGGTGTAGGTGCCACCACCTGGAGTCCTTGCTGGGGAGCACCTTAGGGTTTTGGGGCTCACGTGTCTATCTGCATGCCCCCCCATACTCCTTCCTCCTATCTCTATCTTCCACTTGCACCTCTGGCTCCCACTTCCTCCTGACTCAGTCTCTTGGCCCAAGCTCACTGCAGCTCCCTCTGAGCTGGAACAGGCCCAGGCCCACCTCATATAGCTCTCCACTCTCCCAGCTCCGACACACCAGCGTCTGCACATTGCCACCCACCAGGAAAGTGGCAAAGACAAGGAGGATGAGGGGGGCTGCGAACAGGAAGCTGAAGGCCACACCTCTGGAGGTGAGAGACATAGTTGAAGGAATGTGGAAGCTGACTGCCCTGAACCATCCTTGGCCCCACCCACATCCTGGGGCCAGCATAAACCATGAGGAATGTCTCTTGGGCAAAGGAGAACCCAGTACTCCTGGCAACTCCTTGGCATCCTCACCCATCCACCCCCATCTTACTGTTGGGTTCCACTGCCATAGTAGCCTAGAGGAAGGACACCTGCTTGTTCAAAGAGCCATATCTGAACTTAGGGTTCATGGAAGTAACCTGCTCCAGTGCCCATCCTTTCTACATAGTCACTATCATCTACATAGATAACACTCTAACGACGATGAGCAGTAAGGACACTTTGACCGGTGCCACTGACTTAAGAGTGTCTTTGTGAGCTGGCACAGTCCCATGCCAGGCTATGAGACTGGAGAGCAAAGTATACGGTGGATTTCAACTCCTTACTAATCCCTTTGACCAGGTACCTGGTTTGAACAGCTTGGCCAATTGTATGTGGCAACTCTGTCCTTATAAGGCCATCTAGTTTAAGGATGACAAATAGATTCTGCCTTTGCTGCCTTTGATGGGTTTGGGACTACCTAGAGGCTGGGTTAAGAAGAATTTTAAAGCTGTGTTTGGGCTTGATGGGAGTACTATAGTTACTATACTACTGGTATTGCTCTTCTTTCTTCAGCCCAACGCTCTTGGAAGACACTGAGACCCAGGGAGGTCATTGCTTTACCCAGAGTCACTTAAGGAGTGGGGACCAGGTAAGCATCAAGGTTTATTCTCCTGACTTTCCAGACTCCACTCCTGTAGCTGTACCAGGAGGAATCTGGCAACCCAACAGTGGGGCCCCTTTCCCCTCCCCAACCCTTCCTTACGCCATGAGGAAGCGGGCTCCAGCCTCGCCCTTGGTTTCAGAGTGGCTGGGGTCCTCCCTGGCAAACAACCCCCAGATGCCTAGGCTGAGGCCCAGCAGGTTACAGATCACCACAAGCAGGATGGCAGAGCACAGCACACATCCCAAAATCCACCTGCCACAGAGAGAGTATGGGGTTTACTAAGAAGGAAGCCATCTGGTACCAGAGGGCTGGCCTAGGACCTAGGCCTCTAGGCACCAGACTGAATCTTTAGAAGTAGAGGTGTGAACATCTGCTGAGGTTTCATAGCTTTTACAGGGTCCCCAGGCTCAGATTTGAGCATACACAGCCTGGTGAGACATGGAAGCCATGTTCTTAGGTTAGGGTTCTTGGCTTAAAAGGAGGCAGTAGTACTGTCATGCTGAAGTGACCATGGATGGGTGGAGGCTCAAAGCACCACCCACCTGTATGTCTCATATCGTTGCACCTCCTGCAAGTAGGGGCGGCTGTGCTGTTCCAGCCCCTTCAGTGCTTGGCTCCAGCGGGAAGCTGCCTCTGAACCTGGGAACGCTTGGGCCAGCATCCTCACACCTTCAGGCTGCTCAGCCAGTGCCTTTTTCAGATCTGCCCAAAGCCATAGGGTTTCAGAGGATAAAAAGGGCACCCAGGAGTCAAGGCCAAATCTCACAGATTTGAGACTCAAAGACAGGGAAGACAGCCATCCCCACCACTGCCCAGATCCTCTCTCAGCAAGCCTCCCTGGAAGGGGTGTGTTGGGGGTGGCATTCCAGGCAGCCAGCCAGGCCCCTAAGCAGGCCCTCACCTTCGACCACACTGACCGTCTGCATTTTAACCAGGATCGGGAGGTTATTGAAGGTGGTGTTCTCCTGCAGAACCAAGCAAAGCTGTGTCTATTGCTGTCTGGAATTCCACCTTGGGGTCTCAAAGTCACAGGCCCAGAGGGAGGGTGCTGCTATCCGATGCTCCCAGCAAAGGAAGTGGTCTTGTCCTTGCAAATGTGGTTTCTCCTGCCTGACTCAAGTCTTCCACACATGGCACGTTACGAACTCCTTCACCCCCTTCTACTCAAATCCACTTCCTAGACAGCCCTGGCTCTCATCCTCTCACTGTGCATTCACCCTATGCTAACAGCCGACTCTACTTCCTCAGCCCAGCTCCGACCTTCCGTCTGTGTTAGTCTGGCTTCCTTCTTCCCAGCTGCCCAGCATAGCTGACTCACTGATTCTCCAACTCCAGGCCCTGGGTCACAGGCTCTGACTCACATGGTACCACCCCTGCCTTGGCTGTCTCCACCCAGAGAGCAGGCCTGCCCTCTGGGGTACAGCCAAAGCACCTGTTCCCTTGTGGCCCAGAGACCCTGTCTTTAATGGGAGCCCAACTCTTTCTGAGCTGCAGATCAGCCTTTCCCATCTGACTATGTGCAGTGGGGACTGGCACAATGAGCCTCTAGCCCAGGCTGCCCCAGGGTGAGAGTGGACTCAATTTAATCAGGTTCCTTCTTTGGTCTTTCAAGACAGGGTTTCTCTGTATAACCCTGGCTGTCCTGGAACTTACTTTAGACCAGGCTGGCCTCAAACTCAGAGATCTGCCTGTGTCTGCCTCCCAAGTTCTGGGATTAAAGCTACCACTGCCCAGCTTAACTGGCTTCTTCTTCTCGAGATGTTCCCTTGCTAGTTCCTAGGTAGGTGGAGCAAGAGCCCAGGTAACAAACATAGGGCTTACCTCCTGGACCAGGCTGGAGAAGTTGGCTTCTGGGACATCCTTCAGCTGAAGCAGGACATCACCCGTATAGGGCATCTGAAATAAGGAGTGTCTATGACATGAGAAAAATCTCTATAGGAGGAAGGAGGTGCCTCTGAACCCTTAGTATCCTCAAATGTAAAATGGGGATCACAGAGTCCCTAGCACTCTGGGAGGAAGAGCCTGAGAAGCTAACACACATAAAGCTCGGGGCTCAGTGTGTGGCACATGGAGAGCTTTGGCTCACTCTAGAATGAAGGGTCATTATTAACCCTGGGTGCTCTGGAAAGGAAGGCATAGGGCAACGAAGGAAAGTCGCCTGGTTGCTAGGATGACAGATGATTCCAAAGGTGCAGGCTAGACCAGTCCTTCCAAGTCCCAGTGGCTTTGTTCAGGGCTTGCACCTGGTTAAAGTCAGCACCCAGTTGCAGAGCACTGGCCCGGTTTAGGATCCCCTCGCAGTTATGGCACCAGCTCTTCTGAAGCAGGGTGAGCAGGCGTTCCCGGAGCGCCTGCATAGGTGGTTCCAGGTACTGCTGACCCTTCTGCAGCTCCACTGAGGTGGTGTTTAGGGCTCGAAGGTGGTCTGTGGAGACCTGCAGGGCTAAGAGAGTTACACATGGCCTGAGGATTTCCTCATTTCCTGGTGCCCCCAGTAACCTAGGAAAAAGAGGCACCATCCTCCCTCCTCCTGGGACATATACTGTCTATAGCCACAATGAAACTGCCGCTGGGCACATGAGGCCAGGAGGTAGGCAGGGATGCCACATACAGGATTCCTGAATAATAAGAGGAGAAAGACTTGGGTGGAGCTGGGGTAGTACGCGAAACGCAGGGGTGGGGATGGGAGAATTGGCTCCTAGAGGACACCTGCTGGACCCACCCACATACAGGGCACTGGTCCAACTCACCCTGGCCCAGGCTGTGCATTGAGGCTAGCACTGGGTACACTGTGCTCTTGAGCCGGTTATGAATTAAGTTTCCAAGGTTCTCACCGATACCTGGACAACACAGGGCATTTGGCAGGGTTGGTCCTCCAGGAGCTGAGGACACCCCCATTGTCACCCATAAGCCGTGGTCTCTGCAAGGTGGTGTTGGCCTCTTCATCCTGCAGTAATCTGACCGCTGCACAGGGGCTCCCTCTCTGTGAAGTGGTACCCTGGTGGAGTCCAGGCTAAGGGGGCTCAGAGGTTTCCCTAGGGCAGGCCAGGGCAGAGGGACCTGGAGTTGGACAACTGTAACTCTCACCATCCAGCTCCTTTGAGACTTGCTTCTGAGGCACGGAGAACTGTTCAGCCATGGCCTGTAGCTCCTAAGCAAATACAGGGGAGTAAGCCATCTTCCCTTGTCCTTCAGCAGCCCTGGCTTACACATAGGTATTTCAGGGACTTTCCATCAGGGGGCAGTCAAGTACACATGGGAAGGGACACTCTCTCTGCTCTGCAGGTTCTCAGGCTTGAGGCTGGATACTCACACACAGATGAGGGCTTAGACAGTACTCACTTGAGGAACGTCAGAGACCAGGCCTCTTAGCTGAGCAGGGTCTCAGGGACGGCTTCCACACTGGGGCCTGTCTGACTATGTGTGTCCTGGTTAGTAGCAAAAGCACAGACCATACCAATCCTGCAGGGAGGGGGCAAGGAGAAAGGGGTTTTCAGTGTGCCCAGGAGCACAGGGCCGCCATCCAGTCCTCCCTCCTGACCTAGGCAGCCTCTCACAGAAGCACGAGGGTGGTCAGCAGCAGGAAGGTCATGAGGGTGCCACGTTCACAGGCCATGGCCTTGTGCTCCGTCTTCACTCTGCCCCCACAGCGCCGGCGGCAGCGACAACAACAGAAGCAGAGCCCAGTGATGGGTACCGACAGGAGGTAGAGGCCAGCAATCACAGCACACACGACATAGCCTGCCTCATACCGAACCACCTGGGCAAGGCAGCAAGGCTTGAGGGTGCCATCCTGCCTTTCCCCTATTCCAGAGGAAGTCAGAGGTGGAGAGAAGGCCTGTGTGCCTCTCCGAGTACCCTGGGGATCCTCATGGGACACACGAATCGAGTGGCATCCTTGCTAATTACCATTGCACAGATGAGGTAACTCAAGTCTAGAGACACTGGGGATCACTGCAAACCCCGCCTTGAAGGGAAAGGATGCCTAAGACCCCACTCTGGCAAACATTCAGCAAGGTGGGCTGAACTGAGCAGTCGTGGTCCCTTCTGCTCACCCTTAACTCTCTCCCCCAGTGCCTGTAACTCTCTCCTCACCTCATCTGTCTTCACAGAAGATGGATCATTCAGCAGGGTCTTTATCAACTCTGGGGAAAGGAAGCAAGCTTAGGGTTTGGGGAAAGCCGCTGCCTTGCCCTTGTGTCTAGCCTCTCTTCACTGCCAAGCTAAGGGAGGTTCTTAGAGAAGGCAGTGTCATGTGGCTGTGACACCTTGCCAGGCCTCATCATGCTGCAGAAGAGGCAGCTGGTAGAAGGCCTCACAGACCTTTCCAGACCCCTTCTGGTAGGCCCTGTGGCTGGCCTGGTAGTCCTTCCCCTCCTCCTGCCTCTTCTGGCCTTCCTGAACCCTGACACCATGGCACTGGGACAAAGAGCCAGATTTGACATAATGTGCGTGCACATAGAGAGGAAAAGGGGCTGGCCCAAGGTCAAACAGGAGGGCTAGGGAGCTGTTTCTGGAATCTAAGAACGTGTGGAAGAAAAAGGCTGTGTAGTACCAGAAACCTCACCCTGCAAGTGCCTGTAGACAGGATGTGCACAGAGGCTAGTTGGAGACCCGGTGCTGGCAGAGGTCCCCTGGGGAAAAGGGACACTCACCTGCCGGGAAGGGATTAAGCTGAACCACAGAGAGGAATCGTCTCACAGTGCCATAGAGGGAGTCCAGGGGCCCTGTCGCGCGTTCATAAGGGGCTAGCTCCCGTGTTCTGGCCACCTGAGCGAATGCCAGGTGCTCCACGCGCCCGAGGGACTCGCAGTCGGCTGCCACAGCTCCGGGCAAGCTCAGGGCCAGTCCCAGGCTCAGGCCCAGCAGGGGCACCATGAGGTCGGGCGTGCCTGTCATGAGTTCGGGCGGGTGGGCAGCACAGGTTCAGGCGGTAGACAGTGCGGACCAGCACGGGGCAGGCCGTGCATCCTTCTGTAGCCTTCTTCCCTCGGTCCCTGTGGCTCTACAAACCGGCCCGACAGGTTTGGGCTCCGGAGCTACCAGGTCGCCCGCCGGGAGCGTAGGAAGGGCAGGGCGGAGGCCGGATAGGGGGCAGGGCCCGGCCCAGCCGCCCTTGGCCGTCTCGGTGAAGTCTGTGCCTCTCTCCTCTCCCAACGTGCTGGGCAAGGGCAGCCCCGAGCCCGTCCAGGGGTACTTCAGAGTCTCTGGATTATCTATGATGGTCCAATTTCAAATAGAATTTTCCACACTCAATCCCAGCAGTCCAACCTGAGGGCTGGTTAAACATGACCACCTAGTGAAACCCTGGCCCAATGAATCTGTCCTAAGATCAGACCCACAAACCAAGAACCAGCCTGGCTCTCCCTGCTTCCTCTGTTTTGTCCCCAGGAGTGACCTCTGCCAGGCCAATCTGGAGCAGGCACTGTCCTTAGGGAGCGCAGAGGGTTGCCCTCTGCCCTAGCCATTCCCATCTGGTCACCAACGTCAAGAACTTGATACAAGTTATGCCCGGAGATGTGTCTCCAAAGGTCTGTGATTTGTGAAGGACCGAATCCTCAGGACCCTGTAACTGAGCAGGTGACGGAGAGATACTCCTGATGGATGCAGGCTATCCCTAGCAGCATTATTTATGGCTCCAGAAACTAACTGGTCCAAGAGACATCCTCCAGAACACAATGGCCAGTCATCGAAATGAACTGAAAATGTCTCTGTGGCCTGGATAGATCCTCATGCATCAGTAAGCACAAACAGTTATCACAGAGCAGTCTGTGACAGGAAGACACACAGCAGTGATCTTCTCCAGTAGAATCATGGGCAATATATATAATATATATTATATTCCATATATATTATGTATAATACATAATAATACACAAAATATTTTTAACTAATTTTGAAAATTCCTCAGTCTCTCTCTGTGTATGAGTGCAGGAGTCCCATGGTGTGAGTATGGAGGTCAGGGGACAGCTTTACCAAGTCACCTTGCTGAGAGGCAAGGCTTCTTGTGGTTTCTGTGGAGTTATGCTCTCTGAGCTAGCTGGCCCTAGAGCTTCTGGGTAGTTCTGTCTCAGCCTCCCATCTTGACTTAGGAGTGTCAGGATTGCAGATTCTTGCCACCACATCTGGCTTTAAAACTAATTGTTTTACTGTGTGTATTTATTTACTTTGAGCATGTGTTTATGTGTGTGGGCATGTGGTGGTTAAAGGACAACTTGCAGGAGTCCTGGGGATGAAATTCAGGCCATTAGGGTTGGCACCAGGACCTTTACCCTCCCAGCCACCCCAATGGCCATGTCTGCCCTTTAAAAAGTGGATTCCCAACTCAGGCTGTCAGGATTGTGCAGCAAACGCCTGTACCAGCGGAGCATCTCACTGACCCACCACGGCAGGTTTTAGTTCTCTTTTGCTCAACTGCACATCTTCTATTCTGTGACTGAAACATGGGTTAACTGACAGGTAAAGAAATAACAGAAGGGGGTGGGGTTGTAGTTTGGTTGGTAGAGTGACTGGCTGGCACAAAGCCCTGGGTTCCATTCCCAGTGCTGTGTAAAACTGGGTGTGGTGGTGAGAGCTGGAAATCCCAGCACTTGGGGATTTAAGTAGAAGGATGAAGAGTTCAAGGTCATCTGCAGCTAAATAGCAAGTTCAAGGCCAACTCAGGCTACATGAGATTCTGCCTTTAGAAATAAAAGGTAATAGAAAATTGTGAGCTTCCCCGAAGGGAGCCCAGCTCAGTTCAGTACTGGTTTGTGGGATGGGTGGGCTGCCTTGGTGGGGTTACTGGTCAAGTTAGGGCTGAGCTCACAGCAGCATCCTTGCTCTTCCCACTGTTGGGGACAGTAGTACACAGTCATGGAGGGAATGGTCCACTTAAGAACTGGTTGCAGACTGAAAATGGGATCTCATTAAATGATGATTCAGAGATGAAGATCACGGCTGTGGTGAGCAGTGGGTTGTGGTGCCCTGGTACCCAGGCAGTATACCAGACCCACAAGTCCCCTGCAGCCCAGCCGTGCTATGTGAAGGAAGATACCTGACTAATTTAGTCCCAGACTGTGTTGAAAAGCCGAATGCAGGTTGTGTCCACTGGGCCCCACCTGCCACCCTCCCTGCTAGCCCACGATGTCTTTCTCCCTCTCCTAGGTTCAGGCTGTTAGAATGATTCCTGAGCTATCACACTCTAAGTCTATCCCCATCTCCAGTAGGATGGAAATAGATAGCTTCTCACCAAATCTGATACAGCCCATCTGTTGGACAAATAGAAGCTGCCACTGAAGATGTTAAAAAGAGGTGTGTGCGTGTGTGTGCGTGTGTGTGTGTGTGTGTGTGTGTGTGTGTGTGTGTTCTGATTTGGGTGAATTAGTGGTATAGGAGTTTATGTCCCAGCTCTGGGGTTTTAGGGAGGGCAGGAGAAGACTGCTGTCTTTGAGGACCTTTGAGGATTTGAGGATTTGATAAATAAGTAGGTCCTCTCTCTCTCTCTCTCTCTCTCTCTCTCTCTCTCTCTCTCTCCCTAATTATTATAATTAAGACAATCACTGCCTGCCACCATTGTTTTCATAAATGTCTGTAATAAAAATGCAGCACTTTGAAGGTGAGATTTCCCCAGGAAAATGAAACAAAACAAACCTCTTCCTCAGCCTCGGGGCAAGAGGGCTGATAAAGATAACCTACTTGGCAGGTAGAGAAACTGAGGCAGGGAAGGAACTTTCCTGAGCCAGTCTCCAGATTGGAAGCCAAAGCCACAACCAAGCCAGATCTTAGGGGAAGAATGTATCATCAGCCTGGCTCAGGACCACTTCCTCTACCCAAGCCATATGTGGCATATCTGGGGTGCACAGGGCAAAAGGATGGGGTTCTGAACATTTAAGGTGGCCTACAGCTGGGAAAGGTCATCCAGTACAAAGTCCATTTTAAAAGACAACTTGCTATTGTTGTGACAGGGTCTCACTATGTAGCCCTGACAGGCCCAAAATTCTATGTAGATCAGGCTGGCCTCAAACTCACAAAGACCTATCTGCCTCTGCATCCGAAGTGCAGGTTAAGGTGTATACCATCATGTCTGTCTAAGATTCATTTTTATTATTTTTAATTATATATGTATGTCTCTGTGAGGGTGCATGCACACGGACACAACAGGTGCCCACAGAGGCCGGAGGCATCATATCCTCTGGAGCTGGAGTTACAGATGATTGTGAGCCACCTGGTGTGAAGCTTGGAATGAAACTCAGGTCCATTACAAAGCAGAATATGCTATTAACTGATGAGCCATCTATCCACCTCCCCAATTCTAAAAAATTATATTTACTTGTGAGATGGGGCCTGGAAAACATGTGTGGAGGTCAGAAGACAGCTTTTGGGAGTTGGTTCCCTTCCCCTACCATGTGGATCCTAGGAATCAAACTTAGGTCATCCAGTTGGTGGCAAGCGCCTTTACTTGCTGAGCCTCTTTTATAATGAAGTGTTGAATGATTCATATAATTTGCTAAATAATGAACATGGAGTACAGGATGGCTGTATAGGTTCCCTTACACATTGCCATAGCATTGAAAACCTCTGGCACACCATCTTTAAATGAGGGATTGTCTTGTCTTTGCACAGAATTTGAGTCTGGAATAGATGGTAAAGTTAGGTGGCAGTGCATGTCTACACAGCTGCAATTCCAACACATGGGAAGCTGGGGTAGAGAGATGAGGATGGTGCGTTTGAGGGTGGCTAGGGCTATAGAGTAAGACTGTCTGCAGGTAGGGAGAAAAGCTATAGACACACACCTCTGTAGTCTCAGCTGCTAGGAATTCTGGGGCAGGAAGATGATCTGAGCCCAGGAGTTTGAGACTAGCTTGGGTACAACAGTAAGATCCTTTCAAAATCAACAAATGTAATTTAAAAGTATATAAATTATACAGATGGGCAATCCCCAGACTAAAGTTCTGAATGAAAGGGAGAGCCAGTGAGGAAGGGTGGTGAGAAAGCAGGTGGGGCAGGGTGGAGAAGGCTCTTTGATTAGCAGCTATCCCTGGAGATGTGTTCATATCCTCATCAGGCAGTAAAGGAAGGCCTCTGGGCTCAGGAAAGTGCTTGAGAGTCCCTGACAATAACTACAGACTAAGTACGACTTCCATGCAGCTTCGGAGCTTGTGCTGGAAGGTGTCAGATACGCAGAGGCCATAGCAGCTTAGAGTGGCCAGAGTTGGGAGCCAGGGCCCATGCAGGTGGAAGATGGCGGAGCTTTGGTTAGTCATGGCAAAGAATCTAGAAGCAGCAATCTGATATTAAATAGATCTTCTAAGCTGATCTTGAGGCCCAGGGCCAGCTAAAACCTCAGACCTACAGCACAAACTAACCGGGTATGCTCTGTACTCTCTGCATGGCCAAGTGAATCTCTAGAATATATCACCATGTCCTAAAAACGGTGTCAGATGGAAGGACAGCATCTTTTGGCCTGAGCCAGACCTCCCCAGGGCTACTGGCTTGGGAACACGTCCTTCTGGTCACCCAGAGCCTCTTCTGCTGCTTCTTTTTTCTCAGTCACAGGAGGGTTTGGCTCAGGATCAGGGCCTAGGTCACATTTCATACCAATGTCAAGTCCTCCTCCTCTCATGGCCTCTGGGGAAGAAGAGAGAAATGGAAGTTCATTTTATAGAGCCTTGAGGTTGAGGGGCCACATGCTGTCCAGTAGCCCCCCTTCTCCCCCTGGAGCCCCTCTGAGAGCCCAAGAGAGATAACAAACCCATGTTGGAGATGAGCCACTAGGCCCATTCTAACATAGTTGTAGTTCATTTGGGCTTACCATTACAAATTACCTGAAGCCCAATAACTTGTAAAGAAAAGGGGCTTGCTCCTCTTACAGTTCTGGAAGTCTAAGAGCCTGGTGCTAGCATCTGCTTGGCTCCACTGAGGGCCTCTTAACAGGTAGCACCTCAATGATGGAAGCTCATGTGTAAGAGAACACATGGAGAGACAGGAAATGAGAGAGACTAGACATTCTTTTACAAGAACCCATTCTTGAAAGATCTAACTCCATGAGATCAGCCTTAATCCCATCCAAGAAAGCTATGGCTTGAATCTAAAATGTAACCTCATGCTTTAAACACATGTTCTAAATGTAAACTGTAAGCCTGATGCTTTAAACACATTGTTCTCACATGGTTATGCTATTTTAAGAGCTTTTGGAACCTCTGAGTCAGGGCCTAGCTGGTGGAATGCAGGTTCCTGGTTCCTAGCTTGCTTTGTGCTTCCTGGTCCAGAGTGCTGTGAACAGCTTTCACCCACTGTAAGTGGAGCTGGCCTGCTATGATGAGCTGAAACCCTCTGAAGGAGCTGGAGGAGCTATCATCTAACAACCCCATACAAGGTTTGCAACATCATGGCATCTCTCTAGAGCTATGATGCTTCGTGATGACCATTTAACCCACAGAGATGGCTTTCTCACAAGTTTTGGGACTCACATTTGGGTTGGTTTTATGTCTTCGGCAGAGACACATTTCTAGAGGATATTGTGAGCCAAGACTGTGTAAAACCGGCCCTCCTGCTGAGGGAAAATTCATCCAAGTCACATGGCCCTGGTGGTAAACTCTGGAGAAAAATATCTTGGATCAGTGGCTGTCTGTATGTACCGGGCTGAGTCTAAAGATGAATCCCAGATAGCAATGAAGAGGGAAGACACATGTACTTTAGAAGAGTTGACCAAGAGGGTAACGGCAGCCACAGCTTCTGACATGCAATTTGAAGATTCTTTTTATGGGGCAGATATAAATCCAAAGTGAGTGCTCTGGCTCAAGATGAGTACATGGAGGACTTGAGTATCTATCACACTTTCTAAAATGACCTTTTTCCGGAAATGTTGGAAGAGACAGTGGTTGACAAACTGAAGCTACAGAGCAGCTTAGACCAGAAAAGACAAATGGGGCAGCCTGGGGTTATACCCCATGTTTTACTGGATTTGGATGTCTGAGTGCAGTGATAATAAATCAGGTTTCCAGAATCCAATGACCAAATAAACAGAACAGATGCATTCGTTGCCTCTCTCATCTGGTTGTCTTTCAGCCAGTTGTTTGATTGCAGAGCAGTTTTAGAAGTGAGGGGAAACAATGAATGAACCACTAGAAAAAGCTACTGTCAGGGAAGAGTGGTCTCTCTCTGTAGCTCAGGTCCTTCCTCAGAACATGGGTGACTTCTCTCCCCAGCTCCTGTCAGAGGAACCTTGTCACCCATGAAGAAGGGAGATACCACATACATTTCCATAGTCAGGTGATAACACATACATTCCTACAGTCAGGCAAGTGTTCTCACTCATATGCAAGCAGCAGTTTTATAAAGCATTAAAAAAGCAGAAGACATGCATGGTGTGATTGGATTTTCCTGTGTTTTATCTGTATTCCCTTGTACAGAACTTTTCTATTTCTTGGTATTCTTATATTATCTTTGATTGTGTCTGATGAGAGCTTAGCTGCCCCTTTTAAGATGAAATTTTTGGCTCTTGAAAAGGAATTCTTATGAAGTCTATGGGAATTTTATATATTTAAAGAAGAAAATCTGGGGTTGATATTTTGAATACTTCACAATTGCTGTTCTGAATACATATCTATAAAATATGTATTTCTTTCATTATAAGTTTGTAAAATTAGAACTTGAATACATATACTTTAATGTATAGTTCTGAACTAATGTAACATAAGTTTTCTTTGTAAAACAGCCTGGAAACAAACCAGTATATAAAAATTTTAAATTTCCATTTTCTTCTTTAAAACAAGTTTAGTGGTCACAGTGATGCTAAAGGAAGGGCAGTGGTCCCAATGACTAAATCACTTTGGTCTGGGCTCTCCCTCTTAAGGGTTCTATTAACCCATCATCACCACACTGGGGACCAAACTTGCAATATATGAACCTTGAGAACAGTCAAGCCTACTGGAACTGTAGCAACATCTTCTCTATCTACTGTCTTCCTTCACTACCAGTGCAAGGGTTTGTCTGGGCCCACCTGTTGTTTAACAGTTTTCTCCAAGATTGAAACATTCACCCTGAAGGGAAGCTTCTTAAGGTAAACAACTCAAGATAGCTTCAGGAAGTTCCTGAAGCTGAACAGATTCACTAGGCCCCTCCCTGTCAGAGTAAGCAATAAAAACTGAGTCCCTCTCAGATAAGTAAATCTGAGCTACAAAGAAGACTCTTAGACAAGCCCAGCTGCAAAGCAGACTCAGACCAAACCAGCTGCCTGGAAGAAACAGAAATCAGCCAAGCAGCCTGGAAGAGGTATAGATCAACTGAGTCACTTGGAAAGAACACATTCTGACTTGTTGAGCTGCCTGCAGGCTGTGCAGTGTGCTCCAGTAGGTTCCCAGCTTTGTGAGCTGTCACCCATGCTGGGGTGATAGAGCTGTCTTTGAGTCATTTCTGCTCTTTTAAGTAACTCCTGACCTATATTCCTGTAAGTAGCCTCAATAAAACTCATCGGTTCACCACGTTGGACTTTGGTAGTATCCATACTTGGTCTGTTGTGGGTTCTCTATCTGGGATGAGTAGATGTGTGAGTTGTGTCTCTCAGTGAAAGTTCTGTCACACAATATCATGTCAGCAGCATCTCTCACACTCTCAGAGCACACACTGAGTGTCCTCTGACCATTCACTACACTAGGAGATGTGATATTAAAGCTAGTAAGGGTTATGCTCTCTTTCCTTGGTGTGCCTGGGAAAGACACGGGATGGCAGGGGCAGCAGGTTTTCTTGTCAGAGAGAGTAGGAAGTGAGAGAGAGAGAGAGAGAGAGGAGAGAGAGAGAGAGAGAGAAAAATCTTGAGATTCCCCCCAAAATCTCTCAGGAAATTCCTGGTGGCGCCACCATCTACTCTGCCTCAGAGCCTGTCTCTGTTCAACACTTAGAAATTATTTTTTAAAAGGTTAATTACACAAATGGAGGTGGGGGGTCGGGCTGGGACAGACCCGGATGGCATAACAAAAGTCTCAAAGAATCCTGACCAACTGGAAGGATGGGTTCAAACACACAGCAGTGCACAGAGGCCTGAGAAATAGAACTACCTAACCACAGATTCCTAGATTCTAGATTCTACTGTGTGTGGAGACAGAGTCTATAATGGATTGGCTGACCACAATCCAGAGTCGATAATGAGGTGAGACACCTAAGACAACTTTGTAATGCTAGTAGGCTCAGATGTCATTGGTCAAGCCACAGAGCCAGGGCTGCCCTCTGGTGCAGTTCAGCCTTGCAGTTTGAGTGCCCTCCACAGATGACCATGAGCAGATGTGGCAGGGTACAGGCATGGTCAAAGGGCACTAAGCCAGGAGAGGATGCTTGGACAGGGGCTACCTGAGGGTCAGAGCAAGGACAGGAAGGATGCAGTCGACATCATCTGTCTTCTCTCATCCAGCACTCACATCTATTCACATACCTGGCAGCCTGGGTCACAACCACAGCTGGTGAGGACAGACTTGACTCCCAGAAGCCTTTCCTTCTCATGTAACTAGTGCCCTCTGCAGGCTGAGAGGAGTTTGAAAGTGTTAGGCCCACATCCCACCCCTGCCAACAGACCATGACAATAAGCACAGGGACACCCAGCATACACTGCAGCAGACACCCCAGAAGCACGCACATGTACGCACACACACACACGTACAAATGAGGGTCTTCTTGGGACAGATGTACTTATCTGATGCAAATTACTGTTCACTGAAACACAAGCATTTCAGAAAACAAAGTGTGAGCACATTCCCCTGAAAGTGACAATGTAGTATATGAATTACGCAGCTGTCTGTGCCCCAAAACATTAGGGAGGGAGGGATATAAAATCTGGAGAGGCTTTTGGGTTACATGCCTTTATTGAAAGAAGTGCCGGCTGTTACAGTTGGGCACGGTGGTATCCATTAGTAATCTCAACACAGAGGCAGGAAAATCAGAGGTTCAAGGCCATCCTGAGCTACATTGTGAGTTGGGGGCCAGCCTTGGCTACATAAAACTCTAATTTTAAAAATCAAAACAAAAAATGTCTATGCTGTTGAGACCACAGACAGTGGCAAAGGTACTGATTTCTGCAGGCACACCTGTCTTTCCTGGGTTACTCCCCACATGAAAGCCCTTCACATCCTTAGTTGAAGGGCAGGTCCTTTGGGGGTGGGGCCATGAAGGAGCAGATCCCTGATTGCTCAGCCAGAAAGAAAGGATGGGGCAAGAGCAGAGAGAAGGCCTGGCAGCCATGGAAGGGCTGGGGTGTTCACCAAGTTGTCCATCAGAACTACCTACAGATGTCAGGATCACAGATGAGATTCTCCTTGGTCAGGATTCAGGGTTTAGGGAGTTTTGGTGGGACAGGAAGTCTGAGAGCTGGGGTATCACAGGCCCTTTCACCAGGAGCAGCCTTTACCTGAGGGAACAAGGCAACCCTACTTCACACCCTTCTGAGGCTTCTGTACACAGTGTGGAAGGGCCATCTAGACTCCATTCCTGCTCTGCCCTTCTATCTGCCACAGGCAGGCAGCCTTGACCTTAAGACTAAGTCATCAAAGCACCAGGTCTCAGGTCCAGTGCCTACAGGTGTAGAAGAGAAAGAAAGCCAGCAGGGTGTGGGCTGGGGGAGGGCACTGCTGTCTTCAGAGAGGCTGGGGCAGTGGACCTGCAGGGAAGCCCTCTGTGGGTGGGGACAGAAGCACCAGGAACCGCCTTCTTCCACTCCTCTCTGCTCTTCTATGGTGGCGTCTTGACCTTGGACCTCTTAGCCTAGAGAAGAACACACTTTTGTGTCTAACTTGAGATTGCTCCGTGGAGAAAACTGGTGGCACATTCTGCTGCCATTGCTGTCACATTCCAGGCTGTGAGGGGCTGAGCTTTCTCCTGATTGAAGGGACTTTTTCTAAGTGACCATCTGAGAAGTTGCTCCCAAACCTTTATCTGTTTGGTTAAAACTTGCTCTAGAAGCAGTATATAACAGCTCTCTCCAGCTGTAGGGGGGCTTCTCCATAGGGTGGGGCATGGTGATACTATCCAATCCATGTCATTTCCAACGTCTCATCCATATGTCACTCCCAGAGTGTCTGTGTGCTGTGCAGCGTGTGAGCATCATCTCTGTGGGACTCCCTACAGGAGAAGCCCTGAACACAGGCTCCCTTGAAAACCCTTTGGATTTTTATTTGGTTAAACCATGTTTAATCTAAAGACCCTTATTATAAGGGCTCCATCTGTTTCTGACCGAGGTCCTTCGTCTTTCTTTTTTATTTTTAATTTAATTTTTAAGGTATTTATTTTTTATTTCTTGTGTATGGGTGTTTCTGCCTGCATGTATGTCTGTGTACCACAAGCATGCCTGATGCCCGTGGAGGTTACAAGGTGGCATGGATCTTTTGGATGTGGAGTTACAGACAGTTGTGAGCCCCATATGAGTGCTGGGAATTGAACCCAGGTCCTCTGGAAGAGCAGCCAGTGCTCTTAACTGCTGAGCCATCTCTCCAGTCCCTCTCCCCACCCCCACTGAAACAGGATCTCATATATTCCAGGCTGACTTCCAACTTACTATGTAGCAGAGGATGGCACTGGATCTCTGCAGCTCCTGCCTCCACCCTTGAGTACTGGGATTCTAGGCATGTGCCACCTTGTCCAGTTTTGATGTGCAGGGATCAAGCTTAGCGCGTCTCAAACGCTGGGTAAACACTACCAACTGAACCTGGAGCCCCATCTCTTAATACCATCCCATCAGCCACTAGGTTTTAATGCCTGGACTCTGAAGGGAAAGCAGTCAAACAGTAGCCGAGCGCTAAGTCTTCCTCCTGTCTTACATCCTGGTAGTGAAAGCCCAAACTGGTGTAAACACAAGGAAGTTTTGTTTTGGGATAGAGTCGACACCTCCACATGCCTGGTCCTTTGCTTGTCACTGTAGGAGCTGGGTGTGGTGCACTCAAAACCACTCTGTGGCCAAGCTGGCCTTGGCGCTTATGGCAGGCTTATTCACTACATATCTTTGCCCCCGTTAACCACAAGACCCTCAACTTCCCAAGAGCAAAACTGAAGTCTGACCTTGCTGACCTCTGGAGTTTGGCCTCTGGCTTTACAGATCCAATTGCACAGACTGAAAAGAAAAGCTGGCTGCCTGTGTTTAGGGAGGATGAGGAAGCATGGTCCTCCCAGATGAGGCAGAGCTGAGGGAAGCTGGGACAAGGTCTTCCCTCTCACAACCAGGTCCTCCTAGCCCCACTGGCACAGGACAGGAAATGAAGAGGCTGGCTTCAAGGTCAAGTCTTTGGGGGGGAAGGCCACCTGGGCGGTGCACAGAGGGGGAGTGGGTGTGAGTGGCGGCAAGCTGGCAGAAGAGATGGCATCTGGATGTCCAGGAATGCACTTTGGTGAGGAAGGTTTGTACCCAAATGAAGGTGGGACCCTAGATATGGGGGTGTCAGCAGACAGAGCCTGGAAAGGAAGAGCGAGCTATGAGCTGAGCTCAGTCAGGGAGTGGGCTTGGGATACGGTGGCCAGACACACAAATCACTTCCAAATCAGTGCGAGGTGATGGGACAGTCAGTGCAGGGGTGTACAGAAATTTGGCAAAATGGGGTGGCAGCTTCCTGGCACAGCAGGAACTAGATAAGCAGGTGGGTACAGATACCAGAGCCCCAGCATGGGCAAGCCTCAGCAGGTAGCAGGCAGCCTGGAGAGGCTAAGCAGCAGGCAGCAAGCAGCAAGAAGGCCTTGGCCCCAGGGCCTGCTGGGAAGCCAGGGGAGCAGGATCTGGACAGGAATTCTGGAGGCAGAATTCTTGAGCTTCCAGAGTCAGCTCAAGGATTCAGGTTCAACTAAGTCAGTCTCTAATATGGTTCTTTGTGGAAGGGTGGATGTCAGACTCCCTGGGGTACTCTGTTCATGGGGGTCTTGCTGGAGTTCCCTTTAGGACTCTTTCTAGCAAAGGAAATTCTCAAGGTTAAGCAGCATCTGCTACAGTACGGTACATCTCCAGGCTCTGTGCTGTCCAGTGGCTCTAGGCCAATCAGCTGCCTGTTCTGGGGTTCAAGTTCTCACGTGCTGTCTACATCATTATGAAAAACAGTCTGCCGCCATGTGGTGACAACATTTCCTACTCAAAACACTTCAGGGCGGCTGTCTTCAACATTAAAGTTCTGCCCCAGGCACAGTGGTCCAGATCTGTAATCCCAGCACCAAGGGAGGTTGAGGCAGAAGGATTGAGTTCATCCTGAGCTACCTAGTGAACCTGTCAGTGCTGGCTAGTTTTATGTCAACTTGACACAAGCTAAAGTCATCAGAGAGGAGAGAACCTCAATTGACAAAATGCTCCACAAGACAGGGCTGGAGGCTAGCCTGTGGAGCATGTTCTTAATCAGTGATGGATGTGGGTGGTGCTTCCGGGGGCTGACCAGGCCCTGGGTGCTATAAGAAAGCAGGCTAACCAAGCATGGGGAGCAAGCCAGTAAGCAGCACCCTCCATGGCCTCTGCATCAGCTCCTGCCTAACTTGAGTTCCTGCTTTGTCTTCCCTCCGTGGACTGTGACTCTGGATATGTAAGCCAGACAAACCCTTTCCAAGTTGCTTTTTGGTAATGGTGTTTCATCATAGCAACAGTAACCTTAACTAAGATATTGTCTCAAAAAAAAAGAAACCCGCAAGAGATCCACTAGTAGAGTACTTACAAAACACACAGAAGCCCTTGGGTTCTATGTCGAGCACTATAAAAAGAATAACTTGTTAATTATTTTTTTTTTTAAAGTCTGGGCTGGGAAGGTGGCTCACCATACAGGTGCTGGGAACTGAACCCAAGTCCTCTGCAGGAGCAGTAAGTCCTACTGAGTGTCACATACCAATTTTGTTGGTTCTTCATTTCCTTTTAAAGGCTCTAGTGTCATGAAACAACTCATGTTACATTTGCATGCTTTGTTACTATTAACTTGTCTCTGTTAATCTAATTCCAGAGCTGAGACAGCAGGGGAGAAACCTGTGCCTCCCTCCCATTTGCCAGCATCAGCTACTGACCCTGACCCAAGAGAAACATAAATCTGGCTGAGTAAGGCCTGGAGTTAAGTAGTTCTTGAAGCATCCCCCAGACTCCTGGAATCTTGGTGGAAGGCATTCTAGTTTTCTTCACAGGCTGTCAAACCTCCCAGTCTACCACCAGTAGCAGCTACACTGAGGCTGTCCTGTTCCCAGTATACCCCAGTCTTTTAAGCCTTTTCCCCTCTGCAAATGCATGCTGCCCCCTGACCTGAACACCCTCCCATAGTTTTCTACCAGCTAAACCATCTGGACTGGACTTAATTTGTTGGGTGCCCCTTCCTTCTCATAATATAACTGTATTCCAGTCCGTAGTTCTACTTGAAGGTGTTTCTTTCTCTTTAAAATAATTATTCTAAATGTTTTATTAGCATATATTAACTATGAATTAAATGGGTTACACTGTGATAATTTTCACACATGTATATGTTTTATTTATCATACTCACACCCATTATATTCTCCCCTACACACACGCATGGAGAAAACCAACTCCTGTTAAGTTTTCTTTACTTGCATGTGTGCAACATGGCATGCCCCCACCAAATATATAAACCATACAATAATTTTTTAAAAGAACTTGTGAAGGGGTAAATAAATGTAAAACCAAGTGAAGAGGGTGTGTCTCTGAGCAGTAAGTTAGTCTTTGGAAGCAATCAGAGCAGGCTGGGCAGGAGAGTTTGTGCAATGGTTAGCTTTGTTCCTGTAGCAGAGATAAACCAACTTACAAAGATAAAAGGGATGCCTTGGCTCACAGTTTTGAAGGCTTCAGTCTATGGTCCCTTGGCCACATTGCTTTTTAGCCTATGGGAGGTAGTACACATCGTTACAGAAGTGAAAGACAGAGGAAGCTGCTCACCTCTTGGTAGCCACAAAGCAGAGGACAGTGAAGAAGGGCCCAGAACCACAAAATTCTCTTTGAGCACATGACCCTAATGGTTTCACTTCCTTCTCCTAGGCTTCATCTGGAAGGCTCCACAGCTAATAGTACTGTGGGTTGGGGATCAAGCCTTAAACACATGGACCTTTGGTGTGCATTCAAGAGCCAAACTGTAAGAGTACATTTCCAGACACTGCATCTCAGGCTCTACCTTCATACAAAGTCAAAAGGAGCTCCTGCCAGCTGCTCATGTGAGGTCCCAAGAGGACTCCCTCAGACTCTTTCCTAGAGTCCCTCTCAAGATCCCAAGAACTCCTTCTTCCTCTCTGACAGGCAGAGGATGAAGTGGGGCCATCTTTCCACTCAAGGTTGGATCCTCCTCCCAAGCTCCAGTCCCTAGGTGTATCTATGGAAACAAATTTGCAGACTTGATACTGCAGGAAACTGCTGGTGAAGGGCTGGCTACTGGTCCTGCCAGCTCAGAAAGACAGCTGTAGGGGCAAGAAACAGCAGCTGGTGGGTGTCCGCTAGGAACAGCCTGCTGTGCATAGAGGGAGAAACCAGAACAGTAAGTGTTGTGTGTGTGTGTGTGTGTGTGTGTGTGTGTGTGAGAGAGAGAGAGAGAGAGAGAGAGAGAGGAGAGAGAGAGAGCAATGGATGTTGTGTATATGTATGTGTACGTGTGTGAGAGAGTATGTGTGTGTGAGATCGAGAGAATGTGTGCGTGTATATGTGAGTGTGTATATGTGTTTGTTAGAGAGAATATGTGTGTGTGAAAGAGAGTATATGTGTCTTTGTGTATGTGTATGTGAAGAGGATATATATGTGTGTGTGCTCATGTGTATGTTTACAAAGCTAAACCAAAGAGCTATAGTTTGGAGTCCTTTTAAGAACTCCTGGACAAAGTGGCATGGGGGGGCGGGGGCAAAGCCAAGTGTGTGACTGGAGTCACCCCTTGGAAAAAGTCGTCTTTCAAAGACAATTAGTCTGTCAGGGAACAGGACTTCCCACATAATAAGGCAAACGAGGATTAGAGAACTAAAAATAGCTCCAGGTTCATTTTGCCAAGACTCAGCAGGCCATTCCAAGCACACACCTTCCTTTAAGGTGATGCAGCCACCCCAGGCTGAAAGCACAGGAGAACAGCAGAAGCTTCTGCAGCAACAATCCCTTAAGTGCAAACAACGAGCAGCCCACGGCAGGGGCCGTTCGCAGAGTCAGGGTGCAAAGCTGTGCTAAGAACGCACGTGGCAGAACCTCGTTCTGCTTTTAGGGTTTGTTTGACTTTTTTCATTTCAGATTATAATATAATAACATCATCCCTCTCTTCCCTTTCCTCCTTCCAAAACCTCCTTGCTATCTTTCAAATTCATGGCCTCTCTTTTTCATTGCTATTGCATGCACATATGTATGTACACATATATTCCTAAATATAACCTGCTCAGTCTGTATAATGTTACTTATATGCATGTTTTCAGGGCTGACCATTTGGTACTGGATAACCAATCAGCGTGTTCTTCCTATTTCTCCTGCTCTCAGCGTTCCTTAGTTGCCTGTCACTCTTTGTGCAGGATCAGGCCTCTAGGTCTTTCCCCCAGCCAGTGTGGCCTGTCTATTGGTGTCTTTCTTCAGCTCATGTTTCATCTGTCATGTCGATGAGTGTGAAAGGGTCTTGTGTTGCTCTGGCTGGCCTGGGCAGCACTAAGACAGAGGACTGTGGACCTGGGAACTTCTCAAGAATTTCTAGGAATGGAACACAGAACACTGGCAATTATGTATCATCTGTTTTCCCAGATGCTAAGCCATGAATTTGAAAGATGGCAAGGAGGTTTTGGAAGGAAGAAAGGGAAGAGAGGGATGATGTTACTATAATCTTGAAATGAAAAAAAATCAAACAAACCATAAAAGCAGAACACAATTCTCCCACGTGCGTTCTCAGCACAGCTTTGCACCGCTGACCCTGCGAACAGCCCCTGCCCTGGCTGCCCCCTGTCAGTCATGACCAAGCTGTCTTGCCACGGCACTGGACACAGAGAGCCCCTGGCTACCTGTTTCTTGGCCTCAAAAGAGATGTCAGTAGTCCCTACATCTTAAAGCTATCAGGTGCATTCAGGGACACCGCATGTGCTCACAAAGGCCAGCAATTACTTACGGAGACCAGAGGTCTTCAGTGCAGCTGGGGGGGGGGGGGGGGACTATGGACGTGTGCCTTTGAGCAAGGAGACAGGCCAGCTTTGGTTTGCATATATTTACCCCTTCACAAGTTCTTTTAAAAAATCATTGTATGTTTATATATTTGGTGGGGGCATGCCATAGTTGCACACATCAAGTAAAGGAAAACTTAACAGGAGCTGATTTTCTCCTTCTACCACATGGGTTCCCAGGATGGAATTTACGTGGTTAGACTTGGAGGTAAATGCGTTCACCTGCTGAGCCAACTCACCAGTCCTATTGTACTATCACATGCTGGCCTCATACTTGTGATCCTCCTGCCTCCACCTCTTCAGGATATCCTACTGGTGTGAACCACCACAACTGACTGTCATAAATAATCTTTCCCTCTTCCTCCCTTCACCTTCTCCCTCTCTTTCTTTCCTCTCCCTCTCCCTCTTTTCTCCTCCTCTCTCCTGCTCGTTCTGTTCTGTCTCTGTCTCTCTCACACATAGATACACTGTACTTTGATCATATTTCTTCCTCCCTCCCCCTCTTCCCCCTAACCTTTCTCCTTTCTCCCCCAAAGCACCCCTTCTTGTCTCTCGCTGTCCCTGAGTGAGCCCCACTGCATCTTGATTAGCGTTGTGTCATGAATGGCTGGTGTGGGGCATTTACTTGAGGAAGGGCAACCTTATCAGCAACTACACCACTAAGGATATGCCTTCCCATCTCCTGCAACCATTAAGTACTCACAGCTCCTCTGGGAGGTCTAGGACTTCATGAGCCTGTCCCCTCTTCACAATGGAAGGCTGGTGGGCCAGTCTTGTGTGGGTGGCCATCACCGCTTTGGAGTCCGACTTGAACACATGGCTACTCTATGCAAGTACTCCATCATTGAGATTCATGGCCAGACCATTTCTAGCATTTTTTTTTTAAACAAGTCAGGGGCTCACTATACTGTCTAGGTTGGCAATGGACTGTTTCTGTAGACCAGGCTGGCCTTGCGATCATCCTGCCTTTGCTTCCCGAGCAGCTGGAGGTTACACTTGTGCTGTTGTACTTGGCTGCAGGGGATCTCCCTGATTTTCAAAGCCTTCCACAGGGCTCTGTGCTGCACACGTGCCACCTGTCAGGAAGGTCATGCCACTGCAGTGTCTGTGAACTCTGCTATTGTTCACAGGGTCGTAGGGTTCCTACACCAGAGCCACAGATGTGTTCTAGATGAACAGACAAGTCATTTCCTGCTGAGACTGGAGGATTAAATAGGCAATCAGTGAATAATGGGGTCTCCTTAAGAGTGACCGATGTAGAGCTGCCGAGCTGCAGAGGCAAGGAGCTCCATGGAGCAGCCTCAAGAGTCTGACAGACTAGTCAACACTGCCACCTGGTGACAAGTATGAGAACTACACAGAAATCCTAAGCAAGAAAACATAAGTAGAGAGCCCCTGTGGAGCATCCTAGGAGCCAGTTACTGTGCAGGCGGCCCCAGTTACCTCAAATTAAGCCAGTCTTGGGCCTTTACTAGGCTACTGATATTTCCAGATCCTTGTTTTGAAACAGAGCCCCATTTTAGTCAGGCTTTCCTCAAACTTGTAATCCTACTTCTGTATCCTGAGTGTGAAGGTAACAGGCACACACCGCCATACCCTTGGCTTCTTAATCTGTCTTGAAACACCTCAGAAAGCTCGTTGTGCCTGTCACAGATAGTCCTTCCCTAACAAGCAAGACCTTTGTACTTTCTGTTATTATCCACCACTTTGGCCTCCTTTCAAGGGTCCCCTGTGCTACAGGTTCTGGCTCCTTCCACTGGGCAGGACGTTAGTGAGATTCCTTGTGTATCAACAGCCCATTCTTTTATCATTGACTAATGGCCCATTGCATGAACATGCCGTAATTTGTTTTCTATTATACGGATGATGAACATTTGGGCCGTTTCCAGCTTGGGCTGCTGTAATGGTGAGCTAGTATCACACAGAAATCTTTTTGTGACTGTGTTTTCACTTCTCTTAAGCACAACACCACAAGTCAATGTGGGATTGAATTTGTGTTATTTGACTTGGTGGTAGATTCCTTTATTCATTAAGCTATTTCACTGGCCCTCTATGGTTTTGGCTTTTGTTGTTGTTGTTTTGTAATTGCATGATGGGAGATAATATAACAATACAGACATAGTGGGTCTTCTTCTATCTGTGGTCTCACTTTCTGAAATTTCAAGTACCATCTGAAAATATTAAATAAAAGTGCCAGAAATAATCAATTCATGTGTTTCCACTTGTTCGCTGATCTGAGTGGCATGATGAACTGTCATGGCCTCTGCTCCATCTTCCCCAGGGAGGACATGAATCATCTCTTGGTCCAATGTATCAATGTATCAACACTAGTTCTTCTCAGTCACTTAGCCATCACAGTTACTATGACCGACTGCCAGAGCATCACAGTGCTTGCATTTAGGGAACCTCTGCTTTTACCAATAATGGCCCAGGAGCACAAGACCAATAATTTGCATATACCAGAGAGGCTGAGAATAAAGTACATACAATACAGAACTACATGAGGTTTCATGCTCCACTGAGGACATCATAGAACATACTCTGATAGATAGATACAGCTGTACCTGAGAACAATGTTACAAGAATGTCTACTAGGCTTCCAAAGATGAATAAAAATGGAATTTTTAAAACAGGCGAAACACTCAGAGGCACTGTGGCGTAGCTCTACCACAGAGTACATACTGACCTTTGGAGGCCCCGGCTGTATGCCCATCAGTCCCCGCCAACATTCAGGTATCCATTTTTAAAAAGGTTTTATTTTATTTTGAGTATGTGTAGCTAAGTATGGTTTTGTGTATGAGTTCAGTGCAGAGGCCAGAAAAGGGCATCACATTCCCAGGATCTGGAGTTACAGGTGTGTGTGAACCACCCACGACTGCTGGTATAAAACTAGTGTCCCTTGTAAAAGCAGCGTGTTCTTTTAACCATGACCATCTCTCTAGCCCCCTTGAGAAAAAGAAGGGGTACACAGAAGGGGGTGGAGAGAAAGGACATGGGAAGAGTTGGAGGGAGGAAAGGGAAGAGGGGAGTGATGTAATTAGATTTTAATTTAAAACATTTAAAATGTAAATGCAGGGCTGGGGAGATGGCTCAACAATTAAGAGCACTGACTGTCCCTCTAGAGGACCAGGGTGTGATTTTCAGCACCCACATGGCAGCTAATGACTGCAGCAGCTAATGTTGCCTGTGACTAAAGTTCCACAGGTTCTGACATCCTCTTCTGGCCTCCATGGGCACTGTACAAATGTGCACAGGCATACATGCAGGTCAAATATCCATATACCTAAAGTAAAAACAAATCTCAAAAAAATGTTTAATGTGAATGTAAAGAAATTTTAAGTATTTATGTGTGAGTGTTGGTGTGCACGTGCCATGATGTGTGTGTGGACATCAAAGGACAACTTTGGGGAGCCCCGTCCTCCTTCCACCTTGTTGAAATGGGGTTCCTCTTATATCTGCTGTTAAATGGCTTACTCCAGGTCGGCTGGCTCATGAACTTCTGGTGCATACTCCCATCTCCACTTCCCAGTAGGAGTGCTGGGGTTACAGATGTGCACCCCTTTTTGAATCAAAAACTAGTCAGCACAGTTACCTTTCAGAGTCCTGTCCAGAGTGATCCATTACAGTCAGCACTGCCTCCCAGTCTCTCCCCCTCCCTTCAACCCATTTAGCTGTGAATCCACCAATAAATTAGCCTGTCAGAATCCTCACGAGCCAATCACTTCCTCAAAGTCTGACCTCTGAACATTGCATTAAAGACTCAGTCTTCAACAGGTGAGCCTTGTGGAGATACACTTGAGACTCTAGTTACAGCAGGTAGAATACCTCTTTAGGCTGAAAGAGACTACAAGAGGCATGGCAAATGAACACAATGTATGCCATTACTGACTGGAAACAGGATGGGGAACAGCAAATGGTATTTTGGGGAAACCATGGATGACAGAAAGTATTACACTGATATTTGATTTCTTGGGTTTGAGTAAGGGTGTTATGGTAAGACATTCAGATAAAGTCAAATGTAAAGGAATAAGAAACTCCACAGAAATTGCTCAGAAATTAAAAATAGAACTACCAGGTGATCTAGCAAGCCCACTTTCTGGCATTGCTACAGTTTGTTAAGTATCTGCCACTAACTTTTCAAGCTTATTGAACATTGGGTGGATGAATTTTTTGTATATAAAATAAGTATTGGCAAAGTTGACTTTCCAAATACCCCCAAATTAATTTTGAAGGCCTAGTAAAATTGATGAACCTCTGTAAACAGAACCAAGAGGAAGACTAGAAAGAAGCAATCTCAAAAAGGACACAATTACAAGCCAAACAGAGACTAAAAGGAAAGGAAAATGAACTCAATGACAACAGAAAAAGTTTAAGAAAAACTTTAAAAAATTTAAGCAACAGAAATATAACTAGTCCCTAAAGCTAATTAACAAATCTACAAACACACCAATCCCAATTTAGCAGGAAATACAGACACTCAAAGAATACCAACTCTTCCAGAGATGGGGAAATCATGACATTGGGTAAATCTCAGGAATGCCTGGATTCTTTAACATTAAAAAAAAAATCAATATAGTTTGTCACATTAGTAATGATCAGCTTAGGGCTGGAGAGATGGCTTGACAGTTGAGATGTGTACTGTTCTTGCAGAGGACCTGTGTTCAACTCCTGGCACCTACATGTATTCACAATGGCCTGTAACTCCAGCTCCGGGAGACCTGATGTATTCGACCTCTGTGGGCACCCACGGACATGTGTGCATACCCTCACACAGACACATATAATCACATGAATTAAAAATGAAAAATATGCTTACTACAAAGACACAAATGTATTTACTACTGCTTAAGAAAACTTAGTTTTAAAAGAAGAAACAAAAATTCTATTATATTCACAGTCATTTTTATTAAGTTACACCATCACAAAGAATACAGGACGGACTATACCTAACACTTGATAACAAATCACTTTTGGATCCACTCTCTACCTAGTTCTAGACACTTTCAAATAGTATGGCATTTTCAAAATACATATATAAAGAAACATTTCAAACATGAAGTGACTTGTCTCAAATATCAATTATCATCTTAATTTTGTTGGTTCTCTATAATGTTGTATATCAAATGAACTGATAGCCATATATAAATAAAACATAATTGGGAAAAATAAATCCAGTGACAAATGTAAATTCAACTTGCCAATGGCTCTTACACGTTCTTGGAGTAAAGATAGAGATAAAAATATTAATGCTACAGTTTATATTCACAGTTGTAGCTATCTTTCCTTCTCAAGTTTGCAATGCACAAATTAAATGATGCTATTTCAATTGAAAAAGTATAGTCCCCCAAAGCTAGAGAAAGCAGCGCATAGTTCCCACAGGAGCCTATCTCAGAACCAGGGACCATTCCAGTACTAGCTGGGTATTCTGTACTAACATCTGTATGCCAAAGACTTGCAGGCTGTGCTCCACAGAACCCCTCCCATGCCATCCATGCAGTGTGAGCTAGTGGCCACATGCCTACGAGAGCAGTGTGAACTTCTGATGATGAGGACATGATCTTGAGCAATCTCTATTGAATACCGCAGTGATTCATTCTTTTATGAGTGAATGGAGATGATACGTACTGCAATTATCAAGAAGGAAAAGTACAAGATGGACAATCTTCTAGTATGGGATTTGAGGATGATGTTAGAAGACGTACTAATCGTGTCGAAAACCATTGATAAGATGATGGGCATAGCTCATGGGGATAATACAATGATAGGTATAGCTCATGGGCTAAATAAAGTGGTGGGTACAACTCATGGGCTGATACAATGATGGTACAGCTCATGGATTATAAATGATGGGCATACTCATGGGCTATACAATGATGGGCATAGCTCATGGGCTTAAATACAATGATGGGCATAACTCATGGGCTAATACAATGATGGGCATAAGCTCATGGGCTAATACAATGATGGGCATAGCTCATGGGCTAATACAAAGATGGGCATAGCTCATAAGCAAATTCAAGTTATTTAGCAACTTGATTTCAACAGGCAAGATGGCGTTAAACTTAAACCTAACAGCCAAGACTGGGAATGGAGCGATCTGGAAGAGCCATAGAGGAAGGATTGCCTCACCAACAGGTCCATAGGCTATGAATCAAACCAAAAAGGACTATTCTTATATCTTACAATCTAGTGGAATTCTCTAAGTTTTGAACTTGCTTGGCATCCATCACCCATTCTTCACTGGCATCTCTATCCTTTGGTGCAGGAATGCCTGTCCTGCCATAGTATTTTAGAAGTAAATAACTTACTTGGTCTCACAGGTTCACAGCTTAGGTTGGATAGTCAAACATCTCAGTCATATCTGATTCAGGTGAAAGACCAAACTCTGGACTTCAGACTTTACAGCTGGGGCTGGAAGTCAGACTTTGGGAGGTGCTGGAGCAGAGTGAACACACGCCATGCATGGACATGAATTTGGCGGAAGCAGCAGGAGCGTCGTGACAAGGAATAAACTGTCTCCTTAAACACGTGTACTGAAGGCCTAGCTCCTAGTGCAAAATGAATTTGAAACAGGGCTTTCCAGAAGTAATTAAGGCTAAGTGAGATTCTAAGGATAGGGTTCTAGTCAATGGGACTGATAATTAATGAGAGAGGCATCTCTCTTACCTAGCACATGAACCAACAATAGTCTGTGTAAGACACACTGAGAAGACAGTCATAAGTCATCAGGATGATGGTGCACGCCTATAATACCAGCATTTGACAGGGGGTGCAAAAGGATGAGGAGTCCAAGAACATCTTCAAGCTACATAGACTATCTGACGCCAGCCTGGACTACATACTACATAGGATCCAAAGAAAACCAAAAAAGGAAAAGCAGATGTCTGTGAGTCAGGAAGAGAAGCCTGTCGGGAATGAGGTCAGATGACTCTAAAGCTCCAGGACTCTGGGAGACACTTTCCTTAGGTCACCTAAGAGATGCTGTTTCAGCAGATCCAGAAGACTAATTTTAGAAAAATGGACTTTAAAAGATGAACAGAGTCTTAGAAACCTGTAAAACTACAATCAGAGCTAATGATTCTGCCATCCAAAATCAGAAACAAAGAACAGGTAGGGTAGTGGGCTAAAAATGCATTTTGAAGAAATGGTATCAGGCTGAAAATTCCTCAAACTTGACCTATGGATTGAAGCATCTCAACAACTACAAAAAGATACCCACTCAAGGAAATCCACACCAAGATAACAGCACAGTGGAACTCAAAGATAAAATGACTACAGCCAAATAATTTTCCAATACTAACCTTCAAATTTTCAATCAAAAGTTTATACACAACAGTCACCTGGCACCACTCCAAAAGTATACTGGAGAGAGGCAAGCTCCTCAGTCAAGGTTCTCACAATCAATGCAACGTCAGTGCAAATCTACAATTACATTTTCTAGAACATAAAAAAATTCAAGGTACAAACTACTTACAATTGAGGTAAATTTTTATAAATATTCTCAGGTAACTCAGACAGATTAGAACACACTGAACATCGCAAAGGCCTCTTTCGTAAACTGACTGAGCTGTAAGTCTTCAGCCTTGGGATTAAGATGATTCCCAGAAGATGCTTACTAATCAAGATACAAAGACAAGCAGTGCAGCAGCAGGCCCTCAAGCCACTGTTGCTTAGCCTGGGGCAAAGCTGCCCTCCCATGAGCTTGGCAACACAGCAGCTGTCAAGTCTACTATTTGTTTCTGGTTGTCAACACTCAGTTACTACAACCCACACTTCCTGGGGTCACACCTCAACTCTTTCCCCTGTCCTTTCCATCTACTTCCTTTGTGTTCTTTGACCTAAGGCTGAAGGACAACTGCTCTACCATTTCTGACCCTGGGCAAATTCATCATGACTTGTCAATCCTTTGTATCGATTCCTAAAATGGCCATTTGTCTCCTTAGAATTTATCTCCTCATCATCAAGGGACTATGTACCACAAGTAAATGTCTTCTTTCCACAATGTATATCCTACTCTCTCACAGATTTGGCAATGTGCATACACATTAGGATTTGGAAGCGAATTTCTGTTTTCCATTCAGGAAATATTTTTAAAATATAAAACCTCCTTTCACAGTCTAGTGGGTTATGTCCCACATCAGGAGCTATTTCAATAACGTTTAAGATAACAGTCCTAAATTTCTTTGTAGCTCTCAGAACCATGACAAATGCTCAAAACCAACCAAACAAACAAACATACCCTTGAATGCACTACACTTATCCAGTGTGGATTCTCTTTTGCTGACCATAGACTGAATACTCACTAAAGGCTTGTCCATATGCCTTGTTTCCCCTCCAGCATGAGTTTTTCTGATATTGAGAAAGAGATGAACTCTGGCTAAAAGCTTTTCCACATTCTTTACACTTATAGAGTTTTTCTCCAGTGTGGGTTTTCTGGTGTTTTGTAAGAGATGAGCTCTGGCTGAAAGCTTTTTCACAGTCCTTGCATTTATAAGGCTTCTCTCCAGTGTGTGTTCTCTGATGCCGAATAAGGGCTGAGTGGTCACTGAAGGCTTTAGCACAGTCACCACATGTATAGGGCTTCTCCCCAGTGTGAGTCCTCTGGTGCTGTGTCAGGGCTGAGCAGTAGCCGAAGGCTTTCCCACACTTATTACACTGATAAGGCCTCTCCCCAGTGTGAGTCCTCTGGTGCTGAATGAGGCCCGATCGGTCACTAAAAGCTCTGCCACATTCGTTACACTTGTAGGGTTTCTCTCCAGTGTGAATGACCTGATGCTGGGTGAGGAACGTGCTTTGGCTGAAGGCCTTCCCACATTCGTGACATTGTAGGTTTCTCTCCCGTATGAATTCGCTGATGTTGAGTGAGGTAGGAGCTCTGATTAAAGGCCTTGCCACACTCGTTACACTCATAGGGTTTCTCTCCAGTGTGGATTATGTGATGCCGAATAAGGGCTGAGCGGTGGCTGAAGGCCTTCCCACACTCGAGACACTTATAGGGCTTCTCTCCAGTGTGAATCCTCTGGTGTAGGGTAAGGTGTATGCTCTGGCTGAAGGCCCTCCCACATTCGTTACACTCGTAAGGCTTTTCTCCAGTGTGAGTTCTCCGATGCAGAATGAAGGCTGAGAAGTAACTGAACACCTTCCCACATTCCTTACATTGCCAAGGCTTCCTCCCTGCACATGGTTTCTCTCGTTTAATCATTTCTGAATCTGTAAAATTCTTAAGCCAACCACAATTATGAAGTTTCTCTCCTGGGTGTTGAACAAGTAGTGGCAGCTGACTAAAATTCCTTCTAAATTCATCACGTTGGTAGCCTCTCTCCACAGAAAGTCTCTTCTGAGGGACCAGCTCTCGTCTTGGATGCTTCTCATGGTTTCCCTGCCGATTTTCTTCAGGGTCTTCACAGCCCCTGGCCCTTTCCTCAGGAAAGCTGTCCAGTAACACTCCAGGGGATGATTCCTCTCCAGAAAAGAGCTTCTCTGGAGTTAGCTTCATGCTTTCTGGTATTGTCTCCCACTCTGAAAGAAACAAATTACACACAAGAGAAAAATAACTTCTACATTAGAGAATAATAAAACAAAGAAAAATGCTTGCAGAAAACACATAAACTTCAAAGCTCTCAAAAAGAGCCTTGTACTGTTGGGAGGGCGTGAGAAAAAAAGATGGCTGACTGAGAAAAGACGCTGCAAAAAGGGAAGGGGTGAGCAGCCAGGCAGTACTGCTTTAGTCAGCAAGGTAGGAAGTAAAGAACAGTAACAGAACAAAGCCTCTCAGTGCTGACTTGAGGAATGACAGTCAAAAACAGGGTCTGTGGGACACAAGGATGAGATCAGAAAAGAAGCTTCTAAGAGGGACTTAGTCATTGTATTCATACAGCCTTTCACTGAATACCTGAACAAAGGCCATCTTTTTTTTTTTTTTGTTTTGGTTTTTTTGTTTTTTGTTTTTTGAGACAGGGTTTCTCTGTGTAGCCCTGGCTGTCCTGGAACTCACTCTGTAGACCAGTCTGGCCTCAAACTCAGAAATCCACCTGCCTCTGCCTCCCAAGTGCTGGGATTAAAGGCGTGCGCCACCACTGTCTGGCACAAAGGCCATCTTTAATTTTCCTTCTTGCTATAACTTTTTCCCATGCTCTCATGTCCTAACTGTAACTAAAAACTAATCTTGTACACACACACACAAACACAGCATACAAATTGGTTGCTACTGTTTCAAAACAAGATGAAAATTCTAGAAGCTAGTATTCAATGTTGGATGTATCTACTAATTCAAAAGCTTAGGAGTTAGAAAATACATGACTGGACATGGTAGCACATGCCTTTAATCCCAGCACTTGGGAGGCAGAGGCAGGTGGATCTCTGAGTTCGAGGCCAGCCTGATCTATAGAGTGAGTTCCAGGACAGCCAGGGCTACACAGAGAGAAACCCTGTCTCGAAAAAAAAAAAAAAAAAACCAACAACATAAAAAAAACAGAAAACAAGAAAGAAATAAAACATGATATTCTCTGATTGCTTACTATCATTCCCAACCAGAAAAAGTACACAGAACTGAAATGGAAACTTCTAGCTCTTTGGAAAGTAAGTTATGTCAAGTGATGTTTTGCTGGGGCACACAAGTGAAAGCATGTTTTACTAAAGGAGACACACGAAAGAATGTTTTCCTGAAGCAGACACAGGTGAAAGGATGTTTGGACATCGCAATGTGAAAGGACCCATGATGAAGGAGTATAAATATGACCCCATAGACAGTGGGGGACAAGCACTGAGCACTGGCTGGGTTTGCTCAACCTCGCTACTTTGCTAAAGACACACATGTATTGGTTCAGTTTACATAGTGTTGTTGAGCTCAACTTGTGGTAACGACACCATTGAGAGAAACTCGCCCAAGAGCTGCCTGTGAGCTTCCTGTGGCAGCTTGCTGCCTCCGTGGCTTCAATTGCTGCAAAAGAAGATCAAGCTCGCCCTCAAAGAACTATTGCTGAACAGGTCCACTTCCTCCATATCCTAATAACTTTTTCCTTCCACTACCACTGCTGAGTGGTGGGCTAGAGGAGAGGTTGAACCCTTATTAAAAGTCAGTTGCAAAAAATGTATGCCTACACAGAATGAAACAGAATCATATATGAGGTAGTGGACAAGACCAAAGAAATATAATTTGCTGGCAATCTGTTGCAATAATTCATTTTGACAGAAGTTAAGATGACATCATTTTAAAACACCCATGACATCATTAAAAAAATACCATAGGTAGTCAGTAACATTCATTTGCTTAGCATATAGGAAGGTGCTGTTCTAAAATTTTTCTTAAACTATTTGATCCTCACCACAATGATGTAAGAGTATATTGTTTTATGAATGGGAACCTTGAATCACAAAAGAGGGTAACTCACAGAAATACTGAGTAGCTCAGACCAGCTTTAAACCCAGAAAACTGATTTCAAATCTTCCTGAGGGTAGAAAAGTGAGTGCTATGCCATGCTGCTTCTGCTTGAATATGGAACACAGAAATAAATCAAAAGACAGTGGACTAAGATGGAAAAAGAAAAGCATTATGCTGCAAATATAAAAGAGTGTAAAAAACAGAAAGTCAAGCAATGTAGGGGCCAGAGGTCCCTGTGTTCACAGATAAGCACTAGGGAAGCCAGGAATGTTAAATATACAGGATCGTCTGTTCAAAGGGAAGGATGTATAGCCTGTTTTTCACCCAGAGGCTGGGAGCACAGCCTGTGTGCTTTGCACTGTCTGTGTGGCTGAGACCACATCAGAGCCTCTCCCAGACCTTAAGCATTAGCTTGTTCTTCTCAGTCAGCCTATAGAACCCATCTCTATGGATGATGTCACAAGTGTTTTACAAAGAGTTTTGATGTAGTCATGTCTTTTAGCTTTATTGTACACATAGGAGTGAGTTAATTATCACCAAAAAATTTTCACCAAGTTGTGCTTTGCTTAAATATGCCTAAAATAATTATTTGGTCAGTATCTAGAAATTTGAACCAATAGACAAATTATAAAGTTTGAATAAACAAACTAAGTACTGAATTGTGTTGAGCCAGACTGCCTTCTTATCTCTCACAGATTGACACTCCAGACTGTGTTGTTTGCAGAAACGTCTGCAAAGCAGGAACAGAAACATTAAAATATCCATCCCTTTTCATAGTATTTTATTTGATTCTGGCTTTATAATCATCTCCACAGGGCTAGAGGACAACACAGGAGAGACGAGGTCTCCAGGTGGCCATTTCCAAGGGTAGAAGCAATCCGGAAAACAAGTACTTATGCGACCATTTGAGTTATATTCCCACTGTCCCCAAGAGTCACTCACCTGGACTGGCTGCTTTCAAGACATCCCTCTCTAGTTCTTCCCTATGCTCCAACTGAGAGATCACATCAGGTTTGGCAGTCGGAAGCCCTGTTCACAAGGAAAGAAGAGGAGTCTTGTAAGGAGTGTACTGATGGTGTCCTGGTCTTAAGGGAAGATTTGTTGGAGTAGGGAGAAGGGGAGAAGAAAGGGAGAGGGAGGAGGGGGCAGGTCTGGATTTCTTCAACAGTACTCCAAAGACGGTAGAAAAGCTCTTGTGAGGTGTGTCCTAGTTAGGGTTACTATTACTGTGATAAAACACCATGACCAAAGCAACTTGGAGAAGAATCAGGCTTAAACTTCAACATCAATATTCATCATTGATAGGAGTCAGGACAGGAACTCAACCAGGGTGGGAACCTGGAGGCAGGAGCTGACACAGAGGCCATGGAGGGGTGCTGCCTACTGGCTTGTTCCTCCATGATTTTGCTCAGCCTGCTTTCTAATAGAAGCAACAGCCCAAGGATGGACTCACCCCCAGTGAGCTGAGTTCTCCCCTATTAATCAGGTATCTGAAAGGAGAGAGGTACCATCCTCTCCTAGCAAAACCAGGCTTCTGTACTTCTTAGGCACATCTCCCTGGGGAGGCTTCAGCTCTTCCCATTGGGTGAGAGCCTCAACCGTATTCCAGATCAGCAATTCCTGAAAAGTCAAAGGCACCAATGCTTACCCCTGACCTCTCACCAGGTACCCACCAGAAGACTTGAAGTGACAGTAGAGGGGTGACAGGAGGAGCTGATGAAATGACCCTGGAGTCCCTTTTAATATAAAGACCCTCTGGCATAGTGTGCTCCCCAAACCTGTTCTTTGTCCTTTTAAGTCATATGGATAGGAAGAATGAGTAATGTCTGATTGTCTCATTGCTTTCTTTTTAAAATTTATTTTTTTTAAATTGGATATTTTATTTATTTACAATACAGATGTCATCCCCTTTCCCCTCACTAGAATCCCCTATCCTATATCCCCTCCTCCTTTATGCTTTTATACCATTTTGATTACATGTATGTATTAAGGTCAGTTCTAGGTTGAGGGTCTAGCAATACAATAGATGCAAATAGTCAAGGAACAAGCAAGACAATAAACACAAATAGTCAAAGAAAAAGCAAGGCATTAAACCCAATTACGTGAACACTCCTGTGATCACTGTAAAGGATTATCAGGATGACCAAAGTATCTGAGCCTACTTCCCTAACCTAGCCCAAGGTCATTTTCATGTCTGAAGCCTACTTCCTTGTTCTAGCCTAAAATGTAGATTCCTGTCTGAAATTATTTCTTTGTTCTAGCCTAAAATGTAGATTCCTGTCTGAAATTACTTCTTTGTTCTAGCCTAAGATTTAGATTCCTACCTGAAATTACTTCTTTGTTCTAGCTTAATGTCAGATTCCTGCCTGAAGCCCACTTCCTTGTCCTTGGCCAATGTCATATTCCTGCCAAGCAGCCCATTTCCTTGTCCTTAGGCCATGTCAGATTCTTGCCAAGCAGCCCCAAAGACTCTCCACCTCTCCCCCTTTTTTATTTCATTAACAAGACTGAGTCTGTCTTAGGTCATTCTGACAAGAATGCCTTCCTTACCTGTCATGAAATATGCATTATCAAAACAATGCACTTATGTCTTAGGTTGGTAAGGCTCTGTGCAAAATCTTACCCGTCCTTGCCTTGCCAGCCTGTTAAATTAATAACTCTGTCTGGGGGTCCATTATCAGTTTCAAGTCATGTACTTTGGCTGCCAGACTGTTGATGTAGTTAGATACAAACTTTAACATGATGGATAGGAATAAAAGTGTTCCCAGGACAAGAAGGGCTAGCCTGATCAAGCTATACATGCCATTCCTGAGGTTTGACCAAAATGGAAATACTGACCTCAGGCCATGGATAATTTTATTGGCAAAAAAAGTATTTTTAAGTATGAGTATTTTGACTGCATGTATGTATATGCACCACATATATGCCTAGTACCTGAGAAGGCCAGAAAGGATGTCAGATCTGGAACTGGAGTTATAGACAAAGATGTGGGCTTCTGTGTGGAGGCTGGGAACCAAACCCAGGTCCTCTGAAGGAATAGCAAGTGCTGGTGACCATTAAACCTCTCTCTCTCTCTCTCTCTCTCTCTCTCTCTCTCTCTCTCTCACACACACACACACACACACACACACCCTGTTCCAGAATTTTATCCCATTTACCATCATCAGCAACTATATACCCTTTTGATGTTTCCTAGAAGCTAGGTATGACATGGACAGGCTGTGCCAGAACCTATACAAAAGAAATGTTAGTCTTCGAGACTCCACAGAGATACCTTTACTATTTTCTTTCCATCAGTTAGGACATGTTTCACCTTGTTGGATCTCTAAAAAGCCTTTATATGGCCCATGTGGCTTACTATGTAACTAAGACTCAGTATAGATTTTTCCTATGGTCTGGCTGTAACATCTCCTCCTTAGACCTAAACTCACACCACACTGACACAGACTCCTTGGCCTCTCCAATCACTTATAGACACCTTCCCCTCCAACCAAAGCTGTTCTCTCTTGGAAAATCCCTGTACTTTACTTTCCAATTACCTATCACCGTCCTTGGTTTTTCAAAATGAACTTTTATCTTAAACCCTTTTCAAATAGTCTAGTTGATGGATACTCTTCCAGGGTCATTAACAACTTGTCAGAGACAATCATTTCTGCATTTAAAATGCTTATTTATAAATGTGTTCCTTCGCCGGGCGGTGGTGGCGCACGCCTTTAATCCCAGCACTTGGGAGGCAGAGGCAGGCGGATTTCTGAGTTTGAGGCCAGCCTGGTCTACAGAGGGAGTTCCAGGACAGCCAGGGCTATACAGAGAAACCCTGTCTCAAAAAAACAAAACAAAACAAAACAAAAATAATAATAATAATAAATAAATAAATAAATGTGTTCCTTCATGCTGTCTAGTTTATGTGCATTCTTCTGCTTCAGCAAACACCACGAGACAGGGCCTGTGGCTGTTAGTACTTTTCATCTTGCAAGGCCATTTATAGTTGTGAGAAGCTAGACCATGTGTAGTACAACAGTGGCCAAGAAGCAATACTGGGAAGGAAGTCTAAGTGAGGAATAGTTCCTGTAAGGGTCACCACTCATCAGTCTCTCAGGATGATCCTAGTGATCTAGGAAACAGGGCAGAGCAAGTTTAAGAATAGAAGAAAACATATCCATGCAGAGAAAAGAAATATAGACGTACCTGAGTTCCCGGAGCCAGTAAAAAAACCCAAATGGTTATGCCATTTTATTTTGGTTTTCCAGCACTGGGAGAGTCTGAGTCCTCAGAAACTGAGTCTAGAAGTGGATGCCAGGAGCCATCACAATTAGTCCAGCCGACAGGCACTGGCTACCGTGCCTAAAAGTTAACACGGGAACAATCCCATAACATCTCCGATACAAGATAGCTAATATGAATTTCTATCTCAGGTTCCTCCTGGACACCTTTGCAGTTACACTACAGTAGAATTCTCCTATGAGAACCTGAGTACATTATACAAATAGGTACTTCTTTTTCTTCTACTTAGTCAAAATAATACAGATCTCTTTGTACATAGATCCGTGCTTTAATTAATGATTCGTCTCTGTTCTACTCCAGCCTCAAGGGATGTTCGAAGCCGAAATATTCCTGTAAGCTTTTGAGCACTGGCTTTTCAAATGTAATACCTGCTTTCTCAGACCAGTGATGGGTTTTATGAGAAAATATCTAAAGCATTTAAAAACTAAAAACAATTAAACAAACCAAACCCAAACAGGATTCTACATAAAACCTGAGACTTCAAATCCCTGCTTTTCTTTCCTATCTGCCAAAATGGGTTTTCTCTTTCCTTAAGGAGTTCTCACGGGGACAAATGCAAATCAGTGTCAGAAGCTAAATTGTCAAAGGAATGGGTTTTAGGAGGACTGCCCACTGGCAGCTTTTCCTCAAAACCTCAATGTGGGACCCAGAAGCAGAAAGCAAAGGGCTCCACGAAGACTGCCTTACCGCTCGCGCCCTGCCTCATGCCAGGGGTAAGGACGCGAGGGTGCTGCCCCCGCGCATCTAGTTGCCGGGCACATCCGGGTCCTTCACAGCAAACTCCGAGAGGTCTAGGCTCAGCCCTCCATACTAAGCCGCCTTCTCACCGCCTAGAAAGGTACCTTGGGCGCAGTGAGCTGCTCAACCGAACTACAACTCCCAGAATCCTTTGCACATAGGACCTCGGCTTCTCACGCAGCTTCCCAGAGGATCTCGTGGCGCCTTCTACTACTCCTGCGCGAGGGCTAAGCCCTCTCAATTTCCCAGATGGGTGTCGTGTCTCTCCCATTGCTTTTGTTTTTAAATTATATTTGTTTCTTTTGTTTATTTATTTATTTGTATATATGACACAAAATGCCTATAGCGGTCAGAAGACAACTTGCTAGAGTAAGTTGTCCCTCCACCATGAATCCAGTTTGGTGGCAGTTACTTTTATCCACTGTGCCGTGTTCCAGCCTCCACTTTCATTAAACTTGTAACTGGGAACTGATACCTGCTGTGAAATGACCAAGATAAGGCCATCTTGTCCCAACTTTATTTTGTGTCAGCCTAGACACTTCTCAGCCTCCCCCAATAGCCATATCCACCTTGGTGATGCTTTGGGAATTGTCGTGACCATGGCCCAGATGTGTTTTCTAATGTATGAAAATACTGCTGAGCTTTACAAAGAAAGCAGATATTACTAGGCCACCTGGATTCCCCCAGTAATATAACACCCTCGCTCCTCCAGCTCTGATGTAGTGGTGGTTGCCTTTTTAAAAACGCTGTACTCCTGAGCTTGCACACCAAGAGATTTTTCAGAGGCACAGGCTCTCTCTTGGTCTGGTCATTAATAAGAGGACTCAAAACTTTTAATTGGCTTAATTAGTATAGTTGTCAGTAAGTAGCTCATATTGATAATTTCAGTTGCCCCTTGCTTTAAAAAGCTAGTAATTCGAGGAGAATGGTGTGTGTGTGTGTGTGTGTGTGTGTGTGTGTTTAGGGGGTAAGGGCAGATTTATTTGGATAGTGGAAGCTATAGTTAACAAAGACCATCTTAGCAGGAGATTGCAAGGCATATGTATAGAGGCTTGTGTTCAGAGGCATATGAGAGGAACCAAGGTAGTGATAAATTTGGAGTGGTCTACTTCTCCCCAAATTAATGACTACCAAAATGAAATCAAAGAAAGTGGAGCCAGAGAAGATTTGTTTAGGTTATCTTAGTGACAGGCGTGCTATTACCTTGATTTACATGAAGTAATTAAAGATGCTTGTGCCAGGCTGTTCTGAGTAAGGAAATGTGGATTTTCAATTCTACAAATTACCTCAGTTCAGAAATGACCAAGTTCCAACAAGTGTTACTGAACTGGTACTACTATTAACCATACCGGAGTGGCCAAGGCAACACCTTCTTGTCCTGGTTGTACTCTGACTCCATTTTGTGTCTGCTTGGGCATTTTCCGTCCTTATCCCATGAGCTGTCACTATTACCTCGTCAATGTGATGGTTAGCATTACACTTGACAGACCAAAAAGAGAAAAAAGAATGCCTCTAATGTCCCTAACTTATACAGGCTGTAACCCAGCAGCCCTCTTCCCTTTTTTCCCAGACATTTGACTATTCTTAAATTTACTGATCTTGTAAAATTTACTGTTCTATCAAGATAGTAGATCATAAGACTGCTATTTCTGGTTTTGTAATTGAACTTGCTTATTCTGTTCAGGAAGATAACTAGGACAATTGCAAGATATATATGTTAAAATTAGACTCTGCCTACTCATAGACAGAATTCATGTAATCTAGTGGGGTTTGCCTTTATAAGCCTTGGACTGATTGGGAGTGTTCTCAGGTATGGTCCAGGCCCCATATTGGGCACCAGTATCTAAAATAAAAAGCCTTTTCTTATTGAAATTTATTTATGGTCATAGTGAGTCTCTGAACAACCTTAGACTGATAAAATCAACATATTCAAGACTATTCCTTGACCTGGACCATAGCCCAGCTGTATAACCCAAATAATGATGTGTTCTACCAAAACAAATGCTACCAGGTTCTGCTGACCCATACCTGACAACGATATCATTGTGTTTTTTTGCCTAATAAACACTTGTGCTCAAGCTTCAGTGCCAAGAGTTCTTTGGAGACAAGAACCTACTCTTAGTCACTGGCTAGTTAAGGCCTCTGATCTGGCTTGTTATGCATAGTAGTCTATAACTTTATCCCCTGAACTATAATATGAGTCAGACTACCTACATGAGCTCTGGAATTCTGTAGATTTGTGAATTGTCAGCTGGTATATTCTCACTTATATTCCCACAGGATACTATAGTCAATTTGAGCATCCGTTTGTATTTACAGAAGAGAAAATTTGATCTGCCCAGGTCTCCAGGAACAAGCCATGATGTCAGACTGTCCTTTCTCCAATCTAGTGCCTAAATTTTAAGTAAACCTAAAGCTTCTTGTGTAAAATCTCCTTTTCTCAACACTTCTCCTCCTGCCAGTGGGCTGAGAACAAACGTGCTTCTTAGGAGATTTTCTTGTGTCCTTCTTTATGCTTGCTGGACCACAAACAAGTCATCAGGGGTTCATGCAAATAAACATGGAGATCATTGAAACCCAAGTGAAAGTATTACCACTTAGCTCAGAGGGAGTCTAGCTGGACTTTGGGAAAATCTCAATAAACCATTCGGTTTTGGTGTGGCCACATTGGGAAGTCCTACATAAAAGTTGTCTTTGGGTATCAGTGGTAGGTAGCTGTAGGCTCTAGAGGGGGAAAGAACAAAGGAAAAACTAAGGGTCTGCACAGCAAGTGATCATAGGTTGTAAACTCACTGACCCATAGCCTGAGCTGATGGCAGGGTCTTACATGGCGATCACTATGCAGATCACCTTTCCAAAAGGAAGCTATGCATTGACCTCCCCACTGTTTTCAGTCACTTTTCCCACTTCACTGGTAATGACAGTGTCTTGGACAAATACAATACTCGACACCAAGTTTATTTTGAAGAAAAGATTCAGAATTCTCAGAGACGGTCAACGGACACGTGTCAGTAGTTCCCTTTATTTTTTACTTGACATTACAAAACATTAGGTATTATCTACACACAGATCCTGTGATATTTTCTTCAAGCTGCTTATTATATAAAATACACACAAAAATGTATTCCCTGACACTCTTCTGCTTCAAGAGACCAAAATGAATTTGTTTAGTAGCATGGAGAGGACTGTTTGGCAATTTAATCTCCTCTCAGTTCCAAGAGAAACCCACCTGGATTTACTGGAATACACAAGCCCATTTCTAGGCTTTACCTTGCAAAAAGGGAATACAGACTCCTAAAGTCAAGGTTGTCTCATACCTGACCTTTAATACAATACAATACAGGGCTTAGCCAAGGAAATAGATGCATTTGGGTACTCAGGATCTAAAGTTTGGTGACAGGAAAGTGCATTGATGAAGATTTTAAATATCCAGAGATATTTTCATTCAATAGAGAGCTATTTTAGGTCAGAAATAATGGGTAGAAAGGGGTCATGTGAAAATACTGAGCTAAATTGTGTGCAAAATTTAACTTTCATAGTGGCTTCTAGTGTCATCCAAATATCAAGGTGCCTGTCTGTGTCCCTACCTTCAGGTGTGAATTCTGGCTCAAGTAGAAGTGATCAGAATGGCACCTAGCTGATAAAAATATCCTTTAGCGTTCTCTTTCTTATTCATGGTGGTGTGCCGGGTGCAAACAGTACAGATTGAATGGACACTCATACAAACCAGATGAGAGTCACAGGTTTCTGTTTATTTAGGAGGCTTGTTACTGTATTGTGAGCAATGAAGAAGGAAAAAATAGATCTTGGAAGTGATGACTAGTAAAAGGCTGGACTGTGAAAATTTAGAGAGAAAAGAGGTGGACCCACGCAGGTTTTAAATAGAGAAACTTTGGTATTCATTTAAACATTTACTGATCACCTAATATTTGCAAGGCACACTGTAAGACAGAGAGACCTATTAAATCATACCTCTAAGTGCTTACAATTCAGCTAAGATAGTTCAGGTATGCCAATTATAAGACAGAATTTAAGAGCATAATCTATAGTAGAAACACTGAAGGCAGACCCATACTGAAGACCTAGTCTCACCTTGTATCATGTGGGGTATTTTACTTAATCTCTCTACACTTCAGTGAGCACATCTGTAACATTTAGGCAACAAAATGCCTATTTCAAGTGTGAGGCTTGGTTGTTGATCTTGTCCTTGAGTGGAATGAGGTGCTTGAATAGGAATTGTCTCCAAAGGCTCATAATTATTTGAATGTTTTGTTCCTGATTGATGGAATGTTTAGAAAGGATTAGGAGGCGCGGCTTTGTTGGAGGTTTATACTGGGGGTGGGCTTTGAAGTTTCAAAAGCCCTTGCCAAGACCAGTGTGCCAAGGCCAGTCTGTCTGTCTCTCCCTATCTCTTGGCCTACTGCTTGTGGATCAGACGTAAGTTCTGCTCCAGCACTGTGCCTGCCTGTCGCCATGCTTCCACAATGATGGTCACAGAGTCGTTCCCCTGAACTATAAGCAAGCCCTGCAAATGCTTTCTAAGTTGCCTTGGCCATCATGTCTCTCCACAGCAATAGAAAAACAACTAAGACACCTGGCTTCACCTTGTGTCCCCTAGCCTATATGACTTAATCTCTCTAAGCTTCAGTATGCTCCTCTGTGAAATTCAGATAGCAAAAGGACCTTTTTCACAGATTTAGTGAGAGAATCAGTCATTCTAGCCCCTTTACAATTCACCACCGAGAGTTTACCCAAGATAAGTGCTTAGTAAGTACTACCACTACTACTAGTCTAGGAGGGTTAAATACTGGGGCACAAGAGAACAAGATCTGGGTGCCAAAAAGCTTCAGAAGAACTAAGAGCTATAGAAATTTTTGGAGAAAATAGTATTCTCCCATAATTGTGACATTCTCCAACTGTAGTAGCCTATAGCTATTTAAAGTGCAGTGATAACAAGCCTATTCTCACTATGTCTGCAGTTTCCTCTCCTAACATCTATTCTGTTGTCTGACAATCTCTCCAACTTTCTTGTGCAGTGCTTGGGATCAAATTGCAGCTCCTCATGCATGCTAGGCGGTAGTCTATCACTGAGCTACGCAGCCTCTGTGCAGAATTTTGAATATGGAGATTCATGGTTTAGTTTCTCCATGTCAGTTCTGTAGCATAGGAGGTGCACCATTTACTCAGACCCTGGAGCAGAGGTCGGGCAGAAGACAGAGGCCAGAGTTGGCAGAACGAACAAATGCTGGATTTGTAGATGTCAGGGAAACCTTCCAAGCTTGTAGGAAAGCCTGTGGTCTAGCTCATGCTTCCCCCTGCTCAGTCTATCCCTTGTTTGGCATAACGCCTCTGATGCTGAATAACTGAGGACTTGGAGCTGAACTCTTTGCCGCACACACTGCACTCAAAAGGTTTCTCCCCTGTATGAACTCTCTGATGTCTGGTGAGCCGGCATCTCTGGCTGAAGGCTTTCCCACACTCGCTGCACTCATATGGCTTGTCTCCAGTGTGTATCTTCTGGTGCTGTGTAAGAGAAGAGCGGTCAAAGAAAGCTTTGCCACACTCGCTGCACTGATAGCGGGGCTCCCCGGTGTGCACTTTTTGGTGTCTATTTAGGGAGGTGACGCCATAGAATGCTTTCCCACAGTCGCTGCATTCATAAGGCTTCCTGCCAGTGTGGATCAGGAGGTGACGGGTGAGAATGCTCTTCTGGCTGAAGGCTTTCCCACACTGCTGGCATTCATAGGGACTCTCTCCAGTATGGATTCGCTGGTGGCGAGTAAGGGATGAGCGGTCAAAGAAGGCTTTGCCACAGTCATTGCATTTAAACGGCTTCTCCCCTGTGTGAATCCGCTGATGTACAGTTAGGGATGAACGGTCAAAGAAGGCCTTGCCACACGCACTACACTCATACGGGCTTTCTCCCGTGTGGAACATCAGATGTCTACTGAGACTGCTCCTGTGGCTGAAGGCCTTCCCACACTCAGGACAGTCATATGGCTTCTCTCCAGTGTGAGTCCTCTGGTGGCGGATGAGGGACGAATGGTCAAAGAAGGTCTTCCCACACTCACTACATTCCTGGTCTTGGTGTTTTGAGAGGGATTTCTTGGATGGAGCTGACCTTTGCTGCAAGCTTTTATCCAAGGGAAGGGGCTTTTTGCAGGTCTTTGCTTTGGGGCTTTCCTTCTCTGGTTCCAACCCACCTGTTAGTGTTTGGATTTCACGTTTAGGGCATAGAGAACTTTGCCTTCTATAGATTTCTCTCAGTGTGCCTTCTGAAGCATCTGGGATCCCAGACTTAGTTTCCAAGTCTGCAACAAAGAGAAAAACAGATGCAGTTTCTTCTCTGGACTAGGAGAGAAATGCTATGACAGACATAAAGGTAATGCCTGTTCACCTCACAGCTCAAGCGGAAGGCTTGGGAATAACAGAAGAGGCTAGGGAGGAATTTGACAGCAGACTTCTCAGGATATCGGAGAATGGCCCTGGGAGTGGGGCCAATAGCTTATTAGGGTAGGTTGAGTAGAGAGCTGGGTGACCGATAAAAATATCAGAAGTGTACACAGGCAAGGTCACAATTCTGAGAAACAAGTTGGTGAATATAGATAAATAACACATAACTATGTAGAAGGGAAAGAGAACCAGTAATTGACAGGAAACGAACATGCAAACAGACAACCTGCATTTGAGCAAAGGTGACTCCTAACATTCCTCTGACCCAGACAACCAGACAGACAACCTGCATTTGAGCAATGGTGATTCCTAACACTCCTCCGACCCAAACAACAGAAGCAAACACAATCCTGCCCATCCTGTTCAAACCTACTTACCTAGAGAGACACTTTCTGGCCATGCTTCTTCCTCAGATTCATGGAGACCCCCAGTCCAGGGCTCGCCCCTTCTCTTTAACTGAAGAATCACATCAGGTCGAGGAATGGGAAGCCCTGCTCATGGAGGAAAAGAAAGGCAGGTGGCTGCTGGGATGAAAATGTCTAACCATTCTGAAACTTAATCCTGGCTTCTAAGTCTAGACTCTTCCAGAAATGCAGAGGGAAGGTCAGGACTGGGGCTCTTGAAAGGAACAAACGGCAGGCACCAGGGCAGTGCCCACAAGAGCCATCTCAGTCCACAGGCAACTAATGAGAGCTTTCCATTGGCACTGGACACTGGACAGTGGACAATGGGCACTGGCGGGATAGATCCCCTTGGCTCAAGAGGTAAGTATAAAAAAAACAAAAACAGGAATCTTGACAAAAAAAGCTAAAGGACTCAATTTTGTTTGCTCATATTTAGTATAATGCTTTTATTGAAACATGTCAGTTGTGTTTACTGTAGGAAAATTAGAGTTCTTTACAAATAAAAAGAAAAAGAATGCTTTTTATTAATTTTTCTTTCCCTCATTTATATGTGACTCTGTGAGGGGGCTGGTGACATGGTTTATTGGATACACCAAGTCTGCTAAACTGGGCTGGCTTCCTAGAATCCTGTGGTAAAAGCAAAGAACCAATCCCGACAGTTGTCCTCTGACCTTCACACATATGCTGTGGCTTATATATGCCCCACCCCTAAATCAATAAAGAAAAGGCAATTAAATGTTATAAGAACTTTTAAAAATTACATAATCAAATACTATTGACTTGTAAATTGAAGTTATTTTAATGCAACAAATTTAAAATATTAATTTTAATTAGCACAGATTTTCTACAATTTTTTTTTGGTTTTTCAAGACAGGGTTTCTCTGTGTAGCCCTGGGTGTCCTGGAACTCACTCTGTAGACCAGGCTAGCCTCGAACTCAGAGTTCTTCCTGCCTCTGCCTCCCAAGTGCTGGGTTAAAGGCGTGCGCCACCACTGCCCGGCTGTGTTGGAATCTTGATGGGGATTGTGTTGAAGCTGTAGACTGCTTTTGGTAAGATGTTCGTTTTTACTATATTAATCTTACTGATCCATGGGTATGGGAGATCTCTCCATCTTCTCATATTGTCTTCAATTTCTTTGCTCAAAGAAAGAAATTTTCTTTGCTCAAGTCATTGTCATACTAGATTGTGGAACAAGTTGCTGAACAAGGAGGCCTGTGGTTGCCCAATGCTGTTAGCACCAGGGCAGCCCATCTGTCCGGGGCTGGGTCCACCAGCTATGCACCCAAAGACATCTCCTTTGGCTCTTTTGTTTATCAGGTGGCTCTGAACTCAGGTGGAAGCGATCTGTAGCTCATGTGCCCCACACTCATTCAGGAGAAGTTCTGATTCCTCACAGGAAGCCTACTCACCCAGTGACAGGATGCTCTCATAGTTCTCTAGCATCACGGCCTTGTAGAGTGCCCTCTGCACAGGTACCAGACGCTTCCACTCATCATCTGTGAAAGTCACCGCCACATCTTCAAATGTCACCGATGCCTGAAAAGACAACCATACTCCCCCTTACAACCCTTTTCTTTCTTGCTGTCTGTTTTGTTTTTCTTGAGACAGGATCTAACTCTGAGTGTTCTATAGCATGCAGCATATATTCCAGCCTAACCCAGCACTCTTTGATGTATGGGGCTGACCCTCAGTCCATAACTGGTTGCACCAAAGGGACAGCCAAGACAGAACCACTGATCCTACAATCCTCCGGGTGACCTGTTCTGTCAGTTTTGGAAGATCACATAGAGCAACAACTACAGGTGTTTGTGCTTGGTAATAGGCCCGTAAGCACAGACTCAAGGAACTGAAGGTCATCTTGCTTTGGGCCTTTCACTGGGCGAGGAATGGAGGGTTATGAAGGAAGACACTCAGGATAAAGAAAGTGACTACATTTTTGGCAACTAATAACAGTCTTCCAGAAACAAACAAGTTCGCCTCACCTGACATCTGGTAGGTGGAGACACAGCAGCCATTCCCTCCTATGCTGCTCTGGTAGGGAAGGACAAGAGTCCTAGTGAGGAAAAAGTGTGGTGGAGAAAAGATATGAGAATGATTATTTCTGGGGTCTTGACCCACGTGGCAAGGCCCCTCCAGATATCAGAGCAATGTAGCCACCTTCATCCCCATCACCTCACAAAGAGTAAACAAAGCAAGGCCAAGAGCACTCCATACTCATTCCAGAGTTACAACAAAAGCTATGGATTTTAAAACCACAGCACATTGTCTGGTTTACCATGATCTTCAGGGCAGAATTGCATTCCCAGGAGACAGAACACAGTGAGATCCATATGATATTTATAGATTCACATTTAGTATTGCCCTGAATGCTTAATGAGCAAAAACCACGAGGAACTTTAGACATGACTATATGGATAAGACAAGTCCTGTAACCTCTTCAGAATAGCATCCCATTTATAGCTCCAGCTAATGAAGCATCTATCTCCGACACTGTAAGACTGTTCACCTCACTTCCAGAACCAGACTGATCATATCACAGCTGGGCAATGAGTGAGTAACTAGTGTTCTACCAGATACATCTTGGTCTGCTTTCCCTTGCTCTGATGAAACACTGACCAAAAGCAACTCAGGGAAGAGCAGGTTCATATGGCTCACAGTACCATTACCAAGGGACACCTTGGCGGGAATCTGGAGGCAGAAACTGAAACAGAGACCCTGTAGGAACACTGCTTACTGGCTTGCTCAGCTACTTACATAGTCCAGGCCTACCTTCCCAGGGGTCAAGTTATCCACAGTGGGCTAGGCCTTCCTATATCAATTGGCAATTTAGAACATGTCCCACAAACATGCTAACAGGCCGATGGAGGCAACTCAGTTGAGATTCTCTCTTCCCAAGTGTGCGTAAGTTTGTATTCAGTCAACAAAAACATGACAGATATAATCTGGTGTGAAAAGATGACACCCTTCTTTGTGAACATGAATTTTTAAATGCTGGGACAATATGTAGGAGATGAGTCAAAAAGTTATGAGGAGGTACTGAGTAGTCACAGGGACCAGAGGAGCAGAGTCCCCTGGAGACAAAACCAATGGATGCGGCTCCATTAGTGCTGAAATACTGGTGCTCATGGGTGCTTCCAGATGAGATTAGTGAACACCAGTTGTAGCTTTACTTATTCTTGGATTTCCAGAAGACTCTTACCTCTTCGACCTCCCTTTGCTTAAGTTAGCTAACTGGATCTCACTCTCTCACAATGAAAAGTCAGCTAAAGACCAGTGGGGTGTGGCGGTGCATGCTTGCAATCTCAGCATTGCCTTAGCCCAGACAGGAAGGGCTGAGGAGAAATGCAGCAGCTTTCTCACTGGGACCTACAGTTTTGATGTGAGGGAGGGCAGCATCATAGGCAGGGAGGACCTCGAGTCTTGAATAAACAAGAGGCAGATCTTTATCACATCAAGAATTACTACTGAAAATAGATAGGAGAAAGTCAGTCATGAGCAACTGGAGAGAACACGAACCTGGAGGAGGTCAAACTACATCAAAAGGTCTTTGATCAAGCAAGGGTGATCTCAGCATAGTTGGGTCATCATTAGATATGCACTTTAGGAAGATCAGTGGGATGAGTGGCAAGAGCCTTCAAACACAGACATTCTTAGATTGGCCGATTCTCTTCTAGAATTTATTCATTAAGTATGAGAGAATAGTCACAAAGCTTTTAATTAACCATCACAACACACCATCTTTATTGAAGGTTGTCTGCCAGCCAGCTTCCTAAGCACATTACACGTATCATCCTGTTTAATCTTTAAATAATGCAATTAAAATCTAGACTCTCCTAAGCATCTATGGCAAAAAACTTGATTAAATAATTTATTGTCTAGAGGCTAGACACAGTGGAGCGCTATCAAACACCACCATAACTAGTATTGTTGAGTGCCTGCTCTCATGAGGCTCTATGCTGAGTGCTTTTTATAAAGATAATTTAGTTCCATCTTCATACATCAATAAGAGAAGTACTGTTTCACAGCAATTAAGGATTCAGGCTTTGTAAAAGGCTAAGGTAGAACTGGGAAAAGTCTGCCTGGAAGCTTTTAATTCTGTTATAATTTATTTTCATTGAAAGATAGCCATAAGGTTAAGCAGATCTTTACCTGCAATACATCCCAGCATTCTGGGAAGCTTGATTTGCACCACTGAAATTTCATGGAACACAGAAGTATGGTGACAATCACCTGGAAGGTCGAGGCTTACCGCCAGGTTAAACTACAAACTATGATCGTATCTCAAATGTAAAAAAAACACCAGGGAAAGGATCAGTGGTGAACTGCCAACAACTTCAATGGAGTAACAGACAACTGGTCATCACATGGACTTCTAGACATCTGATGGTTACTGGTGGTTAGAACTAAGTTGTGCTAGTTCGACTTAATGGTGGTCAGATGTCAACCTGTAGAATGTTGACCTCATTTGAGACTCACAAAATATCCTGCTTGGTGGGTCTTAACCTGGTACTGTGGGTCTTGTCTGGCTGCAGTATAGTCCCTTCACCCTTATTTCCCACTATTCTTTAACAGTGCACTCTGGTCAGTATCATCTCAAAACTGCCTAAAGCCATTTGCAGTTTCCTTTAGGGTTTTCTTCACCTCAATCCGGCATCCTCCAGGAACACCCTATGCTCAAGCCAGGACATTCCAGCGCAGGCTCAGGGCGAGGAGCTGTAGGACGCATCGTGAAACGTTTTCTAGGGGACTAGGTGAGAATGGAGTGGATGCTCCAAGATTCAGGGTCGGTACCATCCACATTCACGAAGCACCCATCATGGAAAGAAAGAACGAAAGGAAGACCGGGACCTCCAACTTGAAAGTACAGGATTCTGACACACAGTGGACGTACCCTACAAGGACACTGGTAACCGTGCCGGTTCCCCACGGAACCAACACACGCCAGAGGACTCTACGTCCGCGGCTCTCGCGCAATCTGGTTCCGCTAGGCCACGCCCACTAACCCTCCCCCAAGTTCCCAGAGTCCCCATCTCTCCGCCACTTGGCTTCTGGAAGACCTAGACCCGCAACCCTCACCTTCGGCAAGAGTTCTGGGAACCTGCGAACACCTCACCGCCTCGGGTCGGGAAGGCAGTGCGCCTGCGCGAAGATTTGCGCTCCAATCAATGTGTTGCCTTTGCGTGGACTACATTTCCCAGAAGTGTCGACAGCCGGCGCGCCGTAAGATGACGCGTAAAATCCTGCAGAAGGTTGCACTCCAGATCTGTGGTGCTGAAACGGATGGGACCAGGCTTTGTGTGCTCTCTGAAACCTGGAGCCCGGCTGTCCGGAGAAGGCAGACCTGAGCCGTGTAGCTGGGGAGGAGGATCCTAAACAGCACAAGTCCGATTTCTAGTTCGTTTCTGGTTTGCCAACGTGCCTATCTTTTCTGAAAGCCAGGGTTCCCGGTTCTTAGTCTCCTTTCAGTGGACTATCCCAGATGCATGAGCCCAAAAGCATACCTGTTGCAGTCTTCCATCAAGAATTCTTGGCAGGCAGCCGTGGCATATACCTTTAATCCCAGATTTGGTAGCACGTTGGGGAATTTACACTCAACTCTGTAGCCATCATCCTGGTATGAGGATGACCTCCTTTCTACTGCTTCATAGGATACCAGGCAAAAAATGGGCTATACAGACTTTAAACTTTGTAGCTCAGTCAGTTCATTTGTGTGTGTGTGTGTGTGTGTTGTGTGTGTGGTAAACCAGGCTGGCTTCAAACTCAGAGATCCACCTGTCTCTGCCTCCAAACTGGGCTTTAAGGTGTGCACCACCTCGCCTGGCCTCTTGGTAGCTGAAAAAGGACCCAAAATTTCTAGGCAAAAGTCTCAATTTGTGAGACAAAAAAGTCAACCTTCATTTGTCCCTATGATATCTAGATTTGCCCCCTCTCTGAACTAAAAGACAGGTTGGGGCTTTTCTGGAACTAACTAGATACTGCAGAATATGGATATCAGTATTTAAGAAATATCCAGGCCAGTCGTGAGAAACTAAATGAGGGTCCCAAGCCCATACCATTTGTAATAGAGGAACTAAGGAACAATCTTTTGATAGGCTTAAGAAAGCCCCAGCATTGGGGCTTCCAAAAGGGATGGGCTCTTTCAACTGTACATTATCAAAATGCAGGGTTGACAACAATCCTCATTTGGCCATTGAATGGTCACAGATGGTCCATAGCATACGTGTCTGAACAACTGGACCCTGAAACCCAAGATGACCCCAGTATCTCTGGGGAATGACAATGACTCTTTTATCTCCCATTACTACTGTACACCCCTTTCCTAAAAACTTGGTGTCTTTGGCTATCAATGAGACCCCTCTAATATCAGTTTTTCTTAAATAGAACCTAGAATTGACAAAGAAGTAAATTCTTCTAAAGAGTAAATACATACCTTCCATGTTCATGTTCATGTTACATGTTCATGCTGGTATCTGGAAGGAAAGAGGTTTACTGAACTCCAAGAGCAATTCCATCAAATATTGACCACAGGTTTTGTCTCTCATGCATGCAATCCAGAAACCCTCCAGTGTTGATATTTCTGTTACAAGGAACATTAAAGAGATAGCTCACTTGTCACTAGACTGCCAAGGTCTTATCTCTGCTGTCTAATTTTTGTTGACCCCTTTCCCCTCTGTAAATCTCATGGATCCCTTGTAAGCCTCAGTGTGGTCCTAAGGCAGTGGAAAAGGCATCTGTGAAAGGGTTCCTCTGTAATCCTGAAAGGTGACTGCATACAGAAATCCTCAACTATGTTCCCTGAGTATTCAATGGAAGCTTGTAAAGGAGCCTTATGATACTTTGGTTGGACAAGGTCAAGAGAAACATACAATTATCTCTTCTCAGGAAAAGGAGAGTTCCCAGGGCTGCATGATATGTGCTTTAGACATGGTCACTACCCTAAGACCGATTTGGAGTAGTTCACTAAGTCTTGCCAAGTCTTCAACTGGCTATTGGTCTTCATGGATACCCTCACTGAATGAACTAAAGCCTTTCCAGCCTGTGCTGAAAAGACTTGCGAAGTAGCCAAGGCACTCTCTCAAGCAATTTTGACCTCGCTCAGAATCTGCAGGTGTTTCAAACCATGACCAAGACATTAGGTAGCAAATACAGCTTGCCCAACCACCACTGCCCTCAGGAAAGGTAGAAGCCTTAAATGATAATCTGAAGAAGCTAAAGAAGAAAACCTCCGTGTGACTTTCTACTGCCGTGACAAAACACTATGACCAGGGCAACATAGAAATAGTTTACTGGGGGCTTACTGTTTCAGCGGGGAAGTCCAGGGCCATTATATATGACTCATTTGGGCAAGCAGGGATAGTATAAAGGCATGAGCAGATGAGGTAAAAACCGTGGCCTAGGGCTGGAACATGACTGTGTGAACAACCTCTACCATGAATACACAAATTCTGATGTCAAAGGCAACATATGTTTAATAAACTTTAGTCCTTTACTGGAGTTAGATACGAACTTCCCAAACTTTGTTTCATTCACCCCCTGGATCCTTCCCGCGGTTCTTTCCCGGTTCCGCAAAACTGACGTCTACAGGTCATGCCAGGTACTGATTGGATCTGATCAATTTGGCTACTACCTGAGAAAAAGAACCCAGAACTAGCCCCGCCCTCGCCCCGCCCCTGCCGGGGGGGGTCCTAGCGCGAGGACCCCTAAGAAGCTGTCCGAAGTTGAGCCTGACTCAGTTTCCATTGTGGTCCATGTGGGCAGTTTTTCGACCACTGTGTTCGCTGAATGGTGGCCCTCGAGTCTCAGCACACCTCTTTGCGCTGCTGATGGACGTCTGACGAGGCGCGGTAGCCGCCCGTCGCCGCAGGCGGTGAGGAAGGCGGTTCCAGAGGCAGCCGGTGTCGCTGCTCCGGCTCCAGCATGGCGGCGGCCGTACGCGCTGCGGGCTGTCTCCCTGCGCTGTGTGGCGTGCCGGCAGGTGAGCGCTGGGACCTGGACTGAAAGCACACGCGATCAGGGGTCTTTCCTTCGGGTGTGTGAAGTCCAGGCTCCAGGAACGCGAGAAGTCGCCGAGCCTCTGATCCCGATCTCCCATTCGGGTCGGGTTGGCTTGTGACCTTGTGCGCCTTCTCTCCTCTGGTCGAGCGGTTTGAGATTATAAGGAGTGAACTGGGCAGTGTGCTTTCAGCTGGGGAAACCTCTCGGGCCCACTCTGAGGAGGCGCGAATGTAGCAAGCATCGTCTGTGGTTCATAGGGCGATGTCAATCCCTCTTTCGAGTCATAGTGCTTTCAGGGAAGCTCAAAACTAAAAGACTATCAGAATCTTGCAGAGTCTTTTAGATTAACTAGCTGTCATTTTAGCACCAGGGCCTATCTGTTTGCCAGAATATACTTTGGCTGTCACCGTCTTCCTCCCGCCCTTCTCAGTTGTATGCAGATCTCTAGCACAGTGTTGACTCCTACGAACGGCTTCTCGCTAGACAGTGTACTCTTTTATTAGACCCAAGGTCCAGGTCCTGAAAGTTCATTTTATTGCAATATTTGACCTGAAATCACTTGATAGGGTATGTGACTTGAGCCTTCGTTTGTTTTGCCTGCGTTGAAACCATCTCCTTAAGGCCTCTGTCGAGGTGAGTTGTAACATTCACAAGCGCTTACCCGTGTGTCAGAAACGATCTTAAGCTATTTATGATTTTATCCCTCCATATTGTCTTTCACGGTGCCTTGATGATTCTGTTGCGTTCTCATACCACCCCACACCCCCACTGACCTTTTTGTTTTTGAGACAAGGTCTTATTATGGCCTCAATTTTTTAAACCTCCTGTCTCAGCTCTAAACACTGGAGTTATAGTTGTTTACTATATTTAATCTTATAGATGAGGGAATTACAGCACATAGAGATGAGAAACTAGCTCACAGATTAAGATTTAAAAGTTTACACCCATAATGCCTTGCTTCAAGTCCAGTCCCATCTCTTTCCCGCTCGTGATCCATTTAAAGTGTACACCTCAGTGTTTTGTTTTAGTGTTTTTGAGGACGGTGCATTTATCATCACAGTCAGTTTGAAAACATTTCCATTACTCCAAAAGAAAAGACTGTACTTTTTAACTGTTGCCCCCACCCCACACCATCTCTCACTAGCCCTTAACAGTAGGTGACTACTGATCTATTTCCCATCTGTCCATAGCTTGCCTGTTTTGGGCATCTGGTTTCTGTGATTGGCATCTGTCAATAATGCAGTGCTGTCAGGATTTGTCCATGCTGTGACATACTAGTCCCATGTGGCTTGTGAGCCAATAATTCTCTTGTGTCAATACACCACATTTTGTTTATCCATTCATTGGTGGATGAACATTTGAGCTGTTTCCATCTTTTGGCTGTTAGGACTGATGTTAAAACACTAGGATGCTGTGCTTCTTTCTGTTCTCATATCCGTCCTCTTGTGTGTATTTCATGACTGGAATTGCTTGTTGAAGTGATCGCTCCATGTTTAACTAAGGAACTACCAAGTAGCTGGACCATTTTATAGCTCTGTCAGCACTGTGTAGGGGCTTCAGTTTCTCTTTGCCAGCACTTGTTACTGTCTCTTCTGTTGAGATAACCAAGCTGTGACAATATACTAATTTTGTGGTTTTGATTTCCAATGGGCTCATTTTCATGTGCTTATTAGCTATTTGTGTATGTTCTTGAAGAAATGTCTGTTCAAATCTTTTGTCTCTCTCTCCCTCCCCCTTCCCCCCATGTGTGTGTGTGTGTGTGTGTGTGTGTGTGTGTGTATGTGTGTATGCGTGTGTTTAACTTGACTGTGCGGTTCTTGACCATGAACTTCTTAGATTAGAGGTCTGTGCCATGTTAAGATGCCAAAGATTGGAAAGACTTGATATGACCTTGTGCATGCCAGGCAGGTACTGAGCTTTAAGCTCTAGTGTGTGAAGACTTGGACCCCATCTGTGGAGCTGTTTATGGAAGCTTAGGAGGAGGAGCCGCTCTGGAGGTAGTGAGTCAGTGGACAGGGCTATGAAGCTTTATAGCCTGCTCTCCATTCCTGATCACCTGCTTCCTGGGTGTGGATGTGGTGTTCTGCCATCTTGTCATCCTTGCTTGCTGCCATGACTGCTCTTCCATGATGGACTGACTGTATCTCTCTGGGACTGTGAGCCCGAATAAACCCTTTCTTCCTTAAGTTGCTTATTCCTGGATATTTTATCACAGAAACAAGAAGTAAATTTTTGTTTTTTGAGACACGTCTCAACAGCTATTGTTGAAATCACTCTCTAGCCCATGCTGTGTTTGAACTTTCCATCCTCCTGTCTCAGCCTCTCTAGCAGCTGGGTCTGTGAGCCTATACTAACAGGCTTAGTAGCTTCATGTTCATTTTTCAGTTGGGTCGACTTTTTATTATTGATTTGGAAGGCTTCTTTGCATTTTCTAAAGATAAGTCTCTTGTCAGATAATTTGCAAGAAAAAAAAAGTATTTTTGGAGACAGGCTCTTGTTGTGTAGTTCTGGCTATCTTGAAACTCACTATGTAGAACAGGTTGGCTTCAGATTCACAGAGATCAGCTGTCTCTGCTTCCAGACAAGGATAAAAGGAATGTGCACCATGAATAAACATTTTGCATGCTGACTTTAAGACCCCCTCTGCTGCCAAGGTTCTCACTGTGTATCCTCAAACCCACAGTGATTCTCCTGCCTCAGCTTCTCAAATGCTAGGATACACTATTATACCTGACATTGATAGTGTTCTTTGAAACACAAGTTTTTGTTTTTGAGCATCCAGAGCCTAGTGCACGCCAGGCAAGTGCTGTACCACTGAGCTGTTTCTAGCATTGAACACTGAGTTTGAAATTTTGATGGTCTCATTCATCTGTTTTCCCCCCTCTCCCTTTGGTAGAATGTGCTTTTGTTGTTGTATCTAAGAAACCACTGCCAAATCCAAAGTTGTGATCATTTACCCCTGTTTTCTTTTAAAAGTTTTATAGTTTGACTATGACCTTTGACCTCTGACCAATTTTGGTGTTAGTTTTTATACATGATCTGAGGCAGAGTTACACTTCATTCATCTGGATTTTACTGCCCTGCTGTCTCCATACATGAGTTTTCTCAGCACTGCTGTCAGTCTGTTCTAGAACACCACACTAAGTGAGGGCTGGTGGACACCAGAGGGAGCAGGGGTGGGGTCTGCAAGGGTTCACCTGAGCTGTTGTTTGAGATAGACTCCCCCAACACCACACATGTTCTACTCAGCTCAGCTGGGAACCTCCAGAGAGCCGCATGATGATTCTCCCGACGTCTGCCGTACTGAATCCATGGGTTTGAGAGTGAAAGGCGGAGATGAGATGGCTTACTCATTGTCTTAATGCTTCCGTTATGTAGGTGCCAATATCTTTTTGGCATTACTGGTTAAATGCTCTGTCTCCTGTAGAAAAGTATCTTGAAACAAATTCTCTTTTCCTCCCACTTCACAGGTCATTTCCTGTCTAGGCAGCTCTCTGTAAACACCTTTCCAGTAGCAGCCACTTCCTTTTTGGCAGTGAAGACAGCTCTCAGCCACGGTAAGGTTCTGCTACCTCTCCGTTCTCTTAAGGTTTATTTACTATGCAGTTTTGTGACAAGGTTTCAGGTGAGAGCGGCCATCTAGGGGCACTGCGGAAGCTGGTTCTACATTCATCGGCTTTCCTCCCCAGAGGCAGCTGTAGTTACAGTCTCTCGTATGTGCTGCTGGGTATGTAAGATACACTCACAGACACACCTGCCTTGTTTCTAAACGTGGAACAGGAGAGGCTGCACACTCTGCCATTCTGCTCTGCTGGGACAGTTGCAGATCAGCGCACAGCACAGCAGAGGGCTCTGTTCTTCCACAGTAGACTGTGTGCTTGTGGGTACTGCAGAGAGATGCCACAGCTGTTGTGTGGAGGAGGTGCAGCTTCTGTAACCAGCAGAGACATTTACGTTATTTTGTTTTGAAGATGTCTCAAAATTTGTTTTTTGTTTTTTTTTTTAAATAGATTTCTTTATGTCTGTGTGTCTTGACTGGATGCAGGGGTAGGTCTGTACACATGTATGAAGGTGCCTAAGTGGCCAGAAGCATAGATTCCCCTAGAGGAAGAGTTAGGTGGTTGTGAGACATCTAAAAGGGGTGCTGGGACCCAACCTGGGTTCTTTTCAAGAGCAGTAACATGCTCTTTTTTTTTTTTTTTTTTTTTTTGGTTCTTCGAGACAGGGTTTCTCTGTGTAGCCCTGGCTGTCCTGGAACTCACTCTGTAGACCAGGCTGGCCTCGAACTCAGAAATCCGCCTGTCTCTGCCTCCCAAGTGCTGGGATTAAAGGCGTGCGCCACCACTGCCTGGCCAGTAAATACTCTTAACTGCTGAGCCATCTTTCAAGCCCAAAATATAATTCTTAAAAGGTCAAGATATTGGTGATTTAAATATTTTTTTAAATTACGTGTGTGTGTGTGTGTGTGTGTGTGTGTGTGTGTGTGTGTTTGGATACACATTCTACCACATGTGTGGAAGCCAGAAGACAGTCTGTAGGAGTTGGCTCTCCTACTGCTTGTGTCAGTGAGGTCAAACTCAGGTTGTCGGGCTTGGCAGCAGGTGCCTTTAACTGTCCAAGCATCATCAGCCCTTAGTGAGTTATTTTCATTAATATGATTATGATCCGTGTATGCAGTAGTGTGATGAGTATGAAGCGGTGCTAGCAGTGTTTCTCTATAGCCATAGGGCATCTAACACATCTTTACTCTGTCTGCCTCTAGGCTCTTTGTCACCAAGGGAAACAAGGCACAACCACTGTCTAGCCAGCCTGAGCCATGCGCTGCAGACACAGTGCTACATTTCCTCTCCCAGCAAGTGGATGGGCCAGCAGTACAGACCCTACAGCTTCTTCACCAAACGTAAGCAGGACGATAAACTTCTCTTTTCATGAAACCAGAAAATGGAAGATGTTTGTGCTTTCATTTTTCTTCTTAAAAAAAAAAAAATACTGACTAGTTTATAATATCCTGTTAAAATAAAAGCATTTCTTGATATACCCCTAGAATTATCTACATGCCATCAATTGTACAATTGATAACAAATTTACTTTGAATGCTAGGGAGTATAGCTCAGCAGTAAACATTTGTCTAGTAAACATTTGGGGCACCTGAGGTCCAAGTGGTATTGGATCATGGTCCAATAACCTGCTGATATAGAGCCATACCAGAAAAAAAAAAATACATTAGTGCTCTTTTTTGTGGCACTTCCTAGGTGGTCGACTGTGTCAAGGTGAAGCTGTCTGTCTCCTTTCCAACCATGGGCTCTCAGAAGCTCACTGAAGTAGGTGATGAATGCCAAGCTTTGTGCTTTCTGTGAAAAGCAGATGGCCACAGAAGTAGCTGCTGATGCTCTGGGTGAAAGGTGGAAGGGTTTTGTAGTCCGAATTAGTGTTGGCAAGGAGAACTGGAATGATGTAATGCAAGTGTGTTCGAGGATGTACTGTGGGTGCCAGGCTGAGGGGTTTCAACTGGGTCATTGTTTTAAAATGTAGAGAAGGATATCCCTGGCTGACAGAGACTCCTGTACCTCATGAATTGGGGCTCAGAAGATCTCATAGGAAATGAAGGCGTTTCAGCCCCCCAATATGTTGTTAGGAAGCCTTAAACAAAGACGGTAAGAAGCCCAGAACTGGAGCACCAGGGCTCAGCGTCCTGTCACTCCACGTGTCCTGCAACACAAACTGACCTGTTGCTCTGGAGAAACAGCACACTGAGAAAAATGAGGAGGAGGCTGCAGAGCATGCTAAGCTTTTGACCAGAGAATGAAGGAAGCCAAAGAAAAGTGCCAGGGACAGACTGTCACGAGACGTCCAGTCAAAACTAAGTCTAATTTAAGAGGAACAAATAAATGACCAGATTTTGGATCTCAAAACGAAAAAAACCAAACCAACCCATTGGTTCCTTTTAGTTGTTTCTTAGCTGAGGAGACAGACGGATCAGGGAAAGGTAATTTTATGCAATGCCCCGGCCCGGGGGGATTCGATGAGACCCTAGGGAAGGGGAGGGCGAAACATGGGACAAGAGACACAAAGAAGAAGCACAGGTCTGAATGTCTGAGTGCTTGAACTTTATTGTTCGGGTCACCTTATAAAGACAAGCAGGGAGGAGGGTAGGGTCCAGGGCCATCCTTAATTGTCAAGTTCTTTGCAAGCATTCCTTAGCCCAAACCACTTTCTCATGAGCAAGAGGGCAATAAAACATTGGTTAGGCTCAAGTTGCTAATTTTCTCTATCTCCCAGGCAAGAATTTTTCGATGAAGGTGCTTCCTTAACTCAGGCTATCTACTTAACTGACATTTGCTCTCAGGAAGAAGAAAGTCTTGGCTCCCAGCAATGCAACACGATTTGTGGATACTATTCCTATTTACAGTGGTGTTGCTGGCCTGGAACTTGCCATTCAGGCTAGGCTGGCCAGCAAGCTCCAGGCTCCACCTTGTCTGCTCTCCAGTGCTGGGATTGCAAGCATGTGCTACCAGGCCTGGCTGTTTTTACATGGTCTGGGATCAGATTTGTGTCTGTGCTTGCAAAGCAAGCCTTCTTCCCTTCCTGAATTCAACTGTTTTATTATATATGTAGGAATAAAATTAGTTCTAAAATAGTTGGTGAATTGGAAAGATGAAATTTAAATACCAATAAAATACAGTAAGGATCAACATAAAAAATCTAGGCATGTACAAGTATTGATTTGAGATGCAGGATTGAAATAGATGTTGGGACATTTGAAACTGACAAATGGAAATAAGCAGTACTATAGTGTAGGTGTATTAAAAGACTTAATGTGAAGTCAAGAAGAAACATACACACATGGAGATTAGCTATGAAATGCTGGGATATCTGTTCTTTCATATCTAGTTTGAAAGAAACTGATGTTAAGATATTGGTAGATAGAGTAAACTGTCTAAATGACCTAGTTTATCTTCTCAGTTTGAAACAGCCTAGAGCCATCTCAGGAAAACCTAAAGTCAGATTGGCCTGTGGACAGTCTGTGGGGACTGTCTTATTTGTTAATTGATGTAGCAGGGCCTCACACACTGGGAGGCACCAACTGTAAGTAGGTGATCCTGGATTATGTAAGAAAGCAGAGTAAGCCCAAGGCTGCAGTCAAGCCAGCAAGCAGTGTTCCTCCATGGTGTTTGCTTCAAGTTGACGCTTAAATTCCTGCCCGACCTCCCTCAGTGATGGACTGTGAACTGGATCTGTGAGCCACAGAAAGGTGCTCTTCTCCTAAGTTGTTTTCGGTCAGTGGTTTATCACAGCAACAGAGAAAGATACTTATTGATTACTCCAGTGGAGTAATTATTGTGGAGGCAAGAGGACAGGGAAACAACCTAAGTCATAGCTGACCAAATGTCAGGCAAACCTGCTGGTAAAGACCTGGTGCTCAAGTGTGGCTGTCTTTCGTGAGGAGTAATAGCACCATCTGTTCTTGGCTTTCCAGATGTAACTGTGTGGTACGCAGAGTGACTTTGCTGTTTTCTAATGTCACCACAAGGATGTACATGCAGTGACTTCTGGCCATTTTATTCAACAGGAGACTGTAGATCATTGCTTTTAAAGTGCAGAATTTAAGACAGCAAACCTGTTTCATTGCAGTCACTGCAGAACAACTCTGGAAAGGTGCGTTAGCAGAGACTGGAGCTGGAGCAAGAAAAGGCAGAGGCAAAAGAACAAAGAGGAAGAAGAAGAAGGATTTGAACAGGGGCCAGATTATTGGTGAAGGTAAACTTGCATTAAAACATGTAATCTCCTGTTTTGTATATCCCAGGCTGCCCTTGAACTCATGATCCTCCTGCCTTAGTCTCCCTGGAAGTAGGATTACAGGCATGTGCCAGAACTCCTAGCTAATGAGCTGACCTTTGTTTTGTAGTGTTAGAAAATGACATGTATATCTTGACAGTTTAAAAAAAAAAAACCAAGGATTGCGGAGAACGTTGAACACCCTACAGTTGCCTGTAGTCCTGTTGCCTCCCCATCTGGTTTTGTTAAGTTTCTTTTAATATTTTTAAATGCTTTTATCTAAATGCCTTTATAAAGATAACTTAATTATGCTGTGTGCTGTGCAGAGGTGAATTGTCACCGTGACATACTCCGGAGTTACCTGGGAAGAGTCTCAGGTTGTCTAAGTCAAGTTGTCCTGTGGGCCTGTTTGTGGGGGTCTATCTTGATTATGTCGATTGATGTGGGTAGACTCAGCCTGAAAGCAGGAGGCACTGTTCTCTGGCTTTGGTTCCTGGACTCTATAAAAAGGAGACAGTGCGCTGTGTCTACTCTTGACTGTGGCTGCAGCTCGCTGCAGTCCTGACTTCCTACAGTGACGGATGGGAACCTGACTCTGAGTTAACATACATCTTCCTCTAAGTTGCTTTCGTCAGATTATCATAGTAGAAAAGGAAATAGTGTATTCTGTCTTAAAATTTGCTTGTTTTGGCCAATAGCAGGACTTGGAAATCAGTCTACATCTGACCATAGAAAGTGACTTTGTTTTGAGAATTCCATGCAGAATATCCTACATACCAGCTGTGCCTAGCCTGAACACTCAAATCGCACTGTTTAGGCCTTCGCAGTAACGTTTCAGTGGATATGTTTGTCTAGTGACAGCTCCGGCGCTGCCCGCGGTACTGAGCTCGGGCATAGGCCCTGGGGGATTAAAGAAACACTCAGACTCGGGTCATCTGTTGTGAGAGAATGCCAAAACTTTTACTGGGTGGGTCCAATATATATATACACCAACTCAGGAAAGGAAAAATACAAACTCAGGAAAAAGCAGGAACAAAACTAGGGGGCAATAGGATGTCAAGTGTAAATTCCCTTCCTGGGGCACCATGCCTTAGTCAGGATGTTTTGATCCTAGAGGAACTGCAGAATGTTACTTAGTAGACAGCAGCATACGGAAAGGCTCAGCCAGGGCATAGCAGCCCTTCGGGGTCCTACAGGCTAGGCCCGGGTATGCCTTGTCCTGATAGGGTCTTTCCTTAGGTGTTGTGGAGATAGTGATTTAGCTTGCATACATTTACAATTTGATAGCACAAGGGGACACTCTGAGCAATCATATTACTTAAGCTCCACCAGCCTGGGTTATCTTGTTTATATCTTGCTTGTCATTTTGATACTGGAAAAATGAATCTTCAAATTCTTGTTTATGAGTATTTTTGAATCTTCAGGGCGTTCGGGTTTCCTGTGGCCTGGTTTGAATGTTCCTCTTATAAAAAGTGGAGTAGTCCAGAACATTGGCCAAAGAAGTAAAGAAGAGCAGCAGAAGGTGGAGGCCAACATGGCCGAGCAGAGAGAAGAGTGGGACCGGAAGAGGAAGATAAAAGTTAAACGGGAACGCGGCTGGAGTGGGAGCACATGGGGAGGTGTCAGTATTGGCCCTCCAGACCCGGGCCCAATGGAGGTAGCTGAGTTCCCATCTTATTTGCCTTTGTGACAGTGCTCTGGGGGTTTTTGAAATAATTTTATTTACTCGCTTGTTTAGGGTTTTCTTTTTCCTGACAAGAGTGTGAGCATCTTTGAGTAAAACCACAGTATTGTCCAAACTGTATCATAGAAAACACTGCCAAGAAGAGTGGATAGAAATTTTCTATAACGAAGTTACACTCGTGGTTTATTATTTTCCATTTAAGGAAAACAAAAGCCATGAAAGCAGCAGAGAGGTGCGCTGGAAGAAGGGTTTCAGTGCAAGCGCGAGGGGAGGAGGGCAGGCACAGTGGCACAGTGACGCCACACGTGTGAATTGTCGAAGGATAAAAAAGCTTTAAGGAGTTAGAAAACAGAGTGTGGAGAGGAGACTAAGGTAGAAGACCACCACATAGCCGGGTGTCGGTAGAACTAGAGACCATGAGTTTTGAGTGGCTAAGTGTGCAGTGCCTTGACTTCTGTCCCGCCATGCCCCAGAGAGCTGCACTGATTCCGGGAAGGGAGTGTGGGGAAGCTTAGGGAGTTTGGAAAGTGATGGCTTCAGAGTCTTGACCCAATGGCAAATGGTGGTCAGAGGTCTGGAGCTAGTGAGGACTTAGAGCAGATAAGGAACACTGGGGGTTTGGGCAGAGGGTGATCCAGTCATGAATCTAGAGTAGAACCATCTACTGAGGATAGGGGATGGGGTGGGGGGCAGGATGTGGCCTTGAATGGGGTACCAGAGGACCCCAGACATACTAACTTTGGAGTTTGTGATGAGGCTGGCTGTGTAGCTCCTTGGTAGAAGGCTTGCCTAACAAGTACAAGGCCCTGGGTTCAATCTTAATTAATATTCCATCAAAGAAAACTATCTATGATGGTGCCTGTGTTGAACAATACTTCCATACATGAATACTACAGACTCATTTATCTATATGCTTTTTCTTCTTGTAGAAACATATGAAGACTTTGATACCAGGATTCTTGAGGTAGGCACATGGAATTTAGCGTCCTGCCAAGCCTGTGGAGAGGCTGGGATGTAAGGAGTGGGGCTGGGTCAAGAGGACCTGGAAGAAAAGTTTTTGATGACAGCAGTCTCTCAGGTGCAGAGCTAATCTGGGTAAGGAAATGGTGGAACTTCATGATGCATTACTTAGTACAGGCTGTCCATATTGAGATCTCATGACAAGGTGACTTCCGTGGTTGTTTAATAATAGATTTGGAGCTTCTGTTTATATTCCTTCATCCTAAAGCTCAAGAAGGGGTAGCAGTTTATCACTGAGGTTCTCCTCATAGCCAGCACTCGATCTGAAGGACACAGCTGGGGTGGAGCACAGTCACTGGTGCACAGCTGGGCAGGACGGTAGCTGATGGCTAGTTTTGCTGGGAAATGAGCCCTTGAAGCTGAATCCCTGTCAAGTGAATTTCCAGAGCCCTCTCTGAGAGAGACATCGTTATTGGTCAAGCACTGCACGCTTGCTGTTCTGTAGCCTGGAAGCATTCACCTGAGCTGGAGCTGTGTCAAGAGTGTGTGCACCATGTATTGCTGCTGTTATCGAAGACAAAGTTTGAACCCACTTCTGTTATGTCCATTGTTTTCTGTATGATTATTCACTCTGTGAATTCACAGAGAGAGTGATGTGCTCTCTCTCCCTTTAATTCCACTTCATAGTAAAGGAGCACTGTGAGCTAGGGTGTAGCTGCCAAGTTAACTGTTTCATAGTTCTTGGCCTTTAAAATGGGTCAGATTAAACCAGACGAAGACACCTGTAGATTTGTTTTTTTAGTTCATCATAAGCAGCATTAGCAATATTTCTATTCCCCAGTAAGCCTGGTCCTTGCCTGTCAGCCCGTCCTGTGCAGTTGTTTCTATATGCTGTGTCTCACCTTGTGTAGACAGCTGGACATCTGCTGCTGGCCTGTTTCCTGCTCACTGATGAGCATTCTGTTTTTATCCAAAATGTTCTCTTTCCTGTGGCATGCTCATTAAAGTAGACCACTGTGAGTTGTATATGTTTCAAATGCCTTTAAACATGTCAGTTGAATCTTCCACTAAGCCCGTGAAGTAGAAAGAGAAAGTCTTACTTCCGTTCTCTTCCTGAGGAGATGACCCATGGGGCAGCTACGGGAGCCTTTGTTTGGAGAAAGTCTGTTTTTCGTCTCAAAGCACCAGCTGGTCTCTTTCAGAATTTTCCTAAGGCAATACTGATGAGACATTTTGTCTTTCAGGTAAGAAATGTTTTCAATATGACAGCAAAAGAGGGACGAAAGAAGACAGTCCGTGTCCTGGTTGCTGTTGGGAATGGAAATGGGGCTGCAGGTGAGTGCTGGTGGTGGGTGGGCTTGACCGTGCTGAAAAGACAGTCCCTGCTGCTGGCCTGATCTTACCTCCTGATTCCGTCTTTTAGTGGTTTGGGCTCATGGACCCAAAAATTTCACTACGTAATAAAAACCCAACCAGTGTAGTTTGTTATACTTTTGCTGGTGTAGGAATAGGGGAGACTTCTTTCAGTAAGGTTGCTACCCTTTTATGTGTTGATAAGGGTCATCAGATTGGCCCCCATCACACCCTTGTCTGTGACACTATCAAGCTTCAGTGATTGACAGCATGCTGTAAGCGGCATACTCTTAGTTTTGATTTGCGTGTCTTTAACTAGGAAGTGTGGGCACAGTTTTGCTTGTTTATTGATCATGCCATTTTCTTTTGAGCTTTGACAGCTCATGTGTTTGACCCAGTTTTTATAGAGTGGTGGTTGTTTTCCTGATTAGCATAAGCTTTTTATAAATTGAAGACATATCAGCCCACCACCTTTCAGATGCTTTGACTTGGTTTTAATTTCCTTCTTCACAGTGTTAAATCCAGAGATGTCATAAGTGTCTATATAGCAAATCTGCCACTCTTCCATCACGTACACGTGTGTTTTGCTTAAAGAGTCTCTGTTTGAAGACTGGAAATAAGTCTGCTTATATTATTCTCTGCAATATCTATGTTTTGTTTCTTTTATTTATCTGAAAATTAGAAAATACAATTTCTCTGTCTTGGCTCCGGTCTCTTGTGTGTTTCATGTCTAATAGATGACGCCTGTCTTTGTATAACTTACAAAGTTACAGTCATTGAACTTCACATTCAGTAACTGGCAGTGACAGAGACGCCAGGAGCTTTCCAAGAACCTATGCAAAACTTTATTTAAAGTAAGCACAGGTTGAAGGAGCACTGATCTCATCTCTGGCTAAATTAAAACTTAGATTGGGCTTGACAGTCCCCATGAGAGCTGGGAAGTGTCACTGTGGAGCAAGACGTCCCACCTGCTGCTCACTGTAGTGTTTCCAAAGGTGGGCACAATCATTGCCTGGTAACTTAGAACTTGCGTGCAAGCCTGCCAAGATAGCTCAGGAGTTAAAAGCTGCTCTTTCAGAGCCTACTGTTTAGTTCCCGATGCCTGCATGGCAGCTCACAACCATTTGTAACTCCAGTTCTAGGGAATCTGATACCTCTTCTGACCCCCTTGGACTGCTGCATGCATGTAGTTCACAGACATACATTCACACACATACACATAAAATTAATTAATTAATTAATTAATTAATAGCTCAGACCCAGGCATGGTGCACACCTTTAATCTCATCACTCAGGAGGCAAAGGCAGACTGATCTCTGAGTTCAAGGCCAGCCTGGGCAGCAGAGTAAGTTCCAGGACAGCCAGCACTACACAGAGAAACCATATTTCAGAAAACCATGATATATAAATAAATGAATAACACAAGCTCACTTCACTTCAGTAGAAATTTATTAAAGGCAATGCAAAAAAAAAAAAAGGCAATGCAGTGCATCTCATGTTGAATTTGATGAACAATATTCAAAAGTAAAATGTTCAAAACAGATCAGTAACAGTCTGTGGCTCTGTGCTTGCTGGTTAGGGGAGCAGCTCCTCTGGGTGATGGGAAGATGAAACGCTTGGGAACAGCAGGAGCTCAGACTGGGACTGAGGTGGGAAGTGTGGCATATGCAGAGCTGTTTCCATCTCCACATCTGTGCCTTTTCTTTGAAAGGTTTTGCTATTGGGAAAGCCGCTGACCGGGCAGATGCTTTCAGAAAGGTATGTGCTTTATCTTTCTGTTTGTCTGAGAGAGGGTCCTGTTATCACCTGAGCTCCAAGTCCTCCTGCCTCTGACTCCAGAGTATTGGAAGGTCACGCGTGTGTGCTACCACACCCAGCTACGGACATTTTTCTTTTTCACTTTTAGTAAAAGATAATGAGCTTTGCATATGACCTGGGAACCATAAGAAAATATTTGTTCTAGAACCTTCTCATGAGGCTTGCTGTCGAAGGTTGCTTATCTCATACGAAGCCATTTCTCGTGTGCCTGTTACAGATCTGTGACTGCTATCTGTGGTGAGCCTGTGTGTTCCCACAGGCCATTGAGAGGCACCCAGGAAGTTCACTAGGAGGAACAGTGAAATTATGCTTATGGTTTTTGTTGTTGTTTTAAATACTAAAATTTTCATATAGGTAGAATTGCTTGTAATAAGATATGTTATAAAAGATGGTTTTGAACTTCAACAAGAAGCTTGACATGACATCATACCTCTTTAATCCAAGCACTTGAGAGGCTATGGCAGACTCAAGTATGATTTTGAGTTTGAGAAAATACATAGTGAAACCCTGACTCAATAGTTGAACCAGCAAAAACAAATTTTTTTTTTTTTTTTTTTTTTTTTTTTTTTTTTGAGAAAGAAGTCTTTCTAAATAGCCCTGGTTGTCCTAGAACTCCATATGTAGACCAGGGCTGGCCTTGAATTTCCAGAGATCTTCCTGACTCTGCATCCTGAGAGCTAAGATTAAAAGTGTGTACAACCATTCCCAGCTAGCCAACAAAATAAGAAATACTTTCTTCCCTGTTTTTTTTTTTTTTTTTAGGCAAAGAACCGAGCAATTCATTACTTGTATTACATAGAACGATATGAAGGACATACAAGTGAGTGTGGGACGAATGTGGGGCACTTCTCCTGCGGTCTGCAGGAGTAGCCATTGCAGAATGTGACGTTTTTTGTGTTCTCTGTTATTCATGAAATGTGAGACTAGATCTAACCTGGAGACCACATTGTCTGCCCTTGGCCTGTATGTGCTGGGCCAACACCAGGATGCGTTCGTTGCTTTGTGATGCTGCAGGGCTGTTGAGACCTCGCACCTGACCCTTCTTGTGCTTTTTTTTACCTCCAGTATTCCATGATATTTCACTAAGATTCAAAAGGACATATATCAGGATGAAGAAACAGCCCAGAGGTAACAGCTCTCACTGTTTGACTATAACGCAGAGACTGCAGCAGCCTGGGCCTCTGCCCCTTTTTGTCACCTTTCTTGATCTTCTGGAGACATTTTGTCACCTGAGATTCCCAGCACTCCGATGACTATAGCTTATGTCAAGTTGACACAGAGCTAGCCAATATAACCACTAAGCTTTGTCTCCAGACCCTGCTCCACATTGAGCACCGTCTTCTATGAGGTCTCTGTCAAAGCACTGGGCATGCGGAAATGGCTCCTCTGCCTCTGACTGTCACAGAGGGGCTGTGACAGTCATTCCCCAGCAGAGGGGCTGTGACAGCCATTCCCCAGATGCTGACACACTCTCCTTCACGCCTCACCTGTGATTCTACAGCAAAGACGGTCTCATATAACCCTAGTTCTACAGATCTCTAGAAGTTTGGGTCTGAGCAGTTAAAACATTTAAAATTTTGTATCAGAGCTTCTAGTACAGTTCTGCTAGAGCTGTGGGGTGAAGCACCGTCACCACCCACAAACAGATCAACACGCTCACATCAGTGTGTTAATGCATCAGAACTTGCCTTCTGCTTCTCAGCTATAATTATTCATGCAGATGCCTGCTTAGTCCCACTTTGTTCCACAGAATGGCTGCCAGCCAGTGGGTGATTGTGGACTTATTAGTATATAGCTGCTGAGGTCACTCAGATCAATACACACCACATATCTATGAATTAGAGTGTAAAATCTCTCATACGAAGTATATTTTGAAATGATAATTATTTGGACCAGTTGAATTAATAAAATATATTGGTAAAATGCACTGTGCTTAAAACAACTTTAATTCATCTATGAGAAAAATTTAAATTACATGGCTTCTGTTTGTGGCTTGAGTTGCCTTTTTTTTTTTTTTTTTTTTTTTTTTTGAGAGTTGGTTTAGACACATTTCTTCTCTAAATGCAGAGGCCAGAGACACATGAAAGACAGCAGATTGAGTGAGACCTTCTGTAGGGGAGTTTGGGTGTTTGATTTTGATCTTCTTCCAGGTTACGGCCTCCGCTGCCACAGGGCCATTATCACCATCTGCCGCCTCATCGGCATCAAGGACATGTATGCGAGGGTCACTGGGTCCAAGAACATGCTCAACCTCACCCGGGGCCTCTTCTATGGGCTTGCCCGCCAGGTAACCTCCTGGGTGGAAAGGCAGAAGTGCTAGTTTATGTTCCAGGCTGTGCTGTTGTGGCTTCCTCAGTACCTCTCCAAGTGAGGCAGAAGGATTCTAAGTCAGGCCCGGCCCTAGTTAGACAACCTCTCATCTGTTAGGAAACACATCCTTGCTTGTTAATGGTCAGAGTTCCAGCTAGCTCAGGTCAGTGTGAACCCTGCATGGGTAACACAAAGACTGACTATGCTCCTCCCGAATGGAAGGGCCCTAGGTGCTTCACCGAATCCAACAAATAGGATTAAACTAGCAAATAGACTCTCTTTTCATTTGGCATTTTCATATAATGGCAGATTGAGCATATTTTTATCATTCAACATTGTAATTACTGACTTTCTAAATGTTGAAGCTTAAACTTGAAGAAGTCCATGAAGCATTTGTTTAAAAGTCCCTTGAGTGGTGCAGTTACTGTGGTGTAGCCATAGAAGCAAAGGGTGCCATGTCCTTCCAGAGATGGGGCCCTGAGTTGCTATCCAGTGGGGCCTGGCTCATGGTCCTTCCACCCCTATTGAAGGGCATGGTTTATAACTGGGAGGCTGGCTGGTAACCCTGTGACTTTGGCAGATGGGTCTTCTTCCATCTTAGTTTGTGTGTTGCTATTAGACTAAGGTAAATCTCTGTGGACACACCCTCCCAGTCTGGCCACACACATTTCCCAGTTGACAGAAGCCCTGACCCTTTAAGTTTCAGGTGGCCTTCACAAATATAATCTATTCCCTACTTGCTGTCTTTCAGGAAACCCATCAACGTTTGGCCGATAAGAAGGGTCTCCATGTGGTGGAATTCCGGGAGGAATGCGGGCCTCTGCCTATTGTGGTTGCTTCCCCACATGGGGCCTTGAGTAAGGAGCCAGAGCCTGAACCTGAGGTTCCTGATACCAAACTGGACTGGCAAGAAGTGAAGGCCATGCAGGGAATGAAGCGCTCTGTGTGGTTTGATTTAAAGAGGCCTGCCACCTGAATGTCCCGGCCTGCCCCAGCCAGTGCTTGCTGCTGACAGCACTTGGAAGACTGTACCCCTCACCTGGATGTGTTGTCTTTTTTATTTTAAAAAAAGTCCAATCTTCTTTCTTTTCAAATAAATAATTATAGATTTGTTTTACTGAGCACATGATACATAGCAGTGTGGTGGGAATGTTACTGCAAATATCAGGAGCAGTTCATTATTTAAACTAGTAAGTGTAAGTGGATTGGGAGACAGCTAAGTAGTAATGTGCACAACAGCCATTGCTGCGACAGCTAAGGTCGTGTTTATTACGGAGTCATCCAAGAATGAATGTTTTCAGCTACATTTTACAGAGAAGTTGGGTAGCCTGACTCGCCGAGCCATTACCAGGCAGTTCCCCTGAAAGTTGCATACCATTTGTGTTCAGTACTGTGGCAGGCTGTGGCCTCACCCTCGGCCGTGTTTACTGGTCTCTAGGTGATAATGGTTCCAGTGTGTCTGAAGTGTGTCTCACTGTCACCTTCACTCAGATGCCCCGAAAAGCTAATGGTGTCGAGTGGCCTCATTGGCTTATCAGGTATTCATGTGGCCCATTCAGATCCTTTGCCCATTTAAAAAAATTGGGTTATTTGTGTTTTTATTATCAGCTGTAATTGTTCTTTGTTGTGTATTATACATACAAATCTATCAGATACAACATACAGTTGGGCTCTGGGGCTTTTGTTTGTTGGTTTGGTTTGTTTTTTGTCTTCTCTGATAGACTTGACTTACTTACCTTTAACTGGTGTTTTTAGGTCATTGACATATAAAGTGGTTGTGATGTAGTGAAGCCAGTATCTGACAATATCAATTACGCCTTTTTTTCTTTTTTTAGTAGTTGCTCTAGAGTTTGCTCTATATGTTTGCAACTAATCCAGGTCTCCCCTAGGCAGCACCATCCTGCTTTGTAGCTAGTTTATTCAGGTACCTTACAGTAATGGAGGGTTAAGTCCTGTCTCCCTTCCCTCATGCCCTGCTGTGGTTCATTCATACACCTGAGCAGCACTCACTGAGTCACTGTCACTGTTGGAGTTTTAACATAAGTCTGTCTCTGACCCCCATCTCTTTGTTTTCTTGTATCTTCGCTTACAAGGCAGCTTCATTAGAACAAAGCCTGTCGGCTGTTTGTCTGAGTCTTTGCTTAATTATAGCGCCATGAGACTTCTCTTTGAATAGTTTTAAGTATTTTCTCTCATACTTTCTGAGAAGTTAGGTGCATTGCTTATTTCTGCTCCTCTTTAGGTAATGTTTTCTCCTGTCTTCTTTGAAGACTTCTTTCCCCTTTGTCTTTAGCAGGTAGGCTATGATGTGCTGAGTGTAGGTCTTACTTAGACCCATCCTATCTCCTTTTTCCTGCTTTGTAAGTTTCTCTTGATGTAGCCTCTACCTAGAAGTCCTTGTTGTGTTCAGTCTAGCAATAAGCCCATCAAAGATGCTCCCTACTTCCCTTGCAGCATTTGGAGTGTTTTGTCTTGTTTGTTTATTCATATTTTGAGACAGGGTGTGATGTTTTGAATGAGAATGGCCCCCATACGCTTATATATTTGAATGCTTGGTCTTGTTAATGGAACTATTTGGGAAGGATTGGGAGGTGTGTCCTTGTTGGAGAAGGTATGTCACTAGGGATGGGCCTTGAGGTTATCTTTCTGCCTGCTGCCTATGGATCAGGATTTAAAGTTTTCAGCTCTATTCCTGCTGCCTGGTGCCATGCTTCCTGCCATGATGATCATGAACTAACCTTCTGAAAGTGCAAAGAAGGCCCCAATTAAATGACTTCTTTTATCAGAGTTGCTTTGGTCATGGTGTCTCTTCACAGCAATAGAAGAGTGACTAACTCAGCACACGGCCAGGGCTGATCCTTCTGCTAAGTGTTGTGATAACATGGTGTGCCAACATGCTCCACCTTTTTTGTTCCACTTACAGGACCAGAGAGAGAGCCCAGGATCTTGAACGAGCTAGACAAGTGCTCTGCCACCGAATCACACCCCCCTCCCCCACAGCATGGTTTTGATTCTTTCATAGACTGTCCCTGTCTGCGTACTTTACCGTCTGTTCTTTGGTGTTGTCTGTTCTCCCGTAACATACTCATCTTAGTTGTGTTAAACATTCCTGGGGTGCTGACTCTGACATCCCATTTCTGCTGTGTCTCAGGCCTGCTTTGTTCAGACTGCACCTTTGCTTCCAGTGTGCCTGTCCCTGCTGCACATGATGTACTGGGTAAGGAGCTGAGGACGGAGGGTTTGTGATGTAAGGGGTGAGATGAGGGGGGGTGGGAAGTTTTCTGTGGTGATGGGATTAAACCTCAGTCTTCTGGTGAGCCTGTTACTGGGTGCTTCTCAGTTCTACCCCATAGGTATTGGAGTGCTGGGGGCCAAGACTCCTTTCTGCCTGAGAGCAAATGTCAGTTAGTTAAACAGCCTGAGTTAAGGAATACTTTATTGCCCTCCTGCCAGGGAAAAAATAATAATCAAATAAGCAAGTCAAGCTGAGAAATGTTTTAATTGCCTTCTTACTTGTGAGAAAATATTTAGATAAGTAATTTGGGCTAGGAATTCTTGTGGACTTAGAGAACTTTGCAATTACGGGATGACCCTGGACCCTGACGGCTAGATGATCCTCCTGCCTACCTGCCTTTATAACAGAAACCTGAACAATAAAGTTCAAGCACTTGATCAGACATTCAGACCTGTGCTTCTTCTTTGTGTCTCTTGTCCCATCTTTCGCCTCCCCTTTCCTAGGGTTTCGTCGAATCCCCTCGGGCCGGGGCACTGGAGGATTCCCTGTCCCCTGTGTCACACAGTCTAATAAACCTACAGTAATTTAGTGTGCTAAAGCACTTTCTCTTTGCCTGTCTGGTGTGTTCAAGGCCCTGCGTCCAGTCCCCTGCACATGCATACGTGCTCCCAAAAGAAAGTTTTTTCTAGAGTTACATTATTCAAGGCTATAGATAGAAGCTAATTACTATGAAAGAAATACCTTTAAATGAGATATATTGGAAACAGCTAAGGTTTTTTGTTTGTTTGGTTTTTCGAGACAGGGTTTCTTTGTACAGCCCTGGCTGTCCTGGAACTCACTCTGTAGACCAGGCTGGCCTTGAACTCAGAAATCTGCCTGCCTCTGCCTCCCAAGTGCTGGGATTAAAGGCGTGCACCACCACTGCCCGGCTAAGATTTTTTTTTTTATGTAAAATCCACAGGAAAATAGTTGGGTCTGGTAGTGCTGGAGTGTGAAGGCAGAGCCTTGTATTTCTCCATTGAGCTGTGCTCCCAGACCTCTCGGCGTTTTTGAAATTTTATTATTGTCCTAAAAAAAAGCAATGAGCTTTATTAAATACCTGCTACTCTTATCTTTTTTAAATGCCATTTTCCCAAACTACTGACAAGCACATTGTCATTGGGAAGAAAACTGTTTCAGAGTAAAAAAATGTTTGACATCTGATTCTCCCCAATAACTTGGCAATAAAACGAAAAGTGAAGTAGAAGTTTGTCTTGGGAGTGAGGCCTCATCACTAAGAACACTGTGTTTCAAAGGATGCTTTTTGCTTCTCCCCCAGAGGCATGGGGAACCTGTTGAGCTGGAGGTAGATCTGAAGTGTAGGGGCTCTGTGACTTTGCAGCCTGGCTTGTCCAGCACAGCCTCTAGCAGCCCTCTCTGCCTTGCTAAGGCATGCAGAGAAACACACCTAGGAGTGAGACTTGTAAGCCAAGTGTAGAGATGTGCCAGGTGAACAGACCCATGGACGCCCTGGCCTCAGGAAGCACTAATGTATCTGTAACATCCATCACTTACCAATGAAAGGAACTAGGAAGTGATACTTAGCAGAATAATTGTATTGAGTGAAAGAAGCCAGGTTTCCTTAAAACGAGATGTGAAAGTTTCCAGAACAAACTATAGTAGTAGAAATGGTTGTGTAGGGGTGGCCAAGGGTGTTACTGAGGGCTCGAAGTGGCGTTTGAGATGGTCGATGTCATGGTGGTGTGGTAATAGTTTCACAGTGTACAAATAGCAAGACTCCTAAGAGTATGCTTTAAACATGCTGTCTAAAGAAAGGGGTCTTAGCTTGGGCTCCTAACTTTCCCTCCAAGAATGGAGAGGGCAGACCACAAAGGGTGAGCAGACAGAGGTGGCCTTTTATTGGCCAGTGAGAGTAACAATGTAAATACAAAGGTAGATATTATGAGTTCATCGAGGGCCACTGGATGCCAGCTGGGGGGTTTCCAGTGTGGCAACTCTATCCTCATCTAGCTTCTGGGTGTCAGAGAGAGACTGTTAGGGTTCATCAATAAATGTTAGGGTTCTAAGCTCTTAGGGCAGGGTCTCTGCATTCGGGGTGACCATGCAGAGCACCGGTCCCTGGGAAATACAGAAATCTGGGGCCCTGCCTCCTACTTGCAGGTGAAGTGGCAAACAATGGCTTCTCAAGGCAGGATCTGCTGCCCTGCATGCAGAGCATTTGCTGTATCTAGCAGGAGTGGGTGCCAGTTCCTCCTGCATGCAGCAAGTCTACAGGTCCGACTAGGGGGTGGGTGTCCCAGGAGCAGCTTCCTTCCCTGGGAGACAGACTCTGAAATCTTTAGGTTTCCTTTGAAGGGAACAGGTAAGTCCGGGAACTTTCCCCCACCCCAGCTGGGACTCAGCAGAGATGTGGTGTCCCCCATTACATAGTGCCTGGTAGTGTGCAAGTGAAATTAAAATGTAAATTGGAAAAGATCTATCAAACCCAAGAGGGGAAAGAAAAGGCCAGGCAAACCTGAGTGGATCCTCAGCAAGAATGGTGGCCCTCTCCCCTCTGGGTCTTGTGCCATCTGAACTTTTAAAATTCCATTCACTAGGAGTAAATAACCTGGGGCAGTTCCTAACTTGGGTGGGATGGGTCCAATGCATTATGGCTGCAATATGTCAGAGGCAGCTCTGGGAACTGGGATTTACAGTTGCTTTGGAGGTCTGATTGATTGCCTTAGCACCCAGGTGTCAGCACCTGTGCTGTTGTGGAGCTCAGACAGATGTTGGGGGCCTCCTGATGCTCTAACCAGCTAGGATAGCTGTGGAGGGAGGTTGGACTCTTCACTCTTTTAAATTTCACTTGTTTTTGTAAGGTTGCAACCACTAGAGGGCAGAGTTCCTCAATTAGTTCTGTTTCCTTTTGGACTGCCACCATGTAGACAGAAATCTGGCTGTCTTGTCACTGAGATGTGCAGTTTGAAGTGCCCGTCTACTAGAAAGGGGGTTGTTCTTTCAAATACAGTATACCAATTCCATTTAAACATCCACTTTGCCTTCGAAAATGCTGTCATGGAAGACACACATGCTTTCTTCATGAGGTGTGGGTGTGTTCCTGGCATCTTCCAAGCCACAGATCACCAGGGTTCAGAAAGGTTTCTTTAATTTTATTATTTATCTGAGACAGAGTCTCACTCTGTAACCTTGTCTGGCCTGAGATTTGCTATGTAGACAAGACTGACCTAGAACTCACAGTGATCCTTTCCTGCCTGTCTCCTGAGTGCTGGGATTAAAGCTGTGTACCCATACTGGGTCTCAGACAAGTTTATTACAGGCAGGCCCAACCTGAAGTCAGGGTTGTGGAACAACTCCAAAGTCATCGTCCTGCAGGTGTGACCTTAGTCAAGTTGCTGAATTACTCTCTAACCCTAGACCCAGTTTAGCTTTCTGAGGGTGAATAGTGAGGAAATCGGGATACACGAAGCCCAGGCTTCCTGCTAGGACAGCACAGGTGAGTAAAAGCTACATGTGAGCCGGGCACAGCAATGACAGATCAAGGAGTTGGGACTCCTTGTGGCTCTGGCTTGTGAGGCACCAGCATCTTAACAGCAGGCCATTGTTTCAGGAAAATTCCAGAAGTAACTGGAGTGAGAACAGAGAGAGAGAGAGAGAGAGAGAGAGAGAGAGAGAGAGAGAGAGAGAGAGAGAGAGAGAGAAAGAGAGCCTGGCAGAGGCAGGAGGCATCTCAGTCTGGGATTATTGGGGAGCAGCTGGGTGTCAGGCACCCAGCTGTGTCCCTGCTCTACAGGGGCAGCCAGTGCAAGCCAAAGCACTCAGTGCTTAGTATGAAATCCAATCCCTGTCCTTCAGAGATTGGCTGTTACTCTGATGCTGTATAGGACCCTTCTTTGAACCGCAAATACTATTAGGGGAGGGGGTGTCACAATGCTTTTACAATGGATACAGAAAGGTTGGCATTTATTGAGCATTTAACACGGATAGATGGTGTTTCAATCCACTTGTACATGTAAACTAAAAACCCTTGTGTACTGAGATTTCTAGATTAGATGAATTTGCTCAAGGTAACAGTTGGTTAGAGGTTGCCAGAGCAGCTAGCCTCCAGAGCCAGCTCCTGAGGCCGGTATGCCAAGAAAGCAAGGTGAGTTTCTTTATCCAGGGTTTGGTTTTGTTTTTCTATGGGAGGTTGGGGAGAGAGGTGCGGAGAAGACAGGGGAGGCTTACTGGGTTTCTAGGGAAAGGAAGGTAGGAGAGTTGGGAGGAAGGAATGAGTATTTTCTTAGGGTCTTGAGGGCAGATGGGGCTGCATGTGTGTGTCTGTGGTCACACTATGCACCTGTGCAAGTGAAGAATGCAGCTAGGAGGATTCCCGAAACAGCAAAGCCAAGCTGGGATAACCAGCCCCTAGCCACTTCCCGCTATCCAGAGGTCGCTCCCGACCCACCACAGACCCTGGGTCATTGCTAGAAGGTGGCACCCAGCAGGGACTTCTCTCGAGGCAGTCGGGCAGGTGCACTCCAATTGGGCAGCTTATGGCCGGATTCATCTGCAGGATGCTGCAGCATTGCTGTCCAGAGGAGGGCTTCTCCTCCCTGCAGGATCTGCCCCAAAGGACTTCTCCCAGGCTGGCCTTGAGGAACAAAGAGTCCAGCCGTGAACCTTGAGGAGCTGCAGCTGTGTGGCGAGAACTGAGCTGGGGCAGCAGAAGGGGTAGGTGCTCTGTGCGGGACTTAAAGTCCTCAGGCACGAGCAGAAAGTGTCACCTAGCAAACAAGTCGCTGGCTGTGTACCACTGCGGGGCGGGGCGCCAGGCACCAGGCACTCTGAGACCTGGCGACCTGATGTCTGCAGAGGATGGGGAGGGAACTGTTCCCGGATAACCAAACACATCGTGGACGGCCAAGGCCAGAACTCTGTGGTGACTGATTTTCAAACACAATTGGAAGCAGTAAACCCATGAACTTCACATTCATGTCCAGATACAAAGTAGGCAACAGAGTTGGATGACATCAAAGCTCTGGGAAGTTTTAAACACAGAGACTTGCGATTGATTGAAGGACTGAGAGAAAATACATCTCTTCCCCATGATGAGGAGTCAAAATTCTGCCCACATGAGTCAGTGAATGAAAAATAAAAAAGGAACATGTGTCCAGGCTGCTCTTGCTTGCTTCCTCAGTTTACATATATAGAAAGCTAAGAGACAGATGGAGTGATTGACAGACTAAGGGCATGCTGTCAGGGTGACAGCATTCTATCTGGGGAGAGGGGAGACTGACTCTGCACAGGCCCGGGGGTGGGAGGTGGGGAGGGAGGGGGAGGGATGGGCCTCAGCAAAGGAAGCTCTTAGCTGAAGGCAATCTTCCACCATGGGGATTCCTAGAAAGGAAGCTATCCCTTGTTGGGGGGCACCCATCAGTGTCCACACACCAGGGCTGCATGCCTTTTTATCTTATTCCCACGGCACCTAGTAAGTAACTAGAAAGTTCTCTAGTTAGCAATAGTGCATGGGTTGGCTAGAAGATAGCTAGTAGTTAAAAACACAGACTGCTCTTCCAGAGGGTCCCAGTTGGGTTCCCAACATCCAGATTGGATGGTTCACAACTGTAACTCCAGCTTGTAGGAAGATCTGTAGCCTTTGGCCTCCAAGAGCACCTACATTTAACACACACACACACACACACACACACACACACACACACTATAAAAATAACCAAAATAATATTAAAGCTGGGCGTGGTGGTGCACACCTTTAATCCCAGCACTCTGGGAGGCAGAGGCAGGTGGATCTCTGTGAGTTCAAGGCCAGCTTAGTCTACAAATCAAGTCCAGGATAGCCAGGCTTACAAAGAGAAACCCTGTCTCACAAACCAAAATCACCACCACCACCACCACCACCACCATCATCATCTTAAAAAAAGAATAGTACAGATACAATAGAAAAATTTGGATAAGGTTTTTGTCTTCCAGTTTCAGTCTTCTCCCAAATTCTGTCCAGACCCAACAGGAGTTCCAAGGTACTGCCCTAACCCCAGCCTGAACCCCTGGAGATCAAGTCTTCCCCTCTAACTTATAAGAAGAGCCAGGATGCCAGCACAGATTCTAAAGTGTATAGCAGGTACTTGTGATATTGAGGGAACCTGGAGGCCAACATGTGTGTTGTTCTACTAAAAGGTACCACAGGTCCCTCTGCCAGTGATAAGGGAAATGGCTGCTTTTGATAGAGAGGAACTAGCTTCACAAGTTTCTGAGGAATTCTGGCTTTTGTTTAATCATCAGTACTTGGGGAAATGGAGTTTCCTTTGGACCTGACAGGTTCCACCGGGTCCCTCCCTTCCTCCGGTTGAAGAGAACATGGAGGAATTGCTTGTTCTCACTACCATGTAAAACTTCAGAGAACAGTAGGTCTTCAGAGAATGCAAACAAGTTCAGAGCATTCTGTTGGTTCTCAGAGGACAGAAAAAATGGGCCTCTGAAGTGTTTTTGAGAAGGTAGCATTTTTTTCTTAATGACCACATACTTGGGACCAAGTAGAACTTCTTAGCTCAGGAGAATGGGCTTAGAAAAGATGATTTGGGAAGAAGGGCTTCTAGATAGCTCAGGAGAGTGGACTTAGAAAAGATGATTTGGGAAGAAGGGGTTCTAGATAGCTCAGGAGCAGTCTCTTACCCCAATAGCACCCCAGGTCCAGTGTTTTTTCAAGATCTATTTTTTTGGAGAAATATTTTAATATTTTAAATTTTTCATGTGCATTGGTGTTTTGCATGTGTGAGGGTGTCAGAGTCTCTGGGACTGAAGTTACAGACAATTGTGAGCTGCCATGTGGGTGCTTGGAATTGAACCCACTGGAAGTATAGTCAATGCTCTTAACCACTGGACAATCTCTCCAGCCTTTCTCAAGGTCTTTAAGTGTTTGGTTTCTTGTGCTAGAGAGACAGACTCAAGGGTGCAAGGTCTGGTCTCTCAGTGGATAGCCATGAGGGACTCAGAGTGACCATTTTGACTAGAACCTTTAGGGCCATTGACATCCAGACTCTTCCACTTGATGTGGGACAGGCTGAGAACTCTTCTAGAATAAAAGCCAGCCTGTGTCAGGTAGTGGTGAGGAACTCACTCAAGATGGCGGCTGCAGTACTCTCACCCCCACCCCAAGCTGTTCTGTGGTCCAAAGGCTCACTCTGTCCTCTCCTCTGTGATGACAAGATGACACAAGCTCTGGAGAGCACCCAAGACAGCTGGTCACCAAAGTGGGGTGGGAAGAATGGGGTGATAGCCTGCCCAGTGGTCAGGCCATTAGCCACTAGCCACTGCTGCTTCAGAAAGGCTCCTATCCAAGAATTGCCAGTCTGTTCACATGTGAATAACCTGTAAAATATCCGTACAACATGGCTGGTGTTGTAGCTCAGTCAGTTGAGTACTTTCCTAGCAAGCATGAAAGTCTGGGTTCAATCTTTAGCACTACATAAAACTAGTCATGGTGGTTGTTTAGTCTAGAGTCACAGAACCTTGGAATGCCCCTATATATTAAGGTTATTTATTAGAATGACTTATAGTCTGCAGTCCAACTAACTCAAAAATGGGTAGCTGTGAATGGGAAGTTTAAGAATCTTGTAGTTGCTCAGTCCCATGATGCTAGATGTTTCAGCTGGCCTTCTGTATAAGCTGAAATCCTGAAGAAGTAGGTTCCAGCAGACGTGCTAGGAGGTAAGTGCAAGCAGGTAAAGAAGAAGGAACATTTCCTTTTTCAATTGCCCTTTTTCAATTGCCCTCCAGCAGTAGGTATGGCCCAGATTAAAGATGTGTACCACTATGCCTGGACCTAAGCTGTTCTTTACTTGTAGCTTGCTCTATCCCAGGCTGGCCTTGAACTCAAGAGATCTGCTTGCCTCTGTCTCCTAGGATTAAAGGTATGTGTCAACTTGGCTGGGCCTAAGCTTTTCATGGCCACTATGCCTCAATATCCACATCAATAGCCTGTGTCATCCTATGTCAGGATCCAGATCAAAAGCCTGTGTCTTCCCATGTCAGGATCCAAATCAAAAGCCTGTGTCTTCCCATGTCAGGATCCAGATCAAAAGCCTGTGTCTTTCAGCTTCAAGATCTGGATCACAGATGTGCCCTCCATTTCTCAACTGTAGTTCATTCCAGATGTAGTCAAGTTGACAACCAGAAATAGCCATCACAGTGATGACTGTCTATAATCCCAATACTAGGGAGGTAAAGGCAGAAGGATCAGATGTCCAAGGTCATCCATGTCAACACAGTAAATTTGAAGACAGCTTGGGCCACTTCTCCTATAATTTTACCTTATTTTATTGTTTGGTAAAACAGTTGGCCCTCTACTGGCATGGGGCAAGTGGACTGTGCCACCAGACAGAAGAACTGGTAAGGTTGAGTGAGCCCAATCCTTGTGAATTCAGAATTGAGTACAGTAGATGTGGGGCCAGCTCCCTGCCAAACTCTACCTGCTCTGGAGAACAGGAAACCATGACACCCCACTAAGAGGATCATGACAATCAGACATGTAGGGAAAACACCTAAAGTCCATTCCCATGCTAAGGCTCTTCAAAGCCTCCTGCAGCTAGCATGCCCTTCCCTACTCCTAGCTCAATGCCTCTAAATCTTCCCTTAGTTTAGTTGCCTAGTCACCTTCTGTGAAGCCCATTGGTCTTGCTGCCCAAGATGTTTTCAGGCTGCCCTTCCATGGGCCACTTTCCCTTTCCATCTTCATTTTGGAAGATCTCCCCTGCAGCTCTGAGACTGTTCTGTCACTCTCCCCCCAGTATCTAGATTTTCCTCCTCCTGCCCTCTCCTCTCTCCTACCCTTCAGAAACCTGGAAGTCCCTCCTCTTTTTTTCCACCCAGCCATTGGCCACAAGCATCTTTAATGATTAATCAAGAACCAACTGGGGACAAGGACCTTAGCGTGTGGACACAAAGATTCTCGACCAAAGCATCAGAACCACTCCCATATAATTCAACACAACTGTCTTTCCAAAGAACCCTAGAGTTCCCACTTCACTACTCCTCAAAGTTTATAAAGTCTCTATCCACATGGAATAAAGTCCACAAATTATTTCACCAAAATCATTCATTGCTAGACCTTAGCACCCCCTGACAGGCTGGGCTCACACCCCTGCCGTTCCTACCATCCCTACTGTTGCCATCCACCGCTGCCATCGCCCTTGCCACTGGCATTGGTGCTGCCAAGGTAGCAGGCAAGACTTGAGACCCCAGCTACCTGCCCTGCTTGGGCTTCCCTTCTGAGAATGGTAACATGTTGGCTGTTTCCAGCAGTGGACCCACGGAGCATCTGGTTCCTTGGAAAGAGCATCCATGACAGATACTGGTAATAGGCACACTTCTAGAGACCGGTGATAGAGGCAATCAATCTACATGTTGCTCTGTCTTCAGCAATGCTTTCATTGTGGGCATCATCTATATTTGCATATATTTGAAGCCTAGGATTGTAGGGTATCTGGGCACTTGAATTGGGAAGGGCTAGGGGGCTCAGACCCAGTTTATAAGAGCCCTCAGTGTATAAGTCATAGGGTTTTGTTATTTTAAGTTTTTGTAACCATGACTGTCCTAGAACTACTTCTGTAGATGAGACTGCCCTTGAACTCACAGAGATCTGCCTACCTCTGCCTCCTGAGTGCCCACCACACCTGGCCTGGCAGAGGGAAGGTCATTTTTAAGAAGTGGTGGGTGATGAGGATAGAGAGTTGGCTCAGCAGTTCAGAGTACTTATTGCTCTTGCAGAGGGCCCAGGTTTAGTTCCCAGCACCCATATGGTGGCATACAACTCCAAATAAATCATGGTGCACTCAAAGCCCATCATATGGGCTTCAAATGTAACTCAGTGGTGGGGTACTAGTTTATGATGCATGAGATCCAAATCTCAATACTTTAGATAAATAAATAAATAGTAAAACTATAAATAACATTATAGACCAATAAAGCAAACAAAACCCAGAGTATTCCTCTGATGGAACTTGCTGCAGTTCATTGTTATTTCTCTTCCGAGTGAAGATGTACTTAGATATCTGCTGTCTGGAAGAAGAAGCTGCAAGACACTGAGAGATGAATGCCTTGGAGGGGTTGCCGCCTCTGTCAGGGCACACTTTTTCCCAGCCTGAACATCCTTAACTCCACAACAGGTGGCTTGGTGCTCGCAGATGTTGACACAGAGGGCTGCAATCCAGAGCCAGGCTCCAAGGACCTGGTTGGCATGAATGTGTTCTCAGAACTTCCTTACAACCCTTAGAGCAAATGACATGGGCTTGGGGCTCATCCTTCAGGGCCCGAATCTGAACCTGCTCACCAGAATGAAGGTGTCTGCACACCCCAGATCCTGGTTTAATTCTTTGTGTCTTTATCCTTGGGAAAGAGAAACCACCACACACACACATACACATACACATACACATACACATACACACACACACACACACACACACACACAAACAGAGAGAGAGAGAAGTCAGAAATACAAAACTCAGACCTGAGCATAGTGGCACATACCCAGAATCTCAGCAATTCAGGAAGATCAGTAATTTAAGGCCAGTCTGGGCTATGAGTAGCCCCGTCTCAAAAAAAAAAAAAAAAAAAATTAAAATAAAACATGTTAAAAAGTCAAACTCATAGGGGTAGAGAGTAGAATGGTGGTGAGCAGAAGCTTGAGCGATAATTATGACCATGTGTGTCCACTGAGCAGATGCTTGAGTGACAGTAACGACTGTGCACGTCCTTACATGGGAGTGGCGAGCAGATGCCTGGGGAATAGTTATGACTGTGTGCATCCATGCATGAGGGCTATGGTAGCTGCAACAACTGCTTTATGATGGGTGTCGACCGAGTGCTCCGAGTGGGTCAGGTGTGGTGTGGACCACCTTACCTGTCTCAACCACCTCATCCTCACTGCAGCACTAGGAAGTAGTCAGCAGACCAGACAGCTACTATTCACCTGACTGGTTAAGCCCGGGCTGTCAGACTGGCAATAAACATAAAAGGCTTATTGTGGTCTTAGTAGAAAGGCTAGAGGATCACGTTTGTGACCTGGACATAGAGAAGGTTTGCCCCACTGTGGAGGAGACCAAACATTCTCCGCCCATGTGAACAGCTTTTTTACCATATGGCTGCTAGCCTTTGCTGCTAGCCTGGGCTGAGTTTGAGCCTCCCCAGACCCCACACGGTTGAGCAGAACTGACTCCTACAAGTTGTCGTCTGTCCTCCACACACTTGTACCCACCACATATATATAATGCAATACAATTTCTTTAGAAATAAAAAAACCCTGCTGTTAAGATATGATGAATCACTTGGAGGGGAAAGACAAACCAGTGAAAAAGAGGCATGGGTTGTAAATAAACGACCCTCATAAGAAAGAACACAACTAATAATGCACCTGAAAGACTAAAAACCCAACAAACAGACAATGCAAGTTCAAACAATATCATTTTATGCAAAAATTAAGAATATTTATGACCTGTTGGAAAAGGATAGAAAAACAGTCTTTTTTGTGTACTTTGGAGGTGCACTTAAAAATCACCTTTACATTATTTTATTTTATTTGTATAGGTGTTTTGCCTAAATGTATGCTCATGCACCATGCATGTGCACCATGGAGATCAGAAGGCTCTGTCAGATCCCCTGGAACTGGAGTTACAGATGGTTGTGAGCCTCCATGTGGGTGTTGAGAATTGAACCTGGATCCTTTAGAAGAGCAGCCAGTGTTCTTAACCACTGAGCCATCTCGCCAATCCTTTAAATACTAAAGATTACTGTGCACACACAAGCATGTCGTAATGCACTTGTGGAGGTCAGACGACAACTCTGTGGAGCTGATGCTACCTTTATGTAGGTCCCAGGGATCGAACTTAGGCTCTTAGACTTGTGTGCTGAGCACTTTTATCCATGAGCCATCCAGGAGGTCCCTGGAGGCATGTTCAACACCATCCATATTTTAAATGCACTGTTCAGGAATTTTAGTTTTTTGTATCTACCCTGGAGGGACACTCCTAGAAAGAGATTTGTTATAACACATTTTTTAAACTGTGAAAAAAGTAATAATTAAATGACCACTGAAAGAAAGCCTAAACCAATAGCAAATAGGCATGTCCCTTAACACACTGAATACTAGGACATGTAACTGGGTGGAGTAAAGAGTCTGAGGACAATCTGAATGGCTTGCTTCAGTTTGTGTGATGCAAACACAGACATGCACGTACATGCATAACTGCCAATGCATGTCTCCCCAGAGCTTTACGATATGTCAATTTTACTAAGGACTTTGCTTTGTAAATTGTAATTGGTGTAATTCTCTGTACTAGGAGGTAAGGGATTGATGGCCTTACATTAACCTGATGGTCATGGCCACCTCTGGGCAGGGCCAAGCTGGGGAGTGCTAAGAGAAGAGGAATCTAACCGTGATTGTTTAATTTGTGTCCAGACGGAAATCTAGTTGATGCCTCCATGCTTTCTGCTAGTGCCTGGGGTGGGCCCACTTTCCTGTCATCCCTTTCACACACACACATGTAATAATGATTGTGGACTGTTTCCCCAAACCCATGTGCTGACGTCATAACCCCAATATATCTGAGTGACTGTAGTTAGAAACAAATCTTTTAAAGAAATGATTACGGTTTAACGAGTCCCTTAGAATAGGCTCTAATCCAAGGTGACTGGAGTCCTCAGAAGAAGAGACAGAAGGACTGTGAGCATAGACAGCTGTCCGTGTGAAGAAGCAGTAGGACTGTCACTGGAAGTCAAGGGAAGAAACTTCAGACTGAAACAAATCCCCAAGAAACTGAAAGCTTTTCCTCTGAGGTCAGGAACAGGATGCCTGTGCTAGATGCCCACTCCTATTCAACAAAGTACTAGAATCTTTGCCAAAGTAGACAAGAAAAGGAAATAGCACAGATTTAAATTGAAAAGGAAGACATAATATTATCTTTGGGAATGAGAAGATCACAAATAAATGGAAACTCCAGTGACCATACATACACACATAAACATCCAAGCACACACACATGAAAACACACATACACATGCACGCACACACACATGCTTTACAAGATTACAGGAATTTGACAACTAGAAAGATACCAAGTATTTTACCCCACTATACTGATGAGGAATAATCTGGAAAGGAAATTTTGGGAAAAGTGCTGTTGACAATGTTGTTAACATAGAAAACACTTAGGGATTGGTTTAAGGAAATGAAAGACATACTCAATGAAAACTACAAAACACAATGGAAGGGAATTCAAGCCGTAGCAACAAGGCTGTGTGTGTGGACTGAGTTTTACCATTGTCCTGATGTCTGCACTACTCCAAATGGTCCACACGTTCAGTGCAGTTCTTAGCAAAACACCAATAACATGTCTCATCTGTAGAAAAACTCTTCCCAATGTTTATATGAAATACCAAGGGATCCCGTAGCTCCAGATAGAGAACATACCTACCACAATGCTACAGCAATCAAAATATATGATGTTTGCACAAAGCCACATGAGCCAGAGAACCTAACAACCTTTGCATATTTGGTCAAAGCCTTTTTGACCAACTGTCCAAGGCCACTTAGTGAGGGAAATAACCATCTTCTCAGCAAACAGTACTGGGAAAACAGGAAATAAACATGCAGAAGAGTGAAACCATATCCTTAACTAACCCTATGCACAAGCCTTTTCTTTAAATGCTGCTGCGATGTAGCTCAAAGGTAAAACACCAGCCTAGCACACACGAGGTTCTAAGTTAACTCCCAACCTAACTGCAAAAGAAATACAAAATCCTATTCAAAATGAATTAAAGATTTAAATTTGACACCCAAAGCTGCAAACTCTTAGAAGGCAGCATAGGACGAAACATTCGTGCCATTGGATGGGGGAGGATGGGTCTTTTGGGTATGAGCCCCAAAGAACGGGTAACTTCTTGAAAATGGAAGTGCTTTGTGAAGACAGTACCAACAGAGTAAGAAGCCAACCTACATAACGGGGAAAACATTCAAAGGCACATCCACTCAGAGATTGCTATCCAGAGGACGCAGAGACTACTTGAAACCCACAACAACAAATGAGCTGGTTAAAGGAGGGGAGAATGTAGTTGGTGGCGCAATGCTTGCTTAGTGGACACAAAACCCTGGACACAATCCAAATACCACATAAAGCCAGACACAGCAGTGTACACCTGTGGTCCTTGTGCTCTGGAGGTGAGGGCGAGAGGCTCCAGGGTTCAACTCCATCCTCAGCTTCATAGTGAGTTTGAGGTCAGCCTGAGCTGTGTGAGATCCTGTCTCAGTAAAACAAAGAAAGGAGGGAAGGAGGGAGGGAGGGAGAGAGGGAGGTAGGGAAAGGTACAGGCTGCAGATTGTTGTCTTCTCCAACACTCTGGTCTAACTTCACTCCCCACATACAGTATTAAGGGTTGGAACCTTTAAGAGATGACTAAGGGTCTGACTTCATGAATGGACTAATACATTCTAGGAATTAGACTAATGAATCAGTAGCTTATCTAAGAGTGAACCCACTATAAAAAGCCAGTTTGGTTAGGTCGCTTGCTGTGTAATGTCCTATGCCAATTCAGGAATGCCAGCCAGAAGGCCACTGACCTTGGATTAAAACTATGAGCCCAAATAAACATCTTTTCTTTATAATATATCCACATCTGGTACTATATTATTGGCAAAAAAAAAAAAAAAAAAAAAACACCCAAAAACCAAAAAAACAAAACTAAAGGTAAACTGCCCAGTTCATCCTGTGGCTCAAGCAAGGGAGCCAAATGACGCCATAGGAAACTAATGCCTGCCCTTATAAACACTTACATGGAAATCTTCATGCAAAATACTTAAAAGCTGAATCCTGCAAGTCAGGTGGTGGTGGCTCACACCTTTAATCCCAGCACTTGGGAGGCAGAAGCAGGGGAAATCTCTGAGTTCAAAGCTAGCCTGGTCTATAGAGTGAGTTCCAGAACAGCTATGACTGCATAGAGAAGCCATATTTAAAAAAAAAAAAATTTAAAATAAAGTTGAATCTGTAAGAGGAGCTAAGGTGGGAGGAGTTAGAAGAGAAAGAGGAAGAGGAAGAGGAAGAAGGAGAGGAGGAAAAGGAAGAGGAGGAGCTAGGAGACAGAGGAGAATGAGAGAGATGTAGGAGGATGGAGAACCACACAGACATGGAGAGCACTCATGGGGAACAACTTATAAACTTATAATTAGGTTAGCTAATTGGGATACAACTCTGTTTGTATGAGCATCTTGTTATTAATCATTATCAAACATATAAAGCCTTTGATTAATCTATAAGAATTAGAGTCTCATTCTCTTACTGGGCCCGCATGGATGGTGGGATGGTCTGGGCAATGCCCTGCCTTGCAGAGATAGCGTGGAAGATTGGCAGAGCCATCTCTCACGCTGGCATCTAGTGGGTGGTAGGGCTGGTGTTTCTGGCGGGCTGGTTCTAGCTGCAGCACGCACGTGGCCTCAGGCTGAGAAACATGGCGGCTGGCTAGGCAGAGCCACTGCAGCTTAGATAGTCGGCCTGAGCCAGAGGCCTTTTTAAATATTTACTACAACAGAATCCTGCAAATTAAACACATATAGCTAAGGAATGCAAAGCTGGTTTAACACTAGAGAAGAAAGCATGGTGGTCTCATTTTTCTTTGTGGCTGAATAAATTCCCCTGTGCACACAAACTACAGTTTTTAAATTTGTTCATCTGTTTATGGACATCTAGTCTGGTTCCATGTTTTAGCTTCGTGAATAGTGCATCTACAATCATGAATGTACAAGTATCCCTGCAATATGTTGCTTAGAGTCCTCCCAGTATACTCCAGGAATGTTACAGCATATACATATATGTATACATATTTCAGTATACTACAGGAATGCTATAGCATATATATACACACATTTATATACATATACACACATGCACACGTACATATATATACATATACATGTATATATATATATTCCAGTGTATACCAGGAACGCTACAGCATAGCACCTGTTCACATTCCCATTAGCAATGGATAAGTGTTCCTCTTTCCCCACATCATTACCAGAATTTGCTGTTGTTTACTGGATAATTGCCATTCTTACAGGTGTGAGACAGACTCTTAAGTCAGTTTTCATTTACATTTCCTGATGGCAAAAGATGTCCAAAACTTTTTTCCCAATCATTTATCAGGCATCTGCATTGTTTCTTTTGAGATTCTCTAGTTTATTAGCCCATTCTTTGATCGGAAGAGTTTTTTTCAGTGTGTGAGGTTTGCAGTTTTTAAAATATATATTCTAAATATTAACCACTAACTTATGTTGTTGGCACAATCATTGTACTAAGTGAAATAAGCCAGACTGAGAAAGAGAAATACTTAATACTACATGCTACATGCTTTCTCTCATATGCAAGCTTTAGGTTCTCTCTCTCTCTCTCTCTCTCTCTCTCTCTCTCTCTCTCTCTCTCTCTCTCTGTCTCTGTCTCTGTCTCTGTGTGTGTGTGTATGTGTGTGTGTTTGAGTGTACTGGGTGCAGGTCATGAAACTAGAAAAGGGACCATGAGAGGGGAAGAAGAAATCTTAAAGGGGGAGGAGGAAAAAAGTAGAGTTGGTAAACATAAAAATCAAGGGGTGAGTATGCTCGAAGGAAGGCAGCAGCAAGACGGTGTCATGGTGGCAAGAGATGAGTAAGGGCAGAGTGGGCCTGGGCACACGGTGGGTTCTAGATCTGTGGGGAACTGCGTATTTGGTAAGGATCCTTTGTTGAGCTTGGCTCATGTGTAAGCAACGTGAGTTACCCTCGTCAGTTAATGATGCCATACGTCTCCAGTGTTATGAACAGAAATGTGTTCATAATGTGTTCACAGTACTGAAGCTCTGGGACAGACACCACAAGGCAGCACTCTGCTTTCTTGATGTAGCTCTCAAACTGAAATGAGAATCTTTTTTTTTTTTTTATGGTCTATTCAGTGATTTTCCCCTGCTCCCTTTTCACATCTGGTGCTTTTAGTTGGTGGTTTTGATGTTTAAAATGCACCCAAACACAGTCCAGAAATGCTGCCAAGCAGTCCTACGTGTAAGGAAGCTGTACTGTGCATTATGGGGAAAGATATCTGTGTTTATAACTTCATTCATGAGCAAGTTATAGAGCTATTTGCTGTGAGTTCAGTCTTCATGGCTCAGCAAGCATCATGGTTGGCTTTAATGTCAACTCAACACACATTAGAATCACCTGAGTAGGGAGCCTCACCTAAAGTTACCCTGATTAGTGTGGGGAGACCCACACTCACTGTGGGTGGCTCTTGGCAGCAGTCCAGGTAAAAAGGTTTCAGAAGAGTCTCTCTCTCTCTCTCTCTCTCTCTCTCTCTCTCTCTCTCTCTCTCTCTCCTCTCTCTCTCATCTTTTGCTGGCCTGCTCTCCCTCTTGCTGCAGAGTTGATTTACCTTGTTGCTATGGCTGCTGCTGTAGTGGAGGGAAATGTTAGTCATCTCCCCCAAATCAGACAGGAGTCGATCTGATACAACTCACAGCACTCACAGTCTTTCTTTATTCTATTCGAGCTAGCTGAGGCTCCCGCAAGGCACCCTGAATGTCTAGAAGGCAAGGCTTTATAGTAAGTAGCAAACAGGGAGTACATGTATAAGCACCTAATTGGAAAGCTACTGTGGCCTTTAACATAATTGGCTGGTGCTGGGAGTCATATCATATCTGCATTGGTAGTTGTTAGGCAGGGGTGGGCTTGTAATCTGGAGATGCAGGTTTGTTGGGGGAATAACCTGGAGACGCTGGTCTTGTTGGGGATTAGCCCAGAGATCGGAGCTAGGCTCAGGTTTTGTTGGAGGGGAGGTGGGAACTTGGAAACGAATGTTAGGTACTAGCCTGTTAGTTTACCTGGGTTCAAACTTAGGTCAGGTTCTTTAAAATGGAATCTGAACTTAAAAGATTTGGCCTCTCACTGCTACCAACTCCTTCACTGAGAGCAGAACCAGCATTTCCAAGCTTTCATGGTGAACTAGGATCAGAGCTCTCCAAATCTTCTGAAAGTGAGATTTTTGACAACATATTGGGACTACTGGGTACCTTGTCTTGTAGACTGAGTGGCTGCTGCTGTTGCCCTCTCTGCGAGAGACAGCTATTCTAGGACTATTCTGAGTGATGAGTACCAGTTTCAAGGACTGAGTAACTATTGGGTTCTCAGAGTCTCTGGTGTGACTTGGCTATCATTGCATTTTTAAGCTAGCTTAATAAATTCTGAAATATGAATACATGTACATACATACATACACACACAAACACACACACACACACACACACACACACTTGGTTCTGTCCTCTAGAGAACCTGACTAAAACAATAAGATACATTAAATAAATAGTGTCTAAACAGAAATGAATTTAAATTTATATATTTATCAAATGATAAAAGTGTGACCATACCTTCAAAGGAGCCAAATCCATATTTACCCTAAGACAGCAGATTGCTTCATAGGACATAACTCTGTAACAGGAACAAAATATTTATTATCTGTCTTCTATTATCTATCTATCTATCTATCTATCTATCTATCTATCTATCATCATCTATCACCTATCAACCAATCATCTCTATTATCTATCTATCTATCTATCTATCTATCTATCATCTATCACTTATCAACCAATCATCTATCTATCTATCTATCTATCTATCTATTCATCTATCACTATCAACCATCATCTATCTATCTATCTATCTATCTATCTATCTATCTACTATCATCATCTAATCTATCTAATCAATCATCTCCAAATAGAAAATATGTAATAAATTTGAAGATACACTTCATTTTTAAAAGATATAAAAATGGTCTCTAGAGCTGGGAGTCAGTTCAGGGAAGTGCTTGCCTTGGAAGGTTGAGAATCTGAACTTGACCCCAGAATCCACACTTAACAACCCAGAAGCAGACACAGTGGCATGTGTGTGTAATCCCGGTGCTGGGGAGGGAGATGCAGATCCCTGGGACTTGCTGACCAACCAGCCATGATAGATCCTGTCTCAAAGGAAGCATAAATGTAACTTGAGAAACAATACCTGGGGTTGTCCCCTGGTTTCCACACATATTAGCACATTATGAGCACATGTGGATGCCAAATGGACACGTACATTTGTACATAAATGGACAAATACATGTGCACACATATATTCATACACAAAAGGTCAGTAATAGCATGAAAAAAATCTAACATTATCAGTCACTGAGAAATATATGTTAAAATCACAATAGAATACCACTATGCATATATGAAAAAAGATAATGCTAGAAAATATTGACAACACCAAGTGTTGGTGAGGACGTGGAGAACTTGGAATGCTCCTACATTTCTGGTGGGAACCATTTTTATGGTTTCCTACGAATCTAAAGATTCACTAGCATGTGACTTAGCCATCCAACAGCTAGGCACTTATCCAAGAATAAAGAAAATACCCTCCTTCTTTTACACAATTGTTGTTAGCAGCTTCCTTCAGAGTAGTTACAATGATCTAGCCTCTGTCCATTGAGGGATGAACATATCATCTAAGACATATGTATACAACGGAACACTGGGAACATAACAGAGAGGAAAGTACTGATGTCGGAGAGACAGCTCAGTGGCTGTTCTTCCAGAGGACCTAGATTTGATCCCAAGCACCCAGATGGTGGCTTGCAATAGTCTGTAACTCAGCTGTAACTCAAGTCTCAGGGAGCCAATGCTTCTTCTGACCTCTGCAGGTACCAGGCACACATTTATACACAGGCATGCATGGAGGCAAAACACCAAACACAAAAATAAAAAAGAAATATGTGAACTGTGGAAATCTCCAACTGTATCATCCCATGCAGCATAATGAGAGATTTTCTTGCAAAATTTCAAGGTCCCCCGCTAAAATGAAGAGTCTTGGGGGTAGTAGACCCTTTAGATCATCAAGGGAACCAGAGCAGCTAAGCCTGCCTGGGGCCAGACTGGGAGATAGACACAGAGCATCCTTTAGTCTGCGTGACTCTTCTGCCTGTGTGAACTTCTAGACAAATCTCTGGCTCTCAGCAGGGGTGTTTGCTAGGTGAATTCAAGGCTCAGTAAACCTGTCTCTTCATCTGGCACTGAAACAGCAGTATACATAGTGGGATTATCACTGGGTGACAACAGAGAAGTCAGGAAGCATCCTTAACTCTCACCTTATGGATAATGCTGTAGGGATCTCTCAATAACACACGAGGAGACCACATCCAGCTAAGGTCAAGAAGTGTCTGACCTGGCCGATGGCTAGCTTTCTCTGCTCATCCAGCTCTCCTCTCCCCACACCATGACAGGCCAGGACTCTTTCCTCTTTTATTACAGAAAAAGCTAGGTCAGAGTGTGGGAGACAACTCCCTCACCCACTGAGAGCTGGCATGCTTAGCCTGTAAGCACCAGGGCCCAGAACATTCTGCTCAACCCAGAGAAGTTGGGTAAAGGGCAGGGCAGGTTGTATCTCAGCATCAGGCCACGGCTGGCATGGCTGAGCATGCTGTCTCAGGGCACATTCCTGTCATTATTTGTCCCAGGTGGGGCACTGGCTGAGACTGGAGGCCCCAATCCTAATTTTAGATGTGAGAAGTCTGTGAAAATATGCTGCCTGTCCACCTGTATGCTCCCCACACACCAGTTCTCCCCTGCTCTGGGCAGGGGAGTGAGTCACAGGAATGGCCACTGAGTCAAGTCACTTCCTTCTACGTTCACCACAACCAGTCCTTGGACCTGGTAAATTCCTGGGTCCTTCCAGCCCTGTTCAGCCCTACTGGGAGCAGCAAGCTACTATCCTGGGTGGCCAGAGAGTTTTGGTAGGAGCAGCCTCTTTTCCAGAGGGCTGCGTTGGTTTTGTAAGGTGGAACCATAGTAAATGATGTTATTTTCTGGGGCAGGAGACAATAGTTATAATCCACATTTATGACAGGATATCAAGAACATGGCTAGCAAGGCAGATAATTGGTCACATGTCCAGCTAGAAACTTCAGGAATAGCCCAGAGTTTTCCCTTCATATTTTCCATCAAAATATACGGGGAGCATTCTTGATCTCAGGTCTTACCTGAATCAAGCGCTCAAATCCTCCTGACACCCCATGGGGTAGAATTAATATTCCAATTCTGTAGCCAGGGAACTGAGGTGAGAGGGAGGCCACACTCTTGGGCCAGCTGAGGGACTCATGCCCTTGGCCACACTCTTCCCAAAATCTAGTTGTATCTACTCTACCTCTTGTCAAGCCTGCCTCGGCTGTACCCTCGCCCAGTGGGCAGCCTACAGGGTCTGCTTCTCAGTAAAGCCAAGCTTTCATTTTTCCTGAAATAATTCAGGCCCCTAGAAGCTCCTGTGAGTTCTGCTCTCCAAGACCAAAAGAGGAATAGATTCTCCCTCACCTGAGACTTACCCACTAGCTGGCCTGGTTCCTGTTTACTCTGTGTTCCTCATGAGCCTCTTAGGGTCTTTGGTATTAGTGAAATCTATCATAAGTGTGACACATCTGGGGCCCCAGCTTCTTGTGATGAGACTATAGGCATGACAGACCACTGTCTCAGAAAGATGTGACCACAGAGAAATTATTTTATCTCTCCATATCCCAGATTTCTTATCTCAATGATGTGGATCCTGACCGTTCCCCAAAAGACACATGTTGAAGGTTTGTCACCAGCTTCTTGTGTTTGGGGAGGTAGTGGAGGCTTCTGGAGGCAGAGCCAATTGGAAAGAAGGCATTGAGGCTGTGCCCACAGTGAGGCTATCCTGCCATGTGCTCTGGCCATCATGTACTGTGCCACCACATTCCCAAAGAAACAGGACAAAAGACCATCGTGCACTGAAGCCTTGGACATGATGAGCCAAGACAAACCTTTTTCCCTATGCAGTTGACTGTCTTGGGTATTTTGTTACAGTAACAGAAATGAGACACGCCAGCATGGCCACTGGTGAGATCAAGTGAAAAGGTGAAAGGCTTCCAGCATCCTTGGTGTCCCCCAAGCAGGAGTAGGTCTTTTTGTTTGGCATCTGTGCACAAATCAGACCTCTCTGGAGTCCTCCAGTGAGCCTGGGACTGTGTATATACCCAGTTAGCTACCTAAGACAGAGGAGAAGGCCCCAGCTGGGAGCTCTGGTGTCCTCCTCCCCGCACCCAGCTCTCATCCACCATCACTGCATGTAGTGGACATGGAACAAAGGCCACTGCACATGGTAGACACAGAACAAAGGCCACTAGATTGTACACTTTAAATCTGTTTTCTCAAATCGTGTTATTTTAAATGTTCTGGGCAGATGCCCACGTGTGCAGGGACACTTAGGCAGGCCAAAGGCGCTTTGTCTCTTTGAAAGGCCTCCATTGTGACCCCACAGTGGCCCCAATTGATTCTGGGAACAACAGGTCCTTGTGTAGCACCAAAGGCATGCTTGCTCCAGCCCACGGCTGGCAGTGAGAACCCTTTACTGTCTCTTTAAGGCCCATGTAGGGAGGCCTTCAATGCTCCATTGGGACTACTGTGCGAAGACACGCTGATTCCTGAGGGTGCCCACACAGACGCCTTCACAAGGCTCAGCATCTATGAAGTGGTCTTTGACAAGCTGGTCGGATTGGACCTACTGTGTGCAGAATGAGATGTCAGAGGTTGGCCTCCAGGGATACCCCTTCTGTATACCCTCCCTTCATGAGGGAAGATCACCAGAAAGAGAAACAAAGGCAGAGAAGTTACAGGCTGGAGCACCTATATCCTGGATGGATTTGGTACATGTTGCCTTTTGCTGTGGTCCCAGTCCTGGTGTCCACCCTCTCCTATAATGGCTGTTCCTAGTTACCACTTCCATGCAGTTGTCTCTGGACTGACAAAAGCAAGAGGGAAGAGACAGTACTAACTCATCATCTCATTGTCAAGTCCCAGTCATGCCAGAAAGTTCCACACAGCTGCCCCAAATACCCAACTGTATCCCAGAAGCCCCTGCCAATTTGAAACGTGGCCACCACAGGGACTCTGCTCTGTCATTGCTTGAGGTGCTGGATGACAGACTGCATGAAGATAAGTTGGCTGGAGCTGCCCAAGCTGGACCCTGCTCACTCATACATTCATATTTATGGGTTCTTTTGGCACCTGCCGAGCACTGAGTGTTCCTGTGAGCTCACATGGGACCCACATTTGGTGGGTACCCCAGTGGGCACTCTGGCTCTATGTGTTCTGCCAGCTAGCTACTTCTTAATCTTTCCTTAGGGCCACTGGAGGAGATTTTGTTTATTCTTTGTGATGATGGAATGTCTTTAAAACTTACTTGTATTTATTTGAGTGTGTGTGTGTGTTCAGGTACACACAGGTGGGAAATGATTCTCTCCTTCCACCTTGCTAATGCAGGCAGGGTTTCTGCAAACTGCAGTCTTACTGGCTCTCAAGCTTCTGTCTCCTCCTCCCATCTTTCCATAGGTGTGCTAAAGTTACAGATGTGACTCCTGAGATTACAGATGTGGCCACTGATTTGACCTTTTTACAGATCCACCTCTCTGGTCTTGTTTTTTTGTTTGTTTGGTTTTCGTTGTTGTTTGTTTTGTTTTTTGTTTGTTTGTTTTTGTTGTTTGTTTGTTTGTTTTGTTTTTGTTTTTTGTTTTTTTAAGATAGGGCTTTGTGAGCTGCCTGGAAGCCAGTCTTCTACTAGCTGCCTTTGGAACAAGATATAGACCTCTCAGCTTCTCCTGTACCATGCCTGCCTGGATGCTGCCATGCTCCCACCTTGATGATAATGGACTGAACCTCTGTACCTGTAAGCCAGCCCCAATTAAATGTTGTCCTTATAAGAGTTGCTTTGGTCATGGTGTCTGTTCACAGCAGTAAAACCCTAACTAAGACAGAAGTTGGTACCAGGAACTGGAGTATTGCTGTGATAGGCTTGACCATGCATTTGTTTGGAAGAATATGGATTTGAGGACTTTGGATTTGGAAAGCCATGGAATGTTTTAAGTGGGCCTTCATGAGCCATCCTAGTTAGAATATAGAAGACTTTGTTGCTGTGAATGATTTGAACTGTGCAGACCTGGCCCAAGAGGTTTCAGAGGAGAATTTCAGTATGTGGTGTAGAGACTGTTTTTATAGTATTTTGTTAAAGAATGTGGTTGCTTTTTGCCCCTGTCTGAGGAGTCTACTTGAGACTAAGGTAAAGAGATTTATATTAATTGACAAAGGAAGTCTCAAGAAAGCCCAGCAGAGACTTTGATCTCTCATTAAGTCTCATGAAAAGTGTTTTGAACAAGTGTAGCAAGATTAGAAAGGAAAAATATAAAATATATGGTTCAAGTATTAAAGAAGCACCAGGAAGTGAAATGGAACTGAATCTTATGTTCTAGGAGATAACAGATGAAGGGAGAGGGACTTTGGGACAAGATCCTACCCAGCTACATTTAGATCCAGGCATGGTGGTACATACCTTTAATCCAAGGAGATAAAGCCAAGCAGATTTCTGAGCTCAAGGCCAGCCTGGGACAGAACAAGTTCTAGGTGAAGAAAAGCTTAAATCCAGGTGTGGTGGTACACATTTTTAGTCTCAGGAGACAGGCATGCAGATCTCTGAGTTCAAGGTCAATCTACAGAGGTCAATCCAGAACAGCCAAGTTTAGGCAGTGAAGGAGATGGAAATCAGAAAGCTAATGACAATGTAATAGAACAAGGGGGTCATGTTCCAGCTCCTGCAAGCAGTAAACCTTGGCAGCTTTGGCCATGTGGCTTTGGCTTTAGAGTCAAGAACAGAAGGGACTATAGAGACAATTGATGCTGGTTAGCTGAAGTTAAGAAATTATCAGTGATTAAGAAGAGACCAGCATTACTGAAGTAAAATCTTCTGGGAAGTGTTTTCTGAGAGCACAAAAAAGCTGTGTTCCAGAGATAGCCAAGGTTGTACCAAGCAGCTGTACTTGATAATGTGTAAGAGTCACCCAGTTGGTACTGGTTTTGAAGACATGAAAGAGTCATGAAGAGCAGCTGAGACTTGGCACTGTGAGAGGCCATGGAAAGCCATTGGTGAAGGTGCAGCCTCAGTTGCAGTTGATGGCCCAGGACTGAAGGGATCATGCAAAGGATTTGAGTCTTGGCACCATGAAGAGAGTCTGTGAGAGGCTGTGGGTGAAGCCTAGTTGCAGTGGAAGACCCAGGGTACTGGAGATGCCAGTACCATGGAATGATCATCAAGTACAGAAGCAGCAGTGGAGTGGATCAACTTGAGCTTAGAGTTCTACAGAGGGCAGATATGGAGAAGTGACCCAAGCCCTTTGGAGGAGCCCAGAAGATCACGTGTGGATCCCAGACATTGAAACAAGAAGCTGTAACATTGAAGTTGCCTTGAAGAACCCAAGATGTTTGAGACACCAGAGTCATGGACTATCTGCTGAGGAAAGCTACTAACAGGGAGTAGAATCAGCCCAGGAGAAAGAAGTTATTGTAGTCAACAAAGATGAAAAATGAGTTAGAGATCTGAAGACCTCCTTGAAATCAGACCTAGAAATGTAGAGTTTGGAGTTTGCCCAGTGTAAGGAGCAGGCCCTTAACAGGACCGACTCCATTTTGTAATAGGAAACTTGTGGAGACAAGTTTTGAAGTGAAATTGTTTTGAAGTGCTATGATAACCAGAAGTTGTTTTGAGACTTTATATTTGTGCACAAAAACAAGTTATTTTGATTAAGTGTGATAACCAGCTGTAATGAAGTCAGGGCCTGGCGATAACCAGACGTGAGTGGTTATGTGCCCTGCACGTCAGCAGTAATGCCAAATCAAGCATAAAAGAGCCCAACCAGAGCACAATATCACACATTGGTAGCCATGGCTGCCTAACGTGATCCTCTGAACAAGCTTCCTTTAGCACCAAAGAGACAACCGAGAGACTGATACCTCCAATTTCCTGGTCAAGCCCCCTATGAGGTCAAATAGCAATTCAATCAGCTGGAAGCCACAGCCGGACCTCCTTCCTGGACTACGGACCTGTAACCGAGATCATCATAAGGACTCAGGTCATATAACCCATGAATGAATGATGTATTTATTGCTATGCTTATTTCTTTGGTAATTAGCAATTTATTATTTGTGTTTATTGTGCTGATATTGTTAGAGGCAATGCATAGGAAATGTGGCAATACCTCATCATGGCAATAGCTTTAGCATTGGTGATAATATATTGTTTGCTGTGCATTATTAAAGAGCAATTGAATGCCAAACCCCCGTCTATGGCATACTCTCTCCCCTCTCGTGGAGCTGATAATCTCACAGTCAATCCAGCATACAATCCCTGAGTGGAGAAGGACTCATTGCTCCTCTCCCTGAGGGATACTAAAACCTTATCACAACCTGCTCGTGGCAGATAAGAGTCAGGGCTCTGACACCCAGCTAGTTTCCTGTCTTACTTCGGGGGTTACAGTTAAGTGATCAGATGAATCTCAGAAGAGACGTTGGACCTTGAACATGTTGAGACTACTATAGAGTATGGGGACTTTTGAAGTTGGACTAAATGTATTTTGCATTATGCTATGTTTAGGTATGGCCTCCATAGATTCAAATGCTTGAACAAGCCTAAGGGGGCCAAAGAGTGGAATGTGATGGGTTGTATATGCTCAGCCCAGGGAGTGGCACTATTAGAAGGTGTGGCCCTGTTGGAGTAGGTGTGTCATTGTGGGTGTGGGCTTTAAGACCCTCATTCTAGCTGCCTAGAGGCCAGTATTCTACTAGCAGCCTTCAGATGAAGATGTAGAACTCTCAGCTTCTCCTGCACCATGCCTGCCTGGATGCTGCCATACTCCCACCTTGATGATAATGGACTAGACCTCTGAACCTGTAAGCCAGCCCCAATTAAATGTTATAAGAGTTGCCTTGGTCATGGTTTCTGTTCACAGCAGTAAAACCCTAACTAAGATAGGCCTTAAGTATGCCAGGCCGACCTTGAGTTCCCTATGTAGCCAAGGATGAGTATGAACTTCTGCTGTTCCTGCCTCTGTGTCTGAGTGCTAGGCTTACAGGAATGTGCCTCCAAACATTGTTTACATGGTGCTGATGAAGGGGACAAACTCAGAGCTTCCAGCATGCTAGGCAAGCACTCTACTGGCTACGTTATATCCCTAGCCCCATGGTTTCAACTTTCTGTCCTTCAAGAATACCCAGTTCTTCATCTCCTTTGCATAGCATCCACTGAACTGGGCCAGTTTTTGGCTCTTTTGTCTGCAAAGGGAACCTAGGTGATTACCAAGCTGTCGCTGGGGTAAGAGCCACTGGCTTTTCTTGAGAAGATGATTGAGCCCTGTGCCCTCTGTGTCCCATGCTTTGGGCCCTACTAAGGTCTGACAATGTCCCTAATGCCCAACTTCACCCCCACTACAGGCCTCTGCTCACAACCATCATGTTCATGAGGTTTCACTGTCTTAAGAACAGGTCCTTGTGCCCTAGAAGGGGAGTCAAGTTCAGGGCCCGGGACCAGAGGGGCTGGCCAGATCCCTGTGCCACCTCTGTGGTGAGTCTTGGGGTCCTTACTTGTGGAATAATGTAGAGGTCATCAATCATCTGTGGCTATCAGGAGGGTGGCAGGAGACCATATTTACATATGAAAGGTAGTTTCAGGTGTGCCTGGCCTCAGCTCCAAAGATGGCCAGCAAGATGGTTATACAGGAGGGAATTGGGATGTAAGTACTTGGCCTAAGGCTAACCAAGAATGTTTTCTTGCCCTTGGTTTTTGGTTATGAAAACACCAATGTATTTTCCAGACTAGACTTCCTATTAGTCAAATCCCCAGGACAAATGTGTACCATGTAACCTAGATGCTTTGTTGGCTAGCTAGCCTCCATCACTGAGGAACAAATGGAGCCACACACAGGTGCCTGGCTGCTGCCTGTTCTGTGTAGCTAATTTCTGTTTGGCTCTTCTCAGTAGTTTATCCATGCTGTTCCTCTTAGGTATGTAGATTCCCAGAAGGGCAGACCCCAGTAGATGTGGCTACCATCTGCAGCCTCTTGTACCTGCAACCCTTGAGACCAGGGAGGAGTTCCAACAAGGCATTATGATTCAAATAGGAAAGGAAATCCTTAACTTTTCATGGACTCCCTGCAGCTATGGTTAAGACTGACACAAGAGCCAGCCAATAAGATCCGTCAACATTCCTTCAGGCAGCACCAACTGGACTGGATGCATTCAAAGGGGGTGGGGCCATGAAGGTGGGCAAGGGATGTGCTGGGAGTGGAAGGAGAAGGTGGAGATGGGTAGGATCAAGATATATTGTATAGGTGTATGGGATTGTCAAAGAATAAATAAAAGCTTAAAAAAAGAAAAGAAACTGCAAAGTTTAACAGACCTAGGACAGAATGGATGTGAGACTTGTCAGAACTATCCTCAGGGTCTTTAATCTGGGTTTTTTAGTTACAACAATTTGCAACAATACCAACAAAGAGACAAAGATTGTATGAAAGTGTCTTTTAATGATTAAAAATCTGAAACATTGAGAAGCCCTTGGGAAATTCATCTTAGTCACCCTTCCTTGGTTCCTTTCTTCTTCCCTTCATCTCTTGTTTCTTCTTGTCTAACAGCGATCCTCACTCATGTTGAGCTATTGGTTAGTGTAATTTTAGGGTTCAGTTTTGTTGAAAATATAAGACTACCCCAGTCAGCACTCAGTTACAGATTTTGTTAAACATTATAACGAACTTCATGTAATCTCTTAGTTTATATTTTAATTTTAAAAAATAAATCCCCCTAGTCTTTTGCTTGTGTTTTAGTATGAAATTTTGGCTGTGTTAAGTGGACAAATGGCAGATTTGGGTACCAGTATGGCTGGGATAACCAAAGTCCTCCTGCATGTGCTATTGAGACCCAATTTAAGGCTGAGGATGGGATCCAGCAGAAGAGTGCTTACTCAGCATGCATAGCCCCCTAGGTTCAATCCTCAGAATCAAGGTAGAAAAATCCCCAAACCTAATTTAGTTGTATATCTTAATCTCTTATTTTGACGGAGAATAAAACATCAGCTAGTGAAAGCTGACCGAGGCTAGAATCCTGGCTCTCTTGTTGGCTGGCAGGACATCCCTGTATCTGGGGCTCCATCTCTAGGATGTCACTCACTTCTTTAAGCTGTGGTGACAAAGTGAGGTCTCCTAGCAGAACGTCTGATTTTGCAGACTCTCCATGTCCTTCCTAATTATGCTTTCTTCTTTCAGGTCAGTCGTCCCTCACCTGGAATGAGGCAGCCAGAGATAGCCATTGTCTCTTCCTTGGCTCTGGAGCCAGGTCCCTTTTCTCCCCAAGGAGTGGTCTGAGAACATGCCCAAACACATCAAGAGACTGCAGACACCAGGACAAGAGCATTTTAGATCAGCCTTAAGAAGAGAAGGAATGCCCACACCTAGTTTTCTCAGGGCTTGAGAAGATTCTAATTTAGCAGAATGCTGTGCCTTGAAAGGAAAAGGTGCAGCTCCCTGGGATGCGCCTACGAGGGAGACGCTATCCTGGTGGACACTGCTGTGAGGGTGGTGTCCTCAGTGAGTCACTCTGGGAAAGACTGGCCCAGCACACACATCTGAATTGTCCCTTGAGATTCAGGTTACGTCAAAGGACTCTGCAGGAAGAAAGTTGAACAGGAAGGTGTCTGTCCCTGATCCCAGAAAATGAAAAACATCCCAGTTCCCCACCTGAAGCAGGAGACATAAAGGTATTTAATGAAGTATTTCAAAGGGGCTCATTTTCCACCGTGAACATCTGGAGACCTCTGTTGGGTGAATTTCAGTGCCTGTGACACCCAGACTATCTACAAAAACTAAGACATGCCAGGTGATGAGTGCTCAAAAGAGCCCATGGAAAATTCCAAGAGGCAAATTCTTAGGACATGCTCCAAGGGTCAAGGGGAAATACTCATTTCTTCAGATCAAGGTTCCCAGTTCCCCCACTGTTCCGGTCAAGGGCAGAAACAGCCTCCGCCAAGACAACTCCTTCCTCCCTTAGCTGGAAGTTAAAACTAACAAACCCTAAGCCCCGACAGAAGGTAAACATAACACCCAAGAGACGCGAACATGGCTTCCTTTTGTTTTTGTGTTTGTTTTGTTTTGGTTTTGGCTTGTTTTCTTTTCTCCACCAGCCAGGCTGTGTTCTAAGAAGTTAATGGGGAAGATGGGCTGACCAGTTAATTGCATCTGAGTTTCAGTCCCCCGTCCACTGTCCTATGAAGACTTCCATCTGATTAAGGAAAACACAGCATGCACCACGTAGAGCAGAGTAGCCACATAGGCAAACACCTGGAATCAGAGGAAAAGTCATTAGTGTGAGGTCATATGTGCGTGTGTGCGTGCGTGCGTGCGTGCGTGCGTGCGTGCGTGCGTGCGTGCGTGTGTGTGTGTGTGTGTGTGTGTACATGGGGCTGTGAGGGCTGTCACTGTTACATGGCACTAGAGGACAGATTCGGGCTGTGTGGATCACCCAGATTCTCAGGTAGTCTAACCTTGCTATCTTACTGTCATGGGGTCATCTTACTTGACTGGGGACATCAAAGTCCTCTTCAATAGAATCATCACATCTGGGTGTCAGAGACTCTGGAAAACTTTCCTTTGAACACTGGTAAGCCCACGTCCAGTATTTCTCAGCCTCAGTTCTAGAAGCTGGGCTATGATATTACGAATGTCTGGGCTTACTGCTTCTGGTTAAGTTCCCTGTGTTGTCTGTATATGATTTGCATGTGTGTGTGCATGTGCATGCGTGTGCATGCATGCATGCATGCATGTGTGTGTGTCTGTGTGTGTGTGTATGCGTGTCTCTCCGTGTGTGTATGTGTGTGTGAGTGTGTTGTATGTGTAGGCTGGAGGAGGGCATCAGATGTTCTCTATAAGATTCTCACTTTTTGTCTTTGAGGAAGGGTCTGTCTGTGAACCTGAACCCCTTCTGACAGCTACTGAGTGCTATAGGTTCCCCTGTCTCTGCCCACTGACTGATAGGGCATTACAGCATTTGAAGCTTGTTATGGGATCTGAATGCTGGTCCTTATGCTTATACAACAAGCTCTCTTAACCACTGAGACATCTTTCCATCTCTCAGATTCTTCCTCTTAATCCCAGAATGCAGATTCTTCATTTCCCAAGCACAGGTGAGGTTACGAGGCTTGGGGGAAGCAGAGAAGGCAGTGGACAGGGGACACCTAGCTTCTATCAACAGGGAGTGGTGCACAGAGTCGCTGCTGAGGTGGTGCAATCTGTCACCTCTGACACTATGCTCACCTAGGCTCTGTGTGCCTCCATCACCCTACTCTGGGTGGCTGACCTCCCTAAAAGCTTGCCTACTCCCAAATCCAATATTTGCACCTGGTTTTGTGACCTTCCTTGGGCAAGGGGTCAAGAGTTTCCAGCTCAGGCACAACATTTAGGGTGGCCACGCTTCTGTGAGTCTTGGAAATGCCCATAAACAGCACCCATGGTGCTCAAGCATGGGTGAATGCTCCACCCACATTGGCCAGAGGCGATGTGCAACCTGAGTTAGTGACAAATTTCTGAGAACCAAGAAACTCCTAACTACCCAAATCACCTGTCCCCCTCAGATGAGGCTTCCAGGCCCAAGGAGAACCCTTGGCAGAAGCACCTCAGGAGTTCTAGAAGAGACAGCAAGTAAAGATTTAGTTTACAAATAAGATTAAGATATCCCCCAGCACACTATGGATATTTAGAGTCCAGGGCATGCTGAGACATTTTGACCTTCAGAAAGCCTTTCCTGTGAACTGCCATGATGGCCCACCACAGTGAGAAATCTCCTAGGTCAACGTCTGACAACCCCAGAAGGTTTTCTGTCAAAGAAGCTCCACTCACTGCCACCAAAGGTCAGGGTGAAAAAGCTGGGCTTCAGAAACAGATCCCAATTCAGGACCAGAGAGGCTCCAAGATCAGGTGTCAATTCCCCGTGGACCAACTCAGAGGAGACTAAATGGAAGTAGCTCTATATTGAACCTGGCTCACACGTCACTTTATTGGTTCCAGCCCAGTGCACTTGACAAATGAGAACATCTGGTTTTTGATTCTAGCACATCTGACTTTGGCTAGGCATGTACATGTCTATCCGAGTCCAAAAAGAAAACCTGGGGACAGAACCAGTTCTGGGTGAGCAGATATTGTGAAAGGCCTAATGGAGGCAACACAATAAACAATCTCCATCTACATCCAATCACATGGATGACGCTTATGGACATAAAGGTTGAGGGGGAGGGGGAGAAGCTAAGGATAAAAGAATGAGCCTTGCATAATTCCGACTCTAGAAGCAGACAAAACTGAATTGGGTCTCTCTCTCTCTCTCTGTCCCTCCCCACCCTGGGATGTGTGTGTGTGTGTGTGTGTTGTGTGTGTGTGTAGTAGTAGTAGTAGTAGTAGTGTTGGTGGTGGTGGTGCTGGGGATTGAATCCAAGGCCTTGAACATTCCAGACAAATGCTCTACCACTGGCATACACCTCAAGACCTTTGTCTTAGTTCTTTAAAAAATAGTCTATTGTAAGTAATAGTAAAATATCTGTGTTTCTGTAGGTGTATGTGTATGTGAGTGCAGTGCCCATGGAAGCCAGAAGAGGGTTCTGGATCCTTCGGACCTGGGGTTATAGGCAATTGTGGCGCACTGGATGTCCATGCTGGGAATGGAATTCTGTGAGGGTAATATTCTTTCTCAATGGCTGACCCATCTCTCCAGCCCCATGTATCTTATTTCTTAATTATAGGAGGATTTCCCGGCGGAGGTGGCGCACGCCTTTAATCCCAGCACTTGGGAGGCAGAGCAGGCGGATTTCTGAGTTCGAGGCCAGCCTGGTCTACAGAGTGATTCCAGGACAGCCAGGGTACAGAGAAACCCTGTCTCGAAAACCAAAAAAAAAAAAAAAAAAAAAAAAAAAAAAAAAAAAAAAAAAATTATAGAGATTTATCTTCTCATCAATACATCTGCTTGAACCTGTGCACTTGAATGGGTGAAGGATGCTTTTTGGTAAAAAGTTGGGATGCAGTAGAGCCAGGTAGTGTTCATTCAGTCTACCTAGATTTTCCCATCACATCTAATCTACATCACACTGTTGCCCTGAAGACTTTTAAGGGAATTGTTGTCAAAGGCTTGGATTTCTGTGAACTCAGATGGCTTCTGGGTTAGGAAGGGGGAGGTCTGAGGTGCTCCTCCAATGGCAGATGAAACTATCTTTATAGATGGTGGCAGAGAGGAGGGGTCACCAACCTCAGGGAGGAAGGCACAGTCTAGATGCTGCCTGACTGTGCTGATGTTTGGAAACTCCATGTTGGGAGGACAATATCCTCAAGGTGGCCAGGCTCATTCAAGTTGCTTAAGGGGACATGCAGCTTCTCTTGGGTTGCATAGTGTCCCATAAGATTGATATTTTGAGGAACTTTCTCCCCAGACTTTCCCTCTAGATCCAGGAAGAAGCATATTGCCCAACAGCCATCCCTGTGGACTGCACCCAACCTTTGTTCCACACTTTGAGCAAATGACACAGGTGCAGGCATCTTGGAATCTGTCAGCTCATTCTCCTTCGGGATTGACATGATACACAGCTCAATTTCTAGAAAATTTCTAACTTTTGTTCTTCGTTCTTCACATGTCACCCATAGTTAGAAATAAGTTTTCTATTGATGATTCTGAGTTAAGTACATAAATACATTGCTCTAAGGGTACCTACCACTCAGAAACATCTTTCTGAAGTAACAGCCTCTAAAGTCTTTGACATTTGGATCTAGTCCATTAGAAAGAAAACCCATCCTGTCCTCAATGTCCCTTGTCTTGACTGAATGTCTCTGTGGACAATACTCAAGGAGGGTATGAGACACAAGTGGTCAAACTCACTCCTCAAAATGGATACCAAAAGACTGGATAGGTGGTCAAGATCCTGGCTTTGACACTTGCCTATCCTGGAAACTAATTCAGGCTGCCTCTCTGTCTGTGACATGAGTGTAACAATACCACTGCCCTCTTGGGATTGCTGTGAGGGTCAGATAAGAACTCTCGTTGGGTACTTAATGGTCATCACACTTCAGATGTCCGACCATACACAGCCAGTCTAGCACAAGCCCCTGTGTCCACTGAACCTTGGACCATGCATCCCTGAGAAGACAACCAAATGAGTTATGACTCATCTCTTCCCTTCAGAGTGGCTTTGCTGCTTCAAAAATGAGGGGAAGGTTTGATTTTATTGGGCTGGGCCACCTTCCACCTGCAGCCTCTGCAGCAGCTGTGAGAGCCGATCGCTCTGTGTACCGGAGGTGCAGGCTGCAGGGAACTTACCACTGCGGAGATATTTTCATGGTAATGCTTGTAGGTAAAGCCATCAAACATTGTGATGGTGGCCAGGGCTTCCAGAACTGAGGCACTGAGGTAAAATAGGGCAGCCACACAGTGGTAGGCTGCATCCTGTGGGTGAAAAGGGTTGTGTCAGAGATGAGAAGAAACACCCCAATCCAAACATGGAGACAAAGCCCTCAAATTACCTGCTCCCATCTTTGTCCCTGACCACTGCCTTTGAATCATACCCATAACCCCTAAGTCCACCAGCTTAATGGAGGTTTGATGGCTGTTGGCTGAGTTTCCTTTCCCTGGGTAGATCCCACAGTGAGCCCTTTAGTGGAAGAGGATGCTGTTTTCTCTGAGGTTTTAAAGAGGGAGAGTTTGGAGTGTGTGCTGATTGTCCTTTGTTATTAACTTGACAGGACTAGAAACTTCTCTGAGAGACACCTCCGGGTGTGTCTTTGAGGTTGTTCCTACAGAGGTTTAACTGAGGATGGATGACTCATTCAGAATGTAAATGGCACCATCCCATAGGCTGGGGTCCCAGACTGAACAAGGAAGAGAAAGTAGCTGAACACAAACATTCACCCTTCTGCTCTCTGATTACTGACAGATGAGATTAGCGCTTCACCTCTTCTGCAGTTAACCCTTCCTCACCATGATGGAGTATACCTACAAACCGTGAGCCACATGCACCCTTCTGTGAACTGCTCTTTATCAGGTATTTTTCCGTAGCAACAAGAAACATAACAAATACAGGATTACAGGTAGAAATAAAAACTGGTTCTGGACCCCAAGATCAACTGCGCATGCTTACAGTCCTAGCTTAGATGCAGGCTCTTTGTCCAGGGAGAGAGAAGCCTGGGCCATTTCCATTGCTTTCATTTTGTTGTATTGGTCTTCTTTATTTCTTTTGGCTCCTGGTGTATTTCAAAGCAAAAAGGAACTGCGACAATGTTCTGTGTGGTTGTAATTTGGAAGTGATTTCAAAAGTGCAAGTAGAAAGGCCATGAGAGGTATCAGCCTAGCCAAGTGGCCTCACCCTCTTTAGTTAATAATAAGCAAGTCCCCCTTGTATTTATTTGAGGCCTGTCTCCGGGACCTCAAAGCAGAATTTACTACAAAAGAAAGAACACAGGCCATTTTGGCGCCCAAGTCTTCTGGAAAGTGTATGCTTAGACAGTCACCACGAAGCCAGGCAGAAGGCATGGTCTGGCCACTAGGGAGCCATCAGCTTAGGCCCAGTCTTCAGGACTCTGCTCCCCAGGACAATAGCTATCCTGGATAGTGGAAGTACCTGAGAGCTGTCAGGTGCATATGAGTTGGGGTGCTGACTCTCCTTGAAAAGGTTATAGCAGATAAGAAAGCAGAGCATCCCATGAGATTCTGCAGTAAGTACATGGATCCTGCCTCTCTTGCTCTGACCTCCTCAATGCAGGAAGCCCTCACTGCCGTGAAGAATCTGAACCAAGGCCAGGCCAACTCAGCTTTGGATTGTGCTGCAAAATGTTTCCAGGGAAGGCCCAGTTCAGGGTTGGAAAAGTAGTCTTCCAGTCATGTGGTTCCAGCATTGTCCCCCTCCCCATTCACAGATTCCCTGGGCCAGTACTCACCAGTGTGATCCAGGAAGTCTCCCCACCATGAGTACCAATTATGTACATGACCATCAGGGAAGTGGTGGCCACGAAGCAGAACACAGACACAAACATCACCCAGCCCTGGATCAGGGGCAAGGGTACCAGGGAGGAGGCAATCAGGATCCACACCAAGCCTCCAAAGATCTGCAGGGAGGAAACAGAGAGAGAGTATTGGAACAGGCCAAAGCACAGGTCACCAAGGGGCTCAAACTCTAGCTTGGAGCCATAGCAGGAGCTCAGGGACTCTGGGGTTGCAGATACACAGAAAACTTACAAAGAGAGTAGGCATGGGCCTCAGCAAAAACATCTCTTTTATCCTCCAATGCCACAGGCTAGACCTCCAGTCTCACCCTTTGCCATTGCCTGCTGGCTTACTTTGTTTCATTTCTTAAGTACGATTTTCATTCATTTATTTAATAAACATTGTATCACACCTGGGCATTGTATTAAACACCCCATAAACTCCGGTACCTCCAACAACAGTGTTTTATGGATGAGAAATGGACATATTTGTCAAATGGTATAAGGGAATCATGTAAAAGCATTGTAAGAACTTATAGTACTTAGTATTAGCATTTGAATGCCTACCCTTCCTTCTGAGTATCTGTTCTTCTCAACAAGTGCCTTGTTATTAAAATATTCCTTATATTATAAAACAGTAAGCAGCCAGCTGGGGGTGACAGTACAGGTCTCCAATGCCAGTGCTAGAGAGGTAGAGGTAGGAGGATGGCAAGTTCAGGGCCAGCCTAGGCTAAACAGTGAGTTGTAGGCCAGCCTAAGCTACATAGTGAGACCCTTTATTAAAATATCAGGAAGCCAATAGTAGAAGTCACTTGTCTAGCCACTGTAAGACCCTGCCTGGGTTCAATCTCCAGCAACAGAAAAAAATTGCAGCAATTAAGAGATTTTTTTTTTTAGGTTTATTAATGGATAAACCTACTAGCTACACTACATTATTGGCATTTTTTTTCTCAGACTCAGAGTCTTAGACCCTAAGTGTAGGAAGTTCTCTAACTGTTGGTGTTGAAATTGGAGTGGAGGGGTCACAGCTGTCCTTGTGCTTGAGAAGAGCACACCTCAGGGATAGCCAGAAGAGATCACCATTGATGTCCCCAGGGTTGGAGAGCTTCTATTCTCAGAGGAGAGCAAAAGAGCTTCCAGAAGCCACATGAGCCTCCCTGGGATTGCCTCCACGTCTCTCTGACCCCTCCTCAGCTCAAGCCTCAATCTCTCTGTCCCATGCAGATGATTGGGTCCTGTGGAGATGCTGCAGTAAAAAGTCTGGAGAGCACTGGGTAGAGCACGGCACTTCCTTCTGAGGGAAGTGGATAAACTTACTAGCTACACTATATTATTGGCATTATATGCCAATATGAGCATTATATGTCTCAGGTCTATAATCCCAGCCCCTGCCCCCAGGGAGTGGAGACAAGATGATTGACATGAGTTACAGACAAACTGAAGTTACATGGTTCCAGGCTAGCCTGGGCTATAGCGAGAGACCCTGTCTCAGAAACTGGACAGAGATAAAGAAAGGAAGGCAGACAGAGAGAACTGCACCTCACTGTGAAACCTACTGCTGTTTATACTGTTTAAAGGGTGGAGGGGACACCTAATTTTCAGAAGTTCCAGGTTGCCAGGTGGCAAGCCTGGGGCTGAGGGCAGCCAGCACTCCCAGCCTTGTGTTGCGGGTAGAACGGGACCTGCTTTTAAAGGCGGCATTGGAGAACGGTATGGAGAAAAGCAATGGTCAGTCAAGTCTGTCCATCTGGTCCTTTAGTGTGGGATATTTCTCTCTACATGCCCTTGGTCTGGTCACCTTATAACCATCCAGGGCCAAATTTAAGTCAAGCTATTTGTCTGCATGCTTCAAGGGAATTCTGTATCTGGCAAGAGGTAAAAGGTGCTTTGTATGATCAGGTAGTTTTGGGAGTGAAGTCTGCCTTGATCACAGAAGCAGGCTCCCTGGGTGAGGTGCCCCACCCCATCTCCCAGCCATCTTCCATATAATTACCCTCCCAACCATGCTTGTTAAATGGCTGAACTAAACCATCACAGGAGCAGCTTAGGTTGCCCATATGTGCGGGAACACTACTCTGTAGAATCTGTGATGTGGGAGCACTACTCTGTAGAATCTTGATGTAGGAGCACTACTCTGTAGAATCTATGTGGGATCCTGTGGGCCAGAAGTGCTTATGGGAGGCTCATAGGCTAGACCTTGAAGGACGCTGAGTGCCATAGAAGAAAGGAATCTCTTTCAGTCAATACACCCTTCCAACTCTTGCCAAAGGCTGAGTGGATCAAGACATTCAGACTCCCTCAGAGCACAGCCAGAAGGTGGACTGGGTGATGACTATATTTTATGTTCACTGTGGCTATATCATTGCTTTTAGGACAGTGTAAAATGCATAAGTTAGGCTACTGCACATGGGCACCTGCAAATGTCAGACTTCAAAATGGCTTTCAGTTCCTGGTCTGCAGAAGTATGGCTTGTATTTTATGTCCCTTATATCACCCCTTTCAACTCTGTTCTCCGCTATGGGAACACACGCAGGAATTGTGAGCGGAAGTCAAAGGCGGGGCAGCAAGCAAGCCAGAGTGAAATAACACAGGGTTTGCCAAGGTCTTCCTAGATGCCAGAACTGAGCTGGATCTGAGTTTCTGGCCAATGCTGGACTGATTCAGGCTGCTTGAGTGAATGCTTTCGTCCTCTGCTGGAGACTGTGCTCTAGTTCTCTTTCCCTCCCTCCCTACCACCCCCCCTCAGAGAAAGACAGACAGACAGATAGACAGGCACAGATATACACAGAGAGGGAGGGAGGGAGAGAAGAGAGCGATTTCTGGAGTCCAGTCAGAACCATTGTTCACAGTTGTCCAGAGAACAAAACTCTTCTTGTACCTGAATCCAGCCTCCAGCCCCTGACAGTCCTCAGGACCTGCCTCTGAGCTTGCCACCTGGAAACCTGGAACTTCTGAAAATTAGGTGTCCCCTCCACTCTTTAAACAGTATAAACAGCAGTAGGTTTCACAGTAAGGTACAGTTCTCTCTGTCTGCCTTCCTTTCTTTATCTCTGTCCAGTTTCTGAGACAGGGTCTTCGCTATAGCCCAGGCTAGCCTGGAACCATGTAACTTCAGTTTGTCTCTAACTCATGTCAATCATCTTGTCTCCACTCCCTGGGGGCAGGGCGGGGATTATAGACCTGAGCCATCATGTCCATCTCTCTTTATAACATTGTTAATGAGATGCAACTCACACGTGGTACAGTTCATGCGCTGAAGATCTACACTTCAATGGTGTTTAATAGAGTCATACATACAAACTAACCATCACCTTGGCCAACTTTAGATAACTTTCATAAATTCAAAATTCCACAATCAGTAGTCTTTTATCATTATATTTAGCATAATGACTCCAAGAGAATCCTTCTCTTCCAGGAGGATCCCTGGAAAAACAACTGTATTATCACATTCCCATCAGTCCTTTGTGAGGTGTCTGAAAGCCACAGAGCCATTGGCTCCTAGGATGAGCTGGCTGTGGTGATGGTATGCATCTGGGAACTCATCAAACACCATTGGGATTTACTAAACACTAGAGACAGTCTTCCATCAGTTTCCTGTTTGCACTACACCTCAGATTAGGGATTGGAGACTGTGAAGACATTATTGCCAGCCCTGGCTTTTGCCCTCCTGTCTGGCAATAGGTCTTCCCCATGCCCACTACTACCTGGCTGAATAGGTGGGAAGCAGAGAAGGGAACGCAGGATGGAGCAGACGGGGTGGGAGTGGGGAGGAGTCTGTGAAGGTGTCTAAGTAGCATCAGAGGGAATATGAGGCACGTGGCTAAGAAGACTCACAGCCCCACGGAGAAGGTGGGAACAGAGCTGAGGAGAAAGTGTATTCCCAGACAGCGTTTAGAAAACTTTTATCATTCTTCATTGGGGACTCTCCGATTTGAGAGCGGCCTTTTGCTCCTGTCAGATCCAGTACAGAAGTTCCCCATTGACAGCTGCAGCAGCTGTGGGGCATGAAGGCTTCCACATCTGTGGATTTAACCAATTGCAGATTTTAAAAGTGGAAAACCCAGGCATGGTGGTGGATAGCTGAAACCCAGGAATCTGAGGTATGCTTATGCATTAGAGGCCAGACTGAGCTATAGACTGAGACTCCTGTCTCAAAAATTACAATGAAATATTTGGAGGAAAGAAAGCCTGCATCTGAACTGGATGTAGTTTAGACTACTTTTTTTCTGGCCTAAATGAAAGCTAATAACTGGTCCAGAGCAGGTGAGGTGACTGGCCTGGAGCATGGTGCCTTAGAGGCAGAGGTGGATTTAGCTGGTTAAGGTGAACATGGGGCCAGGGTTTGCTTCTCCGGTAGGAGAATAGAGACTATACCACAGAAGAGGATGCTGGAGCAGGTTTCAGGGCTCCAGAGGGTGGGGCACAATGTGAGAGCAGTGGGTAGCAGAAGCTGGGGTGGAGGAAGGGTGAGCCATGGAGAGCTGATATTTAGCATGAATCACAGGGGCCAAAGCCTGTTTGCACCCCACTCCACCTTCAGGTTGTCCAGAGGGCAAACAGAGAAGAGCAAGCAGGGCACCCACGACCCGGGAGATAAGGCACTCCTGGGCAGTGAGCAGTCCTCTCAGGCCTGGCTTCAGGACCCCGCTGGTCAAATATTTGTCAAGTGCATGGGGATAGGTGAGGGTTCAAAACCATTTCCTTCTGAAACGAAAACTCTAGGTGTCTTTCAGCTCTCAGGCTCCAAACACACATACATAATTGTTTGAAGCAAGCCAACATTCTACAACCAGGTGGGGGTGGGGCCCTGGGATCTATCTGTTCATGTTACAGCTGGGCTCCCCCACTCCCACTTCCATTCCATCATACCACAGTCAGCAGAGTAGCTGCCAAAAGTGATCTCTTAAATGAGGCTCTCCAAGCTGCTGTCCTGGGAGCTACATGGATTGACCAGTTCCCCTGGGCCCCAGTGCTCTGCTCCAAGCTGGAAAATGGGAATAGAACCTGGATTGATGCTCTAGGGTCCTCATCCATGACTAGGCATCAAATTATCTAGGACACCTTTAAAAACTAAACAACATCATTCAGACCCAGGCCCAGGGTCAGAATAAACTGGAAAGAGGCAGAACTGTGGGATTAAGAACCAGAGGACCCAGGCTCCTTGCCAAAGGCTGGGAGCATGTTTTCATAACATGGGGCTCCAGGTGATAGTCTGTATGCTCCTGACAAAGCAAAAAGACAGCAGACACTGTCTCCAGTCCTGCAGAGTTTCCAGCAGAGCCAAAGGGAACTCCACTGTTGCCTGGCCTTGTAATGCAAAAATATCACTGGAACTTTGTTTTTTCTGTCTTCCAAAGCTTGCCATCCCCATCTTGCTTTGTGCATGAGAGTAGATTGGTTGCTGGTTGCTCTAACGTCGGACACAGCCTTACTGACTAGGTGGAGGGTTTTGCCTGGGTGGAATATTGGCTTGGACACTGTCCTGGCAACTGGATCTTGTGAAAGAGTTCTAGGGATGTTTCATATGTAACAAAAACGTTTCCAAGGGTTTTAAATTGGTTCTGATCCATAGTTTCTCAATCCAATGACTATTGTGAAAAATGTTTCCTCAGGAGATAGTTTCCCGGGGGACTTCGTGAAGCCCAGAAGATTCCCACTGTTTTGTTTTCCTTCATTACTAATTGTGTGACTTCACATTCGTCGAGTCAGAGGGAAACGTTTGAGAGTTGGTTCTCTTCTTCACCATGGGTTCTGGAGGTTGAACCAAAGTGGTTAGGCTTAAGTACTTTAGCCTTTGGGCTAATTCTCGGGCCTCCTGCTCAGTCTCATGAGTCACCTATGGAAGCAGACCAGAGTGGGCAAGGGTACAGACTTTAGGCTAGAGTTCAAATTTGAATCAACAATAGCTTTGCCACCCGGGCCACCAGGGCCCCTGGGTAAGTTACTTAACTTTTCTGTTGTTCTTTTATGTATGAAATGGTGACAATGATACATATGAAGAGAGCTGACATCCGTAGAGAGCTGTTGTGAGTAAAGCAGATGTGACCACATAGAAATTCAAACGGTCTGTGATTTCAGTATGTATAACTTCTCAATTGCTAACTTGCCGGGAGCTAGAGTTAACTTATTAATTAACTATGGGTTTTTTTTGTTTGTTTGTTTGTTTGTTTGTTTTTTGAGACAGGGTCTTAATATGTAGACCAGACTGGATGCCTGCTGAGTTATAGTCTAGGAATACTAGAGCTAGGAGTCACATCAAAAACTGGGGATGTAGCGTAGTTGATAGAGAGTTTGCCTAGCATGTGTGAAGCCCTGGGTTCCATCCTAGCACCTCATGAATGAGCTATACCTGGTGGGCACACATCTATAATCCAGCCCTGCTGGGGTGGAGGCAGGAGACTCTGGCATCCAAGGTCATCCTCAGTTACATAGAATTTTAGGCTGGTCTGTGATGCATCAGATCTCATCTCAAAAAAAAAAAAAAAAGTGACTATATAAGCATCAGAAAAGAAAATACCACGGTGTGCCCCAACTGAAGGTTGTGGAAAACGTGCCTGCCTAAGGGAATGTAATGTCCATGTAAAATAATGGGGCCATCTTTCCTAAATGAGCTCGCTTGTAAAAGAAGAAAGGAATTCTCCAGGACATTCTTGAGATTCATCTGGAGTTTCTATTACTTGTGGAGCTGAAAGAGTGCTTCATCCCAGCTCGTCACTGTGGGGACTGGGTGGCTGAGGGCAACGCCAAGGATTTGTTCCAATTCTCTGATTGTTTCCTGAGAGCACTACTATGTGCTGTCAGAGTCCCAGAACAGAAAGTCTGCCAGGGGAACATGCCAAGACAGAAGCCAAAGAGGATGCCACCCACGTACAAACCCCTTGAGTCAGGCATCAAGGCTCCCGAGAGCTCCCTCATAGGTAAATGGGACCGGAGTTTGTGTGTTGACTTCTTGGGAAGTAGAGGAACTGGCCACAGAACACAGGCTGAGCATCAGATATTAGTCTTCTCTTTATCCCTGGGAGGAATAGAGACGATGGCCTCATCAGCTGAGAGGTGCCAGTTGGCACACCCAGGCTTCTGGGAGGGCTGCCAGGCTCCATACCCATGAATGCTGTCCTGAGGCCACCAGGAACGGCAGTCTCAACTCTCTGTTGGCCACGTGCATGCTGAAGCTTTCCGTAGCCAAGAGTTATGTCAACACTGAGAGTACTGGTGAGTTTTATGTCAACTTGACACAAGCTAGAGTCACTGGACAGGAGGAAACCCCAATTGAGAAAATACCTCCATCAGATCTGGCTGTAGGCAGGGAAGCCTATAGGGTATTTTTTATATTACTGATTGATGGGGGATGGTCTAGCCCACTGTACATGGGGACACCCCTGGGCTGATGATCCTAGGTGCTATAAGCCATGAAAGCAAGCCAGTAAGCAGTACTCTCCCATGGTCTCTACATCAGCTCCTGCCCTGTCTGAATTCCTGCCTTGGTTTCCCTCAGTGAATAGTGACTTGGGATGTGTAAGACAAATAAACCCTTTCTTCCACAAGTTGCTTTTATCATGATGTTTGATCATAGTAATAGAAACCCTAAGAGACCAGGATTTTATTTGTGGTAGTGACATGAACAGTGTAATCACTGTGTGTTCCAGTAAGCTGTGCCTATATAAGGCTGGATGGCTAAGAGAATCATTCTGTAAGCTAGAGAACAGGGGACATTCTTGTTTTGTGTGTGCACACCCGTGTGTATATATGAATGTGCATGTATACAAGTGTATCTGTGCCTAATACATGTTCACATGAGTTCATGTGTGTGTGCGCATGTGTGAATGTGTGTTGTATGCATGCATACACACACCTGGGCACACACTTGCATAGGAATGTGTTCTTATGTAGAGAGGCAGATTAAAGATGAGCTACTGCCAAGGAGGGAGATGGCACTAGGGTGCTTGGGTAGTCAAGAGAAAGAATGATATGATACGGAGAGGGGGGGTGTTCAGAATAACACCTTGACCACTAAACACTGCAGCCTTCTCAGTTGTTCCTTAGCTTTGCCAACAAAAAATAAGTTTGGATGGAGCCTAAGGCCTCCTTTCTTATCTGAGAGGTGAGGCTGACAGAGTAGAAGTAAACCCGGGGAAGTTCACCAAAATGTCAGTTCTTATTTCCTGGGTTGGGAGAAACTCAGCTCCTAATGAGTCAGAGGGCAACCTTCCTGCACTCTCGCAGCTGCTCACTCATGCACTGAACAGGCACCAAGAGTGACCCTGTCAATACTGTGACAGGCACACCCAGGGAGCCAGGGGTAGGGGGTGAGGGGTGGGAACGGATGGGAGGAGTGTAAGCTGCTGATCCCTAAATGAATGAAGCTCCCTCTGACTGGCCCATATCAGTGAATTCCACACACATGGTCTCATTTGGGTGGAAAATTTTGTACCACACCTATACTCCCTGACTGTGCCCAACAAGATAAACAGAATTGGAGTTTCTGTAAAAAATACCAGACAAGCCACCTGTAAAAGACGGAATCCGTGGAAACACTAGACCAGAAAGGAGTGGCTTTAACACAAGAAAACAAAAGGTATTGACAGGCATCACCAAGTAACTCAGTGAGCACACAAACAAGTGTGTATCCAAAAACACCCAGCAGAGTCCCAGCATGATTTCTGGGGGCCTGGGGGCATTCTTGGGGCTTGGTGGCCACTGCCAGTTTCTCCTGTTATCTGCCTTTAAAATCAGGGTCCTCTGTGATCTGTAAATGCTAGTCAGGTGAGAGCAGCCACCACCTGCTTCCTATCAGCTTTGCTGAGAACAAATCCTACTTTCAACAAGTCTTGTCGTGTGCTAGTCTTCAGGCCTAGTCTCAAGACGAGCCACAGAGGCCTGCAGAGCATGAACTGAACACCAGGAAAGGGTGCTATTAGGATGGGCTTCCAGGTGATGGAGACAGATAAGGCTGAAGGGCCATTCCTCAAAGGGGAGCATGTTTGTACACCCCCACCCCATTGGGCTATGTGGCTGATTTTAGAAGGCCTAAAACCCAATCCTTCTCTTCCTGGCAGGCTTCCTAGTCTTACTATGCCTGACTTGTCACCTCACTTCTGCAAGACAGGACAGCTGATTAGGAATGTGACAGCACACTCCTGTGTGCCCCTCCCTGTACCTGTGCCCTTCCAGACAGTCTGGATACTGTCACGCACTTGGGAAAGGTTAACTCATTCCCACTGACAATCAGTTTCTGTGCCTGTAGGGTGACGCAGCAATCTGTGTCATGCTTAGAATCCCCAAAGAAGCTTTATCCACCCATTCTGGCAAAGGCTAGCTGAGCTGCGCCAAGAGCAGCTCGGGCAGCACCCAACCTCTAGGACAAAAGGCAGGACAGGGTTACCACCACACCCACTTTCCCTAGCTGCAGCATCAAGCTGGCTGGAGGGAGTTCCTAACTCAGTTGTTGAATCCTGATGGGAAAAAAGAGCCACTGGGAAAGCCCCACAGAAAGCATCTGTGAGGGACATAGTGACTGAGACATACAAATTATTGTCCTTCACAGCCCCACCAATTCTCAAGCCTCATCCTACACTGCCAGGACTTGAAACAGATAGAGAAAATGGTGAAGATTGGCTAGACCCCTCCATTTCTCTGTGGGCACAGAGTAATCAGTTGATCCCAGAGCAGGGCTGAATTATTAGCCAATTAATAATAATTATATCTAATAATGATTGAGTTGTAACTATATCATGTTATTTTAAGAGTTATGTGTACACATTCTGTAATGTGTAATGGCATTGTGGTCAATGACAGGCGCACACATGAGTAGTTCTATAAGATTTTACCGCCTGGTGATGTCATGGCATCTTCATTTGTTAAAGTAGACACTGTGACCTTCACACTGCATTAAAATTTCCTAATGAAACTGTGATGGTTAGCTTTGTCAACTTGACAAAACCTAGAATCACCTGGAAGAAAGTGTCAAAGGGGAACTGGGTTGGCCTGTGGGGATGTCTGTGGGGGTTGTCTTAACTAAGTTAACTGATGTGAGAAGACTTAGCCCACTGTGGGCAGCACCATACCCTAGGCAGGAGGTCTTGAAATTGTGCCTGAGCCCAAGTAGGCAAACAAGTGAGTGTGTATTCATTTTTCTCTACTATTTACTGTAGATATAATGGGGCAAGCTAATTTGAAGTTCCTGCTTTGACTTTCTACAGTGATAACATGTAACTGGGATTATAAACTCCTTTCTTCCCTAAATTGCTTTTTGTTAGGGTATTTCATCACAGCAACAGAAATGAATGTGACATTTACCCATGGATTCTCACTAAGTCTAGCATGAATTCAACCTTGTAGCTGGGTGGCTTTAGACATGGCCATGGGATTATTAGTACTAAGGGAGAGGAGAATAGTCCCTTGGTCCTTGTTGGCTCTCAACTGGGCAGGAAGGGAATGACAGAGGAGATGGTTTGGGAGGCAACTCATGTCTGCACTTCCTGCCATGAGACAATAGTGGCAATAAGCTCTGTTCCTTCCCAGGACAAGAATAACAAAGTTTGTGTGTTTAATATCTAAATAACAAAGGAAGCAACAACACCCAGGACAGCATGCCCTCTTCTGTGGTCTACCCTAGTGGAGGATGTAATCTTTGGCCTTTCTCTGAGGTGCCCACTCTCTGAAACCTGTTCCTTTGGCCTTTAGGGGCCTCCTTGGAAGTTGAGCCAATAGTTTCAGAGGGACCTGTCCTGGTTCCTGCCCTCCTCTTGGCTGTGTCCCATGGGTTCTCTCCTCTGCCCAAGTATGTTGACCTGCCACAACTTATAATGAGGCTTTCTTGCCATTCTGCAGGCCCGGGGAACCTTGATGTGTTCCTGTGATCCACACTGGGGTTGTTTTGCCCAGATAAGGGCAGAAAACTACCAACATGTGAAGCATTAACCGCACAGAGCCTGAGGCTGTGAAGCTGGAGTGAATCAATAACCCTGGGAAATGCCACTGCTGATGTCCAGCCAGACACTAGCGGGAAACTAAGCCTTCCTACCACCGTACAGAAGGACCCACACATTATGGGTGCAATCAGGACCAATCGGGACCTGCTGTCTGTTCCTTACTCTTCAGTTTAGTCTAAACCCATGGGAAGGGATCAGCCACACTCTCCCATCATGCTTTGATTTGAGAATGAGGGTGCGTTTACCACTGGCTTCACATTCGGTGACTCCAGAAGCGACAGTTACTGGAGTATTCTACTAGCTCCTTTCTCTAGGACTGCTGGTCTCAAGTCATGCCAGATCTAGGGACAGACAATGTGAGTTCTCAGGGGGAAGACTGCGTCTGGCTGTACTAGGAGATTTTAACCAGTCTCCTTCCAGAAAGTATTTATTTAATTCACTAAGAGTCAGCCTCTGGCTCCTCTTAGCTCAGGACTGGCCACCTCCTGGTCCGGTGTCCATCCCAACCCTCTCTCTCAATGATGGGTCATGGTGCCAAAGCAAAGTGCGGCCATTCTTGGGTAGGCAGCACCAGGGTCTCTCTACCGGTCCTGCAGACACATGCAGGGCCGTCCAGCTGAGAGCTGACCTTTCTCTCCCCTTCCAGCATTTCATTTTGTGGGTCCTCCTTCCTGCATTCCCTGGGAGCTCTCAGGTAGGAAGGTACCTCTGTGACCCTGCCCAGCTCTGAGTTACTAACTCCTGATCAAAGCAGGCCACTGGCCCTTGAAAAACTGGAAAAGTCACTTCTCAAAGCCAAGAACTCCTCTCCCCAGATCTCTATAATTCTGCCTTTAGAAGAGAGGAGGAGAGTAGAATGCTGGGGCAGAATTAGCAGTACTTCCCTCTGGAGAGCTCAGAGGGGACTCCAAAACACAGGACACATAACACCACATAGCCTCCCTAGCCCCTCTTTCTATCCCATTTCCTAGGGACACCAGGGAAACTTCTCCTTGAACAGAGAGTGTCCATGCTATGGAACTGTGAGAACCTCAGGACACTTGGGAACCTCACCTCCCTCTCAGATATCTGTTCTTCTATCCACTCCTTATAAAGGTGGCCCGGATTATATATGACCACACCCACTGAGTCAGTGGTCAGTGTGTAGGGGTTATCGTTATTGGGATGTGGTGACTAAGAACCCGTGAAGAATATTTTTATGTAGTGGTGGTGTTGCAACCAGCAGCTCTGCAGTGACTCTGAGCTGTCCCTACATTCCCCAATGGGTGAGAGAGAGCTGCCAAGCTGGTAGAGATACCTGCACCCGAACACCTTTGCTGTAAGAAAACAGTTGCCCAGACCCAGGCAAGTGGCTCCCTCTCTTTCTCAGTTTCTACCTGGACCTGCAAATGCAGGGACTGGAATTCTACATCTCTTGTGCTCTGGCAGGCTGGCTGCTTGATGCACTCAGAAAACTGTCCCATCATCTCACGGCCCAATCAAGGCTCTGTGGGGCTGGCTCGTCCTCAGCCAGGTGAAAAACTAGGACCTGTCTAGTCATTTTCAGACAGTAAAAAGTTCCTCTTTATTCTGAGACCCATAAAAGCCATCATTTTAATAATTAACAGGTCCAGCTCAATGTAGGAGTCAATACTGCAAACCAATTCTGGATGGCTCCCTCATCCTGCCTCCACCCCTAAATATGTACCTACCCAGTTGTCACCAGAAATGGACCCTGCCTCCTTCCCCATACTTTTGAGCTGTGCAGGGGTATATAAACAACCATTTTGGAATTCCTAGTACCCCTTTTTAAAAAGACAGCATATGACTATATAGCCCAGGGTGTACTCAAACTCAGGCTCCTGACTGAGATTACAGATATGAACCATCACACCAGCCTTCTAGAACACTCTTACCTAGGAAATATTGTCATGAACTTCTAGCCCTTCTTGATGACAATCCACCTCTTGGGAGGGCAGATGGGGAATTGATGATTATATTTCTGGCACATCTGTTAGATTCCATTGAGGGGGATTATTTTAAAGTTTTATTGCAGTTTTTTCGTCTGGACCTGTTTTAACACTAATAGTCCATCCAATGGGTGGGAGGTGATGTCCCAGCAAGGTTTTGGTTTCCTTTTCTCAGTGACTACCTCAGCTGAGCATCATTTCATGGGTTCATTACTCATTTGTGTTTCTTCCTTGAAGAAAGGTCTGTTCAAGCCATTTGCCCACATTATAATTGTATTTTAGATATTGAGTTATAATATTCTAGATTAAGAAAACACCCTGAAGTGGTCAGTGCCTCTTCCAGGCTTTTAACTTTCCAGCTTTCTGTCAAAACACATATTGTTTCATATGCACGATCTATGTTGAGGAGCTCTTATGGACTGAGTCTGCCTTCCTCCTTCTCTCCCAGGCAGAAGCCAGCCCTAATCTCTCCAGGAAGAAAGAGTCAAAGATGGCAAGTGAGACATGGAAGGTCTCCGGAGAAAGTGACAGATGAGGGAGGTGGGCAGACGTAAAAGCAACGGCTGAGGTAGAAGAGACACATTTTTTAAAATACAAAGGGATGGATTCTGGTCAAGAGGGAACCCTAGAGACCCTTGCTATCACACACAGGAGTGGAGCGCACACTATGGGGGGGGGCATTTCCACTAAACATGTAGTGCTGAGATTTTCCACACCAAGCAACTCTCTTCACAGGATGGTGGGATCCTCCTGTCCTCTCTGTAGATTTGATTGTCCTGCCTGGCTGGCCTGTTCCTACCCTCAGAACTAGTCTTTCTGTCATACTGAATAACTAAAAAGTGGGAGAGGACCCTTGGAGGCTGGGGACCTGCCATCACCAGAGGTACCCCCCCCCCGTGTGTGTGTGTGTGTGTGTTGTGTGTGTGGTGTTTCTGTGTGTGTTTGTCTACAACCAAAGTTTTCACAAAGAAGCATGATCAACTGGCACTCTATCTCATGACTTGGTATGGTCTCCAAAGAGCCAACAACAGTTTCTAGAGACTAAGATTTTTTTTTTTTTTTTCTTAAAAACCTGCCTATCCCATCACACCTCAGGCTGAATCTTGCTCTCTTTTGATCAGACCTCTGTAAATTCCTCTTTGTAAAATTCTGAAGAGTAAAACATTATTTATTCCCAGGTTCTGGATACCATCTGCTCATTTTTAGAAAACTAATAATGGGCAGACATAGGCTAAGAGATGTCAAAGACAAGAATGCCCCCCTCCCAGCGCACAGTAGGTGTTTTCTCATATGGGGCAGATGCCTGTGTCAAATACATTAAGTTGGCATTGTTCCAGGGTTTGCTTGGCAATCCTGAATGTAAAGGAACTCTATGAGACTGAAAGGCCTGCTAAAGACCTGGATGACCTTGACAAGTCCAAATCAGCTCTGGGCATTGGGTGCTCCTATTTGTAAGTTGTGGGGCTTGGCTTGGTGGTGTGCAGGGTTTCTTATAAATGTTACCTCCATACCCATGGCCATGATTATGCCTGGGGTGTGAAATCACTTTAGAGACCCCCACGTTTGGGTTCAACTCAATACTCATCTCAATTCAGTGGCATCCCTTGATGATGGAGCCCACGGTCTTGGGCGTCCACACTTCATTTCCTAACCATCCAGTTAGAAGCCGAGATCCAGTTGTTAAAATTACCTACGTTTTTTTTCTCTAAGCCAATGCTCCACGCAAAGACTTCTGCGTGGTGGGAGCACAGGAGATGTTGTCTCCACACCCACAGAATCAAACAAACACCCTCCTGTCCAGGTAAGTGCTAGAGGACCCTGGGGACCGGAAACTGAAGTAGCTCTGAAGTCTTGGGACATTTTACCAGGAGCTCACAATAGGAAAGTTTCTCGAAGCTAGTAGGTTCTAGAGCAAGGCTAGTAGTACCCAGCGCGGGCGCAGAGTCAGCCCAAGGTCAGCCAAGGCAGGACAGAATTCACCTGTCTCCCTCGACTCCTCCTTCCCCTCACACTGAGCTTAGGGACCGCAACCCAGCGAACGGCAGCCACTGTTTTTCAAATTCGGCACAGAGGCATTCCCTTTCCAGAAACTTCAAGGGACCTGAAAAGTCTGGCTTCTCTTGATCTCCAAATCTCTGTCCGCAGCATGGAAGGGTTCTTTAGCTGGATTTGTTTACTCAGAAGGACTCTCGATGGAAAACGCAGAGCACCTTGTAAGGAAGCTGCGCTCCGAAAGGAGCAAAGCTCTAGGAAGAGGTTTTCCTGCACCTGCCTGGGAAATCGGTCCGCTAATTTAGAAAGGAACGAACCACTGAGAGATGGGGGAAACTTTCCTAATTTTGGTTCCCTCCATGCTCCTGGTGTAACTGGAGCGGTGCAAAGCTCCCGAGCAACTCAGCCCACCCCATCCTTTCCCAGAGCAGGGCGCGCTATCACTCACAAACTCCAAGATGAAGAGCAAGTCAGGGAAGGTGACGAAGACCGAAAAGCCACTGGGCAGGGTACTGCCACCCGAAGCCGCTGCCGGGGCCATGCCTGCGAGCTGGCGTCAGCCTTGGGACTGGACACTCTGGACTCCGACTCCGCACTGACCACTCGCTCGCTCCGCAGAGCCCAGTGGCCGCGGACGTCCTCCCGTGCGGGTTAAAAGCTGAAAAGCCTGGGTCAGAGGAGGGCGGAGCTCCGGCCACCCGCCCCGCCCGGGTCTGCTGCCCCAGGGGACGCAGCTGAATCGCCTCTGGCGCCACCCTGAAACCCAACGGTGTGCTCTCTGAGTATTTACAGGGCTGGGTTGGGAGTCTACTCTTCTGATCTTCCCCTGGGTGCCACCTGCCTGAGGGCAGTGGATGGAGCGGACCTCGCGCCGCACTCCCCTGTGTTGCTCATCACACAGGTGATCACTAATGCATCGATAACCTGAGACTCCCCACTTTGTTTTGGGTTTTTTTGTTTGTTTGTTTGTTGTTTTGTTTTTCGAGACAAGGTTTCTCTGTGTAGCCCGGGCTGGCCTGGAGCTCACTCTGTAGACCAGGCTGGCCTCAAACTCAGAAATCCACCTGCCTCTGCCTCCCAAGTGCTGGGATTAAAGGCGTGCGCCACCACCACCACCAGCGACCTCCCCACTTTGGCACCCTTCCCTTTAACTCTAGTTGTGTCTCCAGTCTTCCGCTGGGTGAGTTAATGTGTGCATCCTTCACATCCAGGCTCCCGGAGGACACATTCCCGATTTTGATCTCACCTATAGGCTGTCAGGGGAACTATATGCCAGTAGGAGGGAAGGAGGCGACTCTTAGGGGAACGAATCTGGGAGGCTGTCTGGCAGTGGCGATGGGACAAGTTGCATCCCTGGGAAAGATTGCCAGGGGAGATTTCCCTCAGTTCTGGAGATGGGGCGGTCCTCCCCCATTCCGTGTCCTTTGACTCTTTTGACTGCCGAGTTGTTTGTGGAGTCTTACTCCTCTTGTACTGTAACTTTACGTTTTATTTTTGCTTTTATTTTTAAACAAGTATCACACCCCAGTAACTTCCATTTATATCACACCAATATCTTATCTTTTTAAAAAAATATACCCTAAGGCTAAAAACTATGTCTCTCCCTGAGAGGGGGGAATGGCCTTTCCCAACCTCCAGCTCGATTTTGAACTTGATCCAGCTGCCACTACTGTTCAGGGTCTCCTTCTTGTGTGTGTAGGGTTCCTCCCACCTTCCCTCTGACAGCCTTATTCCATTTCCTATAAAAAGTAAGTTTCTGGACATATTTTTCAAAAGCAAGATTCCATGTCCATGAGCTGGCTGGTCAGAGCTACTGCTTATGGGAAAGGACCAGAGGTTTGAAGTAGGAAGATCCTCTGTTCTATTGAGCCGCTAGCTTCAGACTGTCAGCTTTGGATACCTATGAGTGAGTGCCTCCCTCCGCCAAATCTCCAGGTCCCCAGGTCAAGATCTGTAGACAAGATGCGCTGTGAGATCCTCAGAGCCCCTTCCCCTATTCCCTCACCCTGGGCAACTTGCAATTTGTCAGCCCTGTTGGATCCTCAGAGTGTCTCTTCCACCAAAGGAAGTAGTTAGTGGAAACAAGCCCAAGCAAGCTGGCCACAGAAAGCCGCCACCAACTGGATACAAGATGACCAACTAGCAAATCCAGTTGAAGTTGGTTAGCAATTTCTAAGAGAGTGCATATTAAATATAAAAACCCACAAAGATGCTGTTGACTATACAAGGTATTTGCCTGGCTTTGAGGGTCTTTGGTTTTGCTTATTTCGAACCTTTGTTGCTAAGTCCTTCACATTTGGGCTAATGACTTAAGGGGAAAGTACTGGTACAATCGGGAAGGTTTGGCGTTCCAGCTCTCACAGAGTGGAGGGAGGCGTGGAGGGAGGCTCTAGTCCTGAGGGAGGATTAGGTGGTCATCTTGGCCAATGTCAAGGAAATTTGCTCCCATTTGGTGACCCTCTCATCTCACCTGGAGCCCTTTGCTTGGTGCTCACCTTCCTGACTATATTCTAACCGAATCTGTTATCTTCTTCCCCAATGCAGACTGCCCAAAGTGTCAGCCCAAGGATTGAAAGTAAGGAAAAGGGGGACTCAGCTTTGTCCCAGTCAAGCAACAAAGGAAGCACTTAGAATGACCCCATTTGAATATAAAGCTCCATGGTTGTTGGACCAGTCTGTATTCACTTTCAGATGAGCTTTCCCAGGCTGCACTGGGCCACTTGCTAACGAGCCCAGGGCCATAGTTAGGGTTCTAGAAAGATATGAATGACAAGCTCTAGTCAGTCATCCACTGCAGTGCCCTCAAGTCTTCCTAGAAGCACACAAGTGTCTAGGGTCTAAGTTGGGTCTGGGCCTTTTCTTAAACTATATGGTGGCCTATGGTGTCTTTCTCCAAGGTAGGAACTGAGAGGTTAAAATTGTTGCATCCATGAGTCAGGAAGAGGTCACACTTCTCTCTCTCCTCTCTCGCTCTCTCTCTCTCTCTCTCTCTCTCTCAAAGGTCAGGAGAGAACAGTTTGGAGAGAGGGGCATGTTCAGAAAAGTATTTGTGGAGCAGGAACTGCAATAAACAACAGCAGACACTATTTGGTTTCCGGTTTCAAGTAAGGTAACTTCCAGTTTACTGGTGTTCTAGGCTCAGAAGGGAAAGGCAGCTGTCTGAGTCACACTGAGTGGTTGTCAGCTTCAAAGGGTGCTGATGCTGTCCTGCAAAGCTTCCAGCATTTGTAATCAATGCTCCCAAGAGACCACGCCCAGTCTCTCCCAGATTCAGTCTTAGTGGTCATCTCAGACAGGCCCTGGGCACTTGTTCTCTGAGGGTCCTCACCCACCAGTGGGGTTCTGGGCCTTTCAATTTCCATCTTAGGAGCTCAAGGAAGCTGGGAGGTCATCATGCCCACTATGGATAGAGAAGCTTTTTGCAGGTCTGAAATTAGAGAGCTGCCTTGGGTGGGCCCTTAACCCAAGGGATTTTATTTATCAACAGTTGCCCACGGCTACAGGCTTCACTGCATGGTGTGAAGGTTGAAGGCCTCTGCTGAGAGCATGGCTAAATGGCTGTCATAGCTGCCTTGGCCTTGGAGGTGAGGGGAGCCGGCATTATCACCCAGCATTGCAGTAGACACTTGGCCTGGATGATATTTGATAATATCCAGAGCTGTTTTGTCTGCCATTACCCTACCACCCAGACTCACAGTGGGATAGCGTGCCCAGGCTACATGGTGGATAGCTCCGCATCTTGAACCCTACTGCTTCTGGGGATGCCGCACAAAAATCCACAATGTGAAGACTGGAAGTGGTGGTTGGTTCTCAGAAAGCGACCTGTTGATGGGCTGGGGGGTGCGTGTGCTCAGCTGCCTCCAAGGACAAAGGGCTTCACCCATTTGGGTTTTTGTTTGTTTGTTTGTTGCCTAGCTTTTTCTATGCCCGTGTTTTCTCATACCAGAGAGACAAGGTCCTCCACCACTGAGGAAGCCATCACCAGGCTCCTAAGGTGGGGTTGGCATTGTCTGGAGTGGGTCAGAATCTGCATGGAGGGTGGAGGGCATCTGAGTAAAGTCCCTGTTCCCTTGGAGAATAGCATCCAAAAGGTATATGACATGAACGTTGACAGATATCTGGCTACCGCCTTCTTCAGGGTGGGTCTGCACAAATCACTTCCTAGTCACTGTAGAGCAAACCATAAAGGGCAGTCTCTGAGTTGGTTCAGCCTTTTCACCTCCTGATACTGTCATGGGGGTAGGGGGGGGGGGGTGTCAAGCTTCAACATGCAAATAAGGGACAGGACAAGCGTTCAGATCACAGCACACAGCTGTGTCACAGCACAGGTGACACTCCACTAGTCCTTCTACAACAAGGTTGAGTTGAGGGTTGCCTGCACAGTGGCGGCTCTGTTTCTGAATACTCTGTAGTGAAATCTTTGGGCCTGCCTTGCAGGTGTAGCAACAAACTAAATATAGACCCTACTCTCAGTATCGCCCGGGCCCCAAATCAGTTGGTGCTGCCCAGCAGGGAGCTCATGGAGCAAGGTAAACCTCTGCCTTTTTAAGCTCTCCACATGACGCTGGAGATAACTATCAGTCAGACACACCACGTAGTAGTATTTAGTGTGGGGTGTAGAGTGCAGAGAGTCCCACCAGCATCTATTAGCAGAGCCTATCCAGGCCTAGGTCTGGGCAACTCTTGGGAGGAAGTGCCCTTCAGTTGGTAGGCAATTGCTCACCAAGTAGGGTGAAGGGGAGACTTCCTTCTCCACATTGGAGCTAAATGCCACAGGCCTCTGGACATTTCTTGGGGGCGTGTAACAGTGCTACCACCTTCCACTACATGGTTCAGAGCTCATAAAAAGAGACAGTAAGATTGGAGGGAGCAGGCAGTAGATACTCAGCCATGGGAATCTGGGCACCTTGGAACATGAGTCCTGGAAAACTGATGCAGGCAGGGGAGGGTAAGAAAGAAGGCTGTGAGGACTTACTGAATCAGATGAGCCCTGAGGAAGGAGAGAGGACAAGGGAGTGGTGGCTAGAAAACCTGGAGGCAGAAAGCCTTGAATCTTTGTTGGCAGCATGAGGCTCTAGGGCAGAGCAAAAAGAACCAGGGTTGGGAGGAAAGGCAGGATACATGCACGTGTCTCCCTGCCCAGATGGAACCCCTCCCCTCAGCCCTAGGCAGTGACCTCAGGCACAACAATGCTGGGCAGCCAAAGTTTGTCAAAACCTCAGGAAATAGCAGTGTTGGGGTCTCTTTTGTCGAGGGAGCATTTGCAATAGCCCTCAGATCACCTTGGTTGCACAGGGCATTCTTACAGACGAGACACTTGCCGGGTATATGCTAAAATTTAGCAGGTGCTCCTAGAATAACCTAGGTTTTGGATTTTCCTGAAAATCCACACGTCTACCTGAGGCTACCTTCATTGAACACCCTGCCCTGAAGTTGGCAGAGGAGATACACACACACACACACACACACACACACACACACACACACACACACACAGGCTGACTCCTTCATGAAGGACTGGGAAGGAAAAGAAAACCTCTGTACATCGTTCCACTGACTGTAACAGTGGATGCTCTTCAATTGTGGATCTTCTTAGCAGTCCTGTTTTCTTTTGAAAGAAAAAAAAAATAGATCTGTACTTAGAGAAATAGAAAAAAAGAAGGTTTGACTAACACTTCCCTGATTCTTCCCATTGGGAGCAACTATTTTCATTTCTACAGATTGTTTCCTAGAACTAACATAGAAGTAAGAATAGTTCTCCAACCTTTTACACCCAGAGAGTGACTTGTCTGTTCAATCAGCCTCACTCAGGTAAATTCCTCAAGCACCATATTCAAGCTATGAGAGCCCAGAGAGCCAGGCTGAATAGGCAGGTGACTATGGTGGCTGTGGGGACTGCGGTGGTGATGATGATATGGTAGTTTGAACATGGTCCCCATAGGCTCAGAGGGGCTGACACTATTGAGAGGTGTGGCCTTGTTGGAGGAGGTGTGGCCTTGTTGGAGGAAGTGGTTACTGAGGGTGGGCTTAGAGGTCTCAGAAGCTCAAGCCAGACCTAGTGTGGCATTCTCTTCCTGCTGCCTGCCAATCCAGATATAAAGCTCTCAGTTCCTTCTCCAGCCCCATGTCTGCCTGTGTGAAGCCATGTTTCTTGCCATGAACAATAATGGACTAAACCTCTGAACTGTAATCCAGCCCCAATTAAATGTTTTCCACAATTAAACTGTAAGAGTTGTCGTGGTCATAGTGTCTCTTCATAGTAAGAAACCACAACTAAGACAGATGGGAAAGCCGTCCCTCATACCTTCCATCAGAGTATGTGACTGATCTTGAAGCCCTTTCCAATGTGGGCTCCTCTGAGGGAGCAGAGTGGTGCCACGCGTCAGTCTTCTTGAGTCCCTGGAATGGCCGGCCAGTGCTGATACACTTGGAATAGAACTAAAGACATTGGGAGATTGGCAAGCACATGCTAGGGATGTAGCTTAATTGGTCAGCTTTTGGTTAGCACGCATGAAGCCCTGGGTTCAATCTCTAGCACTGTATAAACTAGATATAATAGCATACACCTTTAATCCTGGAACTTGGGAGGCAGAGGCTAGAGGATTCGGAGTTCACGGTCATCCTATGTCATTCTCAGGCATATTGAGTTGAGGCCAGCTGGGCTCTCTGAGACTCTTAAAGAAAGGAAAGAAGAAATGAAGGAGGAAAGAAGGAAGGAAGGAAGAAATAAAAAAGAAACAAGGAAGGGGGCAGAGAAAAAGAGATAGTACCAGCATAGAGGTCCCTGAATTTGGCCCTAGAGATCAGGCACATCAGAAATCACAGTGAAGCTTCAGAAAAACTAAGCTGACAAATCGCTTCAGAGACACAATGCATGGGAGGTGTGTGCTCAGCTGGGGGCCTGGTCCAGGGATTCAGCAAATGTGCACTCACTCAAAACCAAGGAACCCAGACAGAAGGGCACAAGGGAAGGAAAGTAGGAATAAAAAAATTCTGCATACAGATGGGCTCTGGGGAAGCCCAGTGATGCTCCACAGCTGGGCACAGCTGGATCCCTAAACCTGCCAGCCTTAACACAAAGCATTGCTTGCCTTCATCCTTTGTAGGTTCTGAGAAAGAGGAGGAAATCTTTTTTTCTCCTGCCTTGGGGTGTTGGCTATGATTCAGAGTAGCTGATCCTGGAAAGGGCGGGACCTCACCACCCTACCTGGATGATGGAGAAGGCTCCCAGAGAGAGGTGCTGCCCCTTATGGGTGTGTAAAAAACAAACCCAGTTCAGGAGCATGACAGTAACCCTTCTACTGACCAACCCAAGCTGTCTGGGGAGTTGGCCTGAGGGGAAACCTGGTTATGGTATTACAAGTGTGACTCAGGACCCCCCCCCCCCCGCAACCTCTGCATCAACATTCCAGAACCCACCACCTTCCTAAGTCACTTCTGCTCCCAAACTCAAGAAAAAAAAAAAAAGAAGTCCAGGATCCTAGCCTTCCCAGGTTCCCTGGGACATATCAACTCCCATTTCTCCTGCCCACCGTTCCTACCCATTCCTTATATGGAACCTGAGTCCAATTTAATCAGTATAGGACAGCCACCAGATCCAGGAAGTCAGTGTCCAATGGGAACACCATGCTGAAATCAGAAGAGACACAATGGGCATTCATCACCGATGAGACAGTGCAGCAGGGTACAGGAAAGCTCTTTCTTCAAGGGAAGTAAATCTTCAAAATTTTTGAAAATTATTTTTTGCAAATTTTACACAACATATTTTGGTCACGTTTACCAACAACTCCTCTACCTAATTCCTCTCAGATCCATCTCCCACTCCCTACCTGTGAGAAAAAGTTTCTCTCCGAAACTCACTTTACTTTATGTCTCTAATATACATGTGTGTTCCAGCATCTTGTCGAGTCCAGGTGTTTATTCAACATCTACATCCAGGACAGCTCCGGAGAAGCACAGATGCTCCGGAGAAGCACAGATGCTCCAGTCTACCAGACACAGCGGCTTCTACTGGTCACTGCTTATACAAATTACTTGATGTCTCTGTTTCGGTTTCTTTTGTCTGTAAATAATGATAGTAACCTGTCTCCCATGGGCCATTTGTGAGTTAACAAGATAAAATGTGTTGAGCACCCTTTGTGCCTGGCACAAGTAAACTCCAAGATGGGGACATGGCTCGGGGGTAAAGTGCTCGCTGATGAACCGTGTATCTCCAGCACCCATGTAAAAGTGACAGCATACAGTGTAACCCCAGTGCTTTGAGGTGGGGTGCAGAGACAGGTGAATCCTGAGGGTTTCCTTACAGGCCAGTCTGGCTGAGACGAGGTGGGGTGCAGAGACAGGTGAATCCTGAGGGTTTCCTTACAGGCCAGTCTGGCTGAGACGATAAGCTCCGGGTTGAGAGAGACACTGTCTCAAAGAATGAGGTGGGGGACAGCAGAAAAAGACACTGGGAGGAGGGCGACTGTTTAGGCCTCTGTCACTGCATGCTTGGGCACACACTTGAAAGCATGCATGCATACATATATAGCATACCTACATACCACGTATATACATATACACATATAAAAAACAAAATGTGGGAAGTGACCTTAGCGTTAACAGGGTTCGTGCCCACTGGGACTCATCTGTCATCATGTTTTTGTGCACTTTGACTCCCTGCGTGGACAAAGCCTCTGGTACAGGACATCTTGGTTCTCACCCACACACCAGCTCCCCTGCTCACTTTCTGAGGTTCCTCCAGGCCGGAAGCCATTTCTGTTCTTTCTCCTTTGACTAGTAGAAGCTCTTGTTCTGGTCTCTACAGGGACAGTCACACCATGACTGGGAACAGAAAGGAAAGTCACAGTAGACTGCCAGCTCCCATGCGTAATCGCAATGGCAAGAAGACCAGGTACCACTTCTCTGCCATCCAGGATAACAATATCCTCTTCTAGTGGGATCCCTGGAATGAGCCAGCGTTCTGCCCCAGAGAGTCACAGAAGCGCTAACTTAGAAGCATCCCTGGACGCCTGGCTCAGAAAGTGCCTTGTGAGTAGCGCTGAGCTGCCCACCCTCTCCTAACTGTCTAATGAGCATAATTGGTCAGTTCCGCTCACTTTGGATATTCCCACAATGGTGACTCAGAAATCATTGGCCAAACCAGGAGCTGGCAAACAGGCTGTAGTGGAAGCTGAAGTCTTTTCCCAGGACTGTCACAGTGGTCTGGGCCTGGTTAGGAGCTAAAAGCAGTCCCCAGTGGCTCCCTGCAAGTCAGCGGTCACAGTCACACCATCCTACCCACAGCCCCGATTGTCTTATAGAGCTTATAGTATCTTTTGATGGAGGGTACCACAAGGTCATTGGACAGGCAAGAGGCAGAACCCTTTGTTGCTCTAAGCTCCAAATGAAAGCAAGCTGCCAGGCACACCCAGGCTCAAAATGCCAACAAGCTGAAGCTGCCAAGGCAGCTGATGGCTCATGCCTGTAATGCAGCAGACTAGGTGGAAGGTTCAGGGGTTCAAGGCCTTCATGGGCATCTTAGCAAGACCATGTCTCAAAAAAGAAGTGTAGAGGTGCAGCTTGGTGGTAGAGCATTTGCCCAGAATTCATGAAGTCCTGGGCTCAATCCCCAGAACTATAAAGAAAAAGAAGAGGGAGGACTCATGCCCACCGTCAGGGTCTCAAAGCTGCGACACTGTAATCCTGGCTCTGCTTCCATATCTGCATCTGTTAAGACAGACGCTAGACTCACCCTCAGAAGGGGTATCCAGATGTGTTACTCAGAGAAACCATGTCTACCTTCTATTTTCTTTTACACAGGAAACCCAACTCCATATGAACAGAAATCCTACAGGATGCATCTCGAGGATTAGAACTACTGACGTCTCAAATACCGAGGACCAACATTTGACTTTATTTCTTAGCTAAAACTTGTTTATTGGCTTACAAAGAGTTAAGTTTCATCATTGCATTTTCAAAGATAATTTGTTTTGTTGTTTCTCTTCCTATGTCTTCCACACCCTCCCTGCATCCCAGGCACCACACCCTCTTGTATCCCAGGCACCACACCCTCCCTCCACCCCTATGCCTTCCACACCTCAGTAACCTCCTTTCTGCTTCTCTTGTCACATATGACCTTTGCTTTCCCTTCTCATGGTTCCCTAACTACTTTCATAGTCTACATCTCTTATTATACACATGCACACATCTCTTATTACACGCATGCATACATTAAAAATTAGAATTCATGTAGAAGAGAAACATGGGATCCATTTGAGACAGGACCACTTGACAATATAATTCTTTCTAGTTGCAACCTCTTACAGATTTCATAATTTTATTTTTCTTGCCAGCCAAGTAAAATTCTGTTTTATACATATGCCACATTTTTATTATCTGCTCTTCTGTTGATGGGTATTGAGGCTGGTTCCATTTTCTTGCAACTATGAATAGTACAGTAGTAGACACAGATGTCTCTGTGGTATAGAGCTCTTTGTGTAGATGCCGAGGATCTGAACACCTGAGTCATATGGCTTTTTTTCTTCCTTCTTTCCTTCCTTCCTTCTTTCCCTTCCTTCCTTCCTTCCTTCCTTCCTTCCTTCCTTCCTTCCTTCCTTTCTTTTTTCTTTTGTTGTTTTTGTTTCAAGACTGGGTTTCTCTGCCTAACCTTAGCTATCCTGGAACTTGCTCTGTAGTTCAGACTGGCCTCTGACTCACAGAGACCCACCTGCCTCTGCCTCCTGGGTGCCGGGGATTCAAGCTGTGCACCACCACCCACCACTGCCTGCTCTTCTTTTAGAGCACTTTGAGGCCTCAGAACTCCTGAATGAAGGAGAGCTGTGGCCCCCAAATGGCAGTGTGAAGTATAACACTTTCATTCAATCTGGAAGGAAAATTATCTGAAATTCCTTATGCTCAACTTTTTTCTTTCTTAGAGATAATAAAGACCTAGTGTGAACTGCGTCCTGGCCTCTTGCTCTGATGCAGCCTCTCAGGAACTCGGGGGAAATTCTTCTAAAGTCTTCTCTTCCCAGCCTGCATCTTCTGTAGGGAGAATTCTGAGAGTCCCTCTATGGCCTGGACTTCCGTCTTATTTATGCTCCTCCCACCAGACCTAGGAAACAATTCTGGAACTCCTTTCTATGGGAAACCCAGCATGGGACTTCTCAGACCCCCAGAAGGATTTTATGTTCTTAGGGCAGAGGAATGGACGTGGACAGGAAGAGTTCAGGTCTGAGACAAAATTCTCAGATGACACTGAGGTTCAACATATTACGAAGGACTCTGACCTCTTGTGGGCTGACGCAAGAGTTTTTTGGGGACAAACTCTTCCCTAGGCGGAGAGACAAAGAACGAAGAGAACTCCCAGCTCTTTGGGTTCGGTTTTGTGCCTCTAACACAGCCTGCTCCATTGGGTGAGCAGTGGTTTCGGCCATGGACTTGGCTTGGGCTAGGATAACCCTGTAGATAGATGGCCCAGGTTGTGTCTTCTTAGGAGGAGGAATAGAGCTAGCAGGAGTGGGTTCCCTAATTATATTGTGTTGTCTACTTTTTGAGCAGGAAGTCAGTCAAACTCTACTGCCTTCCTTGAAAGGCTCAAACCTTAATTTCTACAACTCTATTAGCTAAGAAAACCTTTAAGTTACTACTAATGCCCTACATCAGCTCCTTTCCTTATTAGAAACTCCTTATTAGGTCTCCCTCTGTCAACTGACAAGCAGGCTACCTTCTGACCTCTCCCTGAGGGTGTAAGACGAGCCCTGCCCTCCTGCCTCCTGACTGCCTGGAGGCCCTGGCCATACATAACTCTGGTCAGCCTTACCAGAACAGCCCTAGAGAACTCTCATCCTCTTTGGTTTGCTGTTGGGAGTTACTTCATGTCAAAAGTAAAGCATAAGGTGGGACAGGCCACTGTCCTCTAAAAGACACCATTGTTAATGGAATCTAGGGTCAAAGCCTGGGCTTCTAGAAGTTTCTCTCTCACCTGTCCTTACTATGTCAATCACAGAGATAAGAAATAGTAAAAAAAGCAGAGAAAAGAGATTTATTCAATGTATGTCACTGGGAAAGCAAACACAGAGGTCCAGTGTCCCCCAAGTCTGTCTTCAGGGTCCAGATATGAGGTGTAGTTTTAAACATTGAGCAAGAGCAAAAGCAAGCTGTTGGTGGCTGGGGAAATGGTTCAGTAGTTAGGACCACTTGCTGCTCTCAGAGTTGAGTAGTGGTGGGGATTTGGTTCCAAGCACCAATGTTAACTCCTGTGACTCCAGCTTCAGGGGCCCAGTGCCCTCTTGCATGTGGAACAGGGCAGGGTGGTGGCCATGAGAAAACAGTGGGACAGCCTGCTCGGTGCCTAAATGGTCAGTTCTTACTTGTGGGGAGAAAGCCTAAGGCAAGAGAGTTATAACCATGCATAGCCTAAAGGAGTCCAAAAAACAGCAAGCAAAAAGTGTGCTTGCCAGCTGGAGCCTCTGGGACCAAGCCTGTCCCCATCCCCACCCCCACCTCATCTCTGTCAGCCATGCCTCCTGTACCACGGAGGTTGGGAATATGTGAGAATGAGAGAAAGAAAGGTCTGCTGCTCACATCCATCCAGTCCTGCAGCAGGCAAGAACTCTCAGGCAGGACAAAGGAACTGAAGCCAGCAGGCTGCAAGTGGGGAGAGCCTTCCTCTCACTGTAGGACACAGAGAGAGGGGAGAGGGGGAGGGGGAAAGAGAGAGGAAGAGAGAGAGGGAAAAGAGAGAGGGAGAGAGGGAGGGGGAGGGGGGAGGGGAAAGAGAGAAGAAGAGAGGGAGAGAGGGGGACAGGGAGGGGGGAAGAGACAAAGGAAGAAAGAGGGAGAAAGAGAGAGAAAGATGGAGAGAGAGAGGGAGGGAGAGAGAGAGAATATGAATATGAATGGGAGCTAGAGAGATGGCTCATAGATAAAGAGCGTGTACTGCTCTTGCAGAGGACCTGAGATCGAGTCCCAACATCTACAGTCAAGCTGCTCACAGTCTCTTGACACTGTAGCCCCAAAGGGATGGGACACCCTCTTCTAGTCTCTGTGACTGCCTACACCCGTGTGTTTTCTTATTCATTTATTTTTTTTAATCAGAGTCTTACTTTGTAGACTAAGAAGACTTTGAAGTCTTGATCCTCCTGCCTCAGTCTTCCAAATGGTGGGGTTACCCCAGGCTCAGCTCAGACAAGTGGATTAAGCTTTATGTTGAGACATACAACTAAATTTCTCTTTTCACTCTCCAAAGATGTTTCCTGGGGCCAGTGAGACAAAAGTGCTTACACCTAAGCCTAAGGACCTGAGTTCGATCCCCAGGACCCACATGCTTACACACACACACACACACACACACACACACACACACCTGTGCACACACACGCACACACACACTCCATACGAACACGCACATGAACACACACATACACAATCTTAAACAAAATAAAGATTTTTTGGTAGACAGAAAGAGATCCATAGCAGATCTACTTTTAAAAAGGCAAAATTCTCAAGATCTATCTATAGAATAACAAAATCTCCACCAAATTTTCCATGGTTATATGTAATGTGATCATATTTTTTAGGTTGATGCAAAATTCACATGCCAGGTGGGTCTTCCCACCTCAGTTAAAAGCCCTCATAGTCACAGAGGCTTGCTTCCTAGGTGATTCTAAACCCTGGTTAGTTTCAGTCACTGTTATCCATCCAGTTGCCTACAATTTCAGATATGGAGACTAGGGACTTAGCTTGGTTGTCACAGTCCACTTTTTTGTGAAACAAAAACACCATTATGAAACACACCAGGACTAAAAGCTGCATGGAGGTGAAGCTGTCTCTTTCATCCTGCACTTCCAGGTACCTGAGGGAAGTCAGGGCAGGAAGTCAGGGCAGGAGCAGAAACCACAGAGGGCCGATTCTTACTGACTCACACTCAGCTGATTCTCTTACCCAGTCTGCCCAGAGTGTGCGGCACAGTCACCAATCAAGATGCTTTCTCACGGCCACGGCCACAGGCGATGACCTGGGCAATCCTCCCTTGAGACTTCCCAAGATGACTCCAGGCTGTGTCCAGTTGACAGCTGAAGCTAACTATGACAGTTGATTTAATGCTTCAGCACCACAAAGACTAGATGGGATGGTGTAGGCCTGTAATCCCAGAGCCTTGTGGGGTGGAGAAGTACCAGATGTTCAAAGTCAGCCTCAGCTACATTCCAAGTTCAAGGCCAGCTGGGGCTATGTGAGACTTTGTCTTTAAAACCTACTAATTCCTAGACATTTCTGATCTTGTACATAACCCTGAGATTGGCATGTGTGCCTGGCAAGGAGATACTTTGCTGTCCCAAACACCAACATATTTCTTTTACTCTATCTTTCCCTGCTTTATTTTTAATTTTTATTTAGGTGTATCTGTGTTTATATGTGTCTCATGTTATGTGGGTGCCACCAAAGGCCAGAAGAGGGCATTGGATCTCCTGGAGCTAGAGTTATAGATAGTTGTAAGCTGTCCAATGTGGGTTCTGGAAGTAAACCCAGATCCTCTGCAAGTGCAGTATACACTATTAACTGCTGAGCTGTCTCTTCAGCCTTAATCTCTTTCTTTTTTTTTTTTTCTGAGACAAGAACATCACTATGAAGTCAGCTTCTGCCTCCCTAGTGCTGGAATCAAAGGCAGGCATACCATGCCCTTACTTTGCTTTGGCTTCTTAAGACAAGGTTTCACTACATAGCCATAGATAGGTCCAAAATTTGTAATCCCCCTCCCTCAGCCTTCCAAATGCTGGGATTACAGGTATATACCATTACACCCGGCTACCTGCCAGCCCTGTGGGTGTTGCCTACAGAAATGTTTCAGCAGCCTTAGTCAGTGATTAGGGTCAGTTCAAGCACACACACACCTAACTTGACCCTGTCTTGGCACAGAAACAAATCCGAGTTTCTCATCCAGTTTTTGAAGAAGACTGTTTGATGCTATTTTTCCATTTGGTACCTCTCTTATGCTTTTACTTTTACTGTTATTACATAGACAGAACAATCCATGTAGTTACCCTACTCAGACCAATGTGCACACTCAACATTATATTGTGAGTCCACAAAATATATCCACAATGTGTCAAAAGGAGGGAAGTAAAATAAAAGGAGCTTCCCTGTGTGTGCCTTTTGTTGTTATTCCTGTTTTTACATGAGACAGTCTTACTATGCAACCCAGGTTGTCTGGCAATATACAACCCTTTTGCTTCAGTCTCCTGGGTGCTGGGATCACAGATATGTGCCACCATGTCCAGCTTTTGCTGGGATCTTGATCCACAGTTTGTCATCTAGTCTTCATAATAGAAGGGCAAGAACTGCCTAGGATAGTCTCTGACCTCCATGGAGCTGGTCCTTCAGAGCCACAGGACAAAGATGTCCATATGTACTTATATACTATCTATATAGTACATATAAAAGATACCATTTATATTCATGTGAGCTGACTTCAAGAACATTATTTCAATTCCATTTTGTGACAAGAAAGGCAAGTGTTTAGGTTAAGCCATAACTGTAGGTGACATAAGCAGGTTTTAGTCCAATAAATAGTTCACAGGGTACCTTGGCCTGATTCCAGCCAAGGCTCTCTTGCCTTGTGAATTCATGAGCAGGAGGTGAAGAATTTCCTGGGAACCCCAGAGCTTTGCAAACAATGGTTCCCTCCAAATCTATCCAGGATGAGCCTTGTTTGCCTTGTCATGAGAGTTAATAGTAATTGTCAACGTGAAGGCAGCTACATCCACCCAGGAGCCTGAATCTCTGGGCCTGCTTGGGAGACTGGGTTAACTGGGATGGGCTGAGCTTTCTTCACTGTGGTGATACCCTGCTGTAGGTTGGGATTCCAGATTGAATAGAACAGGCGAAAGCAGCTGAGACCTGGCATCTACCCGCTTCCTAACTCTGTGACCACAACCTGCTTTAGGTTCCTGCTGCCATGCCTTCCCAGCCAGGACACCACACCATGAGCCAACATAAAACTGTCTTTAAGTTGCTCTCATTAACTATATTGTCACAAAAAAGTTCCCACTCTGTGACACTAGGCTCTTCTGAGAAACTCCACATTTTCAAGTTAAACTGCTAGCCGAAGGCAAGCCAGCCCAATGAACAAACGTATGCAGAAGATGAACGAAGACTGGAGATGGGACTCAGGCTCAGGCTAGCCCATGCTGGTATCTGGATTTTGCCCTCATGCAACCTTGCTGGGCCTCTTTACAGCACTTCCTCCTGATCTGCCTTTTCTGGTGCCTGTAAGCTCCTCAAGGCCAGAGATCATTTCTTATTCATTCTGATATTCAGGGCCCATGGCCCAGCCTGGCACAGAGAAGGTGCCTGGCAGCTATCGGTCAAGAGTGACTGAGATGGATCTCAGGTCCAGCTGTTGTACTATGCCACACTTCAAATAGAATCCCACACCAAGGCCCCCCAGTTCCCTGCAAAGATGTGGGCTCCACCACAGTAAGAGAAGATTTCTTGAGCCTTTTCCCAAGGCTGCCTGGCCAAAGCCCCAAGTCATCAGGCAGACCCCAGGGTTCCTTGCGATCTTTGGGCTCACAGGACGTTGGGATGATGGCAGCCCTTCATCCAGAAGCCCTTTCTACTTTTTCCCTTGGAGACTTGAGACTGTCACCTTGTACCGCCTGCAGGGAGAGATCCCAGTGACAAGGGAGAAGGGGTTCAGAAGGGGGCTGCTCTAGCGCCTTCCAGGGTTCTACAGCTGACAGTCATTTCCTAATCGAGAGATGGCTGGATTACAGCTAGCCCACACAGCTGGCTGTCCTGGAACTCACTTTATAGACAATGCTGGCCTCGAACTCATGAAGATCCACCTGCCTCTGCCTCCCAAGCTCTGGGATAGAAGGTATGAGCCAACACTGCCCAGCTGGGTTCAATCTTAATAACAACAAGACATTCAAAAGGGCAACTTTTAACAAGGAAGTCAAAGTCACAGGATCTTGAGAAGTACTCAAGCCCCAGGAGGCTCTGGTCACCCCTCTTCAGTGTCCACTGCTCCTTCTATGATGGGTAATGCAGGCAAAGGATGCGCCTGGCCTGTGATGTCAGTGATGGTGGCCCCTCCTCAGACTCAGGGGCTCAATTTCAGCCATGGGTAGGACCAGGTAACACAGCTGGAAGCACTAACACATCTGTGTGAGGCACTGCAGAGCTAGAGTGGGGAGCAGAGGCAGGCCAGGATACCTCTGGAAGTTTCTGGAAATCTGGGCACAATAAATGACTAATAGAAGGAAGGACTTATTTTTTGTTTTTGGTTTTTGTTTGTTTGTTTGTTTGTTTTTTGTTTTTTTTTTTTGGTGGGGGATTAGATTTATTTAATAATTTAATGTGTGTGAGTATACTGTTGCTGTCTCCAGACACACCAGAAGGGGACACCGGGTGCCATTACAGATGGTTATGAGCCACCATGTAGTTACTGGGAACTGAGCTCAGGACTTCTGGAAGAGCAGTCAGTGCTCTTAACCACTGAGCCATCTCTCCAGCCTGAAGGAACAGTTTTTAACAATATGTCTATGGTTCTTGCCCTGTGACCCAGGACTTCACCCATACTCAGCTTTCCTGGAGTACCCCCTCCACTCTCCCAGCATGCACTTCTGTCCCATTCAAGCACACAAGTCCAGATTTATTGTTTTCTTTTGTGGATAAGACTGAGTACAAAGGAACAGACGGTATGACTGAGTACAAAGGAGCAGACTTCCGTCTGAAGTCACAGGCTTTCATGTAGAGTTGGTCATTTCTCTGTGGCAGAGTCTTGCCACCACTAGCCCACAGTGACAAGGGACACGACAGAAGGGATCTCCATATGACACCCATCTCCTTTCCATCATCCCTTATCCAACCTGCAGCCTTTGCCAAAGCAAATTCACCTTTTGTCCGTGACCTCAGTTTCCCCATGCGCATAGGCAAAGAAAGCTTCAAGGGAGAGGATTACTTCTGGGTGAGCTCCAGGGTTAGAGGCAGCACTGGCAAGATTCCCCAGAGTTCTGAGGTGGGGAGCGCTCAACTCTTGAGCTGACTAGGCAGTGCCTGGGTTGGAGTGTGCTTTCCGGAATCATAGTGGAGTCTGCACGCCGCCTAGTGGAAATATGTAGTAACTGCATGCTGCCTAGTGGAAATACCTAGTAACTGACCCGAGCTCTAAAGACACCAGCTTGTGCTTCACTAGGGTCAGTGTTTTATGTTGACCTTCATGGGAGTCTTAATTCTGAAGTCTGAGCATGGCTGAAGGGACATGCCCTAGTGGGTCACTACCGGCTTCAATAAAGCGTGTCGTAATGGTGATAATCTATAGGATCTCCTTTCTTTCTTTGTTGAGGAAGGGCCTCGTGTAGCCCACGTCGACCTTGAACTTGGTATGTAGTTGAGGATGACCTTGAATTCCAGATCTTCCTTCTCCACCTTCCATGTGTTGAGATTACAGGCATGCACCACCACACCTGTCTCTTCCACGGGCCTTCAAGCCTTACCTGACTGTGACATTGTGGTGACACCCCACTTTTTAGTTTGCACACAGCAAAACCACTACAGTGGGGAGATTCGTAGTGGCTATTTTTGTCTCTGCAGTGACACAGGGTTTATTTTGTCTCACAGGTGTTAGGGCCACCATTCGTCATAGTGGGCTCAGCATGGCTCCACACTCGTTAACGCCACGATGGTGGAAAGCAATATGCACTCAGTAGAAATCATACTTCAGTCTTTGAACATCTTTTCTTTGAGACAGTAACATATGACAGAGTGTGGGCCATGGTCAGCTATGCTACTGTTGGGGTAAATAGCCAGCACCCTATAGTGCACAGTACTAAATGAACAGCACCCTACAGTGCACAGTACTAAATGAACAGCACCCTACAGTGCACGGTACTAAATGAACAGCACCCTACAGTGCACAGTACTAAATGAACAGCACCCTACAGTGCACAGTACTAAATAAGTTCCAGAAGATGTTATTGGCTTACTGTAAAGTAGGATTTATGTTAGAGGATCGTGGATGGTTGCAGCAGGCTGGTGTAAGTGCTCTGAACACATTAAACTAGGTTAAACTGGGATGTTAGGTTTAGGAAATTACACTTGACATGTATAGCATTTTCAGCCACGATGGGCTTATTAGGGGATAGCCCCATCATACATTGAGGGACTTCTGAACTCCCTTCTAAGAGTGAGGTGGTGACTCAGGAATTGAGTCCCATGCCCTCTCTGCTACTGCCTCAGTAGCAGATCTACTCCAAGATCATGCTGTCCCCACCCTACCCCAGGCCATCCTTACCCCACCATCTAACACTCCAATTCCTGAGACACCAACTGAGTGTGTTACGATTTAGCTCAATTAGGATACTGTTTGCCTGGACTTAACATCAGCTCCCACAGACTGAGGCATGCAACACAGTGCCCAGTTATATTCGGTGCTGGAGATTGAATCCAGGGCTTCTTACATGCTAATTAGGCAAGCATCCTACCAACTCAGCTACACCCCAGAATTTCCCCCTCCTCTTTGTCCAGGCCATGAGGTGAGGATCTTGCCACAAAGTTCATCCTCACCACAGTCTCCAAAGGCAGCAGGAGCAACGGGCTCTGCACAGAAACCCCCAACTCTGTGAGCAGAATAAATCTTCCCTCTTTATAAGGTGGTTATCTCAGGTGCTTTATCCTAGTAACAGAAAGGTAACCAGCTCACCTCACTAGTGTGGGGCTTAGTGTGGCTTCCAGCCTTGCCTGAGGAAACTGTGAGTTATCTTGATTTCCAGGAGAGTGTAGAGAGTGGTCTGGCTTTTAGGGGGTTTGCGTGGTGTGTGTGTGTGTGTGTGTGTGTGTGTGTTAAGCCTCGTGTAATGAATGTTTACCATGGAAGTAAGTTATCTGAAGTCTGATGCTGAGCTAAAATGTCCTTAAAACTTGCACGCATCAGTCACCAAAGGTAGACGTTGATGTGGATGTCAGGAGGTACATGCTGACAGGAGCCTGATATAGCTGTCTCCTTAGAGGTCTGCAAGAGTCTGACATATTCAGAGGCAGATGCTCACAGCTAACCATTAAACTGATCATGGGGTTCCCAACAGAGAAGATAGAGTGAAGACTGAAGGAGTTGAGAGGATTCGTGACACCATGAGGAAAGCAACAATACCAACCAACTAGAGTTCCCAGGGTCTAAACCACCAGCCTGGGAGCGCTTAGGAGGGACCCATGGCTCCAGCTATATATGCAAGGGAGCTATATATAAGTGGGAGAAGAGATCCTTGGTCCCATGAAGGCTGGTCGTCATGGGGCGGGGATATTCGAGGGTGGGGAGGTGAGGTATGGGGGAGGGGGTGGGGGTACACCATCATAGAGGCCAGAGGAGAGGGGAAGGGATAGGGAGTTCCTGGGAGGGAGGGGGTAAAGGGGGTAAAGGGAAAACATCTGAAATGTAAATAAAATTTTCAATAAAAAAAAAAAAAACTTGCACACATTTTATGCCATATTTCTACACTGACAAATCTTCCATACACAATCACAGAAATCTTAGTATTTCATAATAAGTATGGAAGCGCCATGCTGGGAAGTTTTGTTTTGTTTTTGTCAACTTGACACAAACAGGAAGGGGAATCTCAATTGAAACAATACTTCTATCAGACTGTCCTGTAGGCAAATCGTGGGCACTTTCTTGACTAATGACTAATATAGGAGGAGCAAGCTCACTGTGGCAGTGCCACACCTGGGTAGACAGGCTGAGCTGGGCGGTGGGGGTGCACACCTTTAATTCCAGTGCTCAGGAGGCAGAGGCAGGTGGATCTCTGAGTTCAAGGCCAGCCTGGTCTAGATAGGGAGTTCCAGGACAGCCTGGGCTACACAGAGAAACCTTGCCTTCGGGAAAAAAAAAAACATTAATAAGTAAATAAAGTGTTGAGATAGATAGATAGATAGATAGATAGATAGATAGATAGGCGCTGAGAGATGCATGAGGAGCAAGCTAGTAAGCAGTGCTCCCCCATTGTTTCCACTTCACTTCCTTGCCTGCATGTTTCTGTCTTGAGTTCCTGCCTTGCCTTCCTTGCCAATGGGCTGCAAACACCTGTTCTTAGGCTTGAGAGCAGGTGTGGCCCGCCATAATGCCTTCCTCCTGTGCCTTTCTTTTTCTCTTTCTTTCTTTTTTTCTTTTCTTGTTTTTTTGTTTATTTTTGTTGTTTGAAACAAGGTTTCTCTGTGTAGCCTTGGCTGTCCTGTAGACCTGGCTGGCCTTGAACTCAGAAACTCACCTGCCTCTGCCTCCTGAGCGCTGGGATTAAAGATGTGCACCACCACTCTTATAAACAAAAGCATTTAATTGGGATTGGCTTACAGTTTCAGAGGTTTAGTTCATTATCAGCATGGCAGGAACAGGGAGGCAGACATGATGCTGGGGGAAAGAACTGAGAATTCTATATCCGGACCTGCAGACAGCAGGAAGAGAGAGCCACTGGGCCTGGTTTGGACTTCTGAAACCTCAAAGCCCCTCCCTTCCCCTCCCCCCCTCCCCCTTGACATGTGTCCTCAAGTGTGTCAAGGCCATACCTCCTAATTCTTGTAAGTAGTGCCACTCCTTGATGATGAAGCATTCAAATATATGCGCCTATGGGACCATTCCTGTTTAAACCACCACAGCTTCTGATGGGATGGAGGTCATGCTGGGTCTCATCTACTTGATAATCTAATGTATTTACAGAGTCATAATGTAATGGGGAAGAAATAGAAACTAGGAGGGTCCTAGTTGAAGCAAGTCGGTCGCTGGTGCTGTGGCTTTGTGTCCCTTCCTGTCTCTTACGATTGCTCTCCTTTTCATGAGGATGCTGTGCCTCACCCCTGGTCCAAAGCGATAGCTTTGAAATCTCTCTGTAGGTGAACCCAGACACACCTTTCATTCTTCACGTTGTCTCTCCAGTATTTTGTCCCAGCAATGAATCAGCCTTCTTGGGTCTGTTTGCCTTAGGCCCTGAAAGAAATTGGCTAGATGACAGAGGGTTTCTGTGACTCAGAGGCATTTCTCTTAGTTTTTGGTCCACATCTACCCAAGATGAGATCTTTATGTAAAGCACTTTTGTTGCTGATGCACTGGGCATGTAGCCCTGGAGTAGAGCACTTGTCTAATGAGCATCAGGCCCAGAGTTTTCCAGCACTCCAGAAAAAGTATTTAGGGAACACAGCTAACGAGATTATCATTGTTCTTTAAAAAACAAACAAACAACAAACAAACAAAAAAAAAACAGGGGGCTGGAGAAATGACTCAGCCATTAAGAGCACTGGCTGCTCTTCCAGAGGACCCAGGTTCAGCTCCCAGCAGCCACATATAACTCTAGTTCTAGGGGATCTGACACCACCCTCTGACCTCTGAGAGCATCACACACCTGTGGTGCATAGACACATATGCAGGCAAAATACCCATGCACATTCAAATAAATACAATTTAAATTTTAAAAAGAAAAAGATTCAATTAGCAGTTGTTGGTTAGAGTTGATGACCTACCCTGATATGCTACTGTTTTGTCAACGTTGGTCACATTTGAACTTTTTTTTTTTTTTAATCTTAATTAAGGAAGCATAAAATTGTTAAAAATATTTTTAAAAGAGAAAACTAAACATTATTATCTTTATTATTGCTTTGGTAGGCTGCTAAATATGAAATGTATACTAATGTCTGCAGGACCCATTGAAGTTACCTGCGGTCTGCAGACATGACTGACGTAAGAGATGTTACACGAAACAAAATAAGGAAACATATTTAAGATTTTCCCTTCAGTGTGCAGAATTCATAGCAGTTTCTGGATGTGCTATAGAAAACAATGGACCATCCATTTTGAAAATACCAAAACACTTGTCTGATGACTATGAAACCCAGGGTTCACTCTGCAGATCCTCAGAACTGCTGACACACATCTCACAGAAAAAAAGCAAAACCAAAACCAGTCAAGACCTTCAGGAATCTCTTTTCCCAGAGGCTATACACCCCTATGCTCCCCTAATGTCTTCTTTTTCTAACTATCTCCCCTTGCCATTTTGCCACCCTTGAACCCTGAGCAGAGCAGAGAATGTTTGAGGCCCAAGATTCTATACTGGCTGTTTGCTGGAGCCGCTAAACCACCCTAACTGTCACACCAGCTTCACATGCGTAAGAAGAAAGAAAGCAGCCAAGCACAGCTGATCCTAGCATAGCGGCTTGAGAGGCTTAGGCAGGAGGGTTGGCCTTAGGTTGGATGCTTGCTTGAGTTAAGTAGTAAGTTGTAGATCAGGCTGAGTTACAGAGTAAGGCCCTGTCTCAAAAAGAAGAGGACAAAGAAAGAGAGGAGAGGAGGAGAGAGCACCTTAATGTTATTCTTGTATGGAAAATCGAGGTAGAGGGATGTCTGTGCAGCCCAAGGAAGCAAAATATGGCCAGAAGAATTGCCACAAAGGCTGGGAAAGGAAAAGCTCACAAAGATAAGTGTGAGCAGAAGAGAGATATGAATCTTCAGACCTGATCCAAGCCAGCCCAAGGAAGCCAGGAAACAGTGACATAAAAGAGTAGACTTGAATCACATACGGTGCAGTCAGTGAGTCACAGAGCTCTCCGGTCTCTTCCTTGCATCCTTTAAAGCCATTGGAAACTGCCATGAGTTCTCCAGTCAGATGAACTGAAAGTTTCATGTTAACTTGAATTGTTCTCTGAAGCCTCTCCTTCGGGTCTTGCCAAGGACATTATCTGTCTATTTAATATGTACAGATGCCACTCTATTAGAACGGCTAAATAATTTTATTAATGAAGACTTCTAAGAAACACTGAGATGATCTCCTTAACATAAGGACCCAAAGAAAGGGGGAACTGCAGCTCCCAGTCACGAAGGACTGAGGCCGCTCTCTTACAGTGCCCACCCGATCCTGCCCTTGGAAGGCATCTAACTTTCTTCTGCAGCTGCCACTATCCAGGAAGGGTGTGCAATTATTGGACTTTGGAATCCAATGAGTGTACACTGGAGAGCTTCCACCCCATCTGAGGTAACTACCATTTATTTACTCCTGCTTGGCTAGGGAAGCGCTGATGCTCTTGAGCGGTGAGACCTTTCCCTGAGGAGAAATGTTAGGGACTGAGTCAGCAGTGTTTCTGGGGCTAGAGAGATGGCTCAGTGGTTAAGAGCACCGACTGCTCTTCCAGGGGTCAATTCCCAGAAACCACATGATGGCTCATGATCATCTGTAATGGGGTCTGATGCTCCCTTCTGGTGTGTCTGAAGACAGTGACTCATATACATAAAAAAAAAAAAATCTTAAAAAAATAGTATTTCATCCCAGCACTTGGGAGGCAGAGGCAGGCGGATTTCTGAGTTCGAGGCCAGCCTGGTCTACAGAGTGAGTTCCAGGACTGCCAGGGCTACACAGAGAAACCCTGTCTCAAAAAACCAAAAAAAAAGTATTTCAGTGAGTAGAGTTATGGGTTTTTATCCAGAATGATTCCCTTAGCTAGCTTTTGCTCAAATCTGAAAAGAATTACAGAAACTATTACTTCTTTTTGGTTTAAAAAGAAAGAAAAGAAAATATCAAGAAGTATAACAACCTTTATGAAGGTACACTGAATACAGGCATATGGGTAAATGGAAGTAGGTGCTCAGAAATGATGGAATATAAGTTGTTTCCTAACCCCATAGTACTCTAGGCAGGCTCCTTAATAACAAAGAGTGGCTGACTTGAATGCTAATTATTGTTACATTGCTTGCAACATTGAACTGTGGGACAAGGGTTGATATCTGAGCATGCCAGTCATAGCATCATGGTTTGGGTTTTCTTGATGGTAGAAGAGAGAATGTATTTGATCTGACCCAAAGCATATGCTATTTTCTGACCCTGGTTTTGATGTAATCTGTTCTCTGTCACAGAAGGAGCTGGTCCACATACTTGATCATCACTTGATCATCAAGATGTCATTCTCCCACCACAAGAGTTGTGCTGGTTCCAAGCCTGCTCGGGAGTACAGCCCAATTCAAACCTCCCATCTTGTTGCTACTGGGAAATAACATCATCCCAAGGTGTTGAGCCACTGCAAAGACGATGACACAGAAGACAGCTGGCTGCTCCTTGTGTAACAAATACCTCATGGGAGATGCCTGCGGCTTCCGTTTCCTGTGACTGACACCCCACTTGTCCTTGTCAAAAATCTATCTCATCATTGTTAGAAGTAGGGAATTTTACAGTGTCATCGGGGTCAACCACGTTTCCTGGCAGCTCCTACGCAGGGGCTGTCCTTGCTGTTCAAAGTCAGGGAGAACAGGAGGTGGTGGGGCTGTTGCCTGTGCCCACATAGCCCAGATGTCAGAGGGGTTGGTGACTAAATAGGACATGGAATGTGTTGATAAGTATTTTTGTTTCCCTACTAAAGCGGGTAACATACTAACTGCTAGTATCTAGCAGACCCCAGGTTTCTCACCCCTCCTCATTCCAAAGCACACTGAGGTTTCCTTTTCCCCCGGTTATAATTATGCCAACCACCAGACACATCGGCGGACCTCCGAGCTTTGTCCCGTTCATAACTTTGCCTGAGCTCTTCATTTTTGGTTAGGCAGCGGGGACTGTCACCAGGGAACAGCACCAAAAGCCCCAGAACAATGCAACGAGGAAGGAAACGATAACACAGGGCCTGTCACGTCTAGTCTTGTCTTTAGTATACCAGGTCCTGAAGAGTCGTGTGTGGCTGCAAGGCTCTCAAGGGCTCAGGAGGGGTTCCCCGGGCATGATTTCACTGATTCTGCAGAGCTGTGTACACTGAGTCGGCCCCATCACCTTCCTGTTCTACAGAGGAGGGGGCAAGCCCAGGGCTTAGAGACCAGCTATGTGTTCTGAAGTTTGCAGTGACGCACCCCAGGTTGTGTGAGCACAACTTTGGGGCTCCCTTTCCAACACAGGTCCTTTTCATGTTTCCAGTTAGTAGTGTTCTGCACTTTAAAGACAGTCTTTTGGTCATGAGCCGTCCTATCCTTTGGTGCTTTTTATTATTGTATTTTAAAAAAAGATTTATTTAATGTATGTGAATACACTGTTGCTGTCTTCAGACACACTAGAAGAAGGCATCAGATCCCATTACAGATGGTTGTGAGCCACCATGTGGTTGCTGAGAATTGAACTAGAGACCCCTGGAAGAGCAGCCAGTGCTCTTAACTTCTGAGCCATCTCTTCAGCCTGTATTATTGTATTTTGAAGAGATAATTTACACATTTGATAGAATTAAGAAGATAAAAGAGCATGTTTGGCTAAAACCGTGGTACAAATTTATCTACTAGTACCCAAAAAGATATACACATGTATCAGTTCCAGTGTGTTCCACCACAGGCAGGAATATGCATGTCACGGTGCGTCACATTAAGTTTTGATCATATCCTCCTTTCCTGTGTTTCTGACTGACTAGTGAGTGCTTCTTGTTTCCGGGACCAGACTGAGTGTTGTAGGACAGCAGAATCTCTGGTGTCTAGCTACAAGGTGACAATGTCGCTCTTCCTCTTGCTCTGACAGACACCAGTGTCTCCTGAGATTACCTGAAGTTCTCTGGGGTACAGTATTTCTTATACTAAAGAAAACTAAAAAGCTCCCTGTTGTGATCTGAGAGTATAGAAAACAGACCAAGGGCCTTGCTTTCTTGAAGTTTGGAAGCATGGCTTGTTTCCTTGAGGTTCTGACTGTGTTCCTGCCATCCTCAGCCTCCTGAGTGCTGAGAGGACTGGTCCACAGCACAGAGTCTACTCGGCTGTCCTTTTGGATATGCTGTTTGTTGCCATGTGCTTGGTTCTGGAGAAAGATGCAGTCCTTTCTCTCCAGGAGTGGAGAAGGACAACAAAGGTCTTTCAGGACATGCCTCTTTTTCCAGGCACCTTCACACAGGGCCTCAGCATCTCAGGGAAGTGTGGTTGCTCTCTTGCATTGTCTCTTTTCTCAGTCTCTTCACTGAAAACCTGTCCAAGGGCCATGACTATAAGCCTTCTGTCATCCCTAGGGGCGGAGGAGGGGTGTGATCTGAAGGTGGGTCTTCAGTTTTACTGTGGCCCATGTAAAGTTTCAGAGTAACTGAGATGTTCAGGCCTTGGAGATCCAGTGCTAAGAATGAGATGGAAGAGTTGAGGCTGTCTCTCAGTGTACTACAGAGTGGAATGTGAGGGCCAGGTTAAAGTTGTGTGTGCGAGATGCTACTGCTGCTCCCGGCTCTATTCTTTCTTAAGCAGTGTGAGAACTCTCTCCTAACTCAGTTTCTGTTTTGTCTGACAGAGTTTAAAGAACACAGCCCATTCCTAGAGCTGAGTTATTCATTTTGGACTCTTGGGGAAAAGAAATACACCAGAGGTATGGGCCATGGAAAGTCAGTGATACCAGCACAGAAGCAGAGGGGCGGGAGGGGAGGATGGTAGTGTGGCTCTGTGGTTTTAATCTGCTAGTTTATGGGAGGGGACAGAGGTCAGCAACTTAAAAAAAAAAAAAAGTGCTAATGCACTGGTGGAAGCATCAACCAGATTTAGCCTGCTTGTCCAAGAGAGACAGAAAGTCTATTGTTTTCTGCTATAACCAGAGCAAGAAAAACTGACTGACATGAAAATTTCTCACCAGAACATACAATTCTTGAGCTCACAGGATTCGGAAGTTTAGCTGTTTGATTGTCATATTTGATCTTTCTGGCTATATATTCACTGAATCGTATCTGGAAGAATAAGTTCAAGCTCATGGAGAACATCCAGGGCCCTGCAGTGCTCCCACGCTGGGAGGAGTGCTCCCACGCTGGGAGGAACACACGCAGTAGGCACCAACACACCACACTATGAGTGTCTTCTGGGCTGTTCTACATGCCCATGTTGACTGTCTGAGAGCTAAAGAGCGCTGAGCTGTCCATGTCTAAGCCAACTAGCCAGGGAAGGGAGTTTATAGCTTGATTGTGTTGTTTTAAAGGTCACTGTGTTGACACAATCATCAGGAACATTTTGGAGGCTCCGACAGCAGATGTAGCTCTGGACTCAGACTTACTGTTCAGCCTGTTGAGGACACAGACTGTGCATGTAGGTATAGACTCTGCATGGAACTGTGAATGACAAGTTATGGGGGCGGGGGAGGGCAGACAAGATGTGCCGAGACTTCAGTAAAGTACGGGGCTGGAGAGGTAACTCAGCCTGAAAACAGATTGTAGGGCAAACAAGAGATCTTGAGTTCCAGCTTCAAAACCCATATAAAAATAACAATAAAAGCCAGGAGGGTGGACCCTGCCTGTAATCTCAGCATTGAGGTGGTAGAGATAGCCTGAGCCCAGGGTCTGCAGATTAGCCAAACTATCCAAATGTGTGAATTCCAGACCAGTGACAAACCGTGTCTCTCCCTGAAAAAATAAAACAAAATGAACCACATCCAAACATTGACCCAATACACACATGTATGCACATATTACACATGCACGCGCACACACACACACACACACACACACACACACACGAGTATTCATATATATACACACAAATAACCACACATATATAGACGTGTACAAATGCACACCAAAAAACATTTTTTAAAAGTGCAGTAGGGCACCAAGATCATCGGAACTTTAGCTGTCTTTGAATACAGCTCGGTAGAGGGTGGATAAGGCTATCTCCAGGGCTCTAGGAGTGTCAGGGAAAGCCAGACTTCTGGGTTGGGAAATAATACCCAAGTAGACTACCCTGCGGACACTTCCAAACAGAGAAGGGCTTTTCTTCTGAGACATGAAGTGTTAGCCTGAGTCTTTTTCTCTCTGTAGGAAAAAAAGGGGAAGAATTTGCTGAGGGGGTTATTCTCCCAGAAGAGCTGGAAAAACTCTGACAGAAACTTTCCAGAGAGTCTGGGAGCATAGATCCCCACCTCCCTGGGCCACTGGCCCCTGAAAATGTCCCCTTGAAGATGTCCCCGCAGCATTAGGATAAGCCATACAGGATGGAACCTGTTACATAGACATCATCATACCAAGTCACAGCTGGTTTGTACCAAGATGTCCTCACCACTTTAGCATTAACCACATAGGATGAAACCTGCTACAACAGACAACACACCGGCCAAGCGACCACTGGTTGGTGATGTAGAAAACCTCTGTGAAGATGTGGTACGTTGGATATCTGGCTCAGACACACAAGCTAAAGAGAACATCATACTAATTAGGCCAGGTAAGTCACCTCTGCCTCCACACTTGGAAAAGCTGTGAGAAAACACAGTCCCCATATTGTTTGTGTCAACCAGACAGTCTTCAGCCTGCGACAGTGACACTGCCAACTAAGTCAACATTGCTTTGTGTTTTGGCAAAGCATTGTATAGCTGTGGTTCCCCACCACATCTGGGTCAGCCTCACAGGCTTCACAGACTGGAAAGGAGCAACTGTGAAATGTCTAGTACCACTGTGCTAACCAGGTTGAATGAAAGAAAAGGCAGGTTGTTGAGCCGCGCTGGACCCGGAAGCATTCTTTGTTGGGGTTCGGTCTGTTGCTGTGTATTGTAATGCTAATGCTGGCCCCCAGGATTGGTTGCCTCAGGAATCCTCACTTATACCAAGTGGTGCTATGTGACCTTGCTCCTTAGTTTAAAATTATTGGTTGAATAAAGATGCCGACAGCCTATAGCTGGGCAAAAGAGAGGTAGGTGGGGTTTTGGTTCCTGAACTTGTGGTCTGAGGAGGACCAAGAGGGAGAACAGAGAAGGTGGAGAGAGGAGAAGGTGCCATGGGGTAATGATTGTGAGAATTGGCCATGAATCAGAGCGGGCCCAGATGGAACCTGGCAAGTCATAGCTTGGGTTATTGATACTAATAGCTTAGAGATATCTGCCCAGGCTTATTATAAATATAAAAGGCTTATTATAAATATAAAGATTATGTGTGGTTTTTATCTGGGAACTGAATAATCAAAGGTGGGGTAGAACCCCCCGATTGAGATGAAATATTTAGTACAATTCCTGATCTTGAAGGATATTGGTTAGTTAGGGCAAACACTGTGTATGGGAGGTAATAACTCAGCCATAAAACTGTTGATCTTCTTAACAATTGGGGATCAAGAAAATAGCAACAGATTGAAATAGTGAGGAAATCTTGTTAGATTCTATTTTGAAAGCAGGAACTGACTTCCCAAGGCTGTATTGTTGTCCCAGATTACACAAAGAGGGAGTTCTGGGGTGCCTCTCCTCTGCCCCTTACAACAAGGCACATGAGCAGCCAAGGCTGTGAACCACCAACGGGAGGGAATTCTGGGAACACAAAAGACACAGGGGCTGCTGATTTGGGGAATGGCCATCACCTGGGTAGATTTTTTAAAATTGCCGCTTCAGAGTACACGGGAATTGTGGTCACAATTGTTGTTTTTGCCTTTGCAGGTGAGAGTCCCAGGCCTGATAACAAGTGTGTTGATCCCTGTCCAGGAGGACGGTCCCAACTCAATGAAGAAATCTTCATCCACTGGGTTTCTGACCTTAGGCTGGATCCATGTATGCAAATGTGACTCTCTGAGGGCTCGTCCCTCCTCCTCTTCACTTAAGAAAATCCTAGGTCTCCTGTCCCTGGACAGAGTAGATCTAATCCAGATCATGCTGCCCCTCTTGCCAGTGGCTCTCAGAACACCTGATGACTAGTGCTCCACTCCTGGGTCACGAACATTTCCCAGGGCTTTTACACTTTTCTTCAACATTATCATTGGCTGGGCACCCAATCTCTGAAAGATAAATAGATAGATAGATGATAGACAGGTACATAGATAAATCTGTGTCAGCAACGTTCAGGTATATAATAAGTGTTTTGTACTACGCACTCACCATTTTACATTAAAGTTCTCTTGAACTTACAAAGAATTTAGCAATCTCCTCACACACTGGAGTTAAACTCCATTTATTCACAGGGATGGCAAGGAACTTACTGTGAAGTGTAATTCTTCACAATTACAAGTATATTCTTCGTGGTTGCAAATAGCTCTGTACTGGAAGGGGAGTCGGGGACAGCTGTTGAGAGGTCCTTAACCCTGGCTTCCTTGGCAGACAAGGCATGATTGGCTGGACTCACTGAGAATTCTCTTGACTTGTTCCCCTCTCAGACCCTTCCAACTCAGATAGCCTTTTTGTTTAGCATAGATCTACACACATACTACACGTATCCATGTACCACACATACTAACAAATGCCACCAGAGTCTGTTACGGTAGTGCACTCTGCTAAGCACAGTAGTACATGGGTTATTCTGGGTTTTACAGGAGGAAAGGATCTCTACTGAGACCTTAAGAAAATAAACAAATCCCATAAAATATAGCATTATCTGTGTTGGTATCAGGCCTGAACCCAGTGACATCACATCTAGGTGACTCCACATCATTGCCAAGGCAACCAACCGCCATACACTCTCAGAATCCACCTGGCTACCTCACCTTTACCTGGGAAAGGTTACGTCACCGCCCATATAAAACAGGCAGAACTCCCTGACCTTGCTCTCTTTTTTTCTGCCATTTTTCCCATTTCTCTCCCCCACCTTTGCCTTCTGCCCTGAATACTCCCCTCCCCTTGGAACTGTTTGGTCTGGTGTTGTCTGTTCTAAGATGTGCCTCGAAGTCTAACATTGGTGCATTGTTGGGCCGAGACTGAATAATTCGGGTACCTCGACCAGCTGAGCAGCTCTTGCCAGCTGCTGGCTACTGTGACCGTGCAGGACCAAAGCCACGTGGTTTGCTGCTGCCAATCCCACCGCCACTGCCGCTGCCACCACTACACCACGTGGACTCCATCCGCTGCTACCTGCCATCACTGACCGCGTAAATTTCCACCACTGCTGCAGACCAACTCCTTCCGCTGCTGCGAAACTCAAAAAACTTCCACCACATGAGCTGTGCCACTGCGGCCCCCACGTGGTGCTCTGCCATGTGGGCTGGGCAGCCAGACAGGCCTACACAGACCTCACAGTTCCCCTTTTCCTACCCATCAGGCTAGAGGTTCCCTTCCTGAAACTGACTGGCAACTTGACTTTACACACATGCCTGCTGTCAAATGTGTCAAGTATCTCCTGGTCTTGGTGGACACCTTCTCGGGCTGGGTAGAGGCTTTTCCCACAACTAACAAAAGGGCTCAGTCAGTCTCTGATCTCCTCCTTTGAGAGATCATTCCCCGATTTGGTATCCCAGCCTCCCTTCAGTCACACAATGGTCCTGAATTTACTTCCTAGCCTCAAATTCTAAGTCCCTAGACATCCCCTGGCATTTTCATATTCCCTACCACCCTCAATCTTCAGGTAAGGTAGAGAGAACTAACCACTCTTTAAAAACCACTCTTGTCAAGCTGTCACAGAAACTTTACTTTGACTGGGTAAAACTCCTACCTCTGGCTCTTTTCAGGCTACGAGCTCTCCCCAAGCGACCTCTCCTCATCTCACCCTTTGAACTCATGTATGGACATCCATTTCTAACTCCTGGTCTTTCACCAAATGCTCTCCCCTCCCAGATCATCTACTCACCCTATTACTTTGCCACCTCTGTTCTCTCTTGTGGAACTTTGCTGACCACCATCTACCTCGACCACATACTGTCTCCTGACCACTGCCTGTCAACATTGGAGACCAAGTCCTTCTCTCCCCACCAGATCATCGGCCCTCACTCCTCTCTCCCAAATGGCAGGGCCCTTTTAAGGTAATTCTTGTGAGCCCTACAGCTGCTAAACTTGAAGGACTCCCTCATGGGGTCCACTTGTCTCACCTCAAGCCTTTCATCCCTCCACCTAAAATCGACTCTTCTTCATACACGTCAACCCTAACAGGACGGTGCTCTATTAAGCTCCAGAGGACATCGAAATCACCCACCTTGTCCTCAATCCCAGAAAAGGAGACTCCACTCTGGCAGCTGAGCTCGACCTCACTGGACTAGACATGGGTTTCTCGTCCTCCCCCTGCTGCTTGTTTCTATCCAAGTCAGCCCTTACATCTGGAGGTTCCAGGTTCAAAAGACCCCCACAGATAACAGTCTTTCCAAACAGGGTCAAGAAACTGCTCCATGGACGGATGCCAAGAACCAATCCAAATTGCCATTGTTCCTCTATCTGTTATTCATCTAGATATTATGTTCTCTATACTTGCTTTCTCTTTGACCAGATTATTGTAGAAACTGGCCAGACGATTATGGGAGCTGCCCATATTGGTCTTGTCAGATACATATGCCAGGATCACGGACCAACCATTTCTTCTACCAGCACCACAAAACACTCGTTTCTACATTTCGTAGAAATACTCGTTTCGGGATTCCAGCTGTGGTGCTTCAGAACTGATAGAGGCCAGATGTCCTGACAGCTGAAGAAGATGGTCTTCGCCAGTTTCTCCAAGAAGAATGCCGATTTTAGGGAACGTGAGACCTCCAGTTCTGAGACTTTTTTAAAAACCCACATAAAAGCAGATACTCTCTTTTGTAACACCCTTTTTAGTCATCCTCCTGGTGTTATTTCCAACCAATTTATTAATCAGTTCCTGTTACAGAATTACCAGCCACTGTCCACAGAGGAACCTGATACATCTACCGAGTGGCCTCGATGGTGAAAGCCAGGTGCTCCCCACAATGGACTATGCCCCTACACAGCAGGAAGTAGTTTAAGAGACACGGTGCCCAATTCCCCTTTCACTGTCGGCTTCCCCTCCCCCTCTTTTTTTCTTTTTATAAGAAAAAGGGAGAGGCAGGCGGATTTCTGAGTTCGAGGCCAGCCTGGTCTACAGAGTGAGTTCCAGGACAGCCCGAGCTACACAGAGAAACCCTGTCTCGAAAAACCAAAAAAAAAAAAAAAAAAAAAAAGGGAAGTATGTTGGTATCAGGCCCGAACTCAGTGACATCACATCTAAGCGACCCCACATCGTTGCCAAGGCAACCACCATACACTCCCAGAATCCACCGGGCTACCTCACCTTTACCTTGGAAAGGCTACATCACCAGCCATATAAAACAAGCAGAACTCCCTGACCTTGCTCTCTTTTCTCTGCCATTTTCTCCCATTTCTCTCCCCCTACCTTTGCCCTCTGCCCTGAATACCCCCCCACCCCTTGGAACCATTTGGTCTGGTGTTGTCTGTTCTAAACTGTGCGTTGAATAACAATCTGGCTGCTCTATAGGGTTCCCTCCCTTTAAGATCTTTGTTCTGATGAATCCAATTTACCCTTTAAAAAGATACCTTTGTGGCAACTGTTGCTTTTTTAAGAAAACCCCTCAAGAAATCTGAATTATTTGAAGTCATGGGATGTTGTGGGAGGTATTAGAAATAGTGGCTGGTCCAACTAGCTCCCAGCCGCCACCATGTTCCTGCTCTAAGTTCCTGCACTATTGGTGGCACCGGGTGGCCAGTGCTGCCTGCCTGGGACCCACGAAACATTGGCATGGCTGCTGCCTCTGCTGGTCAGCTTCGTGGTGTTCATCGTTCTAGACCATCACCCTCACAGTGCTCAGCTCAATCCCAGACAATAACCACCATCCTCGTGGTACCTGGTAAGAAAGAAAATTCTAAATGTTTAAAGATTATCCAGTAGGTTTATATATCAGCAAATACTCAATATACAAGATGCCCACACACTTAGAATTGTTATCCCAATTACCTAACCTTGATATGAATAACTACACATACGTCTGCCTCCATCTCGCTTCTCCTTCCGCTGCTCCCTCTCCTCCAAACTTTTCCACCTCCCCTTCTACTGCCCAATCACCAGCTCTAGCTTTTATTTTACAAATTAAGGTGGGTAGAAGGTTCACAAGAAGTCACCTGTATGCTGATTCCCTCCTCGTCTGCAGCCCCTTCCGGGAAAGTGGAATTAGCATCAAAATACAAGACTAGGGCTATTCACAGCAATGGGAACCCCAAGAGCCTGAAGTGAAACTTCCCCACATCACTTTCTCAGAAAGGGATTTCTCTTTCCTTCCTGTATCCACTCTAAATCCACACTAGTGTGAGACAGCGAGGCAGCCAGACCTCTGCTCTAATTACCTGGTACTGTTATCACATAAGCCTTTGTGGACACTATTTGCAACATTTTTTTCCCTCCCTGCCGGTTAAGAATATTCCCAATGGATGTAACTATTTGCCTTGGTTATTTTCTTTCTACTCATTTCTTTTGAGTTACTCTAGGGATTTTTTTTTTTAATTTTGGTTAAAAACTTTCAGCTCAAGAATTCCTGTTTCATTCCTATTAGTAATCCCTAGATAAATCATCCTTTAACTATGACCCACTCACCAGAGAACTGTAAGCCAGTATCCTGGTGTGTGTGGGTTGGTGTGAGGGAGGAGGAGGAGAGAGGGAAGAGAGGGGAAGAGAGTTGTAGGGGCACCAAAAGGAGGGGAGATAAAGGAGGGTTTCTTTGCTTAGCTGTAAACAGAAGAGACGGGACGATGAAAAATCAAAATATTTGGGAACAGCAGCACATGAAAAAAGCAGTTCAGATGGTAGCAGTGATTATTTTTATGCTGTATCAGCATCCCATGGGCATGCTCCAGGTATTTCCAGAGCTGTGTAGAAGAACTCTGTCCAGTCCCCATCTCCTGCTCACATACCACATACTTTCTCTGTGTCTCTTTGTTTCTTAAGAGGACACTTGTCTTGGCCTGGGGCTTTCCTATCTACCTGCCTCTTGAACTTGACGGTTCTTAGAGTCATCATTTAGGCTGGTGGTTCTCAACCTTCCTAATGCTGCGACCTTTGAATACAGCTCCTCATGGCATGGCTACACACACACACACACACACACACACACACACACACCAACCATAAAATGACTTCATTGCTTGATGCTGTAATGAATCATAATGTAAATATCAGATATGCAGGATAGCTGATATGTGACCCCCCCAAGGGGTCTTGACCCATAGGTTGAGAACCTTGATTTGAGCGGCTTCCTTACATGTGCTCACATGGAGCTGCCCATCATGCATTTGTACTAGCCAGCCCTACTATGTGATGTGGCTAGAACAGGGGTCTAGGCTGGGCGGTGGGGGGCGTCCGGCTTCCTCAGCAAGCTTGCTTTCCTTATAACCAGCTCTCCAGGGCCAGACCGGGTGCTGGGGGGAGCTCACTATCCATAATGCAGGAAGAAGTTAGGTGCAGCTTCTCCTTGGAGTTTCAGGGTGCAACTAACAGGACATCAGGCTGCAGGGATGAGATGGGAAAGACACTCAGCCAGGTTTCTGCATGCTCAGCGGTATGTACTAGCACACAGAACTGTTCCAAATGGAACAGGATTCAGGCTTCTCTTACAAAGTGCATCCCCCCCCTCCCCCCACACACACTATGAACTAACTTCTGGAAAGTGGTGGGTAGAGCACCAGGGAAGTAAAAGGCCTGGGCATGGACTCCAGAGAGGACCAGCTATGACTAAGGAAGACTCTTTGTTTTGTTTTCAAGAAAGGCTTTCTCTATGTAGCCCTGGCTGTCCTGGAACTCACTATATAGACCAGGCTGACCTCCAACTCAGAGATCTGGCTGCCTCTGCCTCCTAGGATCAAAGATATGCACCATCACCACTTGGCTCTAAGTCAGACTCTTAACACACACTGTGGTGGTTTGAATGTACTTGACCCATGGGAAGTGTCACTATTAGAAGTGGCTTTATTTGAGGAAATGTGTCACTATGGGGTATGCTTTGAGGTCTCCTCCCATGCTAATGCTCCACCCAGCATAGAAGAGAGCCTCCTCCTGGCTGCCTTCCAATCAAAATGTAAAACTCCAGTCCTATGTCTGCCTGCACACTGCTGGGTTTCCCCGCAAGCCAACTCCTACTAAATGTTTGTTTTTTATAGCGTTGTCTCAGTCTTGGTGTCTCTTCACTGCAATAAAATCCTAACTAAGACACATATCTTGGGTTCTGAGTATGCATTTTGGGGAGAAATTGGTGATAGTCACAGTATATCCCATTGAACAAGCACCTGCATGTAGCCCTCCATGTGCAGGGCCCAGTTTGTCTTGAGATGTTTCACCTTAGATTCCCAATGGGATGGTCAATAGACTTGGGGATGGAGGGACCAACACCTCAACAGTTTAGATACCTTCTAGTCCCACTGCTGGCCCCTGAGGTTAGACTGTTGCCATTCAGATTTTAACATTTTATTTCCTCCTCCCTGGCTGTCCCAGACAAAGCTTGCTCAGTGCAGGGTACCTAGGTATGACTTGTAAAACCCTGTGTCCCTAATGCTTAGGAAACATTAGATTCCCTAGGGACAGTCTCAGGGGGTTAGTCTACATTCCCTCCAAAGCCAACTGTGAGATGGGACCTGAGTACGGGACCCTGGGAAGCCAAGTGGGAAAGGTGTGTGGCCTTGTTGGAGGAGGTGCACCACTTAGGGTGGCCTTTAGGTTTCTTTTTTTTTTTTCTTTTTTGGTTTTTCGAGACAAGTTTCTCTGTGTAGCCCTGGCTATCCTGGAACTCACTCTGTAGACCAGGCTGGCCTCGAACTCAGAAATCCGCCTGCCTCTGCCTCCCAAGTGCTGGATTAAAGGCGTGCGCCACCACCGCCCGGCCGGCCTTTAGGTTTCAAAAGTCCATGCTGGGCCCAGTATCTCTCCCCTCCCTCCCTCCCTCCCTCCCTCCCTCCCTCCCTCCCTCCCTCCCTCCCTCCCTCTCTTCACTCCCTCCTTCCATTGCCTTGGTATTTCTTCACAGCAATAGAACACTATGATCCGGACTTAGTTATCAAGGTTTAAAACTATCCCTGGGGTAGTCTTGGCAACATTTCATGAGAGTCAATAAAAAATGACGGCCTGATGCATGGGCCTGCAATATCAAAGTGATAGACTCCATGCTTCCCACTGTCCAACCATCTTTTATTTGCTTGAGGTCATTCAGCAAATACTCAATGGTGAAGATCACAGACAGCTCCCAGGTTTTAAAAAAAAAAAAAAAAAAAAAAAAAAAAAAAGATAAATGGTGGCTTTTCAAGATGCTGGGGGAATTAGTAAGTGACTGGTAAACAGTGTAGAAGCTAAGCCTGCACACACCCACCACCCAGTCCCACTCCCAAGATGCCTCAGGACCCACCCCCCCATACACACAAATGGAGAAAAGTTAGATTTAGTTAAGTCCCTTTTGGTAATTACTTATTTAGACAGTTGGACTGTTGGGTAAGGACACTTGGCGTGCAGAGGCCCTTGGCAAGGAGTTGAGACACACCCTGATGGTGATAGGATGGAGAGCCCAGCGAACTCTGGAGAGACTTCACTAGATCACAAGGCCTGTCCTTGGAAAAAGCCCAAATGCCCCCAAATGCAAACACCTTTCCATGATGAATCCTGCAGTCTGGCCCTGCCCAGGGGTCCCCAGGAAGAGTTGAAAGCACACAGAAATGAGTGTAGACCTCCATCTAGGTCCTTTCTTTTTTTTCTTTCCTGGCTTCTGTGTGTGAGCAAGCACAGGTGGGACTCGAACTCGGTCGGGAGATACAGATGGCCATCTCTGACTCCAGAGCGCGGCGACTGTAGTGGTGCACCACTGCTGGCCGGCATCTAGGTCCTTTCACAGTCCCTACAATAATATAGCAGCTGCTGCTTCTTCAATGTTTCTGGGAGGAGCCTGAAGGTAAATCTAGGTTCCAATCTCCTTCGCTGAAGTCTTTTCTAAAGGATGAAGAGGCCTCTGGCCCTTAGGAAGTTGGTCTTTGAGGCTCTACACAGGCACGCCAAGCACATCTTTCGGAAGGATCCAGCATATGTGTCTTTCCCATTCTGACTCCCCAAACCCAGCAGCTTATTTCTTCCACAAATTTACCCTCAAAGTTGATTTTATGTACATTTTTCTTGGGCCCTTAATACAGAGGAAGTAGGGGTGTGATGGGGGAGGAAGGCAGGTCTCAACAACTGCTCCAGCTATAAGCACAAGCTATAAGCAAGGTATGTGCAAAGTCAGTAGATTGTCAAGCCTTCGTGGAGCCTTGTCTGTTTGAGAAAATAAGACACTATGTCCTAAACCTATCACACAGAGCACCATGAACAACGAGATCCTAAACAGGCATCACAGCAGGGATGGCATTCTGAACAGTGCCTGAGAGGTTCAAGGTTAGTTTTCTAGAAAAGTCGAGCTCAGCTGAGTTCACGGTTAGGAAATTCCAAAAGTCAATCATCTTCAGGGCCGCCAGGGTGGGAGGAATCTTCAGGGGAGAAGAAGGGGCAGTCATCTTTGGTGAGGAGATAGTTTTCTCATAGTCATCACAAGGAGTAAAAACGTCCAAAGATAACAATGCCAAAGTGAGTCTCCTCATTATTCCAGAAAGACGGTCTGTTGGCCCTGCGGGTGGCTTGGTGGGTTTATCAACCAGTTGGCAAATGGCAAGACCTGCTTTGAGGGATAATCACGCGGCCTCCAGGGTCTCACTGGGCTTGGTTCTCTCTGCACTTCAGTGGTAATAGATGCTGAAGGCATGCAGGATATAGAGCAGAGTGGTGAGGAAGGCGAAGAACTGGAAGGAAACACAGAGTGTCAGGGTCAGTGCAGGGCAAGCGCTGGGCAGCTACTCCATCCTCTAGGGATGCTCTCTCCTTAGGCATTGCTAGGCTACAGTCTCCAGTTGTTCAGCTCCTGGACTTCTCCAGCTGCAGCCTGGGCCTCCACCTGGCTTCGAAGCTACTCTCTCCCTCCATGAGCTGGGACCTAGGTCATGCTGAGCTTCTCTCTGGCTCATTTCGATGTGTGTCTCTGTGCTTGGCCACTTCTCAGCTATGCTAACTGTCAGAACTCTGCTTAGGAACCTGTCTGTGAATGTCTCGGGTTCTTCTCAAGTCTTATAGCCCAAGTGATCTCCTAAAGCCTCTAAGCTCAGTCAGCCCAGGATTCACATCCCTCCAGCTTCCAGTGACAGAAACCTGAGATCTTTCTCACTCTCCTTCCATCTGTCAAGGCCGAAGCCAGCTGCAAAGTCTGCTATCCTGCCAGCTCTTAGTACATCTGTCTCCTCTGCTGCTATCATTCCTCTCTAGACTTCTCAGGGCCTCAGTTCATCTCCTGCCTACTCTGCCTCTTCTATTTTGTTGCAACAGGAAAACATGACCATAGTTAAAATGGAGCTTAAAATGGCACAATGGCTCTGCTTAGGATGAAAGCCACTCCAGCCTTGCTGTCCTTCTGTCCACTCACCCTCTGTTTCATCCACTCACCCACCCATTCACCCATCATCCATTAAACTACTCACCCACCCATCTAGTTATTCATCCATCATCAACCATCCATCCATCCATCCATCCATCCATCATCTATCCATCCACTCATCTGTCATCTATCCATCCATCACCCACCCTTCCACCACCCCCACCCATCATCCATCCATCCATCCATCCATCATCCATCCATCCATCCATTCATCCAATAGCTTTGAAGTACTTGTTGTGCTTCAAGAATAGCTATTTCTACAACAGTGAACAAGACATTAAAAAGTTCTTACACCTAAGTCATGAGTGGTGACACACGCCTTTAATCCCAGAACCCAGACAACTGAGTCAGGAGAATGATAAGTTTGAGGCTAGCCTGACGACATAGGTGAGACCCTGTCACAAATATGAAAATAAGTAAATAAATAACACCTGCCGCATTTTCTAAACAAATAACAGGTTGCATTTTCCAGCAAGAAACTGAGCCAGCAGGTCCTATACCAATAGTCAATATGGGGATAAGGCCGGGAGAGCATAAAGCAGAGAAGGCAAAATGCTGGGGGAGGGGTTTCGGGAGAGGCTGGAGTTTGGGGAAAAGAGATACCTTGCTGATGTGAGGTGTGGACAACTCTGCCCAGGTCCTGAGTGAGAAGTCTGGTGTCTGAGGGACAGCAATAAGGGCTGTGTGGTTGGGGGCTGATTGGGAGCCAACAGTGGTGGAGAGGCCACCAAAAACCCATCTCTGGGACTATGAGTTTAAGGAAGTCCAGGAACTGCGGCAAAGAGGAAAGGGACGGGGAAGGCTAGAAGGCTGCTGGGAAATGCTGTGGTGTTTCCAGAGGTCCACGGTATTTGTCTGGAACCCTGTTCCTATTCTGAGGAGAGTGCCCTTTAATGCAGCCTTTATCCTTGCCACGATGTGACAGCTTTTGGATGTCATTTACAAGGGTTGTACTGCTTGTTTCACACTCAAGGTGCAGTCGGCCAGCAAGCTTGTGGCAGGTGAGCTTATTGCCACAAGAGGGCGCTATTTCACGGTGGAGAAGGAGATGGGTGGGCTAAGAAGCCCAGCACCACCTGGGTGCCACCACCTGGGCATCAGGCTCTTTCCACAGTTTACAGTGCCCACATAGCCTTGCCTTCCATTTCCTAGGAACACCACCTCCTTGGACTTCTGTCATTGAAACAAAAGGACTCACAACAGCTCCTGTGCCCAGGAATTAGGCTCCATCACAAGACAGCGGGAGCTCTTAGCAGATGTAAGAAAAGAGAAATGTGGTATTGTTTATTTGAGGAGAGAACAAAATTCCGAAGACCATGGTGTTGGGATGTCCCACAAATATTGTATTTTCTGACTATGAAAAAGAATTTTTTTTGTGTTTTCAATAATCATTCGGAGCTGGCAGCTCAAGGTTAGAAGGTAAATGTCACTTCTGCACCTGCATTTAAAAGCCAGACAAGTTGTTTGGGGAAGGTGACCCTCCCCAGTCTACTAGTTGAATAAAGAATGTGGCTTTGTGCTGGGGCAGGAAGCACTGGGAACTACCAGGCAGGCAGAGGTGGAGGGAGGCGCAGAGGGAGGGAGCACAGAAGGAGGCAGAAGAGAGGTGAGATGGATAGAAGCAGGCAACAAGAATTACATGGAGAGATGGACTTAGGGGGGCAGCTCAGAGAGGAAGAGGTGGTGGGATTGCGGGGTGGCAGGATGGTACAGAAGTCAGGATAATTAGTTACTAGCTATTGGCCCCAGCAAAAGGTCAGCAGCTTTAAACTATACAGATGGCTCCATGTGTTAATCAACCTCAAGGGGATCTGAGAAAGCCCTGCAAGACTGTGGAGAGCAAGGGTGAGTGGGACAAACACAAGACAAGAGGTACTTTCGAAGTTCGGACACATGTGCTCACACGTGTGTGCACACACAGACGCATGCATGCACATGTACATACACACACACTCACACTGTGCACACACAGACACACTCACACTTGTGCACACACAGGCATGCACACACACACACACACACACACACACACACACACACACACATGTCCCTTCCTCTCATCTCTTGTGCTTTGATACAGTTGTCCAAAACACCCAAGACAGCGCTGAGCTGCAAATAATCAATTCCCTTCATATGTGCTTCTCTGTGTCGCTGCCCAGTAACTGTGCAGCCACTCACCGAGGCTGCAACATTGATGTAGTAGTGACCCAGGTCCTCTTTCTCAGAAACAATAGTGGCATGTGCTTGCAGGACAGCGGCACTCATGTACAGAATGCCTGTGGTGCCGTGGTACAGACTGTCCTGGAATGCAGAACAGAGGCAGGGGTCAATAGTTACTCAAGTAAGCAACTCTCCTATCCATGTACTCAGGCAGGGAAGGGGGAGGGGAGAAGGGCAGGCCACTCCCTACTGTTCTTTGGTTACAGTGTTTCCCAGTGCATGTTCTCTCTCTCTCTCTCTCTCTCTCCTCTCTCTCTCTCTCCTTCCTTGTGTGTGTGTGTGTACGTACATGCATGAATACATTCATGTGTATCTTCTACTGCTCTTTTGTTACAGTGCTCTTGTGTGTTCATCTGTATGTGTGTATTCTGTATGCACGTGTGCATGTGAGAGGTCAGCTCCAGAAGTCTTCCTCTATTGCTTTCTCCTTTTATATTAGCTTTTTCTTTTCTCTTTCTTTCTCTTTCTTTTTTCTTTTCCTTCCTTCCTTCCTTCCTTCTTCTCTTCTTCTTTTCTTTTTCTTTCTTTCTTTCTTTCTTTCTTCTTTTTCTTTCTTTCTCTTTTCTTTTTTGTTCTTCTTTTTTTTTGAGACAAGGTCTCCCTGTAGAGACAAGGTCTCTCAGGATTAGCTGTCTTGGAACTGACTATGTAGACCAGGCTGGCCTCAGATCCACCGAGATTTGTCTGCCTCCTGAGTGCTGGGATTAAAGATTTTAAAATTAATTTTAATTTATGTGTCTGCTTGTCTATATGTGTATCATACAGTGTTTGTGGAGGTCAGAAAAGGGCATTGGATCATCTATAGCCTCTGGAGCTGGATTAGAGGCAGTTGTGAGGCACCTAATGTAGGTGCTGGGAACTGAACTCAGTTTCTCTGCAAGAGCAGCAAAAGCCCTTAACCACTGGCCCACCTCCTCAGCCCTCCCCTTAACATCTTATTTTCTGAGACACATCTAGGTAGACAGTTGGCAAGCAAATCCAAGGCTCCTCCTGTCTCTTCCCTTCCACACTTCACCTCCACCACGTGCTGGAGTCACAGATGTATGGCACCATGCCTGGCTTTTTTTATAGGTGTTGGGGATGTAACTCAGGTCCTCATGCCTATACAGCAAGCCCATTACCAGCGAGGCCATTTCCCCAGCCTTTGTTTGCAGTGTTTTTAATGGAATATATATATACAGCATATAAGAATGGATAAATAAAAAGTCATAATATGTATAACTGTAAAAATACCAAAACCAGCTAAAATGTACCCAGTTCTCATTCCATACCCATCTCTCTAAGTAAGCATTTTTCCATTTGACTTTGTCTACTGTGACACCTTAAGGAAATGGAACCTCAAGATTCAGATGAATGCCAAATGGGTAAGCCAAGATTTGAACCCATGCCTCATGAATTCCAAATTACTGTTCTTAAGTATGGACACCATCCTAAGATAGATAGCTGTGCTGAGCTATACTAACCTCAAAACAAGGCCGTTTTGCTTCAGGTAGGGCTGGACTTGTTGTATCCAAATAGGATGTTATCTCCTCATGAAGAGTTAATCATAACAAGCTACAGCGCAATGTTCTAGGGCAGGGTGGCAGTAAGAGACTATCTGGGTAGATCTGCCTTCTAGAATACTTCAGATGCGTCTGCGGTTTCTCTCTGCTCTTATCACTGTATATCTAAGACATTGTTTAGTCTGCTTTTTCCGTTTCAGTGAATTCTTTTACCACCCTTACACAGCTAAATGGCCTTCCACATTATGCTTCAGCCTGATGAAGAACCACTATGGGCTTGTCACTGCCTGGATATATGCTTTATCTTCTGTAATGTTCACTGTTGACTTCATGGGCTGCTTTCATTATTCCCAATTCATAGAGAAGAAAATTTAGACTTAGCTAATGCTGGGGTCAGGAGAACCTGACTTCTGATTTCAGTTGTCTTAAAAAAAATACTTTACATATATGTATGTATATGTGTTGGAGCAGAACACAGCACATGTATGGAGGTCAGGGATAAGTTGTGGGAGTTGGTGCTTTCCTTTCACAATGTGAGTTTCAGGGATTGAACCCAGGTTACTAGGCTTGGCAGCAAGTCCTTTCACTTGCTAAGCCATCTAGCTAGCCCCGATTTAAGTTTTGATTTTCTGTGTTACACTGTCAACTGGACAGGAATGTCCTGCAGCCACTAAAATGCTCATTAGCTCTTGAGAGAAGGAAGTAATTGGCCAATCGGCCATTTTGCAACGTCTAGAGAAGAGTAGTTCACACATGCCATGGTGTGCCTTCGGAAACCAGATGTTTTCCTGTGCTGCTGCCCATCTCACTATGGGAGTCCTGGTGTTCCAGATGTGTGACCTACTGCACCTAGGTTCAATATATCCTCATGTCTAAGACTTCTGAGTTACGGGAGACTATAGGTACATACCACCATGCTCAGCCTTACAATATTTATTTTTTAGTTTATTTCAAGTGTATGAGTGTTTTTCCTACATGTATATATGTCTATATACATATATGCTAAATATATGCTATATATATTGCCATATATATATATATATATATATATATATATATATATATATATACATGTGTGCATTGATTGATTGATTTCTGTGCACTACATGCATGCAGTGTCTGTGGAGGCCCAAAAAAGGGTGACAGATTTAGACCTGGAGTTACAGATAGTCGTGAACTTCCATGTGGGTGCTAGGAACTAAACCTGGGTCCTTTGCAAGAGCAACAAGTGTCCTTTACAGCTGAGCTATCTCTCCAGATAATATTCTTAACTTCAGGAAGGCGTGTACAGTCCTAACAAGGAAGGCAGTGGAGGAAAATACAAAGAAAGATTTACAAATATGTTTTCACTTTGGCTTAGTACTCAACTCACTGAAATAAGAATTGTTGGCTTCGTAGGAATCTCTTCCTAATGGGATCTCTAATCCCAGTCTTTCATTCTCCCTCCCCACCTAGAAAAGCCCACCATCTTTACAAACCCAGGACACCAGCCCAGAAGGTGCCACCCCCTAGTTCTTACCAGGACTCTCCAGGATTCAAATCGTTTGTAAAACCCAAACAAGTAGGACATCAGGAACATCAGGGAGATGAGAAACGAGGTGAGCGAGACATACAGCACCCATCCGTGCAGCAAGGGGTATGTGATGTTGGTAGCAGCCACCAGAGTCCATACCCAGAACCCAAGCACCTGTAAGAAAAAAGCACAGAAGGGTTTGCTTGCTGTGTGCCGATGGGAGGGGATCTCTTTGCAGAGAGAGCATCCCTGGCTAAAAGCTTAGCTGAGGGTCAGAAAGTGGGCAACAGAGCTTGTCATCAACTCCAACAGCCAGAGTTTGATCTCTGGAACCCGCAGAGAGAACCCACTCTCTCAAGCTGTTCCTTGATCTACACACGTGCACCATAACATGTGTATGTGTGCACACAGAGGAAGGATGACCTCTCTGATTCATGGTCAAGTCTGTGGATCCTCTGTCATAGTGCTAAGAACCAAACCCAGATTCTCCCGAGGAAGCCATGCACCATCTCTCCTGCCCTAAACAGTGCTTTTAAGGACAACATTGATTTGTTATATCCAGAACTTGTTTTTGTCTTTTTTTCTGTTCCATTCAAACCCACACATGAACCTGCCCACTGGATATCTGATTTTGGAAATCCCTCTGTAGAGACTGGACTCACATCTTTCTAGTTGAGTGGAAAACTACCCTGCCTTCAGGCTTCACCTGCCCCAGCACACCCCCCACCCCCACAAGCTCAGCCTACAACTAACCTCAAAACAAGGCCGTTTTGCTTCAGGTAGGGCTGGACTTGATGTATCCAAATAGGACTGTTATCTCCTCATGAAGAGTTAATCATAACAAGCTACACCTTCTAGGGCAGGGTGGCAGTAAGAGACTATCTGGGTAGATCTGCCTTCTAGAATACTTCAGATGCGTTGCGGTTTCTCTCTGCTCTGTATCACTGTATATCTAAGACATTGTTTACGTCTGCTTTTTCCCGTTTCAGTGAATTCTTTTACCACCCTTACACAGCTAAATGGCCTTCCACATTATGCTTCAGCCTGATGAAGAACCACTATGGGCTTGTCACTGCCTGGATAATATGCTTTATCTTCTGTAATGTTCACTGTTGACTTCATGGGCTGCTTTCATTATTCCCAATTCATAGAGAAGAAAATTTAGACTTAGCTAATGCTGGGGTCAGGAGAACCTGACTTCTGATTTCAGTTGTCTTAAAAAAAATACTTTACATATATGTATGTATATGTGTTGGAGCAGAACACAGCACATGTATGGAGGTCAGTGGATAAGTTGTGGGAGTTGGTGCTTTCCTTTCACAATGTGAGTTTCAGGGATTGAACCCAGGTTACTAGGCTTGGCAGCAAGTCCTTTCACTTGCTAAGCCATCTAGCTAGCCCCGATTTAAGTTTTGATTTTCTGTGTTACACTGTCAACTGGACAGGAATGTCCTGCAGCCACTAAAATGCTCATTAGCTCTTGAGAGAAGGAAGTCAATTGGCCAATCGGCCATTTTGCAACGTCTAGAGAAGAGTAGTTCACACATGCCATGGTGTGCCTTCGGAAACCAGATGTTTTCCTGTGCCTGCTGCCCATCTCACTATGGGAGTCCTGGTGTTCCAGATTGTGACCTACTGCACCTAGGTTCAATATATCCTCATGTCTAAGACTTCTGAGTTACGGGAGACTATAGGTACATACCACCATGCTCAGCCTTACAATATTTATTTTTTAGTTTATTTCAAGTGTATGAGTGTTTTTCCTACATGTATATATGTCTATATACATATATGCTAAATATATATGCTATATATATGCCATATATATATATATATATATATTAATATATATATATATATATACATGTGTGCATTGATTGATTGATTTCTGTGCACTACATGCATGCAGTGTCTGTGGAGGCCCAAAAAAGGGTGACAGATTTAGACCTGGAGTTACAGATAGTCGTGAACTTCCATGTGGGTGCTAGGAACTAAACCTGGGTCCTTTGCAAGAGCAACAAGTGTCCTTTACAGCTGAGCTATCTCTCCAGATAATATTCTTAACTTCAGGAAGGCGTGTACAGTCCTAACAAGGAAGGCAGTGGAGGAAAATACAAAGAAAGATTTACAAATATGTTTTCACTTTGGCTTAGTACTCAACTCACTGAAATAAGAATTGTTGGCTTCGTAGGAATCTCTTCCTAATGGGATCTCTAATCCCAGTCTTTCATTCTCCCTCCCCACCTAGAAAAGCCCACCATCTTTACAAACCCAGGACACCAGCCCAGAAGGTGCCACCCCCTAGTTCTTACCAGGACTCTCCAGGATTCAAATCGTTTGTAAAACCCAAACAAGTAGGACATCAGGAACATCAGGGAGATGAGAAACGAGGTGAGCGAGACATACAGCACCCATCCGTGCAGCAAGGGGTATGTGATGTTGGTAGCAGCCACCAGAGTCCATACCCAGAACCCAAGCACCTGTAAGAAAAAAGCACAGAAGGGTTTGCTTGCTGTGTGCCGATGGGAGGGGATCTCTTTGCAGAGAGAGCATCCCTGGCTAAAAGCTTAGCTGAGGGTCAGAAAGTGGGCAACAGAGCTTGTCATCAACTCCAACAGCCAGAGTTTGATCTCTGGAACCCGCAGAGAGAACCCACTCTCTCAAGCTGTTCCTTGATCTACACACGTGCACCATAACATGTGTATGTGTGCACACAGAGGAAGGATGACCTCTTGATTCATGGTCAAGTCTGTGATCCTCTGTCATAGTGCTAAGAACCAAACCCAGATTCTCCCGGGAAGCCATGCACCATCTCTCCTGCCCTAAACAGTGCTTTTAAGGACAACATTGATTTGTTATATCCAGAACTTGTTTTTGTCTTTTTTTCTGTTCCATTCAAACCCACACATGAACCTGCCCACTGGATATCTGATTTTGGAAATCCCTCTGTAGAGACTGGACTCACATCTTTCTAGTTGAGTGGAAAACTACCCTGCCTTCAGGCTTCACCTGCCCCAGCACACCCCCCACCCCCACAAGCTCAGCCTACAACTATCCAGCATACAGATATAGGTACAGCCATTCCATCTATCCATTGTAAGACTTTCCTAACTGTTGCCTTGAAGAAAAGTTCTTTTGCCTTTCTGGAGAATCCTAGGCTCTTAAGGAAAAAATGGGAAGAGGGAGGAAGAAGCTACCTAGTTAATCACAGGACCGGGAGTGAAAGCCGGGCTCTCACATGTGGACCAGCTCCAGCATCCTGGCCGCCTCTTAAAACACAAGTCCTTCATTAGGATGCTGAGAACAAGGGACTTTTGTGCTCAGCCCTAAATGAGACATCTACATCACCCACTCCAAGGCCTAAAGAATGTGGAAGATGAGGAGTGCAGGGGGAAATGTAGGAGCTGGAGGGAGGGAGGAGGGCTGAGAACTGCTCTCTTCCAGACACTGCATGGCCACTACACTCATGAACTCATAGCGGCTATGATTGCACAAGACCTACAAACGATTGGGCCCATCAGCGCTCTATCATGGATGCAGAAGGGACTCAGGATATTCTGTTCTTCCCTGTGGAGCCGCCAGCAGATAATCGGGGGATGGGGGATGGGGTGGTATTTTCATTAGGGCTGTAGCCCATGTAAATAATCCCTACATGCTTCTACAAGCAACCTTAACTAAACTCAATTAGTGACCAATAAATAAATAAGTAAAATGTAGAAGGGGTACTGGTTGCAAAGATGACCAGTGGGAAGGGGAGGGGGACAAGACAAACAGCAGTGAGGGGTGGATGTGGTTAAAAGAACTGCATATGTGTATGAAAGTTTTCTACATTTAAAATTCTAATTTAAAAGACTCATCAGGTGTACTGTAAACAATCACTTTAAACATTCGATTTTTAAGTAAGGTTTTGGAAGTTCTAGGCTGAATCTGGAAATGTCTATCTTGTCCTAGGGAAAAGTCTGGGGTGGGAGGCCTGTCCTCTGACCCCCACCCCCACCCTCTGCTGATGATATCATAGGGAGAAGATAGCACTCCAAGGCACTTGCTAAGTGTCTTTCCTGACAGGCTGTAGGAAGTGCACACAGGTGCCAGCACCAGGGCAATCCCAGACAGTGCTAGCTGTTAGTGGGAATGCTAACTGGAGTCTGTAAAACTGGTGCTTACACCAGGACACACACCAGACCTCAGAGGGCAGAGTAGTCTGTGTTAGTGACTATAAACCCAGAAAAGGTCCTGGAGCAGAGCAGATGTACTAGGGAGGAGTGTTGGGGTACACTGTTAGAAAAAAAATCTATAAGAAAATCATCTCTTCTTTGCACTTACCAGAAACTTCAGTTTGTAAAAAGAATCTATTCACTCCAGCTGCCTCATTTAATTTAGTGTGAGACTCTAGTTCGCTCAGAGAGACCAGAGAACCGTCAGTTCTTTTTCTGCTGTGTTCAGCCCACCTGTGTCAGGCTCAACTGCCAGCCAAGTGCTTCTGTTCCTCTGCTCCTGTCCCCCCTGACCCCTGACATCAGAAGCTGCATTGACAGCTGTTCTGTACATTATTCATCTTTGTGAATTTAGACACCGCCAGTGCCACTGGAGGGCGCTGAGGCCTGGGGTTGCACAGTACAGAATGGGGCCTGAACACAGGGGAGGACATTTGGATGGCTGTCCTCCGAAGCAGATTTCATGCTGAGGGCAGGGGGGCTGGATGCTCCTAGAAAGTGCCAGCAGCAAAAGCCCTGGGTCAGTTAAAGACCTCCGCAGACCTCTCAAGCCCCCACACCAGAGGGTCCATTTGTATCTTTGTCCTCTGTTTTCCAGCTGAGGTTTGGGAATGGCCATTCCACTGTTCACTCAAAGACCTCTGAGCATGGGGAATCTACTCAAATTACATGGATTTTTTTTTTAATAGCTCTGCTGAATAATTGTTAAACAGAGGAATGTTGTTTGGTTTTTACTTCCACACCCCTCTGCTTTCTAAACAGTAGATGGCCCCAGGGTCCACTCCAGGCAAATGAAAACCCAGTAATGTTTGTGTCTCACACCTCTACCTCAAGTAGTCTGGGCTGGGAACTTGATTTACAAGATCTTTTCAAAAGCTCAGGTTTAACGTTACAGATTCTCCAGGCTGCCTACATTGTTTCCCCATTTTAGCCTCCATTTTACATCTCCCAGGAGCAGGGCATATTTTTAGGTGGCATGTGTGCCCACCCCATGGATGGCTATTCCACTGCAGTTAGACAGTTAGACGTAAGTGTGCATCAAATACAACTTTAGCAGGGTCTTTTTCTTTGAAGAAATGCACATTGCTCATGGATATACTTCCCAAGGACTAAATCAAACGCCTTTTAAGGTAGAATGAAGGGCCAGCAGGGTAGTTCAAGCTAGCGCTCAGGAGGTAGACACATGTGGAACTCTGAGTTTGAGACAAGTTTGAGACCTGGTCTGTATATAGCAAGTTCCAGGAGAGCTAGAGCTGTGCAGGAAAGACGCTGTCAAAAAAAGAAAAAAAGAAAAGAAAAGAAAGAGAAAAAGAAAGGAAGAAAGAAAAGAAAAAAAAGAAAGAAACGTAGAATAGAGTTGAACCAAAAGGTTGGTCATGTATCTTAGCCTATAACCCACTTGTTGGGTGCTGGCAAGGTGGCTCAGTGGTTAAGAATGCACACTGTTGTGAGAATTTCTGTTTTGTTTTTTTAAAGATTTATTTATTAAGTACATCATTGCTCTCTTCAGACACACCAGAAGAGGGCACCATATCCCATTACAGACAGTTGTGAGCTGCCATGTGGTTGCTGGGAGCTGAACTCAGGACCTCTGGAAGAAACAGCTCGTGCTCCTAGCTGAGCCATCTCTCCAGCCCCTGTTTTTTTTTTTTTTTTTTTTAAACCACAGAAATATTATAAGAGTCTGTTTTCATTGTATCCCAGGTGTGGGGAGGTGGGGCTGCTTCAGACTGCAGCAGCTGACCATGATTGCCCATGCTCTGGCAAGGGCATGGTTTTGCCAGTGGCAGATAGTTTCTGCGATTGTGTGACATTTGGAATTCTGGGTTCTTTTCAGAGGGTATATAAATGCTAGAGTCCCTGGGGGGATTGGTGGTTGTTTGGGGGAATGGGGGTGTTGTAGTTTGTTAGTAATCATGCTTAAAGAAGAAACAAGAAGAAAGAAATTGGATTTAAGGATCTCTGTCTCCCCTTTATCCTTTCTTTTCTATCTAGTGATAGGGGGTGAAACTGGGGGATAAAGGGTGGGAAAAAGAACCCACAAAGTAGCAAAGACCAGTCACAAGCAAACAGAAAGAAAGAAATTAGATTCAGGATTTCTCTCTCTCTCTCTCTCTCTCTCTTTTTCTCCTATCTAGCGATAGGGGGTTAAACTGGGGGTATAAGGGGTGAGAAAAAGAACCCAGAAAATATTAAAGGTCAGCACAGCATACAGCTCTTGCAGAGGACCTGAGTTCAGTCCCCAGTACCCGTGTTGGGTAGCTCATACTTTTGACAGCTCTAGTGGGATCCAACACCTCTAGCCTCCATGGACACTCATGATCATGTACCTACCAACCTACTTACCTACCTACCAACTCTACCTACCTACCAACCTACTTACCTACCAACTACCTACCTACCAACCTACCTACCACCTACCTACCAACCTACCTACCTACCAACCTACCTACCATACACAACCTACCCTACCTATACATAATACCTACCACACTTGTAAGTACATCTCCCACCAAGTGTACAACTAGTATCCACTTTCAACCTAGCATGACTATAAACTACTACACACACCACTACTTATACATACCATTCAATGTACATAATAACATACTATATATATGTATGGTATGTGGTGTGTGTATATATATAATATCATGAAGAAGTTATGAACACAATAAAGAATGTACAGGGGTGCTTGTTGCATCCAATATAGATATAGAAAAGATATATATAAAGAAAAATCCCCAGAGGCTTATGGGCTCAGGAAAACATTGTGCCCTTTAAGCTTCCACTAGACACAATATCTGCAAGTATTAGCATCAGTTAAGTTGAAATGCAAGAATTCAAAAAAAATACCTTAAAAAATAATTTTTGGAGCATCCTTGCTGTCTTTGAGTGAAGGGAAATGCTTAATGAAGGAAAAGAATTCCCAAGTATGGCACAGTGGTAACGAGCTTTTAATATACATGGAGGGCTGGGGTGTGGCTTGACACTGGAGTTTTTGCCTGGTCTCAGCTGTACCTGGGTTCAGTTCCCAACACTTCAAGACAAAACAGAAAACAAAACCAAAACAGAAACCTAGGAAAGCTTGGCACCACCTTAGGGCAGGGCACTGAGTTGTGTGGGTTCCTGGAACTCTCTGTAGACTTAAAGACAGAGCAGTGGGCTGGGCTGGGCCCCAGAGCTGCTGCCCAGAGGGGCCAGGGAAGCTGCATTGTTGGAAGCTCTCCAGTGGTGCACTGAAACCAAAACCCCTCAGCTAGTTTCATTTGCTTCTACTTTGCCCACTCAGATCTGTGCATCACTGTCTCGGGTTTTAATCCCAGCCAGCTCTAGGTGTGCGTGGGGGGGGGGGTCCAGTAGGGAGGTATGTAAGCCACCTGTGCCTCTGCATCCATCAAACAGGGGAGGGAGCTTTTCTGGTCCCCACCATTGAGGCTCTTAGAGAAAGTTGATTAGTCTTGCTTTGGCTTATGGAGACTCAGACAAGCATTAACTGAAGAATTATAATCACTTGAAAGGGCACAGGAGGACAAGAGAGAGGTCGAATAGGAAAGACCCAGAAGAGCAGGGCTCTAGCTGGTCTTCTTGAGGGACAGGAAGTTCACATCCAAGGGTGGGGATGAGAAATGGGAGATTCATCTGGGGAATACATACAATGCTATTTGGAGGCATAGATTCTTTTGGCAGAACAGATGAAAGCCTTTAAAAATGCACTTAAACACACACACACACACCACACACACACACACACACACACACACATACAACTTTTTTGCTCTTAAATTTAACAGACCCTGCCCAGCCTCCCATGTCTATCTGTATCCCATAGTTAAGGCCCACAGCTACTCCAGGTTAAAGACCTGGTTTGGGAGTTTTGTTTGGTTTGTTATTTTTGTTTGTTTTTGAGACAGGTTCTTACTATGTAGACCTAACTGTCCTGGAACTTACTATGTAGACCAGGCTGGCCTCAGGTTCACAGAGATACACAGGCCTCTGCCGAGCACTGGGATTCAAGGACTGTGCCACCACACCTGGTGAATACCTGTGTTACTAGCCACCTTATTTTGGAAATACTGATCAATATGTTAAATTAAATGCTCCACTTAGTAACTTCACTTTCCAAATTTTCCTTCACAAGGAAGGTGGTATTGTTGCATCTAATATAGATAGAGAAAAGATAGGAAAAAGAGATTTTTTTTTAAAAGATGCAGAGCTGGCCCAAATGTTCTTCTAGAGGACACCAGTCAAACCAGCTATGTCTGCCAGCGGGATCCTCTGCAGTCTTCAGAAAGAAGAAAGGTGCTTATTTCCCTGAAATGGAACAAGTCCCAGCAGATAGCAGCATGCCAGCAGGCTGAGATTTATGCAGAACAGGAAAAGAAAATGAACCTAGTATTTCCAGACTGAGACCCTGCCTCGGCTTCAGGGAGAATTGGTGGGCTTGAGGACTGACGACCAAGTTCTCCCTCTTACCGTAACCAGCAGGGGACAGAGTTTTCAATGTGGGACGATGGTCATGTTAAAAATGATCCAAAACAAGCAACACAAAAATTTTAAAAAAATCAAGAAGAGAGTAACTAGGCTGCACAAGAGGGACCCTAAGTGTCCCGGATGAGACCTGCCTTCCTTGGCGATGTAGCAGAAGTGAGTGGTGTTGACCAGGGCCTGGTGCAGTCTGCTTAGAGGTTCATAGAAAGACTGCTTAAGGATGACCTAGGAGGGGAATGTATATGCAGGTGTCAAATCTGTGTGGTGGGGCTCCAAGCCAGGTGTGGGTTCAGTGTGGGGCAGACAAAGAGCTGAGGACCGGAGGCATGCAGAAGGTGGAGACACTGGTGGCAGGTTTCTCTGCATAGCTGGGTAACATTTCAGCAGGGCAGGTCTCAGCCCCTGCCAACGCCACATTCCTGTCTTTCCTCCCCATCTTTGTTTTCATGAGATTCTTCCCTTACTTGGTTCTCAGGTGACAACAGATGTGTACCAGGACTCCCCAGGAACTGAGAGGCAAAGACCAAGTCAAAATATGGGTGGGCTCATAAAGTCAGAAGTGAAACTAGGCCAGGGCTCCCGGAACTACCTACAGCTTGGGAGGAGTGAGTTGCATGCAGGACTCATTCAGGTGTGGTTCACGGTCGAACCCCAATGCCCTGAAGGCTCCCCGTGTCGTTCTGATGCCTCAAAACCATTGTCTCTCCGAGTTCAGGCTGATGAGATCAAAGGTCTTTGGAACATTGTATACCTTTCCTATTTTTAAAAATTGTACTAAGTCATGCTGATTCTCGGCCTTTAGGCTAAGACATAGTGTAAAAATGGCACTAAAATCAACAAAGTTCCCATCTTAACCAGTTTATAGACATGCAGTTCACACATGCATATTGTATGTAACCATTACTGAGGTCCTGCTCCCCAGCAAACAGAAACACTCACCTCCTGTTTCCTCCTTCTCCAGCCCCAGCAGCCTTCCTTCACTCTCCTCTGAGCCTCTGACTACTCAAGGTACCTCAGATAGAAATAAGTCACACAGAATTTCTCTTCTGCTACTGGCTGATCCCACTTAGTACATTGGTTTCAAGGTTTGTGCTTAGCATGTGTCAGAATTTCCCTTTGTTTTAAGGCAAACTAGTGTTCCATTGCGTAATGTAGTCCTTGCCTTAGAAAGGTTTGACGCTTATGACTTTTTGGACTTTGCAACGGGCAAACATGACAAGCATTTGGTAGAAACTTTCAGTTTTGCAGCTGTGTCTCTCCCTAGTGCTCTGTGTTGAGGTGGGTCCTCCATCTTCCCCTCTGGCAGCAGTGTGAGCAAGGCTCCTAGATGGCCAGGAACTCATGGATGGAAACTGGGGACATTCTGTGTGGACCCATGCTGTTAAGTCAGACGGTGCAGAAGGTGACGTGTATTCAGTGTGATTTCGACTTAAGAGAGTTTGAGCTTACAGTGGGCTCATCAGGGCAAAATTCCCTCATACGCCAAGAGAGCATATCTCTCTTTGCTCATCATCTCTACTGTGTGGGTTGCTTCCACCTTTTGGCTATGAGGAACAATACTGCTACATACAAGGGCATGCAAATAGTCCTTCAGCGGAAAAAAAACGAGATGCCACTGACCCTGGGCTGTGTCTAGTCCTTCTCAGGAGAGTAGGACCCATCAAACAGGCATTGCTGTTGCTGTGGTCCACTGCTTGAGGGTTTGTGCCGTCTGTCGAAATGCCTCAACTCCAGGGAGATTTTTAATGAAAGCAAATGGCATGGCAAGAATTACTCTGAGATGTGAAGCTGATTGTAAAACAGTGTGAACAGAACAGGGAGGTTTTTCATCGTGCCTTATTCCTTCCCTGGCTCAGTTTCCATGAATAAACCCTTTCTCAGGGCTAGAGAGGGAACCCAAAGCTTTGTGTATGCCAGGCAGTACTCTGTTACTGAGCTATGTACCCAGTCCATGCAGTGTGTGTGTGTGTGTGGTGTGTTGTGGTGTGTGTGTGTGTGTGTGTGGTGTGTGTGTGTGGTGTGTGTGTGTGTGTGGTGTGTGTGTGTGTGGTTGTGTGTGTGTGAGAACAGATTAAGTTTAAGGTGAGAATCAAATTAAGACCTAGGGAAAGGGTCTTTTGGTTTCCTTTGAAGAAATGGCACAATTGCCCTCAAATGGTGATATGACTTCCAAAAAGGGGGACTAAAGTCCAAACGGTTTTGGTAAAAAACCCAGCATATTCAGCTCCTTTTCAGAGAACACAGGGAACCTATTTAAGAAAAGTTTTGAGCCTGCCATTGGTTCCGGAGGCTAAAACTCGGGGACCTCGGAAGAAAAAAGGAAAAGGAAGAAAGGGAAACCAGGAAAATTGAAAGGTGCTGTTCTTAGTAAACCCACGTGTGGGTGGGGCTCTTGTAGAATGACCACTTGGAGAATTCCGTCTTTTTTTTTATTTGTTAATTTGGAATTCTGGGTTCTTTTCAGCAAAAAAGGCCAATCCCATTGGATGTTTGGGGAATGGGTGGGGTTTGATTGAAACTAAAGACCCGAAAAAAATTTGGTTTAAAGGATCCTTCTCCCCTTTTTTTTTTTTTTTTTCCCTATAAAAGGGTTTTTTTAGATCAGGGGGGAAAGGTGGGAGAACCCAAAAAGTACAAAGCCCAGTCCAAAAGGGCAACAGAAAGAAAGAATTTGGGATAGGGAAATTTTTCCTTTCTTTTCGGGTTTTCTTTTCCCTTTTGGTAGGGGTTTTGGGGAATGGGGTGGAAAAGAGAAAATATTAAAGGCAAGAAGAAAGTTTGATTGGACTTTCTCCCCTACCCTTTCTTTCTACTTTTGAAATTTAAAAAGGGGGGACCAATACAAACCTTCAAGCTCCGAGGAAATTTTAGTTTCAGTTCCTCCAACTCTTCCTCCTTTTTTTCAACCTACTACTAGCATATTAAAACTAAATACCCTAAAATATAAATACCTACCAACCACCTCTCAAACCTTACCCCAACCTTCTATCTACAACTCCTATAACCCCCACCTCCTACCTCCTACCAACCTACTTACCTACCACCTCCCTACCTACCTACCTTAACCTACCTACCAACCTACTACTACCAAACCCCTTACCTACCAACCTACCTACCTACCTACCAACCTACCTAACCTACCACCTACCAACCACCAACCTACCTACCTATACATATACAAAATTGGGAGATGTAAAGGGAGTGGGGTGTTTGCATGCCTGAGCATGGTATATCATACATACATACCCCCTTAAAAAATATATTATGGTATGGGGTGTGTGTATATATATATATCATGAAGAAGTTATGAACACAATAAAGAATGTACAGGGGTGCTTGTTGCATCCAATAGATATAGAAAAGATATATATAAAGAAAAATCCCCAGAGGCTTATGGGCTCAGGAAAACATTGTGCCCTTTAAGCTTCCACTAGACACAATATCTGCAAGTATTAGCATCAGTTAAGTTGAAATGCAAGAATTCAAAAAAAATACCTTAAAAAATAATTTTTGAGCATCCTTGCTGTCTTTGAGTGAAGGGAAATGCTTAATGAAGGAAAAGAATCCCAAGATGGCACAGTGGTAACGAGCTTTTAATATACATGGAGGGCTGGGGTGTGGCTTGACACTGGAGTTTTTGCCTGGTCTCAGCTGTACCCTGGGTTCAGTTCCCAACACTTCAAGACAAAACAGAAAACAAAACCAAAACAGAAACCTAGGAAAGCTTGGCACCACCTTAGGGCAGGGCACTGAGTTGTGTGGGTTCCTGGAACTCTCTGTAGACTTAAAGACAGAGCAGTGGGCTGGGCTGGGCCCCAGACTGCTGCCCAGAGGGGCCAGGGAAGCTGCATTGTTGGAAGCTCTCCAGTGGTGCCACTGAAACCAAAACCCCTCAGCTAGTTTCATTTGCTTCTACTTTGCCCACTCAGATCTGTGCATCACTGTCTCGGGTTTTAATCCCAGCCAGCTCTAGGTGTGCGTGGGGGGGGGGGGTCCAGTAGGGAGGTATGTAAGCCACCTGTGCCTCTGCATCCATCAAACAGGGAGGGAGCTTTCTGGTCCCCACCATTGAGGCTCTTAGAGAAAGTTGATTAGTCTTGCTTTGGCTTATGGAGACTCAGACAAGCATTAACTGAAGAATTATAATTACTTGAAAGGGCACAGGAGGACAAGAGAGAGGTCGAATAGGAAAGACCCAGAAGAGCAGGGCTCTAGCTGGTCTTCTTGAGGGACAGGAAGTTCACATCCAAGGGTGGGGATGAGAAATGGGAGATTCATCTGGGGAATACATACAATGCTATTTGGAGGCATAGATTCTTTTGGCAGAACAGATGAAAGCCTTTAAAAATGCACTTAAACACACACACACACACACACACACACACCACACACACACACACATACAACTTTTTTGCTCTTAAATTTAACAGACCCTGCCCAGCCTCCCATGTCTATCTGTATCCCATAGTTAAGGCCCACAGCTACTCCAGGTTAAAGACCTGGTTTGGGAGTTTTGTTTGGTTTGTTATTTTTGTTTGTTTTTGAGACAGGTTCTTACTATGTAGACCTAACTGTCCTGGAACTTACTATGTAGACCAGGCTGGCCTCAGGTTCACAGAGATACACAGGCCTCGCGAGCACTGGGATTCAAGGACTGTGCCACCACACCTGGTGAATACCTGTGTTACTAGCCACCTTATTTTGGAAATACTGATCAATATGTTAAATTAAATGCTCCACTTAGTAACTTCACTTTCCAAATTTTCCTTCACAAGGAAGGTGGTATTGTTGCATCTAATATAGATAGAGAAAAGATAGGAAAAAGAGATTTTTTTTTAAAAGATGCAGAGCTGGCCCAAATGCTTCTAGAGGACACCAGTCAAACCAGCTATGTCTGCCAGCGGGATCCTCTGCAGTCTTCAGAAAGAAGAAAGGTGCTTATTTCCCTGAAATGGAACAAGTCCCAGCAGATAGCAGCATGCCAGCAGGCTGAGATTTATGCAGAACAGGAAAAGAAAATGAACCTAGTATTTCCAGACTGAGACCCTGCCTCGGCTTCAGGGAGAATTGGTGGGCTTGAGGACTGACGACCAAGTTCTCTCCCTCTTACCGTAACCAGCAGGGGACAGAGTTTTCAATGTGGGACGATGGTCATGTTAAAAATGATCCAAAACAAGCAACACAAAAATTTTAAAAAAATCAAGAAGAGAGTAACTAGGCTGCACAAGAGGGACCCTAAAGTGTCCCGGATGAGACCTGCCTTCCTTGGCGATGTAGCAGAAGTGAGTGGTGTTGACCAGGGCCTGGTGCAGTCTGCTTAGAGGTTCATAGAAAGACTGCTTAAGGATGACCTAGGAGGAGGAATGTATATGCAGGTGTCAAATCTGTGTGGTGGGGCTCCAAGCCAGGTGTGGGTTCAGTGTGGGGCAGACAAAGAGCTGAGGACCGAGGCATGCAGAAGGTGGAGACACTGGTGGCAGGTTTCTCTGCATAGCTGGGTAACATTTCAGCAGGGCAGGTCTCAGCCCCTGCCAACGCCACATTCCTGTCTTTCCTCCCCATCTTTGTTTTCATGAGATTCTTCCCTTACTTGGTTCTCAGGTGACAACAGAGTGTACCAGGACTCCCCAGGAACTGAGAGGCAAAGACCAAGTCAAAATATGGGTGGGGCTCATAAAGTCAGAAGTGAAACTAGGCCAGGGCTCCCGGAACTACCTACAGCTTGGAGGAGTGAGTTGCATGCAGGACTCATTCAGGTGTGGTTCACGGTCGGAACCCCAATGCCCTGAAGGCTCCCCGTGTCGTTCTGATGCCTCAAAACCATTGTCTCTCCGAGTTCAGGCTGATGAGATCAAAGGTCTTTGGAACATTGTATACCTTTCCTATTTTTAAAAATTGTACTAAGTCATGCTGATTCTCGGCCTTTAGGCTAAGACATAGTGTAAAAATGGCACTAAAATCAACAAAGTTCCCATCTTAACCAGTTTATAGACATGCAGTTTCACACATGCATATTGTATGTAACCATTACTGAGGTCCTGCTCCCCAGCAAACAGAAACACTCACCTCCTGTTTCCTCCTTCTCCAGCCCCAGCAGCCTTCCTTCACTCTCCTCTGAGCCTCTGACTACTCAAGGTACCTCAGATAGAAATAAGTCACACAGAATTTCTCTTCTGCTACTGGCTGATCCCACTTAGTACATTGGTTTCAAGGTTTGTGCTTAGCACGTGTCAGAATTTCCCTTTGTTTTAAGGCAAACTAGTGTTCCATTGCGTAATGTAGTCCTTGCCTTAGAAAGGTTTGACGCTTATGACTTTTTGAGCTTTGCAACGGGCAAACATGACAAGCATTTGGTAGAAACTTTCAGTTTTGCAGCTGTGTCTCTCCCCTAGTGCTCTGTGTTGAGGTGGGTCCTCCATCTTCCCCTCGGCAGCAGTGTGAGCAAGGCTCCTAGATGGCCAGGAACTCATGGATGGAAACTGGGGACATTCTGTGTGGACCCATGCTGTTAAGTCAGACGGTGCAGAAGGTGACGTGTATTCAGTGTGATTTCACTTAAGAGAGTTTGAGCTTACAGTGGGCTCATCAGGGCAAAATTCCCTCATACGCCAAGAGAGCATATCTCTCTTTGCTCATCATCTCTACTGTGTGGGTTGCTTCCACCTTTTGGCTATGAGAACAATACTGCTACATACAAGGGCATGCAAATAGTCCTTCAGCGGAAAAACGAGATGCCACTGACCCTGGGCTGTGTCTAGTCCTTCTCAGGAGAGTAGCGACCCATCAAACAGGCATTGCTGTTGCTGTGGTCACTGCTTGAGGGTTTGTGCCGATCCTGTCGAAATGCCTCAACTCCAGGGAGATTTTTAATGAAAGCAAATGGCATGGCAAGAATTACTCTGAGATTTAAGCTGATTGCAAAACAGTGTGAACAGAACAGGAGGTTTTTCATCGTGCCTTATTCCTTCCCTGGCTCAGTTTCCATGAATAACCCTTTCTCAGGGCTAAGAGGGAACCCAAAGCTTTGTGTATGCCAGGCAGTACTCTGTTACTGAGCTATGTACCCAGTCCATGCAGTGTGTGTGGTGTGTGGTGTGTGTGTGTGTGTGTGTGTGTGTGTGTGTGTGGTGTGTGTGTGTGGTGTGTGGTGTGTGGTGTGTGTGTGTGTGGTGTGTGTGTGTGTGTGTGTGGTGTGTGGTGTGATGGTGTGTGTATATGTATGTGTGTGGTGTGTGTGTGTGGTGTGTGTGTGTGTGTGTGTGTGTTGTGTGTGTGTGTGTGTGTGTGTGGTGTGTGTGTGTGTGTGTGTGTGTGTGTGTGTGTAGGGGGTAAGGTAGGCACACATGTGAGTCCAAAAGAAGGTGTCAGATACCCTGGGGCTGAGTTACAGACAGCTGTGAGCTACCCCGTGTGTGTACTGGGAACAGAATTCAGGTTCCTGTAAGGGCAACGCAAATTCTGAGCTGTCTCCTCAGACCCTTGACTGCAGGACCTTCAAGCCTATCCAGGGAGGAGCACTGCTAGCAACGACAGACTCCCTACCCTAGCACTCTCTTTCCGGGGAGTTTGCTTTCTTTCCTTCTTCCTTCCTTCTTTTTTAAAATTTTTGTTTGTTTTTGTTTTGTTTTCCAGACAGGTTCTTCGTGCAGCCCTGCCTGTCTTGGAACTTGCTCTGTATACCGGCTGGCCACAAATTGAGAGATCAATCAGCCTCTGCCTCCTGAGTACTGGATTAAAGGCCTACACCACCACTGCCTGGCTCCACCAGAGCTTTCAGGATGAACCGTTTGTAGATTATGACTTGATGTTAGTGGGTCATTGACCAGCATGAAGAAATCAAATAGACCAGGATGGAAAGTGTGGGAGTTTAGGTTCGAGGAAAAGGAAATAGTATTTTCTGAGTCTTTTGTTTTCCACACACACACACACACACACACACACACACACACACACAACCAGTTGCCATGGAAATCTCTCTTGTGTGTGAGGCACAGTCTACTATGGAAGACCATCTTTTGGCATGCCTCCCTGACTCTAAGCCACAGGCTTTTGTAGTATCCTGCCCCAGCCTGATACCCTGGATGGCTCTTCTTCACAGCAGTAATCCTGGATAAGGACGTCAAGGCTGCTTCAGTAGCACTGAGCATGGGGTAGAGGGCTGGTGGGGGATGAGAAATGCTGGGACCTGGATGGCAAATATGAGCCAGGCAGAGGGTGGTAAGGAAACCTTGCCGCGTGGTGCGCACGGCCTTTAATCCCAGCATTGGACAAGGCAGGCGTTCAGTCAGGCCAGCCTGGCTACCGAGCGGTCCGGACGTCGACTAACAGAGAAACCCTGTCTGAAAAAAACCAAAAAAGAAAAAAAAAAAAAAAAAGGGAAACACAGCTGAGGAAAGCCAGAGCAGTGGGAGAGGCCCTAGAGTGTGTCATCTCTACACGAGTCACATCGTCAAAGGCAATGGGTTGGCTTCTTGAGGAAGCAAAGCCAAAGGCATCACAGCCAAGATATAAAAGTGGACAGTTACTACCTGCAACAGGCAAGGAGAGTTCTGGGAGTCATGCCTAAAGCTCTGTATGAACCAAAAAGCCTGGGGATTTTAGTCACAGAACTTACATGTATTCATATGGGGAGGGTCCATTTCGATCATGCTCGTTTTCAGGTCTTAATTTAAAGAGAAAAGAGTGGGTGCATTATGCTGGGGGCAGGTGGTGTTTAGCTCAAAATCTCGGAACAGGTAAGCAAAGATTAAAGTGATGGACAGGAAAGCCTCTGAGGGTGCTCAATTCACACCAGAAGTTTTAGCTGAAAATAAAGGATATTTAGAAAGTACATTTAACAGAGGGGCCTGACTTGCTTAGTCACTAACACAAAAACTGCACTCAATTCAGACTCCGGCTAGGAATGGCTCTTGGTGGAGGCCAGAGGCCACAGGCAGTACTGGCTGGCCATATCCAGAGTATCTGGGTGTTCTTGGGCAGGCCTTGCTACTGTGGGCCTCTGTGGATAGTTCAGAGACATTAGCTCCCACAGGATGCTGAGAATAGCCTGACACACTGGCTAGGAAGCCGTTCTGAAGCTTCTGGATCTCGGGAGGACACAGCTCTGACAAGTCAAGGAACTCACACAAATACCTCCATCAGAGTCCCACAAATCAATCATTGTATGGCACTTCCATGCTCAATAAATAACACCAGGACTCTTATAAATTCTGAGTCATTCTACCCTGACTCATGGGGAGAACATTTTTCTCTTTGTGGCTTTAAGGTTAGCAGGAAATTGCCTGCCCAGACTGCCCGGCCTCCTATGAGGCCATGTCTTATTCTGGCCTCTCCAGATAGCCAGATTGTGTGGGCTGGAGTCCCGTGGGCCACTGTGCCTCACAGAACATAAGGGCCCTGTGAGATGCTCTCCAGACCTGGCAGCAAGCCTAGGAAACCTGGAGCTAGTGCCTTTTCTAAGCAAACTGGTCTGCACTTCCTCCCTGCTCTGGGGGCTTCCTGCTCCTGGGCCACACCCTCCCATTCAGACTCAGACTCAGACTGACCGGAGTTTTATTGATCAAATTGCACAGATTTACAATGTAATATAAAATAGAATGATAAAAAAATTCTTATCTACCCAAAGGCTAAAGACACTTTCTTTCCTGATTCTTAAAAATAAATTAAAAATAAAACACTAGTGTGTGTGTGGTGGGGGGGGTGTTTTTCATTTTTCTTCTCCATTTGTGGATTTTAGGAAGTTAAATGTACCCCTCATCTTAGGCTTCACCCCCACCCCCCAGGCTTCACACAGGCTGATTCCTTCTTTCCCTTTGGCCCAGGCTCTGTGACTAATTTCATGCCTCTGTGTAAATTCTCAGTGCTGCTCTCGACACCCACTGTCTCCGGAAACCCAGGCATCCTTTGTGACAGCCACTTCTCTTTCACCCCATCAGGCACTGGCTCCCCAAGTCTTCCCCTGATTCTTCTACGTGCCCTCGAGACCACCTCAGCTCAGCTGTGACCAGACCTTACAGGGCAGGGACCAGACTGATGTCACCTCCTCCAGAAAGCCACCCTCCACTGCCACCCTCCACTTTGTCTCTCTTCCCTGCTTGCTGTCTGGGCCCTGAGTTTCTGAGGCAGGAATGGTTTCAGAAGGCCAATACCAAGCAGGATAGCTACCTTGAGAAAGACAGATCTCTGGAAATGCTTACCAGGCAAAGCCTTCTGTTACCTTCTGGGCCTGCCATTGTGGCCCACCTGTGAGGTGACCTTCTCCCAGGAGCCTGGATTGATGGGGACAGAGGCTCATTTGCTTCATTTTCATCCACAATTACTCTGCTCCCTCCCAGGCCCCTGAAATTCTTAGAGAGTGGGTGGGAAGGTCTGTTTGGATTCTCCCTCCCCACATCCATTCCCCACATTCCTCTCCATCCTAGGCTGACCCAAAGCCCTGCACAAAACTGTGTATTAAAGGAAATACTTAAAGAAATCACTTGGGCAGAGAGGGCATCTAGATGGGTAGGAGTTGAGGGTTATAAACCCTCCAGAGGCAGAATCGAAAAGGGAAGCTCAGAAAACCCTCCACGGCAGGAATCTTCGATGGACTTGTCGAGATGGATCAGAACACCGTTGAGCAGTGGTTCTCAACCTTCCCAATGTGTGGCTCTTTAATACAGGTCTTCATGTTGTGGTGATGCCCAACCATAAAATGATTTTCATTGCTATTTTATGACTGTAAGTTTGTTACTGTTATGGATTGTAATGCAAATTTCTGTGTTTTCTGATGGTCTTAGGTGACCACTGTGAAAGGGTCGTTCAGCTCCCAAAGGGATTGCAACCCACAGCTTGAGAACCAGTGTTCTAGACTCTAGACGTCTGGATGGGAAGCCCCTGAGACTCTACTCTGGGGGCCCATCTGGGGGTATTTCACTGTGGCCAGGCAGTGAGAATCTGGAATCCAAATGGGGAAGGAACCCAAGGGTTGCAGATGTGAGGCAGGCAGGGATGGGGGGCAAAAAGTAAGACTGGCAGAGGCAGGGACCAGAGTGCAGTTGGAGACAAAGACCAAAGATCTTGGACTTCCTCCTTGCTCTAACCTGCTTCCTCCACTCACTGATCTGGACAACCCTCCGGAAACTCTCCCTGACTCCCCCACCTCTGCCCTGACTTGGGGAAAACCCCCTGGGAATGGTGGAATGAGTGTCCAGGCTACCCATTCTTAACTGTGGGACTCCATCCTGGACCCAGTTATTCCTTCAAACCTGATATGCATATGAAGTCATTGCAATCTGCTGACCCTCTAAACTGACCACAGCTGTCTGTCTTGCTTGTACAGACAGACAGAATATTTATTTAAAGAAAGTTGCTGGCGCTTTAGTTGAATATGCGGCCAGAACAGACCTAGAGGTTTCCAAGGAATAAGAAGGGAGAGAGGTGGGATGCAGGACAGAACAGTCAGCTTCTCAGGTTCTTGCTCAGTTCCTACTCCTTATTTCCTCAGAGCATGAACTTCCTGTGGCATCCTTGTCAGGGTCTGGTGATGGGGTGTTGGACAGAGACTGGTGAGAAGCTAGGAGTGAGCTGTTTCTGTGACCTTTTCTAGTCCTGTCCCATTCTTTCCAGAAGCATCTGGTTCACCCCTAGGCCCCTGTGGTCCCTGACTGTTTCACGAGAGCCTCTCTAGGCATTGATCTAGGTGCTTCTTTCAGAGTTTAAGCACCAGACACTGCTTGCCTTTTGTCCCCCTAACCTGGTGGTGGCAGTGGTCTTTTCCTGTGCTTACTGTTCTCTGGATTGCATCTATAACCTTGTAACCTTGGGGTTCTCGTGTGTGTGGTTGTTGTGGTGTTCGCACACACACACACAAGCATGTTTACCTACACATGTTCGGTCTAGTGTGCATTCTTTGGAAGGCAGAAGTTTGACCCTGGGATGTGTTCTTAATGACTTTTCAAAAATAATTAACTAATTTTGAGATATCCCTGGTTCATTTGTTCTTTCTTTCTTTCTTTTCTTCTTTCTTTCTTTCTTTCTTTTCTTTCTTTCTTTCTTCTTCCTTTCCTTCTTTCCTTCTCTTCTTTCTTTCTTTTCTTTCTTTCTTTCTTTCTTTTCCCTTATTCTCTTCCTTGAACCTGCAGCCTGATGCTTTGGCTATACTAGTTGCCAGTGAGCCCCCAGCCCCACGCATCTGCCCCTTAATGCTGGAGTTGCAGGTGCTACTCCTCTCAGCTTTTACCTGAGTGCTGAGGGTCTGAATTCAGGTCTTCAAGCTTTCACAATGACCATTTTACCCACCGATCCATGCCCCAGTCTCCCTTCTTGTTTTTAGCCACTATAGAACAGAGCCTGGAGCTCAAGCTGAGGCCACAGGAGAAGTGACAAAGTCAGTCTGTGAGGGAAAGGCTTCACCTAGCTGCTTGCATGAGCCAGGGCCATTGGAAGGGGAGAAGGGACAGCTAGGGACAGAAAACCCAACTTCTAAGGAAAGCCCCTAATTCCTCTTGCAGACCACCTGGTCACTTTCAGTCCCAGCAGGGTTGGCTCTAGCTGGGTTCTGCAGTTTCAAACAAACTCTAAAAATGGCTAAAATAGAAAAAGCAAGCAGATTGGAGTCAGGGTGAAACTTGGGTTTTAGGGTGACACCTAGGGATGAACCACCCATGGAGGGGGTCCGGTAGAAGGAAGAGAGCTCCCAACATCAAACAGTGAGCTCAGGCCTCCTCCCCTTTAACTAGCTGACCCTCTAAGAATTTTTTCACCCTCTGCTTTTTAATTAGGCAAAAATCTAATTAAAGAGTCAACTAATGAGAAGGGTAAAGTTCAGATGACTCCCTCAGGTCTTCATTTATAAAGCACTCCCCAGGGACAGCCACTGGGTGAGCTCTCAGTTTCCACTTTTCAGCTTGCCAAAGAGCTCAGGAGTCCTCAGGTCAGAAGGGTGGGTCCTCTGTTCTCACAAACACTGGCTCTGTAGAGAGAGGTATGACTGTCTTCCTGCCCATCCCAGGCTCAGCCCCTAGTGTTGGCATAATTGGGTGCCCACACTCTGCATGGGGTGGGAAAAATAAATGGAGGTCTATCTCATCTTAAAATACACTGAGTGAAAGGTTCCTCACCCTTAAGAGGTTCTTGTCCAGTTGTACTTTCAAATAATAAATCTAGATTCACCAATACACTGAACAAAACCTCAGGTGTGTTAAAGTTTCATCCCATGCTAGTAACTAAATAAAAATGTGAAACAGCCAAATTTTTCCCAGCCACCCTGCACAACAACTTGTTAGTCTCACAATAATAACAAAACAGACATCTACTGTTCTACCCTGCGAGTTACTCTTAGGCGATCCCCCTCAGAGAAGTGAAAATGTCCCCAACAACAGAGGCCTTAAGCAAGATGCCAAGAGCAGCTCTTTGAAGAACAGGAAACATCCAACAGAGCTGGGTTAGATGATGCTAAATCCTTACTAAGGGCTAGCATTCAGCAATAAAAAGGAACAAACTAGGGATTCAGGCAACTCAGACATAGGCCAAGAGCATCACGCTTCTCGGACAAGTGGGTCCCCAAAGGTCATATACTGTTCAGTTCATTTCTGTATATGACTTTATTGAACTAAAATAATTATTGTGTAAAAATGCTGATTTCTGAGAGACTGTTTGAGGAAGTGGAATGGGTTGGGAGAAGTCTAGAGAGCAGCAAAAGGTGACTTTCGTGTGAGGGACAGTCCTGAACCCCAGCTGCTCTCAGATAAATCTACTCCAAATTGAAGATCTGTCTTCCCAACCTCATTTTCCTGGATTGAACACAATGCTGAGTAAGAAAGATATGGCCCTGAGGAGATGCAGGGAATACACATTCCTGTTAGAACCATCGCGATCACAGAGTAAAACATTTTTAATGTGAATTTTAATGCTGAAGATTGGGAGATAAAGCATTGTAGGCAACGATCAAAGGTCACTAGAGTAGGCTACTGGGAGCCTGAGCTACTTTTGCTGTCATCTTCAAGAACCACAAAGAGCTAGAGGCTGTCCCACCTCGACATCCAAGGGGCTCATAGCTAGCAAGGGAGAGCTTCTCTGATTTGATCTGACAATGAATCTGCCCACTCTTGGTTTCTATGTAGTGCACCACACACACATACACATGCACACACACATGCAACACACACACACTCACTACAAACACTCACATGCACAAGGTAGTTAGGAGAGGTCACCGTAGATACCATGTGTCAATGTCACCCAGAGCTACCCTACTGTGGAATCACTGCACCCTAGTTCTTGGGTTCTGTGCTCTGCAGAAGTGTCCTGGCCTTCCTGCCTTCTAATGCGTTCTATGTAGACTTTTGTCTCAGACCAGAAAACTAAAGGGTCAGGGGTACCTGGAGGCATGGTGCTTTTACACTGCCCCAGTGGACAGCAGAGGGAAAACACATCAGAGCACCAGAGCCAAAAGAAGGGCCTGGAACAAACTGGTTCAGCACACCTAACATCGTCCCAGCTTCTTCTGCCCATCAAAATTTGACCTTTCCCCTCCCTTCCCCATCCTCCATATAGGCACATATTATTCTGGAGTTCTTCTAGGCATGCTCATAGCAGGTGCAGGAAGCATGTGCAGAATAATGCACTCAACACACACACTCAGATACAGACGTACATACTCACTCACACACATACTCACATACACACACTCACGCACACATGCACACACCTACACACACATACACTCACCATACATACTCATACAAACACTCATACACACTCACATATACGCACTCACACAAACATGCACACACGTACACTCACCATACATACACACACTCAGATACAGACAAACACACTTACACATATACACTTAACATACACACATATACACACTCAGATACAGACACACACTCTCACACACACATGCACTCATACACATGCACACACACATATACATGCATACATACAAACACACATATACATGCACACACTCACACATATACACACATATACACACTCGCACACACTCAGACACAGATACACGCTCACACATACAGACTCATACACCCCCTCACATGCACACACATACACACAGAGATAATGCATGTGCTCCATCTGTGAACACATTTCTGCATTTTCTGAGTTTTCATCAGTGAATGAAGATGACTTGCAAATTAAAACTGGAGCTACAGCGCACAAACGTAGGACAAGGTGAACTACAACAAGGGTCCGTAATAGCTGGCAGTGCTTTCTCCAGAATACCAGGACGAGGCAGAGGGAACCGCCCCTGACTGAAGGGGAAAGGACAGCCAGCACAATCAGGAGTTTTGACCTGGATCCTGGGCTAGGGAAAGGATATTAGTGGGGAAATGAGCAAATAGAACAACAATGGTCAACGGCAGAGTGCTAAAGTTAACTTCCTGGTTTGGAGAGACCTGTGGGGTTCAGTGTGAGGAACAGATTTCCTGTACTGCCACCATGGCTTTAGGAGAAATCTAAAATTATTTGAAAATAAGTCAAGAAAATCAAATCAATGACAATGACCTCATCCCTCAAAGTCCCATGAAAGTACTTTTCCAGGAATCCAACTGCAGGAGGACAGGTGGGGACACCTGTCAGCACCTCTAGTGACAACTCTCTACCTGGCTGCTTTCCTGCCTCAGGCATCCAGCCTTCTTCCAGTGGCAACTCCCAGTGACAGGCCTGGACCTCTCCTCATCTGGTTAGGACAACAGTGCTGCATTCTAACTGTTCAGGAAAAGCAACAAACAAACAAACAAAGCCGCTCCCAAGCCTCTCTCCAGACACAGAGAGGTAGCCGCTCCTCTGATGATGATTTTCGTGACTGACAAGCACTTGCTCAGTAGAATGTGGAAGAGCCAACCTGTCATCCACGCGGCTGCGCCAAAGCGAGGCCCACACCCAGGGCCTGGCACACAGAGCTCGGGACAGGATCAACCTGGCAGGATGCCCACGTGTGTGGGGGATTGGCGCTGGAAGAAAACTGCCTCTTAGGTGGAGTCTTTATCAAGGCCACCCACCTGTGGGACCCACAAGCCTGGCTTCCCTTTCTTGATTGACAAGAATGGCTGTTGTTTAATCAGTTTGCCTAAAGGTCACTCAATAGGACCTAACCTTCCAGGAAGACCAAGAAAAGGGAATGGGTTGACCACACCCTTTTTATGGAAGCAATCCTACTCCAAGTCTTCCTCCCATCCCAGAGGCAGCATGGTCAAATTCACGGGCTAGGAAGAAATTTCACCCACAAACTAGATATTACAGGAGGCTTGGCGGGGAGTGGGGGAAGTGGATGATAGCAGTAGCCAGCGAGGGAACCTGTTTTCTACTGAATGCACTGCTGAGTGCTGGCGGGGACTAGTGCCCAGTTCCGCTGTGCGGTGTCCCAGAGTCAGGCAGCAACAAGTTTTCCAGAGTAACCTGGGCGGTTCAGATCGTTTTATGGACGATGCTGTCATGGCTCCCTTTGGCAGGGAACACACGTAAATCAAAGTTCAAAGTCAGCTGATGTGATTTGAGAAAACACTGGAAGACCTTCTTTCAGAAGGCCCTTTAGAGAGTCCCCTAGTTCTTTGAACTTTAGGAAAGCGCAAACAGCTAGGGGGAAAGAAACCAGGTAATAGAATTTTCTTAGAATAGAAGGTGGCTGGACCCCTCCAGCAAACAAGTGCCCTGGGAATGGCTCCTCATCCTTTGGGAAAGAGGAAAATTCGCTCTAGAGGAACCCAGCCCGGGGTCAAGTGGACAACTGGGAAAGTGGAGCAATAGGTCTCTATCCCTGTCTGCGGAAAGGTTCCCGCCGGCTCGGCCCCTCCCTCCCCGCAGGTGGGGGCAGCTACACTCACCAGCTCCGGTAGGATGAAGGCAAAGGGGATGGTGAGGAACAAGGCGGCGACCCCCGAGGGCACATCGGGCGGGGCGTAGCTGGTGGCCGGCGGTGTGTCCCGGGAGGCCATGCTTTCACCTATGCTGGCCTCTTTACTCCGCGGCACTCGCCCGCGCCCGCAGCTGTTCAAGAATCACCTCCCGCCCTACAGACACACCCATCGGTCGGAGGGACGTCGCCTGGGAGGGGAAAAGAAAGGTTCCAGTGGAGCAGGTCCTTCTGGGCACTGTGGCCAGCCAGGAGAGGGGACAGGACCAGCCTTGCAGAGGCTCTTTCTAGACTTTCCCTGCTAAGGAACTTTTGAATGCTGTCACTCATCCAGAAGAGATGACTGACATTGTGTGAAAGGAACAGCTTTGTATGTATGCCCCTGAGGATCTCTGTGCTCAGAGTGTAAGCAAAGGCTTTTTTGCTAAGATAAAAACCATTTATTGAGGATCTACTATGTGGTTAGCCACCTACAGACACTTCTGGAGCTCAGTTAGACCACCACCACGTGGCTATGTTGTACCTTTCCACTTAAGGTCACAGAGCAGTCACAGTCTGCCTTTGTCCTCAGATTCTAATTGAAGGATTGGAGCAGCCTGGTTTTCACCTCCCCTCCTCAGGGACTCTGAATCTCTCTCAGGTCCTCTTCTCCTGTCTTCCTAGTCCAGCTAGGACACAGGGTTAGGGCCAGGCAGTTCCTTCCTGAGCAGAGCCTAGGGCTGGCTGCTGGGCTGTGCTTCCCGATCCAAAGCTGCTCCTTTCACCACACACACACACACACACACACACACACACACACACACACACACGTCAGATTTGGAGACTGGGCCACTTTCTTTACCAACCCACTAACTTTGGGTTTTTTTCCACCACCCTGAGGGAAGGCCTGGCTCCCCAGAGTCTTCTTCCTCCCCTCTTTGGCTCCAGCAGGCCAGTTGGAAAGCCTCCTTAGGAGGAGGAGAGGAAGCATGGAAGAGTTATCCAAGGACTGGGGAATATCCTGCAAAGAGCCCCCCCCCCCTTGTTCCTTAGCAACAGCAGGGAATTCCAGGGCCTGTCCTGGGCAAGGTGGGAGAAGTAGCGTGTTAGCTCTGCCTGGTCTGGAGTGGCCAGCAGAACCTGGATACATGAAGCTTAAAGACAAGGCATTGCAGGGAAAGGCAAAGGTCTCCTTAGCAAGCTTCGAGACAGCCTGTCCTGGATCTTTTCCAAGTCCTAGAGTTCAGGTCCCCACATTGCTGACAGGATGGATCCAAAGCCATCCACCTTTTCTGAAAGTCACACACAAGCACCATGTCTCTCTTTGGGGCTGTGGCCCCTTTGATGTGACTAATCTACATGGGGCATGGGAAACATAAGGCAAAGTAAGAGATACACACGGGTTCCAGGGATTGAACTTAGGCCATCAAACTTGAGGGACAGTGTCTTTATCTGATAAGTCATCTCACTGGCCTTGAAAGTAGTAATTCTGAGTAGACTGTGAAGTTAACTATGCATATGTACTTCCTAGAGCAGCTTCTAAACCAACTCTAGTGACACAAAGACACAGATCATCACTGGTGCTCTCTTTGGATGCTAGACTTCTTCCCGATTCACTGAGAGATCCTGTCTCAAGGGAATATGTCAGAGCACGATAGAGCACACATCTGTATAGACACATATTCACATACTGTGAATTCACAGAGTGCTATGCACACACACAAGTTCCAGCAAAGGAAAATTCTACCAGCGGGGAGCTTGGGGCAGTTGAAATGAAGGGATGGTAATGTGGATGGTAGATATGAAGGCAAAGTATTACCATGGTGAAGAGCAAAAAGCATAGCACTATTTGATAATATTTTTAGTTTAAATGTATTAATACAATGACTACCACACAGGGCAAGAGAGAGGTAAAGGACATATGAAGATAAAGTTTCAGTAGTCTATCTGAAGTGGAATTTTTTTTTACATATTTTAATTTCACCTACTGTTTGTGTGTGTGTGTGTGTGTGTGTGTGTGTGTGTGTGTACATGGAAGTTTGCCATTTTAGAGCAATTTATCTCTCTAAAATTTACCTCAATTCTTGTTTGTATCATCTGTCTTCCTGTTGAAATGGATTTGCCCTTACTTCTTGGAGCATGGTTATGGTAGTCACTTTAATGTCTCAGTTTTAATAACTATGTTGTCTTAGACTTGTCAGCTCTTGATTTTCTTTTTGTTTTTTCCTCTTACAGATGTTGATATTTTCCCCAGTCTTCAAAGGTCAAGTGATTCTGGATTGTCTCATGGACATTAGGAATCTTGTGTCAGGGATTTGCATCTTGTTTAAATCCTGTCATGAGTACTGATGAGTTTGATTAGCCATGAGCTTTGTGTCTCCTGTGGACTGTGGTTTCAAGGTTGGATCAGTTTTGAAGGCTTTGTGGTGCTATGCTAGCTTTGAATCCAAGGACCAAGTCTTGGACACTCTGGTTTCCTGGTGTTTTGTTTATGGTCAGCTTTGGGGTGAGCTCAGGCCATATGGACTATTTTATAGGGTGATTTTCTTGTGCCCTCTCTATGCTGCAATTGCTCTAATACCTTTAGAGGGGAGCTGGGGCAGGAAAGGTACACAAGGGTTTAGGGGGATATTTTGATGTAAAAAAATATAGCTTTCACCTCAAAAGGAGTAAGAGATAGTTTGTTCTGGAGCTAAATTTGAGTGCCCATGGCTTAGGACACAGAGCTAGGTATCTCATGGTTTGTGTTTCACAGTCTTATAGCTGCAGAACATAAATTGAAGTAATTTTAAAAATACTTGGGTGGCAACATCAGAGAAGCAAATCTCTCCTACAGGCCTTAGACGCTGTCTGATGATGTCTTTAGCTTTTGAGTTGGTAGAAACCAGTGGTCTGCTAAGTTAATAAATCCCCAAAGGTTTTTATCTGTTAATCACAGGTCCAACACAGAAGTGGGCAAGGAAATGGCTGTTTAGAGGGCTAAGAGACAGGATAAGATGGAACTGGGCTCTGGGCCTGCAGCACTCACTCTGCCCTCTCCACACCACTGCAGTCCCAACCAGTGAACCAGTGTTTGCAGTCATGGTTCCTTTCCAGGAGTTCTCCTTCATAGTATTGATCACCACCAGAAAGAATCTAGTCTCACCCAGGAGACAAACCACCTCTGGGGTCATCTGTGAGGGGGCTTCTCCACTGGTTGAGGTAGAAAGACCTGTCCTAAATGTAGTGACAGCATCCCATGGATAGGATCTCAGCCTGAATATAAAGGGGAGGGTGAGCTGAACACCAGCAGCCGGTTCTGCTTCCTGCCTGGGATGCAGTGTGGCCAGCACCCTATGTTCTCACAGTCATGCTCTGCCCGCCATTATAGACTGTCCCTCAAACTGTGAGCCAAGCAAAGCCTTCCCTGCAGTTGCTTCTGTCAGGGATTTTGTTGCAGCTTTGCATGCTCTCTCTAGTTCCGAGGGCTTTGTCGTTCATTAGGCCAGGCATTAAAGGCCACTTTTGGAGATGTCTTTGCAGCCTATGTCTAGTTCTGGGCTCAGTTCATGGTCCAGAACATGGCCTCTGTGTCTGGCTGGGAGGTACCAGAGGGAAAAAAAATGGGAAAGTAAGGTGTGTATAGTTTGCAGCTACAATCTCAGAATGTGGGAGGCTGAGGCAGGAGGATTACTCATGAGATCAAGGCCTACCTGGGCTACAGAGTGAGGCTGTGCCTCAAGCAAAAATAAAAAAACCAAACAAACCCAAACAAAGCCTTCCAAAATAATGAGGGGGAGGGGAGAGAGAAGAGGGAAGAGGGAAGAGGGAAGAGGGAAGGAGGGAGAGGGAGGGTCACCACAAGCATGATAATATTTTCAATTCTGCTTTTCTTCCCCTACCCTCCCTCTCCCTTGTTTCTGTTGCGTCCCGATCAAAGGTCTCAGTTCCAGCCAGTGGGCAAGGGAAGGTGGGTTATCCTTGGCTCGAGCTGAGTATAAACCCTACTATTGCGTGTTAATTCTCTGCTCACTCTCACCACTACTGTGAATTTCTCATGCTCATTTACTGCTCATTGCCGTTTGTCCCTGACCCTTGTCCCTTACCCTTCCTTAGGCCGTGGGCTTCAGGAGATCAGGGGTATCCTTGCAGTGGGCCACTGTGCCATCTGGAATGGTGCCTAGTGGCACGGAGGGCCCACAATGAACATCTCATTTCTCCAGTCATAAAGATTTTAGCGACAACTTTTCCCCTCTTTCTCCCTTTTCTCCTCCTCCCCCTTTCTCCTCCTCCCCTTCCTCCTCCTTCTCCTCTTGCTATTTTGATAGTCTCCAGGTTGGCCTCTGGGAAAGAACAAAGTTCTGCATTAATCTTTGCTGGCAGTGTTAGACACAGATGGACAGGGTATAAGGTCCAAAATGCCTGTAGACTATAAGAAACTGACTAACCCAGAGTGAGCTACCAAAGTCCCAACTGTGAGCTTCACCCCATTAACGATTTCAATGTTATACTGCTGCCTGCAGCCCACATTCAGTGCCAGTCACCGCTGAGTCAGATGCCATAGGCCACAAGTGTCCTACCTGTGTGGCAATTCAGCTCTGCTCTGGCCATTTCCTTGTCCTTCATTCCTTCCTGGCCATTTCCTTGTCCTTCATTCCTTCCTTCCCAAGCTGATGGGATCACTGTGCTGAATAGCAGGAGCTCAGCTGGCAAGCTGGATTTCCAGGGACAGTGTTACCCGATGTATGTGGTCCCAAAACAGTTTTGGATGTAGGAGTTGAGATGGCTCCAAGGTAGTGGTTTGGAGAGGGAACACCCAGACAGGAATGTGTATTATTTACACATTGCTGACTATACTGCCATTGGGCCATAAATGCCCCAGTTATAGAACTATTGGAGTCGATTGAGTGTATGGGTATGTATGTATGTGCACACGGAGCCTAGAGCACATCCTTAGATGCTGTCTACCTTGCTTTTAGAGTCTCTCTGTGTCCTGGAGCTCATCGAGTCAGCTGGACTGGCCTGCCTGCCAGTAAGTCCCAGAGGCAGCTGCTGGCCTGGGCCTCTCCAGGCAGAGCTTTCCATGTTGTTGTGCTTGGCATTTTTTAAATGTGTCCTTGTGTTTATGCAACAGTTGAGCTATGGTCACGGCCCAAACTGTTAGAATTTAAATGCACAAAAATGAGACACCATTGTAGGACCTCATAGTCTTCATACCCTCCCTTTGAGGGTGTTTCCTGGGGTTCCTGCCCACTTGTATATGCTGGAAGTTAGGACAGAGACAACACTCAGCTTGGTAGTATAGTAGTTGTCCCAGCAACATTCTGAGTAAATAAGGAGATACACAGTGACACCCCTCAGATGTGCAGGCACCTAAGGAAGTGCAGTTCTGTCCCCACCTCTTTGAATTGAGGAAACAGAATACATTTCAGTGAGCCAACAACCAGGTCTGATCGTTGTCCCTGCCAGAGAACTCCTCTGCCTTGGGAATACTTACACAAGAGGAAGTGCGGGGACCCTGCAACGGATATCCTACCACACTGCAGACTGACAAAGCCTTCCCTTGAAGATAACACCTTTGTAGAGATAATAGCTTTCCAAGATGCTCCTGGAATGGGCAGGCAAGGCTACCCTGGGCATGAGAACGCTCACCCAGAGACTTCATAGGAGTACACGAGACCCCAGACTCACTGACGCCTGAGACCCCCTGCCCTTCAGCATCATCTCAAGCACCCAGGGCTAGGGACCTCCAGCAGACTTGATGATAGAACATCCGAGCAGTGACAAGAGGGGCTGAGGAAACAGTTCAGTGGGTAAAGGACTTGCTGGGAAAGTGTAAAGACCTGGGTTCAGATTCCTAGGACCCACATAAAGCCAGCTGTACTATGCATCTGTAATGCCAGCACTCCTGAATTGGGAGGCAGAAGCAGGAGAATTCTGGAAAGATCAAGGCCAGCTAGCCTTGTATAACAAAGTAGAGAACAAAAGACCCTCCACAAATGCTGTGCTCTAGGACTGCAGCCCTGAGGTTGTCCTCAGAACATCACACACACACACACACACACACACACACACACACACACACACACACACACACACACATTCTAAAAGGCAGTAATAAAGAGGCTAGTGTCTGAGTCTGGGGAAGAACGGTCTTGTGGTTTAGTTTCTATGGTTCTGACATAGGGAGTCTCTTCACCTTCCAGGTGGAGAAGGCTTCTCCTGCCTGACCTTTCACGCTCCTCTCCCCTGCAGGCCTAACTCAGCCTGCTGTTATGCTTCTTTTCTTCACACACACACACACACACACACACACACACACACACACACACCCCAGGACTGTTTCCAGGATGCTTTTGGCTCCTTGACAACCCTTTCCTGTTTTGGAAGCTAAAAAGTGACATTTAAAAAGCCAGGGAGGTTTTGCTGAAAAAACAAGAGTTCACTGACTGAAAGGAAGGTGAAGTTTCTCACAGGCAGAGTTATGCCACCCCATGGCACTATCCCTCTAGTCAGGCCTACTCTCCGTGTGCCTCCCTTTCTAGCCCAGCATCACCTAAACTGTTTGTGGCAGTCTTTGTCCTTTCTCCATGTGTCAAAAACTATGAAACTGTCCACAGCCATCAACTCCTGTCACACAGTATGAACAGGGAAAATAGCCTGAGAGCTCTGAAAGTGACTCTTTCTCCTGGCCTACACCTACCAAAAGGATCTCGCCAGCATTTATTTACAACCCAAATGCCTGGCACCAGCCAAGAATAAGCCAACTAGTTAAAAACACAACACACACAACAACGCACACATTTTCAATTTATCTATCTATCTATCATCTATCTATCATCTATCTATCTATCTATCTATCTAATCAAAGAATCCATCATGAAGAAACAAAAATGAAACAAAAACCACCACCACCTCCCTACACACACACAGGCCAGGGCACACACAGAGAGAAACACACAAACAGACACATACACAAACACACCATGGATTCTACACAAAAATCTGACTTGGCAGTGGGTAGTAGTGATGTGGTCTTCGGTTCTTTTAAAAACAGGCCTTCAGAAGACTAAGGGGGACAACTCTATGACTGGGTGGGAGAGTCCTGGAGTCCCTGTGCACATCTGATTAGGCAGGGTTTCCAGGGAACAATAGCTGGAGAGACTCTCACTCGGAAAGAGAAGAGTGGCCTTAGGATGATGGGCAGAAAAGGTGTCTTCTTTTCAGACTCTACCGTCACTGAAGACAGAGGGGTAACACAGAGGGGCATAGTGAATGTTTTTTTTCAAGGCCAAGTTCCCACTTGTCTGTCATATTTTGGGCCAGGAATCCTGCCAGACCATGTTAATTTCTGAGCTCAAGGCCCATTGTGGTTTGGATAGACTTTAAGTATGTCTCCCTAGATTTCACAGGTCGGAGGCTCAGTCCCAGTGCGGGACCTTTAAGAGCATGGGCCTAGTGGAAGTCAGAACAGCTCAGAAGTGTCTTAATAGAACAAATTTCTAATAATAAAGGTCTCTTATAGGGAAATACATTGCTAAAATGTATTTGGGGGACTCTAACAGTTTAAGTTGATCTCTTCTTCATTGATCCAGCCTTTCCTTAAACACCTTTCTTAAACTTTATTAGCACATTTTTTTTTTCTTTTAACGAATACACTTCACAGGGCAGCAGGCTGATGGTACCAAGTCCTGATGTCTGCACAAGAGCAGGTGGAGCCTTGGAGGCAAGACGTGTAGCTGGAGTTAGCCACTTGATGGGTTCTTCTTTCTACCCTGCCCCACCCTTTCAGCCCCCTAACACTAGGTAGGAGAGAAAAAAACGGTTAGAGAGGAAAGGGGAACATTATTCCTTAGACTACTTCCTGCTGATTAGGGACATCACGTTCCTGGGGGCAAGTGTGATCTTTGCTGTTATGATATCTAATTTATTTTTCTTGCTGTTTCTTCTTTGCCAAGACTCCTTAACAAACAGTAACCAGCAACCAACCACCAACCAAGAACCTACCACTAGCACCAACGGTCCTGCCTCTTGGGGTCCGAGCATTTAGAGGATTTTTCTCTGAAAAGTCCTCAGAATTCCAAATGTCACACGGTTGCAGAAACTGTCTGTCGTTGTTAAAATCACACCCCTGCTAGAACATGAGGCAAATCATAGCTGCTGTAGACAATCTGAAGCAGCCCCATATCCCACACCTGGGATCAAAACAAAAATATGTTTCCATATCTGTGTTTTTTAAAGAAACTCAAATGGCAAATCTGTCACTACGGGCATGACACATGGCACAGCAGCTATACCACTGACTAGCTCTGACCTTATGTAAATCATATAGCCTGCTTGGTCTATCTCTTCAACAGTATTATGGATCAGAACCTGCATCCCACAGTAGCTCAGAGGACCACCTAGCTAATGCAGAGCCCTGACAAACATGATCAGGTACACGGCAATGCCAACCAGTACTCATTATACCCAGGTCACCCGACAGCACGGTCGGGCACCCGAGGGATACTTAGTGCTACTATTGTTAACAATAAAGGCTTGAGACATTTTGTAGCTTTTGAGAGTGTATTTGAAGTGCACTAAGACTTGGGTGTTCTATGAAAAGCCATGTCAGCTCCTCTCTTCAGTGGGAAAAAAATTTGTTTTGACAGAGGACTTTTTAAATTGACTTTAAAAGATAAGGATTCTGCATTTTTCTAACCAGGGATAAAGCAATCCAAACATCAGACTGAATTAAATGACTAACAACACAATTTCTCTGAATAGCCTATAAGTATTATTAGCAATATTCAGCAGTTCATGTGTTCTGCATATTAGGTGCTCTGAGCTAGGGTTGGAGCTCAGGGCCTTGCATGACTAGAGAAGTGCTCTACTACCGAGTCCTACCCTTGACATCAACTTTGTATCAGTCTTATGACTTGGAAATATCTTTTCCCAGTTAGTGGATTACATTTTCACTTTCTTGGATAATTACAAATTAACCTTTGCTAAAATGCTTCTATAGACATCTACACCTTCAGGTTGACATTTAAGTAATTGGTGTTTTGAAAAAAATTTTTAGATATAACAATATTCCTTATAAAATTTATTTTATTGTTTTACACACAATCAAATTGTTAGATAGTTCTTTGAAAATATTATTTGCACACAAAAGAATATGACCCAAGTTCTAAGCAGTCTGTTTCTTTTGGTTCTGTTGAGGCAAGACATCCTGGGGAGCTCACTGGGTCCAATGGAGTTGGGAGCCATGGCCGCCGTCAGCCTGAGTTCTTTCTTATTTCACCCAAGAAGTCATAGGTCTGCCCCGAAAGGTCAAATGGTTTGTGAACTCCATCTGGTGACAGTAGAGCCTTCAGGGAACCCTCGTTCTCTCTGCTCTGCCTGAGGAAGTCGGCGATGGCTTTCCATCTAGCAGCCTCTGTCTCTTCCTCAGCCCACCTAAAGGGGGGCAGCAGTGTAGAATGCAGAAGAGGAAGCACGCAGTCATGGTAGACTAGGAGGAACTCGGCCTTTAGGAGCTCTTTGTCTCTCTAGGAAAACATCACCACAAAGAACTATCAATAGCCTGGCATCATTGCTCTCAAAGTACAAAATCCTGTGAGCTGTCAGCTGAAAGCCACTGAGGAGCAGGGCAGAGGAGCTGGCAGGGGTTGGATGAGCTTGGGGCTGTGAGAGGTCAAGTAGGTGGGAAAGAGTCACCGCGAGTTTAGAGTTCTAAAAACTCTGCAGAGGCTCTGTGAGAGCAGGGGTCTCCTAAGCTCCACTTAGAGTGTCACATGTTCTTCAGAACAATTTCAAACGGAGACACACACACACACCAACACACACCACACACACAACACACACACCCTACAGTGCAAAGTGGCTATGTAGACTTTAGCTGGATTATTATCTGCCAAGAGATAATTGCCTCAATGTCAAAAGAAGTGGGGAAGTGGGGCTGGGCATGGCATGGTGGTGCACACCTTTAATTCTAGCACTCAGGAGACAAGGGCAGGCAGACTCTGTGAGTTCAAGGTCAATTAGGTCTATTTAACAAGATGCTGGACAGCCAGGGTTACATATTAAGACCTTATCTACAAAAAAGAAGAGAAGTGGCAAGCACTCTGGGATCTAGAAAAAGGAGGCCCAAGCAGAGGAGACTGCTGGTGGAGGGAAGGCCCATCAGCCTGAGGCATCAGACCCTCCCCAGATAATGGAGGACCCACCTAGCCTGTGGCCAACAAGCTGGGTGGGATCTCAGAGGCACTGTAGCTGAGCACAGAGGGCTCCACACACAGCCTGCTCACATGGAGAGTGCCCAGGCACACCTCTATATGGAGCAGCTTCAGGAGCCTGAGGCCCTGCACCTCACCCACTGTGCTAGAAAAGTCTGGAACCTACAGATTGTAAAGTGCGGTGTTTCTGGTCCTGTGGAAGCTCAGGCTGACATTCTTGCTCCTGCTCTGATGTTCAGGCTTTTCTTTTTTTCTGCGGCATTTCTAGTAAACAAACACTTTCAGGTGTACCCAACCTTGTGACATTGTGACAAACTCTTGAAAACCATGTAAAAAGTTTTCAAAAGAAAATTTCTGAGAACACTCTCTAAAAGTGTTCTATGTACTGTCCCACTCTTAGGTTGGGCCACACCCACAGCTGTCCCAGGGCACACATGGCACATGGGCTGGGGTCCACCTGCAAGATCATGAAGTAGCAAACATGAGCCTGCTGTGGCCTCCGCCTCCTTTCATAAGTAAACTTTATAGAAACATTAGGGCACTGGGCTCTCACCTGTCACCTATGCTGCTTTTTCTTGATGACAGTGGCTCACTGTGGGAGAGACAATGTGCCTTACAAAACCTGTCTGAAGTCACTAGCTAGTCCTAAACAAAAAATGTCTGCAAGTCCTGGATTCCAGCACTGACATCCCACCTCACTGGTCAAGGTCAGGCTTTCGAGTTAGCCCACGCATCTGCAGCAGTGTAAACCAGTAAACGTGTAAACCAGTGTAAACCAGACCAGGCACCCACTCAGCACATCCACCACTTGGGCCAGCTCTCCTCTCCCTCTTATTGGGCTGTGTGTATGTGTGTGTGTGGTGTGTGTGTGTGTGTGTGTGTGTGTGAGAGAGAGGAGAGAGAGAGAGAGAGAGAGGAGAGAGAGAGAGACGGAGCGAGAGCTAGCTAGCTCCAGGGCTTTATAAAAACAAAGGACATTTGCAGCCAGCTGCAAGACTGGTTTAGAGACTTCTTCAGTAAGTAAAACTCAGGGATCTGAATTGCCTGGCTTATTTAGGAGACTTTTATATAAGAAGTAAACATGCTGCTTTCTTAGCTGTGTCTGTGTGAGCACAATGACACAGGTTAGCTGAGGAAGGGGTTACATCTAGGGCTGCCTCACTGAAACACAGGCCTCATTAGAACACATGGGAAATCAGTCTTGAGGTCAGTATGAAACCCAGTTACCTTCTCTGATCGCTTTAGTGTGCTTTCTTTCTCAGCCCAGGAACTCTGCAGAAGAGAACAGAAACACTATCAGTCAGTGCACTCACAAGTCCTGGCAACACCTCTGCAGCTTCACCCTGTAGTTAAAGCTATGGGCAGGGTTACAGCATCTAATGTGAAAGAGGCCACATAGTCAATGGCATCTACTGCCAGCAACCCTGAACCAGCCTGACAGGGAGGGCAGGCACATCTGCGAAGGACACCTCAGAAACTTGTGGTTATTATAGACAACTTACAAAAGAATGGGTCCAACACCCCCAATTCCATGCCAACCACACACAATGCCCAGATGCTGACACAGTCACGAGCTTCCAAGGTAAGACAGCAACAGAAACAGGAAGTCTTGCCAAGTCCTCTACGCGGCGACTCTGCCTGCCACACTGGTGACATGGATGGGACAGACAAGTCCATTTGCAAGTAAACATTTCCACAGGCTTCACAGAAGCTTCTTTAAACAGGGAAGCTAGAGGTCAAGGGATCTCACACAGAGAAGAACTGAAGACCTTGGCAAAACAAGTTCCTGGCAGTCCATAAGGCCGGTGCATTTCCCAGTCCAGGACTGGTTTTGTGTGGATTTGTGGATAACTACCTACTGGTACCTGACTCTACAGGTATCCTTCAGGCACCAACCCTTCCTGGGTAGAGCAGCCCATAGGTGCCTAAGGTCACATCATGCTGACACAGGGACCCAACGTCCCTGGAGAAAGGATGTAAATGGGCTGCCCATGAAGTGTTGGTGTGGCCAGGTTGTTTCTGCCTCCTGGAGTTGTGTTAGGGGGGAGTTCCTACCACCCTACTAACTTGCACCTACTGCCTCTAGGTTGAGAGAACCCTTCAGAGCCACAGCATTTTACAATAGTCATATGTCATATTATTAAAATACCAACCACAAAGTGAACTTAGCTGAGTAAAGCCCAGAGACTCACACACTTTATAACATAAATCTTAAAGACAATACGGCTCAATGTGAGCATTACTTAGTAACTTATCACTGTAAGACCCACCCCTTTCCGTCTGGAACAAACAGATGCCTATTTTTCCCAACTCCCTTCCAGTTAAGCAGAACACATGACTGGTTCTGGCCAATGAAATGTGAGCAGAAATATATAGGCTCTTGAGGCAGAGAGTGGAAAGCTCAAGGTCAATCCCCTACCTTTTCTTGCAAGGACAAGGGACAACAGAGAAAGCTATTCATTCCAAATGGTTCTAGGAGAGAACAGGGCCTGCCTTCACCAGCCTTCACCCTTAGGTGCTATGGGATGGAGTTACACTGGAAGGGAACCAGGAGTGAGAAACAACCCTTGTTTTAAAGACACCCTGCCCGAGGCTTCTTCTCAGACCTGCCTGCCCCGTGAGGCCTGACTGCTTTCTTGACCTCTGACCTGGAAAGCACTGCAGACCCTCTTCTAGCTCCCTCCTCCCCCATCTGCCATGATCTTCAGTTTGCTGATCCTGAGGTTTTGTTTCTCAGGCTCCAAGATGAAAATATGCTTGTTCTGTTGTTCCAGGTCCCTCTGACATATAGCAGGCAAACGCTTTTCAACCAGAGAAGCCCACTGTTCTAAAGGCTGTGCCATGAGATGGGATTATAACTGGACCACGAATTTCCTTATGAGTCCAGCTGTGTTTTCCAAGAAAGCTGTCTGAGAACACTGGGCACTTAGCTTACTTCATGTATGAAACACAATAAAATTGTCCTCAAGTTTCCTTCTGGGTCTGCTTTAAAATCCTTTTACCTATAAGACAAGAAATCCTGTACAAGGGAACCTATGCCTCCCTGTCTCATGACAGCATGATTACTCTTGTAGCAAGAAGTTCAGCTGACATGGTCACAGTCTTGGACATGTGGCGCTGTGTCTACACTGCCAGAAGAATCCTCTCCCAGGGAAACTTCCTGGTCACAGTCAATCCCTGCCTTCCTGGCGCTCCACCTGCAGCCTCTGACTGTGGCCATCTTTGGTCCCTCACATATATCATACCAAATTGGATCTGATCTGCTTCACAAGGTTTCTGCTGATCCCTCCCAACCTGTGACAGCATCCCTGTCAGCAGTTAGGCTGCGGCCTCACCTTTCGTTAGGTCCTCCTCACCTGAGGATCTTTAATGAGACAGAGTTCTGACTGTCATTTGCTGCCTTCATTAAACCTTTGAGGTCCCCAGAATGAACTTGGCCATGGTACTCACCGTGTCATCCACATATACGTCTGCCACGTTCACAAAGATTTTCTCTTTGTTGACCCCAATGTTTCAGGTTGAGACATGTTAAAATAGTGACTTTGGAAATTTAAATACAGCTGAAAAGATTTCAAACTGTTCACTTTACTATCCAGTTGCTATTTCAGACAGCACAATATGCTAAATTAAGCTAAAGATGGTACGTATGCCCCAACTCTCCTGAAAGCTTGGCTGACTTATCCAGTGGACTGCTCTGGAGTTTCACTTAGAGTATCACCCTCTTGGGCACCTTACATGGAGGAATATAACAGGCAAGAAAAGTACAATGTTCAACTCACAGTCCCCTGCACTGCAGCAGGGAAGGCAATAGTCACCATGCTTGGAAGGATGAGGCCGGTAAGCTAGGCAATGAACAGGGACAGGTTCCCATGATGGTACGTGCTACCCACCCTGAGAGCATCCATCACGTCCGGCTGCTCCAGGAGCAGGGGAAGGTGGCCAGCACGGGATGACTAATTAAATCTGAAACACAACAGGAAGAATTCAAACTTCATTTCTATTTACTGTTGATCTCAGTATTACCTATTCAGGTTAAAATTATTTCACCAATTATTTGCTGATAACACTTTTTATACACTTTGGCCTCCAAGAGAGTTCAGAGACTTGAAGCTGTCCCTTTTAGTATCTGTGTCTCTACCTCTTATCCTAGGAAGTTCTGGAATGAGGTTTCCGATGAGGGTGGCCGTACTGGATCTTCTGTACAAGACAGTGGAAGAACTGGAAGGGCAGTCTGAATTCCTGGTATCAAGCCCTTCTACAAAGACATCTAAATCCACTCAAGAGTCATGGGCAGCACTCTTGGCCTGATTCCTCTCAATACCATCACAATGCAACGCACTAACTTTGGAAAAGACACATTCAAACAGTAGCATTTGTGTCTGAAATGTCAAGTGCAACATATTCTACCATAATGTGCCTTAGTAGAGAGCCATCTAGAACAGCCTCCTTGCCTCTAGGAACAGCCAGAAGCCTGCCAGTGAGCGCTGGTGCTGGTGAAGGTTCCTAGTTGTTAAATCCAAGGGCAGCTGATAGCTAAAGCTCAAGTGTCACTTCCCGGCATGACAAGTGTGTCTTTGGGTGTTTCTGTGCAGCTTCAGACTTTGCTCTCGTACATTAAGGGGTGAGACTCAGAATATAGAGTCTGTTCTCACTAGGAACATGAGTCAGCTCTTCTTGGTGCACGGTCCCTTCATTTTCTTTATGATCACTTATTTTAAAAAGCTAGCGGAGCCGGGCGGTGGTGGTGCACGCCTTTAATCCCAGCACTTGGGAGGCAGAGGCAGGCAGATTTCTGAGTTCGAGGCCAGCCTGGTCTACAGAGTGAGTTCCAGGACAGCCAGGGCTACACAGAGAAACCCTGTCTCAAAAAACCAAAACAACAAACAAACAAACAAACAAACAAAAAAAAAAGCTAGCAGGCTTCTTCATGTCATTTTGTTTTAAAGCTTGGTTACTCCATTAGGTTGGGTACAACCGAACCTTTCCCATTCACCACACAATGGCACAACGTCATATACCCAGCAGGCAGTGGGTATCTGGATACTTACTGATTTCTAGGGTTCAAGTGATACACACAGAATTAAGATGTTCACTTTAGAGCCAGACTCTTAGAGCACATGCACCCTTCTTGGGAAGTTCATCCATGTATGACAGCTCACATATTTTTTAAATTATTTTTTAATATTTCACTTGGAAAAAACTTTTGAACTCAAAACAAATGACAAGGACTGGGAAGATAGCTGAATGGTTAAAGTGCACACTATACAAATATGAGGACTGAAGTTTGGATAACCCAGGAACCCAGGCAAATGCCAGTTGGGTACAGCGACCTATATATATTCTAGTACAGAGGGTGGATCCTAGAGCTAGCCAGTCAAGCTGGATGGGAGAGCTCTGGGTTCAACTGAGTGGCCCTCCCTCAGTGAATAAGGCAGAGAGTAAGGAATGAAGGCACCTAGCACTAAGCTTGGACCTCCACATATAGGTACATTTGTGTCACATGAACTCATACATATACATACCAATTAAAGAGAAACCCGAAGAATAAAAATAGTGCATAGAAACTAGAGCACTACTGGATTTCGTGACGTGTAACTGACCCACGGGCACATGTCATTATGGTAAGAACAGCTATTTTGGATGACTGGTTTCTACATGGATGGAAAAGAGGAGGCTGAGTGTGTGGGAATGAACTAACCATGTGTGAGCTCACGAAGCTGCTCCTAAGTCATGTGTCCACCCCAATGCTATTTAGTGGTCTTAGTCCATAGGCCAGGGGATACAGCCTGGCACAGAACACATACCTTCAAGGGTTTGCAGCACCGACACACAGGAAATACTCCAAACTTACCAGCACTTTGCAGGCTTGTCCTGTCTCTCAGGAGCACATCTCCAAGAATTTGTCGGTAAAATATCAGTAAGTGAGCAGAGCACATGCTCCCCACCAGGGTTTCTGGCAGCAGACTAACAGGGGAGGAAAGACAGTCATCAAACAGACCCTTCCAACCCAACCTACTGGGTTTTTTCTTCTGTGTAGTACTTGAATGAACAAGTTTTACTTTATTATTGGGGGAACGAAAAGAGTTTACAGTTTAAAGGAAAACTTATACCACAACTTGTCACATTAAACCAGAGATAACTAGTCTCCCTTAAACCAGAGATAACTAGTCTCCTCAGATTTACATTTTTAAATCTCAGCACTGTGTTGTAAGCTTGTGCTTCCGTGCTAGTGCACACACCCATACTAAGTGTCAAATTAAGGAAAGTCATTAATGACTGTTCTGGAAAGTGACTAGTGAGCTACAAGTTTGAACAAAAGCATGTGGCTGCCAAGCCTGATGTGGTGGAAGAGGAAGAAATGCCAGTTCAGACTGTTCATGGGCTGGGTGGGACACAGGAGGTGTGACAGACTGGAACTGAATCCTGACTTTGCTACTTCCTAGCAGTCAGACTAGGGATTAATTAATCACTCTTGGTGTACTTTTGTTTTCTTATTTGTAGGGTGCCAAGCCTAGCACCTGAATTTCAGGTTACTGAAAGGATTAAAATGAAGCAGCTGTAGAATTTAATACATGTCTAGTATATAGCAAGGGCTCAAAAAATAATTTAATATTGAAGTTAAGATGTTTTCAGTTTAAAATAGATTATTATAACTTTGGGGTGGCATATGTAATCTCCATGGCAAACACACACATACACACAGTGTGCACAAACAAATATGCATGTGATTTATAGATTATACAAAATGGAAACAGAAAGGAAATCAAGTGTTAATGGCAAAACAAAACAAAACAAAACAAAACAAAAGAAATAGGAAGGAAAACAATATGGAAGAAAATGAAAAACAAAGCTACAAGACATACAGAAAAAAAGTAACAAATGCCAAAATGGTGGTACTCCCATGGGCAACTACATTAAATGTAAGTGGATCAAAACTCCCCAGTCAAAATATATAGATTGGAAGAAAGAATTTAAAAGGATAAATCCAACTATATAAGAGTCTTGCTTTAGACGCAGGACAAACATATTTCAAAGGTTACAAAGGTGGCTTCAATTTTTATACTTAATCCCTTATTTTAATATCTAGTCAATTTTAGAAGGGAAAATGATCACACTGGTAAACTTCAGGCTTCCAGCTGACTGGAAGACGAGATGAATGAGGCCATTAGACTGGAGTGAAGGAGCCAAGGAGTCCACGGGTAACTAGCTTACAGAATGGAGATGAACATCCCTGACCACCGCCTGCCCCTGCAATTCTAGGCTGTCTTGCCTAGTCAGATGCACTATTTGGCTCACTGAGCACATAAAAATCCTGATTTGGTATAAATTCAAGGTAGATTTCACGATTGACTATTGAGGAGCATTTATGGTGCCCTGATGCCACCATGCCCTCTGAGGTCATGCTGTGACTCCTAAGGGTAGTCTGCGTCTGGCTGTGGACTCTGTGGCACTGCTCGGAGGTATGCCAAGTACAGGCTCATGCTGAAATCTGTCACTGATTTTGCCAGGGGAAGGGGTGGAACCTTCCTCCCTTGTATCTGCCCCTTTTTCCTACAGATCTGCCTGCTCCATCTTCTGGAAGGCGTGGGCGCTCCTTCAGGGTGGGTACTCCTTTCCTTCCACCTCCCTACTACATGAGGCAATGGTATTTCACTTTGTTTCTTAGAAATTGTCTAATTTTTTTCCAACTCTAAGATGACCAGAAAGTTCTTAAGCTACTAAAGGCTGAGCTGAAGAAGTAAAAAAATACTTTACTCCAATTTCACCTGAGGATCAGCAAACCAGGAACAGAAGGGTGTAATGAATGGGTCCCAGCAGTAACAGTCTTACTGCATTTTTAACAAGAGTAAAATGTAAGTAAAAGAGAAAAAGGTGTGGAAATGTGATAAAGGAAAATAACTGTAGGAACTTACAGACCATTGCTCTAGGCAAATGTTTCCTTTCATTCAGAACCCAAAGGGCCTGAACTTGAGCTCTGTCTCCTTAGGGTCTCAGAAGTGTGCCTTTGGTCAAATCAAGTCAGATTAAGTCCCTTTGGAAAATGGCTCTAGGTGTATGTTGGGGGTGCATGTTGGAGTAGGTGTGGCCTTGTTGGAGGAAGTGTGTCACTATGGGAGTGGGCTTTGGGACCCTCTTCCAGGCTGCCTGGAAGACAGTCTTCTCCTGTTTGCCTCCCGAAGATGTAGAACTCTCAGCTCCTCTAGCACCGTGTCTGCCTGGATGCTGCCATGCTTCCTGCCCTGATGATGGACTGAAACTCAGAACCAGTAAGCCAGACCCAATTAAATGTTTGCCTTTATAAGAGTTGCCTTGGTCATGATGCCTCTTTATAGCAATGGAAACCCTAACTAAGACAGGGACTAAAAGAAAAGGACACATAGCAGACAGGCAGGAGAGGGTGGGGACAGTGGGAGTGAAGTCCTAGATAAGCACAAGAGGACACAAGCAGGAAGATCTCTACTTAGAAATTATGACACACATCTATTTCTGTGCCTACTGTGAGCTGCATTTAACACATACCTCACTGATCCTGAAGTCAGGGGGACAGAGACTAAGGACTTTTGGCCATGACCCTACAACACAGGGCAGTGTTCATAGTTTCAGATAGATGGCCAGTTTGATCTTGAGGCAGTGGAGAGTTATCTGAGAAGCAGTATTTGAGCCAAGCAAGCAGCATAAAGAGCTGTCCCTGACAGCCGCTTGGGAGCCCTGCAGGCCTGGCCACAGGAAAGCAGTGGGGCAGCACAGTAACAGGAGACTGAGGACAGGACTGGCTTTCTCTTACAAAGGCTGCTACTGTGAGGCTCCTGTTCTCCACTCCATGAAAAGGAACATGTTTTCAAGGGAAGATTGGCCAAAAGGAGGGAGGGTATATTAGAGGCTTTATGAATATCTCAGGGATTAAAAAAAAAAAAAGGCAAGAGTAAACAGTGTTCACGAACACATTATTAATGGCTGCTGACAGACTGGGAAGTATACTTTACACTTCAGCACAACCTGGACTGCAACAGTCATGTTCCAAGGGGCAGACCAAGCCTTCTTTCACTTCTGTGCTTCATTTAAAAATTTTAAATTATATTATTCACTTGTGTAGTGGGGACAGGGAACAGAAGAAAACTTTTAGGAGTTGGTTTTCTCCTTCTACCACATGGACCCTGGGGATCAAACTCAGAGGGTCAGGCAAGCACCTTTATCCGCTGAGCCATCTCGCTGGCAACTCTTCCCTACTTCCTGATGACTGGTGAGCCAGGCCCTGGCAGGGCAGGCCTCTGCAGCAGGCTCTGCCCTGTATACCTTCCTCCCCTTCCCTGACTCCCTGTGTGCCCCATGGTCATATCCCTCAACCCTTCAAGGCCTATTTAAAGACAATGTCTGATTTTACCAGACATGCTCATTTGAACAAATCCTGGAATCACATTTACATTTATCTATGCATAAAATAATTATACACATAGAGAATAGCACTAGGCTTCTATGTGTGTCACACACAAATATGAGTAAGTGTTCTTATATGCTTCCTTTCATTAAATCCTATCACAGCTTTACAGGGTTGACACTGTTTTCAAGTTTGAGACCACAGGGCACTGGGTGAGGTGCTGGTAGATCTGAGATGTCACTCATGTAGACTCAACCTTACTGAGGAAATTGAACATTTCCGAAAATTTAGAACGGTCCACCCCTCTCCCCAAGGCAATATCAGCGCTGTCAAGAATGTACAGTAACTGACACTTTCCTGCTTTGTTAGTGACAGGGTAAATGGCACAGTCATACGGACAACAGTCTGGCAGCATCTTATCAAGTTAAAGTAATGCCCTATAAGCTTGCAATTTCATTCTCAGGTATTTTTACCCATAAGAAATGCAGACATATGTATTGTGCACAAATATTATATGCAAATATTTGGAGAAGCTTAATTTCTGTCTGACCAGATCTAGAAACATTAGACAATGCATGGATAAGCCAACATGATAAGCCTATTCATCAAGTATAATGCCATCTAGAACAAAAAGGACCAAGTTACTAACAGGACCCCAGCATGGATGGGCCTCCAATGCATCTCGCTGAGTGAAAGAAACCAGACTCAAGTCTACCCAGTACCATTCATGAGGGTTTGGAAAACGTACAAGTGTTGAGGAAAAAGACATATGAGTGCTGCTTGAGGCTGGGGCTGGGGTACTCATTGCAAAGGGACATGAGAGAACTTTTTAAAGAGAGACAGAAAGAGTGGAGGGAGAGGGAGAGAGGGAGAGAGAAGAGGAGAGGGAGAGAGAGAGGAGGAGAGGGAGAGAGAGAGGAGGAGAGGGAGAGAGAGAGGAGGAGAGGGAGAGGGAATGAGGTGTTCTCCATCTTGCCTGCAGGAACTGCTACATCCACCATTATGAACATTTGTCAAGACTGAGAACTACTTGATAAAAAGGTAATTTTGCTACATGTGAGTTAGAGATTCCTAAATCTGACACAGAAAAGGTCTGTCAGCATAGGACTACACACTGGTAAGCCTCATCTATTCAAGAGAGTCTAAATTATCTAATGTGACATATATTATTTAAAAATATAGGTGTATATATGTGTGTGTCACATGGAGGCCAGAAGATGATTTGTGGATGGCTGTAAGCTGCGTGACATGCTGGAATCTAGCCCTGGTCCTCTGGAAGAGCAGCCAGTGCTGTTAACCCCTGAGCTATGCCTCTGGGCTTTATACCCCACCACTCTAGCTAACTGGAGAGGAAGTCAATCTAAGTTTTATTACTATTGCATTGCCTGTCTGGATTTTGGGCAGAGTACTCAAAGAGGCAAGAGCAACTGACAGAAGTCAAACAAGCATCCTCTTCCCACTTATCCCCGGCCCATCCCCCCAAGGTCAGGCCAGCCACTCACCTGAGCATCGCCCTTGACCTCCTGTTCAGAGATCGCAGTTTCACCAGGAGTTGAGGCTGCCTCCGTACGCTTATCATCTGACGGAAAACACTGCCCTGTGCTACAAAACATCAGGAAGATGGAGTCAGAGTTTAAGTGCTTGGGACAGCGTTCATTTAAACATACATTCAATGAGAATCTACAGCCAGTGGAGCTGGACCGTATGAAAGGCAGTGGTCACCTGCCAGCTCCTGTGAGCCTGTCTTGACATGAATGTGAATGTGTTTCCAGAGGGCACCTCACAAGCCACTGTGACAGATGCTCTGTGGCATGAAGGGAGCTGATAAAATATGCCTGGCTCCAGATGGAACCAGCAGATCCTTAGACTCCAAAGCCAGACCCCCTGCACTGGGGCACTGTGGGGCACATGGGCACAGTGGGCACTGGGGCACTGTGGGGCACTGCGGGCGTGTGGGCACTGCGGGGCACTGCGGGGCACTGTGGCATGTGAGGCACTGCGGGGCAGTGGCACTGCGGGCACTGTGGGGCACTGCATGGTGAGGATCTGGAGCACCAAGCATGACCCAGATAGTGGAGGAGTGCTGCATGTCTGCTGGCTCACACTCTATAAGGAAGGACCGTATCTGTCTTACTGCCCATGTCCCTGCTTCTCCAGGACACTGCTGGGTGGATGGTATTAAGGCACTCGGGGTTTTTGGGGGTGGCAACTTGGCATGCATTCAAAAATCTACATCCTTTGAATTAGCTTAGTCTACTCATTCTGTGTCTATCAAGTTTATGCTGGCAGTTTTATGCCAACTTGCCACAAGTTAGAGTCATTTGAGAGATAGGAACCTCAGCTGAGAAAATGTCTCCACAAGATCAAGCTGCAGGCAAGCCTGTAGTGATTAATTAGTGATTAAACCTTAATTAGTGATTGATGTGGAAGGACCCTGTGATTGTGTGGGTGTTGCCACTCCTGGGCTGGTGGCCCTGGGATTTAAAAGAAGCAGGTTGAGCAAGCCACAAGGAATAAGCCAGTAGGCAACACTCCTCCATGGCTCCTACCCTGAGCTCCTGTCTTGACTTCCTTCCATGATGGAAGACCATGTGGAAGTGTACACCAAATAAACCCTTTCCTCCCCAAGTTGCTTCTGCTCATGCTTCATTATAGCAATAGAAACCCTGACTAAGCCAGGCATCAACACAGTGTCCAACAAAAAGGAGCTGAGGCAGGGTCCCCATTCTTCACAATTCCCAACCTTAGAGTCTCAGAGGTGTCAACAAAAACAATCACTTAGATGAAAGTGGCTTAATGTTCACACTGATAGCACATGAAGGATTTCAATCCCAAGGAAAGTGTATTTTGTTAGTATGCAGCTGTGCTCTCTGATGCTCTACTGCTTGCTTCATTTACGGAAAGGAGGGCAACATGGTTCTAGCTGGCACTCAGAGGCCCATGAGTGCTGCATGTGGTTAAGATCACTGCCTGTCTTGTAGAGGACCCAGGTTCAGTTCCTAGTACCCACATGGTGGCTCACAACCAGCTGTAACTCCAATACCAGGGAATCTGACAGCTTCTTCTGACCTCCACAGGCACCAAGCATGCATGTAGTACAGAGACATACATGCGTACAAACACGTACATAAAAAACAAAGTAAGTCTTTAAAGAATTCCTATATATTAAAGGCTGATCACCAGCCTGGATAGTATGGAGGTGGTGGAACCATTTGGGGGTGGGGTCTTCAGGGACACATTCAGGCCACTGGGGCTGTGCTTACGAAGGAGATACAGGGACCCTTGCCCCTCTGTGCTGTTCCCCAGCTATTGAGGGATAAAAGGCTTCTTTACCACATGCTTTGCCATGGTTCTTTGCTAAAAGAGACCTGAAGCAATAGGGCCAACTGACCACAGACTGAACCCTATGGAAACACAGACCCAAATAAACTGTCCCTCCTTAAGCTTGCTTATGGCAGGGTCATGGTGATAAGAAGCCAGCTGACAGAGGGTCACACACAAGGGCTGTACCTCTTCTGGACACTGAAGGGTCCACTTCAACACCTTTTTCGTAAGGAGTGCCGCCATTCAAGAAGAGTTCGTATGTTCTAGAAAAGAACAGCACATGTGACAGGTCCTTGTCATGGGCCTTTGTGAACTAGACTCTGCCAGGAACACCTTTTAGCAGGAAGTTATTCATGAACATCTTACTAAACTCATGGGTAAATGAGAATCAAGGTGGTGACTCTTCCATGAGGTAGCAACTCAAAAGACAGACTCTCTCCTAAGCACAAACTGCAGGAAGTGTGGTGTCCACATGGAGAGAAGGAAGGTTCTGACATCACTGAAATGATTTGACTTTAATGATTTGTGCCAATAAGTGATACCCTTTATTTTTCAAATGTATTGAGTCACTACTTGCAATGAAGTCATTATTCAGCTGTGCCCCTTCTCTCCCTTGCTAGCTATGTGCTGTACCTCTGAGTTGCTGCCCCTGTATTCCATGTGTTTCTCTTCTGTGGAAGTGTGACTTAAATGCAGAGAGAAGGTAAAGGCTCAGTTATTCCCCACTGCCCTCGAAGAGAGGTTTCCTTGGATCCACCCACACAGCATTCCTTCACACAACACACTGGAGCAACTGAAAACAGCTGTGACTCCACTTCTGGAAAGGTGGACACAGTATGTCCTCTACTAAGTACACTATAGCCCTGAGTTATGTATAATATATTACCATTTCTATTATACTGGGTATAAAATAATTTTTAAAAAAATTATAAGAAATCAGGGTTTCCATAATGATGCAGTGATATCAAATGCCTTCTCCTCCTTGCTAGGGTGATGTCAGACAATGGGTGGCCAGACTCTTATCTCTGCCCAGTGATGAGGAGGCCATGAGGGTGTTGCCTAAAGTAATCCTCACATGAGGCTTTGCGATAGGAAGATTTAATCTCCAGATTAAAGATGAATGAACCTGAGACCTGGAGATGTTAAGGCCCCTGAAGGGTCACCCAAGAAGAGCTGGGCCCAGAGCTCTGGACAGGAAAATTTCCCACCCAGAATGTCAGTTCCGATCTGCCCCTCTGTCTGCCTCTCTGTGAGTTCACTGCTTATGTCCTTGACTTAGGTCTTTATTTTCCCCTATTTAAAACCGAGATTATCTATTTCCTTGTTAGATCTTGAGACAGGGAGGCAATCTCCTCTCTCTTGTATGTGTTACACAGGTATTGGCCCAGTCTGCTCTTGCTCTTACAGCCTCAATTTGTTTACAGTTGTTGCCACTGCAATTTCAGTGTACTGCCTGTTACGGAAGGCAGAGGATGGCAGACTCACCCTCTGCTCTCTGATTCCTGCCAGGCTCTATTTTCAGCCCAGTGAAGTGGGTGAATCCATGGGGACTATGGGCGGAATGTCTTAGCCAGCCCAGGTGAACATCTCTTAAAACATGGATTCTCTGGGTCATTTCTTTCTCACTAGGGTGAGCATGTGAACTCTTTTCCTATGCTCCCTCAAACTTTAAGATCAAAATGAGAATCCCTCTTCCCAAAACTTGTTGAACTATTAACAGAACACTCCTGAGGTAGACAGTCCCTAGGGATTTTCTACAAGTCACTCCCTTGTAAGAAATAGTGGGCTCACTTACTTTGCTGGAATAGGAACTCCACCGGCATCGAAAAGCTTAAGAAACACCCAGCCACAGCTTAGCTCTCCTCTCTCACCAGTTGACTGTGAAATAAAAGAACACATGGAGCAGTGCTTGAGCTAGCCACTCATGAGCACACACCACGTCCTCACATTCTAAGCAACCAGCTGCCCTCAAAGAAAAGAAGATGCCTCATGCCAGGACTCCATTTTACTTGTAGGTCAGGAGTTAAAAGTGGTACTTCAAATGACAACTCTGCTTTATTAAACCCCATCCTGAGGTAACTGTTGCCACTGGGTCTTTAGTGTTATTCAGTTTTGGAAGAGTGTCAAATAACAGGATACTACATGGCATTTTGAAGCTTTGTTTTACAAGGGAATGGACTACAGGAATCAATAACTCAAGGTTCCCTTTCCTCAGCTTCCCTGACAATTGCCAGGCATCAGTGGGGCTCACCTGTCTCCTCATGTCCTACCCATCTATCTTGAAGATGTACAGGTTCACGCAGTAAATTAATGTGATCTTCCTGTGACAGCTCTCTGTGTAGCTGCGAGGCCAAGTTTATATGCTACATGGGTCAAGCTGGGATCAGAATATGGACATGTGGAATCTGGTGAGTGTGCACTCAGTGGGTTCAGTGCTTCTCTGACAAGCATTAAAGCACTCTTCTGATGTTCCCTTGCCCTTCTCTCAGGTCCCTGAACAAGAATTGTGACGTACAAAGTTAAGTGGCCTCAGCTCTAGGAGGACAGAATGCCCTCAGGACTTTTTAATTACCTCTGGGAAGTCCCAGCCTTTCTTTATGAGATTTTATTCTATAAAAGCAACTGGAGTTCAGTGATGCTATAAATGCCAACAAAACCCTTCCGCCTTAACTAACACTTAGCATTAGCTCACACAAAGGAGAACCGGGGTGGAAAAATGGCTCAGCGAGACAAGGCGCTTGCTGCCAAACCTGACAACCTGAGTTCAATGCTTGGGACCACACAGTGAAAGGAGAGAGTATTCCTACCATACTGTACCCACCCACAAATAAAATGTAATACTTTTTTTTTTTAAATGAGAGTCAGTATCAATCTGGTTCCTTCACAGTTCAATATGAACACAGAAATCCTTCCTTGTTAAGTGTGAATTTCCCCTAAAGCCATGTGTGTTTGAATACTTGGTCTCCAGTTGGTATACTGTTTGGAATTTTGGTTGCAGAACGTTAGGGGTGGAGCCTGCTGGAGAAGTGGGTCACTGGGGGCAGGGCCTTGAGGTTACAGTCCAGTCCCACTTGTTCACTGCCTCCCTCTTACTGCTGCTGCACTGAGCCTAGGCCTCCCTCTGCTGCCTGGCATGCTACCCTGCCATGCTGGACTGATCCCTGGAACTGGGAGTCACAATAAACTCTTCCCCAAGCCGTTTCTGTCAGGGCGTTTTACCAGAACAACACAAATATAGCTAACACAGCTTCTACCACTCTGCTTGTAACTCAGGTACAAATCTAACTGTTCCCTTCTGATGCATTAGACAGTTTGTCTTTCAGTTTTGACATACATTGCGAATGTAAGAAATTCCAAGTTCAAATAATATCCCGAGGTCTGGTGTTGAAGAATTGGACCTGATAAAACAGTCACCATCGAGCAAGCATGGCAAGATGCCGGTGACCTAGAAAGATAAGGAAGCCAAAGTTACTGACAGTTCACAGATGTCCATGCACATGTAAATTCTCACATAACTAGAGCATGTGATGTGCTCAGCTTCATTCAAGAAAAGCACTCATATTTATTCCTCCCAGTAGCTCATCCTCACATCCTGGGAAAACAGGAAATCCTACTTTTAATCGCTGCATATTGCTAGAGATGAGTGGGTAAACTGTGAAGGTCTGAGGCAAAGGACAAGCAGTGTTCACTAGAGGCAGGTGTGAGGAAACAAAGGGCTTTGAGGAGCTGTGCCACAGAGCAATGAGGGCACAAGTCAGTCACCTCAAGTGAGGTGGCTGAACCTCCAGCAGAGCCTGTGCCCTCTCCCTGACCTGTCTTGTGCTAAGACCTGATGCAGCAGGAGGAAGGGAACTGAAGGGCTTCTAGGATGCAGTGGAACAAAGGCTTAGCTGTGGGAGGGAGGTAAAAGCTGAAGCCATGAGTCCTTGGAGTAGGAAAAAGCAAACCACAAACAATACAGGTCAAAAGAACACGAAGACTCCCTTGACTCACTAGCGTTTGTGTGAAACTGACTCCGGGCTTGAAGCCCTAACCTCACCGCAGCCTCAACGGGATCTGGGTGTAACACACCAGTCCCTGAGGCGTTGCCTTTGATTTCTATCTGAGGGAAATACCAGAGTGCCATTAGCACAGCTGGAAGATTTCATTTAGAAAAACCAAGGCTGTGGTCACAGCTTCAGTGAGTCAGGGGCCTGAGGGACTCTTGCCAAAAATAATCAAGGCTATGAAGATTTCCTTTGGCCCTATTCACTGAATGTTCTACGCAGCACACTCTGGAAGCCTTGGATCCACCTCACACTTCACAGGGGAAGGCGCTCCCTCAGCAGGTGCCTTACCTGAGGAGAAAAGCTCCATGTTTTTGGCTTTTTAGGCTGCCACACGGCTCGGACTGTATGAATATTACTCAGGACCTGAAATGACATTTTTTTTCATTTGAAACCACATGTAGGGGCCTATGAAACACTGCACCTCTGAGTCCCAAGCCACCAACAATGGCTCTGTGTGTGTGTGGTGTGTGTGCGTGTGTAGGGTGATGTATATAGGACAAAGAAAATGGAAGAACAAAAGATTAGAAGGGAAAAAAACCCAGGCTGAGGGTGGGGAGTCTAGCACAGAGCGCGTGTTTAGCACATTGAGGCCGTGGTGTCCAGTGCAGAGCCTGTGTTTAGCACATGTGAGGCCCTGAGCTCCAACTCTACCCACAAGAGAAAATCAGTAAAAATACAGCATCCAGCTGAAGCCCCAGGCTCCTTTCCAGCATCCCTGCTTCCTGGGGCTCTGCAGCCTTTGGTGAACTTCTCAGAGAACTGGGCTGTGTGGGGAGGCTGTCTCTACCAGCGACATGTCCATATTTAGTTCTGACAGCAGTGCTTCTTATTTGTGACAGTCTTAATTTATTGTGGGCATTCCTACTAGATACACTTATAACATAATCTGCTGCAATCCAGTTTCATGAGTTAATGGCTAGGATTGTTGTTTATGTTCTATTTGACTCATCTTCTGTCCCTCTTCCTTCTCAGATCTCTGAGTTGTTCCTGATCTTAAGGAAAATGGTGGATATTTTCCTGTTGAGTCTGGTGATACTGCACTGAACTTTCTTACATGTTGTTTCATGCATGTTTCTATGTTCATCTGGTCGTTTTTCTTTGTGCTGTCAATATGATAGATTACAATGATTGCTTGTTGAGTGTTAAATGTTAGCTGCACAACTGTACACATCTGAATTCTTGGATGAAAGTCTCCTGGCTGTACAATGGTGTCTGTTCTACCCACCTAGGCTCAGTCTGAGTATTGGATTAGAATTTCAGTTCTATAGCCATGAAGGAACTGGTCATATAATCTCTTTCTTTTTATGTAACGCTTTGGCATCATGTCTTTCCTGGTTTCATGAGATGAAGCATTTTCTTCATATGTGTTCTATACAAGAAGTTCATATGAGATTGGTTCTAAAACTTTTTATGCTGGGAGTAAGTCATTAGTGAAGCCATGCAGGCCTAGAGTATTCCCTAGAGAAAGATTTCGTATTAGGCTTTATTTCATTCACAGACATTACCATTTTTACTTTAGTTTCATTAAACTATAGTTTCCCAAGAAACATTTTCATCAGTATTGCGAAATCTGCTGGCATAGAATTGACTGTGAGATCCCATATTGCCTGCTAATGTCTGAAGGGTCTATGTTAATGTCCTGAATGTCTATTCAGATATTGGTAATTTGTCTTGTTTTCTCTTTAAAAACAATTTCTTCAGCTGGCCATGGTAGTGCACGCCTTTAATCCAAGCACTTGGGAGGCAGAGGCAAACAGATCTCTGTGAGTTCCAGGCCAGCCTGGTGTACAAAGCAAGTCCAGGACAGCCAAGGCTACACAGAAAAACCTTGTCTCAAAGGACACAAACAAAAAAACAGAAAAAATAAAAAAGTTTCCAGGAAACCCCAACCCAACCCAAACCAAAAACCCAGCTTCTTCATAAGTTTTACCATGTATCTTTCAATTTATTCTTAAAAAAAAAAACCACTTTTTAATGTTTTCTGTTTATCTTTTCTCCTATTTTATTAATTTCTGTAATTTCATCTTTTTGAGTCTTTCAGGCTTACTTCACTTTTCTATGCCCAGGTTTTTAAGTTGGTAGCTTGGACAACTGACTTTGAGTCTTTTTATTCTTTCTAGTATTTGAGTTAAAGCTACAAATGTCTGTCCAGGCACTAAGAATCTTTTCATAAAAGATGTTTGTTTTAAAAAAATTCATTCCTCTTGACTTTTGTTTGGTAATGGTGAGGAGCAGCCTCTCGACTCAGGGAGGAGTAGAGTAGGAAGCTTCGTATAGACATGCAGTACTTTGCTTTCTTAGTTAAGGTGGTGGTTATACGTGTATATATTGTCAAAATGTAGTGTTCTACTTGGGTCCCAGGCTGAGAATAACAGCAAGAGATAAGCTTTAGAACCTTGGATACTTATCTGTGATGTAACAATATCATACTCACCATCAAAGAACCAGGAGTTAAACCTACTTAGTCAGAAACAGTGTGGGGTGTACCACCTATTTATATTCCTATATATGTGTGGTGTGGGTACAGTATGATATGTGTGTATGGAGGGAGAGAGGGAGGGAAGGGAAGGAGGGGGGAACCATACTGGGGCACCTTGACTCAGTTCTTATGGATTTAGCTCCTACCTTGCTGCCATCAAACAGGCAGAGGCGGATGTGTCTGCTGAGGACCTGTATGCTTGTTCCTGGGAGAGGAATCATTTTACAGCTCCATAGAGTCAGAATCAATGAAACACGACTAGGTCTTGACATGATCTGAAAGGAAAATTAAGCACAAAATTTATTTTATTTATTATTTAAAACAATCCATTTCTAAACCATTTTTTCTTACACAAATACAGCTTAGGCAAACAAACGTACAGCTGGTTGTAGCATTCACTCTGGAAATCTCAGCACTTAGGAGGTGAAGGCAGAAGGACTAGAAATTCAGGGTCAACCTGGGCTACATGAGACCTGTTTAAAAAAAAAAAAAAACAAAAAAAACCCAAACAAACAAAAACAAGCAAACAGGGTGGTGCTGGAGAGATGGCTCAGCAGTTAAGAGCACTGACTGCTCTTCCAGAGGTGCAGAGTCAATTTCCAGCAACCATATAGTGGTTCACAACCATCTGTAATGGGATCTGATGCCCTCTTCTGGTGTGTCTAAAGACAGCTACAGTGTATTCATATACACAAAATAAATACACAATTCTTTAAGGAAAAAAATAACAAGCAAGCAAAAAATAAAAAGAAGACATATAGACTAAAAAAAAAACAAAACCCAAGAATTTTACACAAGCATATATGTACAACATAGTTTTGGTGACGTTCACTTAAAATCAAAATCAGTCATCTGAGGTAGATTTTCATAGAGCTACATTTGAAAGTTGCAATTTTTTCCTTAATTACTTATAAACTGAAATGAAAAGGACATACAGGACTCACAGGTTAGAATATCTCTGAGTCCTTCTGTAAGATGTGTGTGGGCATGAACGGGCGCCACAGTGTAGCACCGGGACAAGGCATTAGTGTCCAGGTTCCTGCCCTGAGTGCCCTAAGTGACCCAGTGGGTCTTGAGAGTGGTAAGAAGAAATAAGTCTCCTCCTCCCCAAGCTGCTTTTGTTCATGGTGTTTTATCACAGCACCAAAAACCTCAAGTGTGACCACCTCTCTCTGAAGCTATAAAACTAAACAACCGCTAGGATGGGGGAGGCCTGTTGGGAGTAGTTGCCTATGAATTCCAGAGTGTGTGTGTGTATGTGTGTGCGCACGCGCTTGTGCTTATCTTTGCTAAGCCACCACCCATGCTGAGGGGTGCTTTTCAGTGACATAGCTACACAAGTCACTCTTGTAAGTGATCCCACAGATGGACTGGTTCACAGTGGACTTCATGGAATCATTTCTTTGGTCTGTCATGGCCCTCTCTATCTGGGGTGATTCCAAATATCTCCCCAGTAAAGTCATATAACAGGGACACTTCAACAAACTGTAGCATTAAAAATTTATTGAGTTCTTAAATGTTCTTTAGCCAATTCCCACGATAACTCTTTGTTGAAACAATTATTGTTATTATTAATAATCCCATTTTTACATATGAAAAACTGAGGTAAAGATAGAAGACTGGAGAGATGGTTCAGTGGTTAAGGCACTGGCTGATCTTCTAGACATCTGGGGTTAGATTCTCAGCACCCACATGGTGGCTCACAACTATCTGTAACTCCAGTTCCAGAGGAATCAACTCCCTCTTCTGGCTTCTGCAAGTACCAGGCACATGTGATACACAGACATACATGCAGTCAAAACACACACACACACAACACAACACCACACACACACATTTTTCTTCATGAAAAAATTGACAGGGGTCTGGAGAGATGGTTCAGCGATTAAGAACACTGCTCTTCCAGAGGTCCTGAGTTCAATTCCCAGCAACCACATGGTAGCTCACAATCATATGTAATAGGATCGGATGCCCTCTTCTGGTGTGTCTGAAGACAGTTACAGTGTACTCATATATAAAATAAAACAAATGAATCTTTTTTAAAAAAAATGGCAGGATAATTGGAGTTACATAGTAAGACCTTGTCTCAAAAAAAAAATAATGTTTAATATATAAAGTTATGATTATTTCTTTTGTAGTGAAAAAAAAAAAAACAAGAAAAAAGGAAGATAAAGTTGAGGCACAAAGTTTCAAATTATAAAATATCTTCCAGAAATACAGAGTGTGTTCTCTGCAATGCATTGTCAATTTGCTTGCTATTTACACACTTGCCACAGGAGACGCTGGACACTTCCATATGACCAACAGTAAGTCCACTTACCGTGCCTGCCTTGGCATCCCACATTAGATCTCTGAAGGCCAGCTGTGACGTTGTGAGCTCTGGCTGCAAGAAGTAGCTTGCTCGAAACTGGTTCCCTGCTGAAACAATGCTCTTTTTATTTTCTTACAAAAAGAGACCTGAAATTCAAAACCCTAAATCCATACTGCTACATGACAAGCTCAGCAAAAGGTTTTTGAAAAGCCATGCACTCACCAAGAACTCAGTTCCTGAGACAGATGTACCTATATATGTTTGTATATTAAAACAAAACACAAAACTTAAGGATATAAAGATCACCGTAGTTGGGTATATTAGCATACCTTTAATCCCAGCACTCAGGAGGCAGAGGCAGGCAGGTCTCTGAGTTTGAAGCCAGCCTGGACAATTCCTGCACACTCCCCCCTGCCCCCTATAAAAAAGTAAAAATCACTTCAAGGCAGCTTAAAGAGAATTCTAAAGATTCAGACAAAAAAAGGTGCTTTGTGATAATGATGTTGTATTCAAATGCTTGTGTAAAATGTAAGAAATCTGTAATCACTTTTTAAGATTTGAGGGAAAATTACATATCTAGTTTCACTTTTAAAAAAATTTTTTAAAAGACAATGTCTCCCCTAACTCTCTCTATAGCCAAGGATGACTTGAACTTCTGGCCCTTTTGTTTCTGCCTCCCACACACTGGGATCACAGGCCTACAACCACGGAGTGTTTATTATAGAGAGCACTACTTATTCAAGAAACAGTTTTGGAGCCCTTGCTCTGTGCCAAATGTTATGCCCTTAAAGCCACAGGGTTAGGTCTCCTGGTAACACTGATAGGGCAAGTACCAGAAGGAGGAAGGCTGGAAGAGGTTTACTATAGATACAGGAAAGGACAAGTTAATAAGAAGTCATGTTTGTGCAACTAGGAAAGAAGCTGGGAGCCAGAGCATGGTCTGGCCTCCAAGCAGGGCCTGGCCTCCCTCACTGCAACAGGAAGGCAAGAAGGATGAGGAAAAGATGAGCTCTCAGGAAGGCAAGGTTCAGGGCTGAGGAGACAGATCAGCTAAGCACTTGCCATGTGAGCTTGAGGACCTTAGCTCTATCCCTCAGAACCTAGGCAAACAGCCAAGAGCAGTGCAGTGACACGCAACTGTGGTCCTGGTGCTGGGCACAGAAGCAGGGGATCCCTGGGGCTTGTGCCTAGCAAGCCTAGCCATATTGAGGGGACCTTGCCTCAAAAAATATGGTAGGGGACAGTTGAGGCAGACTCATGGTGTCAACCTCTGGCCTCAGCATATGTACACACTGAATGTCCCTCCCTCGCTCCCTCCCTTCGTCCCTCCCTTCCTCTCTTTCTCTCATACACGCACACATGCACACATGCAGGGGGTAGATTTAGTATCTTCAACTTGTTTGGAAAATTATAGAAGAATTAGCATTCAGCCTTGACTGCTGAACTACAAGAGTACAGAGACTGAAAGCCTGTGTCGTTACCTTCATCCAGCAGCTGGGAGAGCGTGGAAGGCCGGAACCCTGCAGGAATGGCTCCCATTGTGGCTAACACATCAACAGTGTTTATCTGCTGAAGAGAGGAAAATGAAATAGACTTGTTGCTCCCGTTCCTCTTCTTGTATTTGTAGTACTTCAACACTATTGCAACTGCAACCCCCAAAACAAATCATACAGACTATGAAGTAAGAAATACTGCAGTAGGGGCTGGAGAGATGGCTCAGCAGTTAAGAGCACTGACTGCTCTTCCAGAGGTCCTGAGTTCAATTCCCAGCAACCATATAGTGGCTCATAACCATCTGTAATGGGGTCTGATGCCCTCTTCTGGTGTGTCTGAAGAGAGTGACAGTGTACTTATATACATAAAATAAATAAATAAATATTTAGAAAAAACAGGGAAAAAGAAAAAGAAAAAAAGAAATACTGTGGTGCAAGCCCAGATTCCTAGAGGGTGGCACTCATCATGAACCCTGGTCTCTCATAGTAACTAGAGAATGGAGCTCTGGGTTCTAAATGAGCTGCCAAAGTGTCCCCACTTTTGACAAGGTCCACAGCACATGCCACTGAACATATAGTGCCCACTGCACCTGATAGGCACTTTAGAAGCACTGCCTACCCACTCACAGCACAGCCAGGTAACTGAGGAGGGACTCAATGGAAAGCTAGTCACTACACTGCTAGTCGGGATGATTTATGGAATTGGGAGAAATTTCAGTGTTACATAATTTCCGAGTGACAGAATATTGGGTAATTTCTTACTCTGATGTCCTTTTAAATGTTTTTTTTAAATAAATAGCTCAACTTTAATATTTCAAAATGATAGAAAATTCATGTAGGAACACAGGATAATCCCAAGCTCTCAAATCATATCACAGATGAGATTCTTGACTTCTTATACAAAAGGACATAATGAGAATGCTACTTGCATCATGGCCCAGGAAAGCATAAGATGTGCCTTATGCTCTGGACACCTTGCACCTGTTGTGATCTCTGCTGCCCTCCAGTCTCTATTCTTCCCTGAACTCAGTCTGAACTACTAAGTAACAAACCAAATGTATCTTACTTGTCAAATATATCAATATTATTAGACATAAAACTGGAGACAAAGGGAACCAACCTCTGAGATAGCTTTTCGAACAGCACTCCAGTGGGGATCAGTTCTAGGAAGACAAAGGAGCAAGGTCAGTGCAGGGACCAGTTGGACTCATTTCAACTGGGAGTCAAAAAGTGTGTAATCACCAATCAGCTCTGAAAACTAAATCGTCTTCTCAGAGGAGGCCAAGCTAGGACTAAATGCCCTAAAAGATTTACAAAATTAAAGTAGCAAAACTTGTCTCCATTTCAAGAAAGTGTTGAATTATTTATAACAGTAAAAATGAAGCCAAAAGTTTCTGAGGCTGCTGATGATTTAGTTGGTAAAATGTTTGCCACGCAAGTGTACGGACTTGAGTTCAAAACCCTAGAGCCGACATAAAAAGCTAGGCATGGTGATATGTATTTTTAACCTCAGAGTTGGTGAGGTGGAGACAGCAAGGTTTTAGGGTTCACTGCCCACCCAGCCTAGCCTGAGTAGCCAGCCCCAAGCCCAAGAGAGAACCAACATCAAAAAGCAAGGTGCACAGCTCCTGAAGTACACTATCCAAGGTTTCGCTCACACGCACACACCTGTGCATATACCCACTAACACATGCTTGAACATGCACACACAGGTTTAAGCCACCCGATGCCCTCTCACACCTCATACCTCGGCTTCACCTGGGCTCCATCTGCAGTTTCATCCACCACCTCCACGTCTTCCTCCTCCTCCTCCTCACCACCCTCCTCGCTGTCTTCACTTGATTCTAGCTTGTCTTCTTTATTATAGGGCTGAGAAATTGTGGATATACAAAGTGATGTTTAGCCAATACAAAATCAAACAAAAAAATATCAGTATTCAGCCCAGATGAGGATATTTGTATGTAAAGCTTGTAACATGTGTTTAGTAATTTCACTATTTGAAAAAAATGACAGTCAGGCATGGTAGTTCCACAGCTTGGGAACCTGAGTCAGGAGTATCATGAGTTTTAGCCTGGCCTGGGCTCCACAGCAAGATCCTGTCCAAGAAAAGAAAAAAGAAAAAAAAAATGAAGAAAGAAGAAGCAGCAGAAGGAGAAGGAAGGGGAGGACGAAGGAGGAGAAGGAGGAGGAAAAGGAGGAAGAAGAGGAGGAGGAAGAAAAAGGCAAGTTTAACTTACATACCAGTCTATGTCAGATGGAATTTAAATTGAAAATTAAGAGAAGAATCAGTAAAAGTGCTGGAAAAAATTAGTCTTGTAATGAGGATGGCCTTTTTAGAAATAATACCAAATATAAAACCAAAAGTCATAACTGGAAACACAATACTGATAAATTTAGCTAACAAAAATACACACACACACAGATGAAAGCCAACAAAAATATCAAACACAAATGTCTGAAGTGTAATCTCTTTATTAATATTATAACAGTTGTTATATTCAATAAGGAATGATATAAATAGGAAATGAGGAGTGTTAAAGTCTAAGTAGAATGTTAAGGTAACTGTTACTTGGCTAACCTGCCATTTTGTTCTGTTACTAATATTATAAGGAAATTTTCTCAAATGTTGTTTCTGTTGTTACTAGGAAACTTTCTCATGCCCAAGGTGATTACATATCCTGTTACTAGGATGATCTATGCTCTTGGAAACCAATCACAATAGAAGACGGTTAGAACTGCATTGACTAGTTAGCCACAATAAGCTTGGACCCAAACCAACCACCCAGCAGCACTTCTTGCAGTTGTGTATGAGCTTTTATGGTACTGCCTGTATAAGCTGCCCCTGGGATGGACCCTAACGTAAGAGAGACAGTTGCACCCATTTAGAATAAGACTTCCATTTTGAGTAGGGGTCGAATAAAGTTTAAGTTCCCAAGACCTCCCTGGTAACTGACACCCTACTTGGCAGAACAGACACGCATGTGGGTAACTGACATAGTGGTTGGCAAGTTATGGCATGAATTTTATACAAAGCAAATCCCCTGCCACAGCTGGATACCCCAACCAACAGGAACAGGATAAATATACAACAAAGACATGATCCTAAAGAGATGCTCCATCCCTAAGTCCTGAATGATGGAGTAACTTGGCACAGATGTTTGTAGATCTCAGGCTTAAAAGCCCTATAGTATCGACTCAACATCAAAATTCAGTCCCCAAGTCTGAACTGCAGCCCTGATCGATCAGTCCTGGGACCTAAGCTCAATAAACTATCCCTGTCTGACTGAGATTGGTGTTCTTGTGGTTTGTGAGGCGACTTCTGGACTCCAACAAGGAGTATAATAAATGCAAATAAAACCATAATGAGATTGTTTTTGGTGACCACAGCCAGCGCTGTCAAACATATAAGAAAACACTCTCAGGTAATAGCAAATTAGTAAACCAAATCAAAACCCAAGAAGGGTGTGTGGGCCATCACAGCAGTGGTTTCCTGTTCTCCAACTCTCCATCTCTGTTCTGAAAAAATTTCTGACTATACCAGGCACTGGGAAGGTGAGACAGGCAGATCCCTGGGACTTGGTAGCCTAAGTGACAACCCAATGAGAGACCTTGACTCAGAAGCTAAGGTCCCTGAAACAGCACTAACCCAGAGCACCCTTACGATGAGAGTGCTCCAGGGCTCACAAGCATGCCCTAGGGGCTGGTAGGTAAGCACAATTCCCCTACTCACTGTCTCTCTATGTCAATCCATTCACTTACCAACAAATCAGAAAGAAGCACAGCTCCATGCCTCATTACCATCAAAATGGCAACACTTTAGTCAGAAAGGCATTAATGATCAGGACTAACCTCCAAGTAGGTCCTGGGAATGAGACCCTCAACTCCTTCACCGTCCTTAGCCAGCCACCAACCATCAGGCTTTTTCTCAATTATATGGAGAATGTCCCCTTTCTTGAATGGAAACAATTAGAAATTGAACAAAAACTATAAAACTATGAACAACATTGCATTACAAATGCTTCAAAAATATCTTTTTTACAAAGGTAAAATGATCTTATTCAGTCCCAGTTAAAAGAAAAAGAATCCATAGCACTCTACTACTGACTCTTGTGACTATAAATGAACACTTCACATGACGCTAATGTTCAAGTGAGAAGCACCTCCTTACTTTGGTTTTTTTTTTTTTTGTTTTTGGTGTGTATGAATGCTTTGCCTGCATGCATGTTTATGTACCACATGAATGCCTGGTACTCATGTAGTCAGAAAGGGCTTTGGATTCCCTGGAACTGGAGTTCCAGGTGTTTGTGAGCCCACAGTGTAGGAGCTGACAACCAAACCCAGGTCCTCCATAAACACAGCACGTGCTCTTAACTGCTGAGCCATGTCTCCAGCCCCTTCACTCTCATTTTTAAGGTGCCATGCTTATGCTAACACTTGGATTATTGTATAAGATACTTTGAATTCTGCGTCTCTCTTTGGACAATATCTTTCAGAAGCAGCATGGGAATCCTGAGGAAAATCAGTTCTGTGAAATTAAAATTAAACCATATGCTGAAGCAAAAATAGTGTTTTTCCAATATATTCCAATTAACATTTTTGAATGACATTTATGCATACAGAAACATATAATCTACCATCTAGGTACGGTAGTGCATACCTTTAATTCCAGTACTAGGGAGGTAGAAGCAGGTGGATCTCTTGAGTTTGAGGCCCACCTAGTCTATAGATTGTGAGAACATGTCAAATATATATATATTTTACACACACACACACACACATATATATATACACACACACACACATACATACATATACATATGCATATGCATATGTATATATCATCTTTAACAAGCAAAGAAGTTCTACCATTGATGATATTGAGAAACAAAGTCTTTCTTAGAGTATACAATATGTCTAATATTGATGGCATTCTTCAGAACTGAAAAATAATCCTATGAACTAAAATGTAAATGTATACGTTTTATAATACATTTATATATATTATTCATTTGTTATTTAATTTTGAAAATTGATAACTACAAGGACTAAGATTAGTATATTCTTTAAAATTTTCACTCATGTTGATGACAGAAAGTCACAAATTTCCTTAAGAACCACAAGTCTCAGGCCAGGCTGACTCAGTGGGAAAGTGGTTGCCTAGCACTCATAAGGCCTGCAGTTTGCTCTCCAGCATTGAAGAAGCAATACCCTGAGGGTTTTTTGTGTGTGTGGGGAGGGTTTTGGAGGTTTTTTTTTTTTTTTTTTTTTTTTTGAGACTTAACCTCAACCATGTAACCTTAACTGACTTGAAACTCACTATGTAGACCAGGCTGGTTTTGAACTTACATCTGTCTGTCTCTGCCTCCTGAGTTCTGGGAGTAAAGGCATGAGTCCAGTGCCAGGGACTAAAGAAGTGTCTCTAATGACATGAAGCACGCCTGCTGCCACAAGCTGCAGACTCTGCTTAAGTTAAGTGATTTCATGCATATCACAATCATAAAATTTACTCTTATTAGGAGTTATCAAAACTGCAGCTATTTAAAAAAAAATAATAAGAGAGCCTCCATTTAGAAGTCATGATTAGTTTTCTAAAGATGGATTATTCCCAGGACTGTGTAACACAAGCACGCATAGCCTTTCATACTGTCAGTCGTGCAGTTACCCTGGCTATCCTGCAGACTTACTCCACCTTACCTTAAACGTCAGGTCCCCAGCCTGCTGAGCAGCAAAGTCCCCGAGAGCAATGTATGTGACAGCTTCTGCTTGTTTCGGGAGGCTTGTTCCTGCTTTCCTTCCTCATCCCCTTCTGACTCTTCTTCCTCTCCAGTTTCTTCATCTTCATCGTCCTCAGTCGTGTCATCGTCCTCCTTCTCACTGTGTGCCTCAACTCTGTGAAAAACACTTCTATCAAGAGGACTGCCTGGAGTCGCATGGGGGGAGGGCAGTTGATGGAGGGGTGGCAGTTCTATCAGGAGGATCTCCCGGAGTCACATCCTGGCACAGTGAGCGAGTGGAGAAAGCTTGTATGGACAAGAGCTGCAATCAAGAGCTGCTACGCTTTTGGAGCTGGAAGTGGAAGGAAGCAGGAAGAAAGTGTGGCTGACAATTTCTACCCTCAGGCTGAGCTCATGGGGTGGGAGGCACTGAGGGTGGAGGAGGAGGCAGCGCTCGGAGACTGTATCCAAACCCTGGAGTGGTCCCTGCGCACATTGCTCAAGCATGTTATCATGTGTAGACTGTATGGGCATGAGTTTCAATTCTGCCTCTGCCCATCCCTCCTTGAATAAACTTGGGTAGATTAGCTGGTCTGTGTGTTTGTAGTGCTGGGAATGGAACTGAAGGCAAATGTTCTACTACTGAACTATATAACCCGTCCTTGGTCAAACTGGCCTTAGCACCTAAATGTGGGGTTAGAGACATATGCCACCACACTCAGAAAGAACCGTAATTATTTCTCAAAAGAAAAGGAAAGAAACCATGACTTGTCTGCTGATCTGACCCACTGCTTAGCTGTTCTCATTTCTGCTGCTTTCTTTGTTCCCTTTCTTGGGTTTTCTTTGGTCCTTTTCTTTCTTCTTTGGCTCCTTAAGTTGGAAGCTCTAATTGATTCTCAATCTTTTTTCCAAATTACTCATTCAAATCTACGTACTTTCCCCTAATCACCACTTTGGCTATAACTCATGAGATATGTTCATTTTTTTATTCATGATATATTCTAACTGCCACTGCAATATTTTCTTTGACTCATGAGTTATATAAAAGTGTATGATTTAATTTGTAAACATTGGTGACTTCTATTTTTTTATTATTGAATTTTAATGTAATTCCAAAATTTCAAACAATATATACGACACAGATTCAATTTTAAGAAACACAGTTACAAGTATTTTGTGGCTTCTGTAGTTCATCTAATTAACAATCGATGTCATAGGTGCACTGCCCTTGAAAAGCAGCACACTGTGTCCTTGTGCACAGAGATCTATACAAGCTACACCAATGTTCTTAGTCAAGGTCGCTGAGTACCATGGATTGATTTACTGGCTCACAGGAGTGGCAACTCTGGCTTTATACATTTGAATCTGTTGCTGGGATTATATTTCCCCTACTGAACTCACTCTTCTATAAATACAAAATGTTCTCCCTTATGTAGTAAACACTTCTGACCTAGTTATCTACTGTGCCTGGTTAAAGTAACTGCCTTTACTTGGCTTTTGATAGCATTTGAATATAATATATTTTTTATCCTTTTACTTTGAAATTATCTATAATTTGTCAATAATGTATAGCTATTATAAGCAATATACATGTTTGGGTCTATAAAAAAATACAAACAAAAAAAATCCAAACTCAGACAACCTGACTTTTAAGTGGAATGCTAGTCCACTTACCTTTAACATAACTGTCAAGTGACAACATCATAGGCATGTCACCTTTAGTTTAACAAAGTGTCTCAGTGATGACATCACAGGCATGTCACCTTTAGTTTCACTTCTGTCTCATGTGCTACTTTTGTTGTTTCTCCCTTCTCTTTCTTTTAAAAAATTATTTACTGAGTAATTTTTAGCATTCCACCTTATTGTTTGTATAGTTTTCTTAGTGTATGTATTTATAATATAATCTATTATAGTCTAACTTGAATTAATAGTGTTTCATTATCAGCAAAAATAAAAGAATCTCAAGATAGTAGACTTGCACTCACCTCCTCTGTGCTGCTGCTGTGCTCTTACCACACATGGCTAATTTGCTAGTTTTAGTTTTCATGTCTGAATTTGGCTCCTTGCTAAAATTGAACGAGCATGTGCAGTGCTTGTGTGGTCAGCTGTGGGCATTTGCAAGGCAGCAGAAACTCAATTATCAATGCTTGGCTCCCCCTCAGGCTGACCACGGCAGCGCTATCTCTCCCTTTAGCTCTCCTGCAGTAAACAGATGTCCTTGCAGCAGCCGACTTAATATTATGTCTTTTGCATTTCTTGTGGGTTTGGTTGTTGTTGTTGTCGGCATATTTGCTGTTTAAATGTCTCCAAAATGGGTTACTAGAGTGCTATGAAGTGCTTCTAACTATAAGAAAGCTAAGTTTGCCTTACAGAAGTACAGGGGCTAGGTAAGACTTTTCATGTGTAAATTATGGTTCTGTTGGCTTTGGGTTAAATGTTAATGAATCAGCCCGCTCCTCTGTGTGGTGTGTGTGTGTGTGTGTGGTGTGTGTGTTATATGTCTTTAGACAGAAACACATGCAAACAATATTGTGCATTACCCTGTTGTTGAAAACATTGTGACCAGAGGCTTACAGAATTCTAAACTTGTATTTTTCCTATGTATAATTGCTCTAATTCAGTGTCCATAGCAACTTTATAAAACATAATTACTGCAAATAATAAAACGACTACTGTGATTGAGAATTTTATGTCAACTTGACACAAGCTAGAGTCATCTAGGAGGAGGAGACCTCAATTGAGAAAATGTCTCCATAAGATTGGGCGGTAGGACAGTCTGTGGGGGCATTTTCTTTATTAGTGATTGATGGGGGAAGACCCAGTCCATTGTGTGCGGGTCACCCTGGGCTGGTGGTGCTGAGTGCTATAAAAAGGCAGGCTAAGCAAACTAAGGGGAGCAAGGCAGTAGGCAGTACCCCTCCATGGCTTCTGCATCAGTTCCTGCTTCTAGGTTCCTACCTGCTTAGAGTTCCTGCCATGACTTCCTTGGGTGGACTGTGACTTAGGATATGTAAGACAAATAAACCCTTTCCTCCCCAAGCTGCTTTTGGTTATGGGTTTCATCAAAGCAATAGGACCAACTGTATATCATAAGTAACCCAAATACATATTTTGTTTCACACAATCAAATGTCTTTGAAAGGCATCTAAAATAGAAAAGCTTAGTTTTTCATAATTCTTTTTGTCTTGTTTTCGTTGTTGTTTATTTTTTGTTTTGTTTGTTTGTTTGAGACAGGGTCTCACTCTGTAGCTTTGGCTGTCCTAGACTCACTCTTGTAGACCAGGCTCACAGCGTTTGTCTGCCTTTGCCTCCTCCTGTTGGGGTTAAAGGAGTGGGCCACTGCACCCAGCTCGCATTTACTTTTAAACCAGCAGCTCTTCACTCCTTGGAAACTGGATTTCTATATGGGGTAATTTCCTTTCAGTCTGAAAGGAAAGGCAAACTATACAGACAGGTGGACAATTTTCTCAGCTTTTGTCTGTATGAAATTGCCTTTCTCTTTAGTGTTTGGAATTTGCTGCTTCTGTATGCAGAATTCTGGGGTGATGGGTATTTTCAGTCCATTCAAGAGGTTAGAGTTGTCTTTTGACTGGCATTCTTTTACTAATGTGTCAACTACATTTCAAACTGTCACTTATCTATACATGACAGCCCCCTTCCCTGGATGCTTTTAAGATTTTCTGTTTATCTTTGGTTGTCAACACTATGTCTCTGTGTATATGTGTGTGTGTGTGTGTGTGTGTGTATAAACAGTAGACTATTGTCATCATCTCTCCTTCTTCCTCCCCTCTCCATCTTTTCCTTATCCTTCTCTTTATTTTCTCTTCCTCTTCCTTTTCTCCTCCTTCCCTTTCTCCTTCTAATATATAGATTAAACTTTTGAACCAGGCCTTTGGGTCACAAATTCCTTCCTTCAGTGTGATGTGTGCTATGAATCCACTCAGTGTTTATTTACATTTTCATCTACTGTATCCCAGACTTTTGCTTTGTCCCTAGTTTTTGTTTTCCACTTAACATCCCCATAATCTCACCCAATATGTACATTTTTGTCTATAATTTGCCAGCATATTGAAAATTATTGTTTTACAGATTTTTTTTTTTAATACTCGCATTTGGTCCATTTGATTGTTTAGTCATTACTTCCCCTTTTGGTTATAAGGTGTGCTTCTATCTTTCCAGAGCTCTAGACTGCATCTGATTTGTGAAGTTCTCATCTGTTACATCACCTTACCCAGCAAGTGGCTCCACTGCAGAAGGCTCATCTGATCACCTTCTACACTAGAACTCTATGAACCTTGCTATCTCTTTCCCTTTCTCCATCTTTTCTTCCATGTTGAAATTTCTTTTCTTTTTTAGAGATTTACTTATTTTATTTTATGTACAGTGGTGTTTTGACTGCATGTATCTCTGTGTGAGGGCATCAGATCATCTGGAACTGGAGTCACAGACAGGTACAAGCTGTCATGTGGTGCTGGGAATTGAACCCAAGTCCTCTGGGAGAGCAGTCAGTGCTTTTAACCACTGAGCCATCCATTTCTCTAGCCCCTGAATTTTCTTTTTTCTTTTCTTTTCTTTTTTTTTTTTCTTTCTTTCTTTCTTTTTTTTTTTTTTTGGTTTTTCGAGGCAGGGTTTCTCTGTATAGTCTTGGCTGGCCTCAAACTCAGAAATCGGCCTGCCTCTGCCTCCCAAGTGCTGGGATTAAAGGCGTGCGCCACCACCGCCTGGCGAATTTTCTTTACTCTATTGCTCACATCATTTAGAAGTCCTTGCCAGCTGACCCCATTGTCTGGCTTGGATCCTGTGCTGCCTTTACTGACAGTACACTGCCTGCCTACATTGCTCACTGATCTCCCCGAAGTTTTGTTTTTGTTTTGGCATGTCTAGTGATTTTTTTTTTTATTAGATACTGTGATGGGCATATTTATACATGGGATTATATTGTGTTCTTACAGTGTTACACAGCAGTAGCCCAGGTTGTTCTGGAACTCCCTCTGTAGACCAGGCTGGGCCTTAAACTCCGAGGTCCACTTGCCTCTGCCTCTGGAGTGCTGTGCACCACCATTGCCTGGCTCTTGTTAAATTTCTTTACTCTAGGACTTAAGTCTGAACCTTTCCATCTTTATAATCTGCTAAGCTCTCAGCTTCCTCTTCTCTTCCTTCTCCTCTTCTTCTCATCCCCTCCTCTTCTTCCTCTTCTGTTTTTTCTTTTAGTCAGGGTTTCTCTACATAACCCTGAATACTGGGATGGAATACTTACATACTAGAATATGTAAACCACGCCAGCCCCAAACTCACAGAGCTGTCTGCCTTCTGAGTGTTGAGATTAAAAGCATGCACCACCAAACTCAGTGTTCTCAGCTTCTTAGTAAAGGCCTTCTGCGCCATCTTCAAAATCATGCCCTAGGGAGCCCAAGCACACACCAGACTTCTGTACTTGTCTCTCTTCAAGTCCTTTCACTCTGTGGTCCAGGACTCAGTCCCAGTGGACTTGGCAACTCTGAAATGTAATCTCTGGCACCTCAGCCCAGTAAGTCTGGTTCCTTGCTTAGAGTCCATTTCATCTCCAGGAACAGGTGAAAGCCAGGGCCTACTTTGAATATCTCCAGTGTATGAAGGATGTCAGTCCAGCTTTGTGCAATGTCTTCCAAGAGCTGCACCCCCTAAGCTCTTATCTTACCGTTGTTTCTGATGGGAGCAGAAACACAACACTGGCTACTTTGTCATTTATAATTCTAAAAATCAGAAAAATCCCAGAATGTTTGAATGTATATCCATCCGAATTCTACCTAGAGTTCAGAGTAAAAGGATGAAGACCAAGCTGGGCATGGTGGCACACACCCGTAATTCCAGCCCCGAGGCTGCTGAGGGAGGAGGACTACAGATCCAAGAACAGCCTGAGCTACACAGCAAGACCCTCTCTAAACAAGTAGAACAACATTTGAAGAGTCCCAGTAATTGATCTTTCTTTCTCCAGAAACTGGATTTATTCATAACTACAGGGGTTTTGCTCTATAATTTGAAAAAAAAAAAAAAAAAACTATTATTAATGTTCTTTCGAGCAAAAACCAAAACAAAGTGCATGTTTCTGCTTTCAATATTTCCACATTTATGTCTTTGAAAGAGGAAATGACGTAAGTGGACAGCCCAAATCACTTCCTTTGTGATTCACTTCAAAGGCAGCTTGTGTATTTTCTAACTCTGGTTTATTAGCTTTTCAGATCTCTAGTCTATTGCCCCAGCTGGAGTACAGTCTGAGAGCAGAGACTATGATGCCTCTTTATATCTTTCACAGGAGCTAACACATTCTGGAATCCACAACAAATGCCCATGAATCGCCTGTACTGTTCTTGACATTTTCGGTAACACTGCATGCAGTATGTCTCTATTCTGAAGCAAGTTTCAAAGGTGCTGCCACAGGCCTGAGGGGAGAAGGGACTTACGTGAGAGCGTCTTTCCTGCTGATGCCCACAGCAAGCTCCTGCAGCTGACAGGCTAGCTTCTCCAGAAGGCTGGCTCCTCCTCCTTCCTCTGCTCATAGTTCCCCACAGGTGCAGCTTCATCAGCCTGTGAGAGAACAGGGACCTGTTTCACTGGAAAGAGACCTCAGATTCCCCAAATATATTTAGTGTTAAAGGATAACATCAGGGCCAGAGAGATGGCTCAGTGACTAAGAGTGCTTACTGCTCCAGTAGAAGACACAGGTTAGATTCTCAGCATGCCCGAGACAGCTCTCAGCTGCCTATAACTCCAGTTCTAAGGAATCTAGTGACTTCTTCTGGCCCCTGAGGACACTGCAGGTATGAGGGGCACATATAGCCAGACAGGCACACATTCATGCTCATAAAAAACATATTTAAAAAGAAATAAAAGAAGCCAGGTATTATGATGCACACTTTACATCCCTGCACTCAGGAGGCAGAGGCAAGGAGCTCACCGTGAGTTTGAGGGTACTCTGGTCTGGATAGCCAGAGCTACAGATGAGACCCTGTCTTAAACAAACAAAAAGCAAGCAAACAAAACCAAACCAATAATAAATAAATAAATAATAAAACACTCCAATAAATATTGTAAGGAAACATTGATTACCAATATAAGAATACATTTACCTTGGAGAAGAAAGAGTTTATAGTTCATTGACTTGGAATCAAAGCAAATGAAAAACTTTGGCTTTCCTTGTTTCTTTATTATTCATTAAGATTCTTTATAGTCAGTATGGGACAGGTTTAGGTAGTAGCATATTAGGCAGCCAAAAAGACAAGGCAGGCTTGTTCCTAAATTCCAGCATTTACTGGCGAGACAAGATTTCTCCCCCCTTGAAAGCAACCTTTTGTTGTCCTTGGAAGAGGAACAATTAGGTTTTCACTGCTCCTAAGGGGCCGCCCTGCCTCTGACACAGAAGAGCTGAATGTCACTGGAGAGGTCCAGGCTAGACAGATGCTCAGGTGCAGGATCAAGTATTCAGAACAGGAGGCTCCCACTGTAAATGCTCTGTGGGCTTTAGCCATGGCCAGCACGGAGACCCTGGCTCGTGTTTAAAGCTCCTGGGAAGGACTGTCAAGAGCAAATTCCTGTTCATCTCACTTCTACAAAGTCATTGATAGGAGAGTTACTGCAGAAGCAAGAGACCTCTTCACCAGGTCCTCTCTCCCCACACATTTTAAATCTAAACTGTAAACACACAACTAATTCAATGCAAAAGAAAGGGAAAAAAAACCAAAAAAACCTAACTGTTCCCAGGTTTCCTGAATCGGTGGTGCTATGTAAAGCAAAAGAGTCTTAGTATCTGAAATTCCAGCTGCTCTGCTTTCAAGTAAAGCTCCATAATATAGCTATTGGACAATGGTGGTGACTGATTCTGGCTGTCCCTTGACACACCAGGCGAAGGGAAGCTCCACTGAAGAACTGCCTCCTTAGATTCGTCTGAGGGCATGCCTGTGGGACATTTTTGACTATTAATTCTGCCAGAGGCCCAGTCCTAGGTAGGTGGGTCTGTGTATAAGGAAGGCAGCTGGATGTGAGGCTGAGAGCCGACAGTGAGCATCAACTCTCTGGTCTCTGTTTCAGTTTTTGTCTCTAGACTCTTGCCTTGAGCTCCTGCCCTGGCTTCCCTCGGTGATGACTGTAATCTGTGAGCTAAATAACTTTCCTCCTTGAAGTTGCTTCTGGTCATGGCATTTATCACAGCAACAGAAGCAAATTAAAACAGCAATCCAGAGCTGGCTGTGGCTGGACGTGGCCCCTGATGCAAACCCAGGATCTTAGCAGTTGAAATTCATTCCTACTTAAAGTATTTGTGTAAAAGGAAGAAGATTTTGGTGATTTGTCATACTTACTTTGTTTAATTTTTGAAGAGCGCTTTTATTTTCATCTACTGCCTGTTTTAACTGGATACATCTAAATTTTAAAAAGATAAAGTATAGGTCAGTTCTCTATTGTCAGAATTAGGCAATACTTTTTTACTAAATCATCCACAGTTTCTTGAGTGGTGAAGCTAATTGTTTACCTAGAGAACAGTTGGTCACATGAAGACAGCTGAAGGTGTGGCTATCGTGAGCAGGGGCAAATGACTTTCAGAGATTTGTGACCAGGTCATCAAATTTGGGCTCCTTAGGCCAAGATGCTAGGGTGATTCTGCCTCAGCCATGGAGGTTGACCTGAGCAGTTTTTACAGTTATTGTCATGAAGACAGCAACTCCACAACTGTCAGGTGCAGTGTGCTTTCTTCTAGATCTGTGCTCATCTCCACAGAACTTCTAGCCTCATTACCGAAGACGGCAGCTAAGCACCTGATCTCCCTTCAAAGACCTCAGATTTCTCAGCTGCCCTAAAACATTTGTGCCATCTTCCCACTTTAACATCTAATTTGATTTTCTCATTCATGTCAGCAAGCATCTCACAGTGTTGCTGTGAAGATGAAGACAAAGTTTGCAGAGTACCAAGCACAAGGCTTAGCACAGAGAACAAACTGCAGTGGGCTTCCCTCTCCCAACAGGACTCTGCTCTTTCTCTCCTTCCGATCAGACTGGGTAGAAAGCGGTGTTTTTAAATACATTATGGAAACATTTACTCACTGTTCCTTCCACATTATTCTCCATTATTATCTCATTTGGGGAAAAGAAAAGAGTAAGAGAGAGATCGAGAGGGTGAGAGCGAGACAGTAAGCAAACAAGAGAGAGGGGAGCCGGGAGACTCTCGTTAAACGTTTAAATAGTACCCACTGAACTGCCCCTGGGCGGGCAGGCAGGCGGGCAGCCACAGGAGCAGCACACTTTACCTTTGGTAAATATCTCTCCTTTTACTTGGTTCCAGAGCACTGTTAGCTGGCTTTCAGTAACCAAACTATCAACCTACAACAGATGGAGACAGTTGAAAACATGTGTAAATTGCCGTTTTGCCTTGGAAACAGAACTTCACTAATTCTCCCACAATATATAATGAACAGTGTTGAACATGGCAATAAAGTGAAAATTTATAGCAAATACCATTACTGGATCCTACCATTAACATCTTATAATGCCTGCTTGATTTATCTATCCATTTTTTTTCCATGAAACACATCAATACACTTTCTTCAAATAATACACCATCGGCCTCACTAGCTAGGGTTCTCTGTTAGGTCACAGGTCACAGGTGGAGCTGCACAGCCCTGAGACACACATTTGTTATACTTTAACAGACACTCTTCATAACCCAAGCCTTATCGAGATGGAGGAAATTGCCCCCAAAGTGACTTTACTCCTAATAAATCCTCACTCCATTCCTCCAGAGATAAAACCAGCTCATTTTTTTTCACTACAAGTGAGTTTTTCCCACTCGCAGGAGCTGAAGGGAGTTGGCTAGCATGACTCTGTGTAAGCTTCCTGTGCCCCGTGCTTTTGAGTGATTTCATACTGTATGACTTGGTTTATTTTTCCTACAGATGACCAGGACTTTCCTTTGACTGGTGTTCTACAAGCACCCTCCCTTACCTCTCTCTGGTAAGTCCCACAGAGGCATGCATTCTTTGGGTTTCTATAGTGTGTGGAAAAGGCAGTGTGGGGGAGGGGAGAGGTCAAATGGCACCAGCTTCCTCTTCACTCTTGCAGTTTGGTGCCCACCAAATGCTATTAAAAGTCACCCCCAGGACAGAGGCAGCCATCAAAGGTCCAAGTGAAAGGTGAGTCCTTGGTCCACAGACACCAACATGAAAATCTATTCCAGTGCCTCCTTCAGGTTGGGAAGTGGCAAAACTAGCTAACATTATCACCATGCCCTTTCCAGATGTGGTATTAAGGGACTCCCCCCTCACCCCTCACCAAGGATACTTTCTTTACAACGGACAGACCATTACAGTAAACCACAACAGATCAAAGTGGCAGAGTTGTGGAGTCTAGTCCCAGCTGCTACATCTACAACAAAACTGCACCTGAGGCTCTGGGATCGTCGTGGAAGGGGACATGGAAAGATTCTAAGAGCCAAAGGAACAGGAAGTTTGCTGTGAGATTGTGTGTGTCCTAGAAATGTTAGAGAAGCTACACTGATAAAATCTCACCAATACCACTACCCAAACAAGACTTAAAAACCAGGAGTCACCAATAGACATGCTAATGTGAAAGAGGTAAAGCTTAGAGACTTTGGCCCTAGAAAGAGAAATCCAGGCAACTAAGAAATGCTGAGAGCAGAAGAAATAGCCTACCCCAGAGAAGAGCACACCAAATGGTTATTCAGCACCAAATGGTCAGCCTTGAAAACATATACATGCAAGTAATGTTATACAGGTGGAGCAGACTGTATTTATATATTTAGGAATACACACACACAACACAACGTGGGGATGGAGGACGGAGTGGCAGTAGTACACGGGAGGATTGGGAAGGAAAGGGAAGGAGTAATTATATTAATCTAAAAGATAAAAATAGGGCTGGAGAGATGGCTCAGCGGTTAAGCACACTGACTGCCTCTTCCAAAGATCCTGAGTTCAATTCTCAGAAACCACAGCTCACAGCTATCTGTAATGGGGATCTGATGCCCTCTTCTGGTGTGTCTGAAGACAGCAACAGTATACCCACATACATGAAATAAATAAATCTTTTAAAAGATAAAAATAAAAAAGAGAGCTCCTGAGCCAATCTGTCTCCAGATCAAATAATCCTGAAAACAGTAACTGATAAGTTTCCCTGCTGAAAGGTTGCACTCCCCAGCTTCCCCTATGGCCTACAGAAGTCATCTGCGCCTCTGTAAAGGGTCCAGGCTATCATCTGCTGTAGACATGTTGGCCATCTGCACTTATGGGTGACAAACATGGCCCTTAGTTGTGACTAACCAAGGTCTCGCCTAAGATCAGACCAAGCCTCTTTCCGCCTTCCATTCTCCACAGCTGCTTTATATAATCAATACAATGATGCAGAAATCTGGGGTGGGAGTCTGAGGCTGCTAGCAGCTCAGGCCCACTCACAGACAAACCTCCCTGGCTCTTATATGCTCCCTGGTCCCAGGCTGAGAGGGAGCAAGCAGGGCCACCTGCTTCTCTCAGGCAGCCTTTTCTTGTCTCCACCCCCTCCTGCCCCCTTCTCTCACTGTTCTGTCTCACCCTGACACAGTCTGACCTAGGTAGGAGACCATGCTGCATTAGACCAGAACATGCATGCAACATAGCAAAATCCTGGGCCAAGGTAACCCCCTGGACCTAATTCAGAGGCACCTAGTTAGGTCTGGGAACTCAATGGAGCTTTCTTCTGTCTTGAGACCTTCTTGGTCAACTTTCTAGGCTTGGGAGACTTTCTATGGCTGAGAGAACTACTAGATAAGCCAAAAGCTCTGAGAACCTTCCACTGGCCCTGTGGATTCTCAACCCTGGCATTATAACAGCTGGGGATACTCTTACTTTGCAGGTGTGCTCGGTCATTTTGAGGATGCTCTAAGTGACTGGATATTGACATGTTTCTGCTTTTGTTTCTTATCTACTCCAAATTTTCTGTAGAATTGAAACCGGTTACCATGACTCTCCTTTGCCTTTTAGTGCAAATCTGTCCTCAAAATACACTGGACAAATGGCCACTGCAGGCCCAAATTCAAAACTTTTGATTTTTTAATATCTCAACTGATTTAAACAGTTCCATTTTATGGACTGGCAGTGTGGCTCAAGGCTTCCTCTTTCCATAAAACTCACAGCTTACTTAAATATTTTTCAAGGCTCTGGCTTAAAACCATGCATGTCCAGGGCCAAAATGCCCACTGTTTCTGCTGAGCTTCCAAGTTCACATCTTCAGGGACTATTCCTGAGGTAACAAAGAATCTTTTTGCCTTACACTCCTCTCCTCCCCTACTTGTGTGTCTGCCTAAGGCTGGAAAATCTTGTTTGTATCTTTAACAGCTAAGAGGTTGTCTTAGTCAGGGGTTGGTTTGGTTGTTTTTTTTTTTTTGAGACAGGGTTTCTCTGTATAGCCTTGGTTGTCCTGGAACTCACTCCATAGACCAGGCTGGCCTCAAACTCAGAAATTCGCCTGCCTCTGCCTCCCAAGTGCTGGGATTAAAGGCGTGCACCACCACTGCCCGGCCTTAGTCAGGGTTTCTATTCCTGCACAAAACATCATGACCAAGAAGCAAGTTGGGGAGGAAAAGATTTATTCAGCTTACACTTCCACATTGCTGTTCATCATCAAGGAAGTCAGGACTGGAACTCACACAGAGTAGGAACCTGGAGGCAAGAGTTAATGCAGAAGCCATGGAGGGATGCTGCTTACTGGATTGCTTCCCCTGGCTTGCTCAGCTTGCTTTCTTATAGAACCCAGGACCACCAGCCCAGGGATGGCATCACCCAAAATGCACCCTCCTACTTTTGATCACTGAGAAAATGTCTTACAGCTGGATCTCATGGAGGCATTTCTTCAAGGGAGGCTTCTTTCTCTGTGATAACTCCACCTTGTGTCAAGCTGACACACAAAACTAGCCAGTACAGAGGTAAAAGGACCCCAATTGTCTGTGCTATCTGCAGCCACACACAAACTGCTTATGGATATGTACATCACTGGGTCAATCTTACAGAGACCAAATATTGATAATATTGAATTTTGTTTCATGCTGTTCTACTCTACTAAAAAGCGTGGCTCATGTCGTCAATATCGATTAACAACACTTGTTTAAAATCTACAATGGGAGTACCCCCCCAAAACTGCTCTCCAGCTCCTGCAGTCCACGCCAGTCTCTCTGGAGGACATGCTCTGTTTTGCAATATAAACTTCAAGTTTTGTATTTTGCCACTAAGTCTTTTTCCTCAAGACAAGAACTGAAGAGCCCTATGTAAGAATAATACATTTATAGATTAGCTTATCCAACCCCCCAATACTGATTATTCATTCATATCCAGTTTCTTTTCTTATAAGCATCTCTGCCCAAGTTTAAAATTATTACAAGTGGTAGATTCCTGGAAATGTAATCAACCAGCCTAGGAGGATCAATGTATACTATATCTTGTCAAACTGCTGTCCAGAAATGCTGTAGCTCATACACTGTAGCTGATACATCGCCTGTTTCATCACGTCTTCCATGCACTGAATGTTGTGACTTACAATCTTTGTGATCTTACCTCTTTTGTGTTTGATCACCTTTGAAATTAACTTTTCTTAAATTACTAATCTGTCGTTGGTTAGTTTATTAAGACTATACGTTGACACCTGTTACACTTTGAGAAAGTGATGAATTTCAAAGGAGAGGGCGCAGGGCTGGGGTGGATCTGACTAGTTTAGATTTGGGCGGGAGGGATGAAGGTTGAGGGTTGGTGAGTCGTTAGCCCGAGTTCTTAGTTGACCCGCAAGGCTTTCTGGAGGTTTTATCTATGGCGGTGGCCCGGGTTAGAACCCGGTCGCCCGGCGCTTGGCTCCTGATGAGGGGCTGGGGTGTGGGGCCCTCTCCCCCGACCTACCTGCTGCTTCAGCTCCTGCCCGCGGCGCCTCAGCGCCTGCAGCGGGTCCCGCGGCCGCCGGGCGAGCATCGGCCTAGCCGCCGCCGGCGGGACCCCGCCGGTTGCCAGGGAAACCAAAGCGACGGCTCAGCAAGATGACGCTATCAGCAGGCGCCACTACCCCGCGCCAGGGATTGTGCTAAACGGTCGGCTTAGGCTTTGGAAAAAAAAAAAAAAAGTCCTTTCCTCTGGATTCCTAGGGATAGTAAAGGTCCCCGAGAATCCCCAACTACTGCACGTCTTGTAACTATCGCGACCTCACACCATGCGGTGCTCTGTTCTACACAGCTTTCCGAAGCCGGGTCTGCCTAACTAATCTTCAAAATAGTTCTAGCATGGAAAACCTTAGCTACGAGTGCTTTCCCGTAGTATTTGTGGGTCTCGGTTTCGCTGCACTTTCATCCTGAAGGTGGTTTTATTGTTTGCCTCATTGTGTAGCCCTGAATTTACAGAAATCCTCGGGCCTCTCTATTAATGGTATTAAACGTATGTGCCATCACACTTGACCCAGGAGATGGTTTTAAAATCTTGCCATTTGGGGTATTGCTGAAGTGTCTCTCGAAAATTTTCATGTGGCTCATCCTCAGTTCCGTGGGGCTGGTGATTCTGCCTGTGAAGCAAGCCTGTGGGCAAATAGATTTCCCAAGAGTCCCAGTTTTTTGTTCACTCTCAGGAAGGTAGTATTTCCCTTGAGACAACCCTCTAAATCCAATTCCCAAACTCGACAATAAACTTGGATTTAAGAATGATCATGGTCCAAGCTCATCACTTGATAGAGCCAGTACGTTATTGCCAAGGTATCTATTATTGTGACTCCTGGCTCCCAATTTACCCGCGAAGTACCATGTCCATGGAAGACTTTTCTGGTGTGGGAGAGAGGGTGTTTGGTTTCGGACCCCGGAAAAGGATCTGAGGTATTATCAAAGCAGACCAGGTCTGCAAATTCTCCCAGCATCCCTCAGCCCTTATCTGACATACCCTGCCCCTAACCTAGAACTTTCCAGTCCAGGTGCTGGGCTGCCCTTTCCCCTGAGGGCCTTCCCTAGGCAAGTCAGACGTTTGGTCTCTCTCCTGCTCCCTCCTTATCCTCTTTGCTCTTGCCCTTTCTTTCCCTTCCCCCTCTCCCACTTCTCTCTTCCCAGAATGATATCCCTGGCCTTGGTCCTTAAACTCGCTTAATCTGGCTTGAATTTGCTCATTTCACCATTGGAGACACATCTTAACAGAGGAAACTTCATATATTTAAGTATAAAGGTAGAAGGAAGGGAAATGTAGGAATGGTCCACTACAAAGCTAGGGACACACAGGACATACAAACAGGTAGTAGTTGAGAGCAAGATTAGCACTGCATAGACCAACCTGTTTAGAGAGGGATGCCCAGAAGTGACTTAGAAAAGGATGAACATATCTGGATGCTGCACTTAAGCTATGAGAAAAGAGGGCTAACTGACATGGCTCTGTGGTTATGATTATTGACTGACTGCTCTTGCTCAGGACGCAGGTCCAGTTCTCAGCATCCACGTGGCAGTTTGTCACTGCCTTATAACTCCAGTTCCAGGGGATCTGACACCTTTCTCTGGCCTCTGCAGGTACCAGGCACCCATGTGGTACACAGACATGCATGCAGGCAACACTCATAAAAAACAAATCATAAAACCAACCAACCAACCAACCAACCAACCAACCAACCAACCCAAAACATTGTAAATACCCAGTCTTCTAGGAACAGGTCCAGAGGCGGAGCTAGTCCAGTCACAAGTCAATTTAACCCTAAATTTTCAGTTTAAGACAAAATGTACTTCAAGAAACCTACCCCAACTAGGCCGAAATAAATGATGTGGACTACAAAGCTTACCCTACTCTGGGACTGGAGATGAAACACCTAGGAAAATGCTTATTGCACATGCATAAAGCTCTGGCTTCAAACATCCAGCATCCATGTAAAAACCTGAGGTGGGACAAACTTGGGGTATACACCTACATATACAGTCACATGTGCACTTATTCATGTGGACTTACATTCAGTACACACACTACATATACACGAGGAAAAAAATGGTGGAGAACAGTCTAGGAAGGCACCTGGCCGAGCTCTGGTCCCCACACAACTGCCCACCACTATCACCAACAGGCAGATAAGAACCCTATTCTACCTCAAAGACCTTTAGCTAGTTCTCAGTAAGGGATGCTGACTAGAAAGCTTCAGCCAACTAGATCCTAGACAGAATGACACTCTAAAACCCAGCATTTCTGCCCTTGCTGGATTCACAGTTTAAGAACAAAGTCAGAAATAAGACTCAATAATCCTAGGAAAATGGGCCATGGTGTTTTCCTAAAGAACAAACTGATTTTCTTAAAAATGAGGACAATGCTCAGAAATACATCTTATAAAAAAACAACCAGGACCTTGGTGACTTGATATGACTGGCTTTATCTTTAAGCTTACTCAACGGGTTTTCTTTCACCGTGTATATTCCATTATACCACTTTTTTTTTTTTTTTTTTTTAGTTTTCTATTCTCTATAGTCTTCAAAGTGCAAATATCTTACATTTGTAATGCTTAATTCAGGCATTTGACACAGCTCCTAGCTTTTCTAACTATGTCTAGAAAAATGACTCATAGTGGTCCCTTGATCAGATCTGCCTCTAGGCTGTACCAAGGATGTGACATTCCATCAGAAAGTCTCTGCTTTCAGGCTCCAAATCTCTTACTGCAGCAAACTGAATGGTAGGCAAAACACTGCTTTCCTTTGTGAGGAGGAAAAAGATTCAAAGACGCTTAATTTTTTATTTTAAAAATAAATTCAAAAGTGCAAGAAATGATTTCTTTCCAGTGCTTTATATCCATCTTCGACAAGCTGTTAAAAAACAGAAAGAAAAAAAAATCAGCAACACATTATCTTTAACTTCAAATTTCTGCACTGATGATGGCAAAACCATAAACTGAGAAAACTATAGCACTGAAGAATAACTATGATGAAATGCAAAGCTCCTGACATCCACGCTAAAAAGCCACTGTGGACCTATAAAAATGAATGTGGGGGCTGGGGCGTGAAATACCTTCCTCCCCCATTTAGAAGTTAAACGTTAAGGTGCAACTGCATCACATGTGGTAAAACATTCCCATTAAATACCCTCAGCAAACTGAGCTGTTAATACCTGAGAGTAAGTTGTTAGAGAAGACAAAACTATTTTCTTTCTGAGATCTGGAAGCAAGCCACGTTCTTGCAAGCCGTGCAAAGACGACCCGGGACTCACGGGCCTGTGGTCTCGCCGCTCCCACGATCCCGGCTGCGTTGGGCTTGGGGAGTGAGAACCCGGCGGGCTCGGGCCGCAGCGCGTGCTCAGGCCAGGTCCAGCTTTTTCTGAGTCGTCGCTAGCTTGTCCTGCAGCCTTCGCTTCCTCCAGTCCAGGTAACGCCTCCGCAAGCGATTCGCTTGCCAGCCCAGGACCACTCCAGAGGCAAAAGCCACTAGCACGGACACCTGCAGCGTCCTCTCAGACACGTCCGCCATTGCAATCACTCAGCACGTAGTAGAGTGAGCTACGGGATGGCGCGAGGTCAAATGCCACAGTGCTCGCTTGAGGCCTACACTGAGTCTGCGCAAGGAAAGGACCCAGTGTTCCCTGGCTCTTAGGTCAGGAGGCTGTGATGCGAGATGGTCTTGGTTTCTGAATAGGCTCCGCATTTCTACTACATTTCTTGTTTGACATTAGTCAGATATTCACTTGCATTATACCTGAAGTGGTGTCATCTACTACTGTTCGTTTTTCTTTTAAAAAGATTTATTTATTTATATGAGTACACTATAGCTATCTTCAGACACACCAGAAGAGGCCATCCGATCCCATTACAGATGCTTGTGAGCCATCATGTGGTTGCTGGGATTTGAACTCAGGATCTCTGGAAGAGCAGTCAGAGCTCCTAACTGCTGAGCAATCTCTCCAGCCCCAATTTTTCTTATCTAAGTTTTCTGGTAACTCGATTTTAAAATAAGCAAACAGAGAAAAAATTTAATAACACTTAAAATGAAGAAATTTAGATGAAATTGCCTTTAATAATATATTTCTTATCCCAGTATACAGGGTGTTTTAATTTCAATATATAATCATCTTCCAAGTTACTAGTGTCAATGCAATAACCACAGCTCTCATCTGCCGGCCGATAAATGGAATAAAGTGAAGGTTGTCAGACCAGTGACCTTTAAATACTTAAAAGAGAGCATTCAATATACTTAGCCACGAGAGAAATTGCAATTCAAACTACTTCTTCTCACCTTTATCAGAACATCTATCACTAACAAGAGACAAAAATGTGAGTAAAGAGGAATTCTTTATTCATTGTTGGTTGAAATGCATCCTAGTATGGCCATTGTGGAAATCAGTATGGTGGTCTTGTAAAGAGAGAGAGAGAGAGAGAGAGAGAGAGAGAGAGAGAGAGAGAGAGAGAGAGAGAGAGAGAGAGAGAGAGAGAAGAGGAGGAGGAGGAGGAGGAGGAGGAGGAGGAGGAGGAGGAGGAGAGAGGAGGAGGAGGAGGAGGAGGAGGAGGAGAAGAGAAAACCCACTCCTGGGCACACAAAGGATTCTATCTTCTACAAAAGAAACCTGCATGTCAATTGTTCCTCTATTCACAATAGCAAGGAAATGGAATCAGCCCACAAGTTTATCAACTGATGGATGTATAATGACAATGTGGTATCATACACAATTCTATTCAGGTGTACACCATGAAATTTGTATGAAAATAGATGGAGTTAGAAAGTATAAGTAACTCAGAAAGACAAAAAAGTTTCTCTCATATGCAGATCCTAAGATAATGTTTATATCATATAAATGGGGTTGACAGTAAGTGTGGGTTATGAATTAAAAAGACCTTAAGGGGAAAAGATGTTGAGAAAGGAGGAAGGGGCATGGACAGATGAGACATAAAAGTGGAAAGTAAGCTATAGGGTGTGAAAGAGAACAAAGGGGGGAAGAAAAATCAACAAAAACTTTTTTTTCTTATAATGCCATAAGGAAACCTAATCTTACATATGCCAGTTAAACATAATTTTTAACTCTTTTTGGCTTACTTTTGACTTAAATAGGTCAGTGTTTAGAAAGGTGACTTCTAGCAGGGCATGGTGGTGTACCCTGTAATCCCAGCACTCGGGAGGCAGAGGCAGGTGGTTCTCTGTAGTGGGAAATATTTAAAAAGCCACGCTACTGCAGGCAAGGCACAGGCTGCTGGCCTGTTCTCATCCAGGCAGACTCTCTGCTCACATTCCCAGCCATCCACACGACCCCTGTGGTTGGCTGTCACAAATCACCTTAACCAGTAAATTCAAAACTCTAGAGGCTTGTAAACTCTCAACCCACAAAATGCCTGCACAATGAACTCAAAACTCAACTGATATAAACACAAGCTACACACCTAGATGGGGCAAACGCATCCTACTTAATCATCTATCTTAGGAAATCCCCAATACTTATGGCTCCTCTTCCTCTAAGTTCCATCTTGTCTCCTCCTCTCCATCCTCTTCTGTGTCTGTCTTTCTATACCTGTCTCTAAAATTCTCATCCCACCTTCCTTTTCTACTGGCAATTTCAGGCTCTCATCTCATCTTGTGCTTGCCTTCACCTGCATGCAGACAGCAATCTACAGTTCTTTATAAGCTCAAGGTCAGGATGGCCTACAAATCAAGTCCAGGATAGCTAAGCTCTGGTTATATTGAGAAACCCTGTCTTGGGGGTGGGGGCAGATGGGTGTCTTCTAGAAAGCATCTAAGTTTGAGTCATTCTCATGAAGACTTGTACACCAAGAGCAACCCAAACAGATCAGCCTGCTTACATGATCTCCTTACTTTGTTAGAATAACAACTAGGTCACATGGGTGTATCGTATGGGCTTCATTTTTTAACATACATAAATAATAAGTATGAAAAAATAGGATTCAAAGTGAGAGTTTAAATTTACAAAGTGTGCTTTGAAGAAGGAAGGTCCATATTCATATTTTATTTTCTCGAACGCTTATATTCTGAAAGCAGCACAATTAGCCTATTACGCAAGGTCTTAATCTTGTTGGAATAATGTTGTTCAAGTAATTTCTTCATCTTTTGTCTCAGAAATCCAAAGATGGAAGATTATGACAACCTGGTATATTCAACATGATGTGAAAGAATTCCTCCCACATATCCAAATGAGGAAGCCTGAAGAGACAAAATATTACAATGGATAAAATGCAACCTTCAATGTTCATAGCAACCAGTTCCTGCATCTACCTTGTACAGGTGTGGACATGTTAAAAGAACAACTTTCATCTACCTGTATCTTATCGAATTAAGGATCCATCACAAATAGGAGAAATTAAAAATCCAACCACATCTAAATATATCTTGTTCCAAAAATATGATTTAAAATAGTCTTTTGTAATAGTTCTTCAGTAGAAAAATTACTTCTATCTTCTTTTGGCTTCCTGTGTATACCATACTGACAGATTTGATTATCTAGTTATTTGGTTTTTAATAAGCTCAACTGCATAGATATGTGACAAGACTGAACAGACAGCCTGAATTATTTAGGATACAGCTCACACTTAACGGTCCTAGCTACATTTTTTTTTTTAAACATTTTTGAAATGATTTACTTATTTATTTAAGACATTTATTTATTTAATGTATGTGAGAACACTGTCGCTCTCTTCAGACACACCAGAAGAGGGCATCAATCCCATTATAGATGTTTGTAAGCCACCATGTGGTTGCTGGGAGCTGAACTCAGGATCTCTGGAAGAGCAGTCAATGTCAGTGTTCTTAACTGCTGAGCTATCTCTCCAGTCCTGGGTCCTAGCTATTTATAATGACTAAATTAACTGAAGGGGGAAAAATATGGAGAGAAGGTCCCATGGAGAAAGCAGAACAAACTAAAATGTCACTCTAGATGGAAAGTGAGAAGGAAGCTTTGAGCTATGCCACTGCCAACAGACAGAAGCCTTCTGAACCCTCTGGTCCTTTGATAATGAGTGAGAGAAGCAACAAAGTGAAATGAACGTACTCACTGAATTCAATGGTTCTAAACAGAATAAAAATATCTGTTCTAAGTTTTCTTTGGGTTTTGAACCTACTGTATATGATGTTTATCAAATTTCTACCAACTTTTTCCCTTTTCTGCTTTGGAAGTGGATGGGGAGAATTAAGGAAATCTGGATCAATTTTCTCAAGAAGGAATAAACATGTAAAATCCCATTAGGCTATACACAAGTGATTTTTTTTCTATATACTTTTTTTTTTTTTTTTGGTTTTTTGAGACAGGGTTTCTCTGTGTAGCTCTGGCTGTTCTAGAATTCACTCTGTAGACCAGGCTGGCCTCGAACTCAGAAATCCGCCTGTCTCTGCCTCCCAAGTGCTGGGATTAAAGGCGTGCGCTACCACCGCCCAGCTTCTGTATACATTTTTATATCTCAAAAAATTAATGATATATGGAAGCACACATACATAAAATAATTAGCTTTACTTTGATATCATCAGTGTTATGTTTACAGAGTGTTACTCTGGAAAAATACTGACATGACAAGCTCCAGACCAATCATTAACTTTCAAGCATTTTATACTAAAATCACATATGGCTGGAGCTTAATAGAAGTTACCTCCTTCTTATAATTAACAAAACAGCTTCACCTGTGTTATTTCCTTTGCTTATAAAATTTGAAAAAGCAGGATCGCCGGGTAGTGGTGGCGCACACCTTTAATCCCAGCACTTGGGAGGCAGAGGCAGGCGGATTTCTGAGTTCGAGGCCAACCTGGTCTACAGAGTGAGTTCCAGGATAGCCAAGGCTATATAGAGAAACCCTGTTTCGAAAAACTAAAAAAACCCCACAGGATCATTATTATTATTCTCATTTACATACACAAGAAAATAAACAAAACTGCAAGGCTTACAGATATTGACTTCACTTAAAAATAAACAGTCAAAAACGGGATGCTACCTGCATGCCCAGGAACTCTCAATGGTTTCACAAAGCACACTGAATGCTAGATTTGTTCAGTGCCTAATGTCTGTATTATGCTCTGTCACCACACTGTCCAGGCTCATTTTCTGGCTAGGTAACATATACTGTTTTTTACTGTTATTGTTTTTTCACTGTAGCACCAATTCCAATAACTTACCTTCGAAAAAGACCCTCAGGTTTCCAGACTCCTCCTTCATTTTTTACTTTCATGTAAGTACCAAAGAGCATACAGTATATTGTTGCAGCAACTCCATAGTAATCAACCTATGACAAAAGCAGATATAATGTCTCTAACTTAGAAGCTAAATAACCACAGTATTTTAGGTTTACATAATTTCAAAAGCTAATGAATGCCCGTCTAAGCTCACTGAGGCTTCTATGAACACAAACAGTACTCCCTCTGAGGTAACCCTTTGGGAAGGTCTACCATCATTTAAATAATGTCTTCCACAAGTCCTCTGTTCTATTACTTCCTGCAAATACAAACACAGCTTGGCAGTTCCTCCAATCCTATCTCCTGGGACTCTGGTGGTTATTGTATAACTGTACACCAGTGTCTCTGTGATATGTTCATAATAGAACATTCTAGCATGGTCCAAATCTGTAGGATAGCAAACTATCCATTCTCCATGCTGATATCAGCATTCATCTACCTGAAGCCTTCCTATGAGTAACCATCCAGAAATAAGGCCCTCACTTGTGCTCCCTTTACTATGTGCTTCTGGAAGTCACAGCTCTGTATCTGGAAACTGGGCAACTGTTTTATTAACCCAGGCTTAAAACATTTACATCTATCCTAATTAGTAGTATCTTCTTTGCTTGCCAGTTAATATTCTACTTTGTTGAAAATTCTGAAACTTTCCCACAGAATGTATTTGTTTTCCTGTTCTGTTGATAGAAGCTGAACTAATAATGAAACAGTTCAGAAGTAGAATTTCTTCCTCCTCTTTAGCCTTACATTCTACCTTTCCTTCAGTGCCCAAGAGACTAGTTCAAACTACCTGGCGCTTTAAACTCATTTTGCAAGTCTGGTAAGTGTAATAAAGAAAATGTTTTCAAATCTCTTGCTTTTCTGCCAGGTGGTAGTAGCACGTGGCTTTAATCCCAGAATTTGGGAGGCATAGGCAGGCGATCTCTTTGAGTTCAAGGCCAACCTGGTCTACAGAGTAAGTTCCAGGTAGCCAGGGTTACACAGATTAATCTCATCTCAAACCAAACCAGATCAGACCAGACCAGACCAGACCAACCAAAAAAAAATAACAAAATGAAACAAAACCTCTTGCTTTTCTTCCATACCTGGTAGTTCCATGGCTTGTTACTGAGCATCTCAGGACATTGAAAACCAGATGTTTCACACTTTCCTGTAAATACAGTCCCTTTAGGGAAAAGTTTCATATCTATACTCTGACCCAGGTCAATCAATGCCAAGCCGGTAGCTAAGTCTTCATCATCCTGTTCCAAAAATCTACAATAAATACAAAGACCAGGATCTATGAGCACAAATTAACAAAAAGATACCTAACAAAACAAAGGATAACAAAACAATTCCTATAGGGAAGACAAAGTGAAATATGAGGGAAGAATTCTATTAAAGTGTCATACTTACCTGTGTCCTAGTATGAAGTTATCTGGCTTAATGTCTCCATGAATAATTTCGCAGCTGTGGACTTGTTCAACCATGTAAAGCATTCTGATAGCGAAAGTGATGACGAGAGCCTGGGGCATCACTTTTTCAGGGGTATTTTTATAGAGGTTAATGACATTCTAGAAAGAAGGCAAATGGCATTCTAAGTTGGTTGCAGAAGATTAATGAAATTTCAAGTCAAGGCCTTTACCCCTGCTCTCTATTCCAACAAAAATTCCAACTGTGAAAAATACTGTAGGTAAAAACCAGAAATGCACAAACATTTCATGTTAACAGTATGAAAATTAGATACTTACTAGTAACGTCCCATAGCTGTAGAGCTCCCCTACTAATATGCTGCCGTTCTGGAATAAATGAGCAGAATAAAACTTGATGAACATGTGATGTACTTCTGGCTTTAGTCTTTCCATCAGCTGCATCCCAATGTAGAATTCCCAGGAGTTGGCAGGTCTCTGCACCTGCAAATCAAATCAGGTATGTGATACACATATCCTTATCCATATTCTGTAAAAAGAATAGCAAGAAAGCAACTCCTCCCAGTAAGGATATGGAAAAAAGAAACTGAGGATAAGCTAAGCAATGGTCAACAGTATAAAGCTTGCAGGATAATCTTAGATAATCCTAGGATAGTTGTGTTTAACTGTTGACTAGGGCCTCATTGACATCAGTATTTAAAGGGGAGTCAGCAGAGGAGGCTAACAACTTTCAAACATTCATATCTACATTATTCAAGAAGAACAACTTTCAAAACTTCACATCTATATTATTCAAGAAGTTATTCATATCATTTACCTTCAAAATACATTTCTGTTTACTTTTGGTATCTGTCACATCTCCATGAATAGCTTCAAAGACTTGAGCAAAGGCTCCTTCTCCAAGAAGGTGATTCACATAGACCAGCAAAGAACCTTGGGAAATGATACGAAAAACTGACAAAAAGCCTAAAAAATGGGTATAATCTGGGGGAGGTTCTCCAGTAAAATATATACCCACCAAGAGAGAACTTCCTTAACAAATTCTAAAAGGGGAGTGAAAGCAGCCCTGATGCTTCAGTATATTCATCTATATAGTAACAAAGTGCATACATATTTGTAATAGTTTAGAATGGTTAGGTCAATTTTGTATTTTAGAAGTTTTTGACTTATGGATTGTGAACTGCCCAACATGGGTGCTGGAAACCAAACTGAGGTCTTCTGAAAGTGCTCTTAACCTCTGAACATCTCCATCCAAGAGTACATGTATTTTTAACTTTGATAGATTATTGCCAAACTAAAGTCCAACAGCAGTCATAATTCCAGTATTATTGCTTAACAAAATTTCTCAATTGAAAAATTTTCAATACAGCAGATAGTAACTTTCTTGAAGGTGGAAAGGGTAGGAGAATCTCACAGTTACTAACAGTTTCTCACAAATAAGAATTCAAAATTCTTACCCAACTGGAATTCTGTCTTGGTCTTGATGGCTGGAAGTTTACTCTGCCACTCAAAAGTATTTGAATAGGAAGTAACTGGCTTAGAAAGCCCAGATAGAAGTTTAAGAATCAATTCATCATCCCATGGGTTCTCAATAGTAAAGTCTTAAATAGGAAAGATTAAAAAAAAAAAAAACAAAAAACAAAAAACAAAACCATAAATTCAGCATTCAAATATTTTAAAAGAAGTCTTAGATAAGTATATGTATTCATTAAATATGTTTTCAAACTTTTACCCCATGTAGAGCTTGATTCAATTAAGAAAATAAGCTAAAATCAGTTCTGTCATTTCTGCCACTTGAGGTCTGCAAATTTAGGTTGACTATCCAGTTGTGACAAAGGGAATCAACTAGCTGCTTTTTGACTCATCTAAACCTGCAGGATTTGCATCTTTAAAAAGTATAGCTGCACAACTTAAAGGTATACATGAACATTTAACTGCTTCTAGTATGCTCAGACATATATTCTTTGTTTCCCCCACTAATACACATAAAATACACTACTTACAAAGAATTTGCATGAAAAAGAATACTGTGTATAGGGAAACAATTTCTAAAGAGAAGACAAAGCCTCTTGTCCAATTTAGTGTTATAAAACATTCTATTAGTGGTAGTCTGAAAAGGCTACTCTCCAACATGGCTACTACTTAGTACACACAGAACAAAGTTCTGAAATTTATGAACTCATTCAGTTCTTACAGTAAACCTCTAAGGTAGGTACTAGTATGGCCTTCATTTTAAGATATATTTATTTTAATTTTTTAATATATATTGCTTGTTTTGCCTACATGTATGCATATATGTATTCATATGTATGTCATCAGATCCCCTGGAATTGGGGCTACAGACAGTTGAGACACCATGTGGGTGCTGGGGACTGAACCTGGGTCCTCTGGAAGATCAGCCAGTGCTCTTAACTCCTGAATCATCTCTCCATCTGACCTCACTTTAAAGAGAAATAAGCATAAAGTTGATTGGGGAGCTGGTAATGAGAACCTAGCCTTAGAACTTAGTTTAGTTCCAGAGTCCATGTTCTCAAGCAAGACTTTCTGTATAACAAGGGACAGAGGAAGGTATCTTTTTTTTTTTTTTTTTTAAAGATTTATTTTATTTTTTTATATGAGTACACTGTAGCTGTTTTCAGACACAACAGAAGAGGGCATCAGATCCCATTACAGATGGTTGTGAGTTACCATGTGGTTGCTGGGAATTGAACTCAGGACTTCTGGAAGAGCCATCAGTGCTCTAACCACTGACCCATCTCTCCAGCCCCCCTGGAATTAAGATATCTCTTAATTCTCTTAATATTTGGTTTTGACCAATTGTCCTGTTACATACAGGGTAGAGGGTAATATTAGATTATATATTTAATACACAGTAAACTCTTAACCTTGAACTTTTTTTTAAAGATTTATTTACTCTAGAGAGATCACATGAAGGTTTCAGATTCCCTGGAACTAGAATTTTAGATGTAGGTGTTGAAAACCAAACCTGGGTCCTCTGGAAGAACAGTCAGTAGTTCTCTTAACCAGTATACCATCTCTCTAGGTCCCTAATTCCTTTTTGTATTAGTAATGACCTTGTTGTCTGTCAAGATTAAAATGGATTGATGGATCTCAAATCTGTTAGTAGTGAATTATTTTGTGATAGATACTGTTACAAGTTTGTCTAAGTTTATCTTCTATTCGGTGTATTTAAGTTCCCACTCCGTTGTTCCATGGAATGGCTTTTCCAAGCTATATCATTTTTATGGCAAAACTAAGATTGAGCATGTGTGCATACTTGGAGCGTTGACATTTTCAAGTGAACTAGCTTGCACCCATTCAACTTGGAGCCCAGCACTGGCATCTGGTAAGTCTTCCACCGTTGCACATTCAGTATCTGTGCATTTATAAGCCTCAAGGCTGAACACTGCTTCCTGGGTGAGGAAACCACCTGTGGGAGGCTGACTAGGACAGGGTAAAGATGCTGAAATTTTCTCTTGAGTTGAACTGTATGTGGAAAAAAAGAGAAAACAAAAACTTCATGTGATTAGAAGCCTATTAGATCCGATGAAAATACAATAGCTCATTTTCATTATAAGAATAGCATTTCAAAATTAACTCAAAGGTTGAGTTGATCAAATAATGTTCATTAAACCAATATGTATATATAAATACACAGCTACTAAGATATAGATATCAACAGAAATATAATCAAAATCACTTAATATCTTAGGTAAACAGGTAAGATGATATATTTGTTATTTAATAGTAACTGTGGGAAGGAATGAGTTTATTCCCCAAAATAATATCTAAATAGTACTACTATAATCAAGACTATTCTAAATTTCATTCTAAATGGCTTTTTATAACACTAAGACAAACCAAAACATGAGAGGACTCTCATTCATGTATTTTCTATTTGTGATTTTGCCTATGTGCTAAACAACTGTCATAGCTCAAGTTGTTCTAAGGATTAAAAGGATACAACACACAGAAAGCATAAACACTGTGACTGGATTACAATAAACAAAAAATGGTAACTACTTTTTGTACTTGTTACATACACCAGCCTAATCAATACAATGGAACTTTACCTTTGACCAGTACCTAAAAAGGCTTAAACATTTTATCTTCTATTAAAAGGCACTGGGTTTCTCAATTAAATGGATGTGTAAAGCATAATTTGTATTTCCTCCGTTTTTCAATACTTGACATACTGGGGTCTTGGTATTATAAGAGAACTTACAGTTTGAACCCTGAAATGAATTTCAGAAAATGCTAGCTCAGGGATCTGTTAGCAAGCTTTTCAGTATAGCGAGTGTTTAGGCTCACCACTATGTTTACATTCACAAATAGTATCTTCTGACTCAAAGCTACCATTAAAACCTTATTAGGTTGTGATATTTATGATATCTTAAAGAGCAAAGCTACAGTGGAAGAGGAGAATGACAAACACAATACCCAAACTTTTTGTCAGAAGTCATGTTTTCTTTACAAGAATCCAAAGCCATATGTGTATACTGCGTGGCTACCACATTTTCTGAAATATAAAAAAAAATTACAGACATATTACATACACATGTAGATACAAACATTTGATATGGTTACAAAGGCTGAAATTCCCTTTTATACTGACTTTCACTACAATTTCTAAGCAGAGTTCCATAGTAAAAAGTGCTATCCAAAGAATAAATAGCATGTTACAGGCATGATGACCAGACTAGAAAGTCACTGGCACAGGGGCAGCACATACTTGATGAAGACACAAAGGGGGAATAAAAGGCTGTAACCCTTCCAGAAGGATTTATATAGAGATTTGTGTGTCTTTTTAACAAACTGGAGAGACAGTATTTATTTGCATGGATTTAGATATTGGCAGCCCTTAAACCACTGTTCTTTTTAACTTAAAAAACAAAATGAAACAATATCTTTATTGACAGTAGACAGGGTAGAATTATAGGCTAAACTTAGCCAATTGTTATACTGGATTAACTTTTATCTGACGGTTGCTTAAAACAAGTACTAACACTTATTTAGTACTAGAACATTAGCTTCTATTTATAGGATCACAGTGGATAAGGTGGTAATCACTATCCTAACAACAGTTACTTTTGACACTTTGAAGCACTCTTCACTGATTAATTTTCCTTAATTTGCAAAACTTTAAAATTTTTATGAGTGGAAAACTTGTGATGGTATTTAAAAATAGTTGGATTTTGAACTAACTTCTAAGATTTAAGAAAGAAATAAAACATAATGGATTAGTACTCTTAAGAAAATATCTGGGCTGGAGAGATGGCTTCAGTGGTTAAGAGAACTGAGTGCTCTTCCAGAGGTCCTGAGTTCAATTCCCAGCAACTACTTGGTGGCTCACAAACATCTGTACTGGGATCCTCACATATATAAAATAAATAAATCTTTAAAAAAAGAAAATATCCTTACTCCTTGATCAATTTTTAGGTTTTTAGGGTCACAATGACATTAGAATATCTTCCATCTAGTGAAGTAAAATTCTTCAGCAGTTAATTATTGATTTAAAATTTTTAAAAATTATGTTTGTGTATGTGTGCTTAAGTGAGTGCATGTCACTGCATATGTATGGAGGTCAGAGGACAACTTGCAGGAGTTAGTTCTTTCATTTTATTTTGTGGGTCCTATAGATCAACTCAGGTCATCAATCTTAGCAGCAAGCCATTTTTACCTGATAGGCCATCTCACAGACCTTCATTATTGTTTTGGGAAAACAATTATACTTTTAAAGAATTCTGAGAGTGATATAATTTAGCTAGTAAATGGACAGTTATCAAAATAGCATAATTCTCCAGATCTCACAGTTTATGCCTTTCAGTACCTAATATCTGTATTCAATGCAGTAGCATTAGATTAAATTTAAACATAGATTTTTTTTTAAACATTTAAAAAATTATCTTATGTGTATGGGTGTTTTACTTGTATATTATGTCTGTGCATCCCAGGGTACAGTCCCTACAGAGGTCAGAAAAGGCTATCAGATCCCGTGAACTGGAGTACAAACTGTTGGGAGCTGGCATGTGAATGCTGGGAACCAAACCCTGGATGTCTGAGCTGCCAATGTTCTTAACTGCTGAGCTGTCTTGACAGCCCACACATGTATCTTTTATATAAAGGTTACATTAGGTTTGAGGTTGAAATGAGGACTAAAAGTAGTTTTAAAATGCTTTTCTTGAAGTTAGATAAAAATGTTAAAATGTGATTTTTCTGTGTATGGTATACTTGTCTATATTTCTAAAGTAACATCTGAAGATATATCGTGGACAAAAACTCATTCATTACTCATTAGATTAGAAAATGTAAGTTTATTGTTTCTAATAATTAATCTTTTTGTAGTTGTTGTTTCTTTGCTATCACAATACAACATAGTCCTGTTGGATATATGTCTTTAAGTGACTACACATGTTTTTTCACTTTTTATCTACTTATTAAAATTTAAAAATATAGGTTATGAGGACAGACCATCAAAAACTAAGAAACAACAGCAACAACATGCACATAAGTGCATTTTAAGTGTCTTTACAATTTTCAAACTTTCTCTATAGAATTTTCAAAAAGAAACTATAATAACAAACAGTATATTTCTGCAGAGATAGTTGAACACTCACCTTTATCTTCTGGAATCTGCACTGAATCTGCTGGAAATTTGTGGAATGGTGTAGATGAGAGCTGGGCAGCAGATGTAAAGTCTCCTAGATTTTTAGGATTGGGAGCTAAGGTTTTGTTGTAGCGAATACCACATACTGTTGACTCATCCATAAACTCCTCAGTGTGAGGCATTTCCTACAACAGAAGACAAATTGAAAAAAGCAATTTGTCTGCTTTGTTGATGAAATTTAACACATCAACACTTTGAGTCCAGCAGTTAACAGCCCTGTAGTACAAACTACTCAGGAGAGTGTGGAGGTATGAGGATCACTTGAGCTTAGAAGTTCAAAATCATCCTGAACAACACAGCAAGCTCCTTTCTCAAAAAACAAAACAGAAACTCAAACATTTTAAGATTTAAAAAAAAAAAAAAGAAAAAAAAATATATAAACCTTGTTTTTAGCATACTTCAATGCAGGTGCATAACAATTGGACATGTTTTTATCTTGTACATTGTTCTTTAAACTTAAAAAGAGAGTTACAAAGAGAGCAAAGAGTTCTGCTTTGTTAGTTCCCTTTAACAGTAATCTTATCCAAAATGTGGTTTACTGTTAAAAATGATACTAGTACCTGGAGTCCTTATTTGGTTTTTCTATTTCCTCTCCAACCTTCAACATAGGTGAGCGCACTGCACATGGCTGTCCTCTCTATTCAACTGTTTCTGACTACAGCCACCTGAGGATCCTTCCAATCCTTTATTCCACTGACACTTTGAATTGAGGTCAAGATCTATGACTGTGTCTAGTTTAGGCTTTTATACTAGGGCTACAGACTCCAGAGAAGACTGTAATGGAGTATCTCATTAAACTTTGAGGCTATGTACTATAAACACAACTTATTACTGCTGACGTTAACCCAACCACTTGGTCAGACATCTCTAAGGTTTCCTTACTGAATTCTATTCCTTCTCCCCACTGTCTTTTCTGATATAAATCACCATATCTTGCCCACACTGAAAGGGAGGTAAACTCTGCCTTCCACAGGGCTTCATCAAAAGAACCAGTGGAAAAATATACATTAACTTATCTTTGTGTATGTACTTGGTACACACATGTACCAAGGCTCACATATGGAGGTCAAAGGACAACTTTGGGGATCAATCTACCATGTGGGTCCCAGGGATCAAACTCTCGTCTTCAGGCTTGGTGACAAATGCCTTTACCTGCTGAGCCATCTTTCTGGCCCTCCTGGTGAAATGTTAAACCAGTATAGTAAGTGATAATTTTGTGAGACGCTTCGGAGCTATGTAGACACCGCCTCTTCTCAATAACGTCAGTAGTCATCCATGGACCTTGCCTATAGCAGTTACTATCTTAGTGTTCTAATGGTGACCTTCTACATTCCTTAGAATGCTTCTGTAAGGGAGATCTGCCCCCTCTCCACTATTGTATGAACATGGATGTTCATTTTATTTCTTGGGTAATAATACAGTATTACATTACTTATCCTTTCAAATTTCTTCCAAATTGTCCCAGGTCTGACCCTGACTTGTTCAAGTTGGTTCTTGTGGCCCCCACCTCACTTTACAAAAAGACAAAACCAAAATAAATCACATCCATAATTTCTGGCATAAGGTCATCTATTTTCACTGACATGGCCTATAAAAATCAGACATTTCTTTAAGAGTGTAATTATAGGTTAAGTTTTAGAATCCATGGGGAAAGAGAACTAAAGTTTAGTCAAAACTAAACTTGATAAATCCCCTCAGTTCTTAAAATGCCACATACATATTCTACACATCACACCTTTTTATAAATTCTACCATCTTTTCCAGTATTGAAGGAAAAACTGGAAGGTAATAAATATGCCAGTTTATGCTCAGTATCAGTATATATAGAAAATGTACCTTCTTTGTTTATTAAAGCATGTAGCAGAATAATTCAACAAAACATAGTTTTAAAGTAGTGGCACTGAATCTAAACTTCAGTCCAGTGTTTCAGGAAATTGTAAACATACACATGGGGAATACTCTGGGTCACAGTGGAAGTCTAGGTACAATGGTTGCTAACACATAGGAATGCTGTGAGCCAATGAACAGGAGAATCTTGTCTCCTATGGTGTGCTGTTGATGATTCATTTTCATCAATTCAATTTTCTGGGTTTCTCACTAATAGTCCACTGTAGGTCTTAATTCTTATGTCTAGGAAAAAAATATATACCCCTGGATGACACCACCTAGCTAAAGGAATGGCTCTTGAGGGGCAAGGAGCACATAATTGTTTTTATTTTCTCTACTTATTATAGAATTCAATTTATTGACGAACACATTTTTCATGCAACACTGGATTTTCCGGAAGTTATATACACCTTGTGCCAGTTAACGAGCATAATCATTTGGTAAAATGAAGAACAGATTATAAGACATATTTCACTGATGAAGCAGAGATTTACTTACATTTGATCTTGATGAATATTTGCTGAGAGATCGTTCTCCAAAGGTCCTAGCTCCTAAGGGCTTATTTTTAGGCTGTGGTAAGCTAAAGAAAGATTTGTGTAAATACAAATCATAAAACATACAGATGAAATAAAAAAGCTAAAAGTGTTAGAATAATTTGTCACTTATCCTACTTATTGAGTTAATGGTTTTAGATTCCTTACTTTCACAGCAACTATAATAAAACTGTATCCAAACTGAACTGTAAAAATAAAGATGTTTTTAGTACACTGGGTTCCAAGTTTTAGAAGCAAATGAAAACAAGGGCCTTGACCATAAGATGTCTCAGATACCAGGTAACATTTTAAGTCGTATTTTTAGTGCCTGTTCTAGATACGGATATCACTTCTGCAACCTAGTCATGCTGTCTCCATTCTACCTCAGCATGCCAAGATACCTGTAACTTACATAATTTCACTTGTTTTAACTATGAAGATTCCTGAAAATACCTCATTCTATGCCCCAATGTCTTTCTTCTACCTTAAAAACATTTTCTCTGCAAAGAACCTACTGTTCTACTTTATTGGCCCTATACTTTATGGATATACTGGCAGAGTCATGCACATTTAATATAATTTTAAATCCAGAGAATTCATCTGTTCTCTGACAGCTTATAACTAGATTGCATTTCTTTTGCAGCTGTGCTTCTGCTATGGGAGGTCTGTTGTCTTGGAACTCATGCATAGCACATTGGCTCCTAACTGTGTGGTTAAAAAGGCATATTGGTAGCAGCAATGAAACTCCAACCCAGATCATCTGCTGAGCAGTCCATCCTATCTCCCTACTGCCTTAAAACTTTCAGCATTTTATGGCATTTTGGTGGCATGTATTTCCTCTAGGTTTATTTAAAATAGATGTTTTCTTTACCCATAATTTTCTTTGTTTCCATCTTCAAAAATAGGAAAAGCAGATGACAAAGTCATAATCTTTTTAACTCCCCAATCCTCTGAAGATACTGCATTTTCTGCAGGAAAACAAAAATAGCATCTGATTATTGTGTTATGAAAAGGCATTATCCTTTAGGCTAAACTTCAGCTACATATAAAAAAAAGTACTGATATCTCTTGAAAAAAAACAAAAAACTAAGTCCTAGATAATGACATAAAGGTACTTTGCAGCGAGAACTGACTGATTCATGGTCACTGGGTCTTGCACTCAGGGCCCAGTAGAGATCTGTCACATACAGACCAGTGTCCACCCTCCTATAATGCTGTTCAGAGCACATTCAACCAAAGTGCACAAAAAAATTTTTAGGTTTTTGTTGTTTGTTGTTCATATATCCTCTAGGAAAAAAATTAACCCCTGAGTTTTCATTCCCAACCTTCTCAATTCTAACTAGATTCTACTTATCTTTGGCTTCCAGCAATGTTGAGTTCCAAATTCCACCTAGACATCTTTCCCAGGAGGTACTTAAGCCTTATGTTAAGAACTTACTTTCCCTACTGTTCCTACCCATGATGCTTTTGTTCTTTAGCACTCACTATTAAATAGTAACAAAAAAACCCAACCTAACAAAAAACCCAAACCAATTATCATATACACTGCAACCTTTTCAAACTGTCATACATGTAATTCATTTATTCCCTGCTTTTACATGGCATACTATTCAAAGTAAGGTCATATCTACTTCTTGATAATGCTCATCGCAACTTCCTGTGATACTATGTACTTAATAGCTTTTAAATAAATCATTACTTTGAAACTGGGCTTCAAATGCATCTTCATTTTGGTCTAGAGATAGCCATTCATCTTTATCATCAGAAATGTCAGGAAGTGTTGGAGCCTGAAACATATCCATGATGAAACCTTAAAGAACAGAAGAAATATATGTCAACAGGTTACAAATCAGTTTTATTAATTTATGGGAGGTACTATACATACAAACAAGATACTTTACCTAATGCCTCCTTGGTGTGGACAGTTGGTGATGGCTGCACTTTGCATGGTGTTCCTTGAACCATTCCCAATGATGTGTTTGGAGTTGTACGAAAATCATTAATGCTGGCAACTTTATTTGTTTCACATACTAGCAAAGGAGTGGGACAAAATGTACTATCAATATGCCAATCAGAAGATATTAGAAGGTACATGACTGCAGTAATTACAATTAAAAGTTTACCAATATCAATAATGATCACTACTTTTATTATCATTGATTGGGCTTTCATATATTCATGTTTATTTTTGTAATAATATCATGAAGTAACGTGAGAATTATCCTTTTATAAAAAAAAAAAAAAAAAGGTCACACCAAGTTAGTTTTGTCATGAATAGCATCCTTAGCTCATACCAAGTACTCCCTGCTTCTGGTAATACTGTAAATCTTTTCCTCATATGTTATAAATATTAAGGATGTTTTTCATTTTACTCAGCAAAGGTTTACTCAGACTTTATTTCTCTTTCTCCTTCTCTTCCACTGCTCATCTGAAAGCACTGAAAGTATCTTTGGTGCTTGGAACATTAACAGGAATATTGCTGCCTGAAAGATCTACACTTGTCATTCTTTCTACTTGAAACAGGTACACAAAGCTTGCTACATGAGTAATTCCCTTCTCCCTTTTACCTAAGTTTTACTCTCTCAGTCCTTCCCGGTCACTTTCTTGGAATCCTAACTCTCCACCATAATAGTAACACCTCTTTTCCATAGAAATTCTCACCTTTTTATCCATAACTATCTTTCTAACTACTTAGAGCTATGCTTGTATCTAGTGAGCATGAACCAAGTCTTGGTGCAGTAAGTCTCTATTTCAAATAGCCCTGTTCCTACTGTTAGTGGAAAAGATGCCAGTCATATGAGAGGAAGGAAATGACCAACTGTGTATTACTTAACGGACAAAATTATCTTCTATGTAAATGCCTCTGCTATACTACCAAACAGAATGTAAGTCTAACAAACCTTTGTAATTATGACATTTCAGATGAGTACGCTGAGAAGCTTATTAGAAAAATGCCAAAGGATTCTGAACTAGGAAGATGTGACTAATAATTTTCTATTTTTGTCTGAAATAGTCTGAGGCTTTATAAAATCATTCTTCCTCTGAGGAAGAAAGCCTTCCTATACCACAGTCACAGTATAGAGCAACCCAAAAAGAGTCTACCCAAACAAGCTAGATGAAGTCATTATAATGGAACACTACCTTCTTTTGTTTCTGGTCCACTCTGTGGCATGAATTCATGAATACTTTGATTTACACACCTGAAAGAAAAAACTCTTGAGACATACTGTAGAATAAAAGTACTTTACATATTAGAATTTTAAACTAACTCTCAAGAAATAGTAAAATATTGCCAACAATGTTAAGTCTGTTAGGTTGAAAATAAAACTACTTGGATCCATGATGTAAGTAAATGAAATATTTACTGCCTTTGAGAATACTAATTTGTTCAAATAAAGGTAATCATTGAATGTTTTTCTGTGACCAATGGTTCTTGTGTTAGCACAGTTACAACCATCCCTCCATGCAACAGGACAGAATGGCTTCCCAAATTCAAACACACTTTATTTATGGTGCGGGTTAAAGGCTTAAGACCTAGTTTCAGGCAGTGTGTGTTAGTGGAACTAGGACATTTCTTGTGATGAACCTGAAACCATTAGTGATGTCCAGATTTTAAAATGACAAGAAGAAAAGGTAGTAAGTCACTTATATAATAGTTTGCTTTTTTTTTTTTTTTTTAAAGTTTTATTTATTTAATTTATGTATGTGAATCCACTGTCATTGTTTTCAGACACACCAGAAGAGGACATCAGATCCCATTACAGATAGTTGTAAGCCACCACGTGGTTGCTGGGAATTGAACTCAGGACCTCTGGAAGAGCAGTCAGTGCTCTTAACCACTAACCCATCTCTTCAGCCCCAACAGCTTGCTTTTAAACACACTGAGGCAGTCAACTCATCTGTGTAACACTGCTAGAATTCTCTTAAGGAACCATATTAAAATGTTAAACAAGTGCAAATTACTTGTAGTTGTACAAATTCCTATCAAATCACAAGTTAAGAGATGAATAACCAAAGATAAAAATGTAAAACAAGTAAGAAATTGGGTATTATTTTTGAAGCCTAGAAAAATCCTTCTAAATTGGGGAATTGTGTAGAAATAGATCTTGGCACAAAGAATCATTGACACTTATCCCAATTTCTAAAGGAAGACAAAGGAAACATCAGAACACATGTTAAGTAATTTTCTGTGCATTAATAATACCTACTGGTATGCAGTCAAAGCCAGTAAATAAAGGTACTTTCAGTTTTCAGCTATATATTCTGAAGGTTCAGAGACTGCTGAAAGTTTTTAATTCAATAAAAAAGTATAAAAAAAAAAAAAGATAATGTAAAAGAAGCATGGGACTTAATAGTCTGAAAGATTTGGTGTCAATATTTAAGAATTTTTTCAAAATACAATTTTTTTAAAAAATGAATTGTTCATTTCTTACACAACATGAAACTGCAGATCACAAAAAGAAATTATACATGCCACTCACATCACTACCATTTCGAGGACATTTAGCTTACCTGGATTCTGTCAATGACTGGTCACTTACAGGAATAGGAAGGGTTGGCAGTCTGGCAGCTGGGAACAGCAAAGTGCTATTAACAGCATTTACCATAAGAGGAACAGAAGGTTCTTCCTGCGGTTTCTCTCCTGAGTTCTCTGAGATCTGCTGATTGAGGGATGGAAGACTTGGACCCCTCAGTTCTTGCTTGGAGCATGTATTTTGTGCCATATATACTAGATTAACCTTTCATGCACAACAAAAAGATATAAACAAAAACAAAATTAGGAAGTCTTAAATATTACTAATCAGTCATTAGAGCTTTTCAAAGCATAGCAACAACAACTAAAAGACTAGCCTCTATGATGGCTTCCTGTAGCTTCTTAAACATGGACACATCAAAAGTTTATGTTAATTTTTTAAATTATTATTTGTGTGTACACATGTATAAATCAGGGGACACCTTTTAGGAGCTGATCCTTTCTTACTTTGTTGGGTCAAGGTTTCAATTCTCTGCATCACATATTACAGTCCAGTTGGCTCACACGCTTCCAGGCAATTTCTATGTCTCTGCCTCTCATCTCACTGTATGAGGGTTGGAATTACAGATGTGTCCTACCATATCTGCCCTTTTTACATGGGTTTCTGGGATTAAACTCAGGTCATTAGGCTTGTACAGCAAACACCATTCTTTACTGGCTGAGCTATCTCTACAGTCCATACTTTCAGCCACTGAAAAACAAATTGGCTTCCATAAGATCAGTATTTAAGGAGTAACTAAGTGGCTCACAGGAGTCTAAGGCACAGGACGACTACAGTGAGGGTGAGGCTGATCTGGCTACCTAGCAAGTTCCAGGCCAGCCTAAGCCACTGTATAACTTTGTCTAATAAAACAAGAACTGAGGAGTTAGTAACAATATGTGTGATATCAAAGTGGAAAGGAACCTACTAGGAGCAAAAGAATCCATGGTAAAAGGAGGGCCAGAGAAAGGGAAAGGAGAATCAACAAAAACAAAGTATAACAATGTCATAATGGAACCTATTACTTCATATGTTAAATTATTAAAAAGGATAAGTGAATCACAAAACAAAACAAAATATCGTATTTCTCTTTACTAAATTTTAGGAAAAGACTAAAATTAATGTTACCAAATATTCCCCACAGTGCTCTGCTAATAGTCTTAGTAGCCATTTTCTAGTTAATGAGCAGGATATATTTATATTATATTCCACAAACGAATGGTCCATAATAGGAAGGATAAATAAACTTTTAAAATACAGAAAGGCTAATTTCTTATCTTCTGGAAGTATTCTTACAAATTGTAAGACGGTTAACTTAAGCTGTGTATGGTGGCATATGCCTTACTTAGAGGCAGAAGCAGTTTCAAGGTACATCTGGTTCACATACCAAGTTCCAGGCCAGCAAGAACTACATATTAAGAACCTGTCTCAAAAACCAATACAAAAAAATCGAAAACCATCCCCTAAAACAATAACTTAAATGACTTACACTATTTCTTAACCTAGCAAATTAGTATGGAGAAAGGGCAGTCACAACACAGATCAAGTACTCCATTAAGAAGTATCACAGATCTCAGGGTCTCTGTACTTTGGACATCTGTGGAGACTAGCTTGAGCTAAACATTTCCATTCAGTCTCTATATTTCTTTGCTTATTCCAAATTTTCACACCTTTATGTATCAAATTATTAATTCACTAAGATTTCTAGCTAAATTAGAATAACTGTAAAAACAAAACAGAGAAAACAATAGCTAGTAGTATTGGGAATAATGGACATTTGGAATAGTGAAGACCATGGACATACATCAGGTCTATTCACGGAAGCAGGCAGGTCCTTGTGAGACAATTCCACCACTTGATGCAATTTCTTGTGAAGTTCATCCATTTTCTGTTTTAATAATTGCTCTTCAAAAGCATTTGCTTCTTTCCTTTTCATATAATTTCTGTCTTCACTAACTTTAAGAACATTAAAAAAACATGGTTTGCTCTCAAAATTTCATCAGAGAATTGCATGCAAAATATAAAAGGTCACAATTTAGGACAGATAATTTTAAAATCAAAGTTCTCCATATTTATTAGATTTCAGAGCTTAAATTTACATTATTTTTTCACTGTAACCTTTACCTGTCCTCATCACAGTTACTATTAAATACAGGTCTTATAAAAAACTGTTATAGAATCAATAATATTTAGCAACAGCAGAGTCTAATACTAAACATTTCTTATAAAAAATAATCATACTGTGAGGCAAATCACTTGAAAATGATTTCCATTTGTTTTTATTTTCTAATGATTTTATCTTACATATGTTTACATGTGCTTGTGTTCATGTGCCTATGTACATATGTGCATGTGGAAGCCAGGGATCCTCATGAGCCATCCCCTTGGTTTTTGTTCTCAGTGGCCTGGAGCTGAGTAGTCTAAGCTGCCTTTGGCATCTGACTGCTGTGACTATAATTGTCTGCCATCATGCTTATCACTTTTAATGTGGTTTCCTAGGAATCAAACTCACACCCTCATTATTGTATGGCAAACACTGTACTGACAGAGCTATCCCCCCCATCATCCTCTATTTCACATTTTAAAAAATTTAACTCTAGACATTTCTCAAAAACACAACAAATAAAGGGCACAAGTCCCAAAGTGTGGAGGTTGGAGGACAATTTGCAGAAGCTGGCTCTCTTCCTACCATGTGGGTCCTAGGGAAAGTCACACTTGGTGGTTTTAATTTTTTTAAATTGGTGTCTGCATATATATGTACATGTGTGTGATAGTGCCTATAGAAGCTAGAGGTGTTAGATTCCCTGGAGCTGGGTGATATCAGGGTGTTTGTTGTGAGTCACCTGACATGGCTGGGTACTGAACTCAGGTCCTTTGCAAGAGCTCTTTACTGCTGAGTCACTCTTCCAGTTCCACCTTTCTGGGAAATAAAGCGTACTAAGAGTAGAGTTTCAAGTAAAAGTTTGGATAGTTCTATTTCCTATAAATATCACATAAAGGCACACCCCAAACATGTCAGAATGTTTTTGGCTATAGACTACAGGTTGTGATACACAAAACGAAACTATCAAGGACAATTCAAAATGGGTCCATAATAAATATTGAAGGTTCTGGTTAAATATAAAAAGTAATAAATATAGGGACTAGAGAGATGGCTCAGCAGTTAAGAGAGCTTGCTGCTCTTATAAAGTTAAGCTGGGTTCCCAGCACCCATATCAGACAGCTCACAATCACCTCTTCTGAGGGCACTGCACTCACATGCAAAAACCGACACACATGCAAAAACTTATATAACTTTAAATAAAATCTTTTTAAAAAGGTAATGAATAAAAGGCTCACATAGTAGATCTAGTCCAAATAACCTAGATGGTATAAAACCCTGAGTGGAACAAAGGTTTGTTTTCCACTCTCTAGAGTATATGCTGTTACAGTAAAAGCCAAGTGAAAATGCACATTTCCTTATGAGGAACAGAAAGTATTTATTCATAAACATAGATAATTTATATAAATAATAATATATTTATTTTATAAACATAAATTTGGCATGCTGATCAGAAAACTATTTCTGTATGTTCTGTTTAAAGTAGATGCAAACTTGGGAAATCTTTTCTGAACCTTAGTACTCAATAAATCCTTTCACAAAACAAATAAATGCTCTACAAATTTTAGGACTACTGTATACATAGGTTCAAATTCACATACAGAATATGGAAACACTATTTCACTAATGCAAAGAACCAGCAGTAAGAATGTTTACTGTAGTGCTGTTTCAATCACCAGCTATCAGTTCAGCAAAGGAGCCTGTGGACAAGCGCTGCTGCAAGACTAGTATCTAACCAAGACTCTAGGCTCTGATAGAATGAGCTTCAAGGCATCTCGTGCGTGTTTCACTCAATTATGTAATTATCCATTATTTTAAATGACATAAAACAATCCCAACATATAAGAGTGTAAGTACCCCATTGTTCATGCTTCTTCCGTTGATTGTATTTCTGAGCTCTCAGTTCTTCAAAAGAAAATTCTGAATCTCCACGAATAAGCTTTTCCTTGCAGTACATAACTTGCTGAGCTTCAGGCTTGGGTGCTACAGATGAGCTGACAGAACATTCTGACTTGGAAATCATGATTACTCTTTGTTCCCTACTGGGGAGAAAGACACCATTTATAACAGTGTACTGAAGTAACTTTAGTGAAATTTATGTAATAATGCACTTGTTATACTTGCATATTAGACTTTTCATCACAAGTGGAAGGTGCCACACCAGAATATTCTGAACCCTAAAAGACAGAAAACACCTTGAGCATTCATTTACCAGAGACACCTTCATACAAATTAGTTCACAAATAATATGGAAATGCCCTGTGGGAAGGGGCCTTTTAACATCAAGTACATTTACCATGTATATGTAAATTATAATTGATAGCTGGAGCTTTAAGTTACATAATTTTTAGTTAACTTTTCATACTGAGGTTCCCTCAAAAGAAAGCAATTAATTTAAATTAAAAAAATTAAAATTTCCTTCTGTTATTGTTTTACTCTCAGAAATTTCCAATAGTAGTAATAACCCACTAAACAAATATTTATTGATATTTCATACTTACCATACAATGAGCTAGGTCTGAGGAATATGACCAAAAGAAAAGTAACATTCACTTCATCTGTCTAAAAATTTAGAATAGTAGAAAACATAAGGGTGGCATAGATTGTAAGATATAAACTGGGATAGTCTGCATAATCTATCCAAGATAGACACATATGTTCTATTTCTAAGAATGTGCTACATTAGAAAAACACAAGTCTTTATATTGGATTAAACTAGAAGGAGGTCCTAAAGAATAATGGTACTTTAAAAGAGAAAGATGCTAAGGAACATGAAGCAGAAGGAGATATGAGTATTTTTGTTTATTAGCAAGCAAGGCAGAAGAGATTTAGACGGATCAACAATATTTATGGGGATGAAAAGCAGGCACAAGGAGGAAGACACTCCACAGAAAAGCAAAAAAGATGCAGTAATGTATATAATTGTTGATAGCGGAAAATGAGAAGATTTATCTTCTGCTATGTGGCAGAAATAGTATCTCTTTTTATAGCTTTGACAGAGGCACCCCAAATTTGAGTGAATTGAATGAATTATCTGATAAGTAAATGAGACACATAATATAAGCAGTGGCATGGAACATAGGGAAGAAAAGCCTGGAAGTGTTGAGGTTATGTGGATGAATGTTTGAGGTTCTGGGTTTTTTCAAAAGCAGGGTCAAAAAACCTCCAGGCAAATGTGATCCAAAATAGGGATTTCCTGGGCCTATGAAGAGGCCAACAAAAATAGAGGCAATTAGGAAGAAAGAAGCTGCAGACAGAGTTGTGTGGCAGGGGCCCTAGGTCTGACAAGTTGTATTAGAGTTGAACAGAGATAATAGAAAGGCTCTGAGAGCTATCATGGAATAGTGGCTGAAATGGAGGTCAATCACAGGAGACAGTGTCAATGGAATGAGATGCAAAGGCAGCCAGAATGGCTGTCCAATAACATTCCTAATTTCTATATTATATATAAATAAAGGTCCTTATTACCTGACTCCTAGGAACACAGGCTGAATTTTTTCCTGGACTTGACTTTGCTATCATATCTTGGTTTAAAATCTGTGCATTATGCATAGGTTCTGAGGTTGCAGCTGTGAGGGGGAAAATGAGATAAGAAATAAGTGAGAAGTGACAGTAAATAAAATCAGCACATAATACATTTCTCTATTCTTCCAGTATATTGTATTTAAAAAATCTATTTGTGACTGGAGAGACAGCACAGCAGTTAAGAACATTTGTTCTTTCAGAAGACCCAGGCTTAATTCCCACCATCCACACAGTGGCTCACAGTCACCCACAACTCTATTTCTAGGGAATGTAATGTCCTCTCTCTGTAGGCACTAGGCATATATGCAGTGTAGACATACATACATACAAGCAAAACATTCATATATATAAATCTAACACATAAGTACCAAAATTATTTTAAAAATCAACCCATTTAAACTGTCTCAAAAAATGGACTAATTTTCAATTAAGAAAAACACTAAAGAAATAATTTTCTGATTAACTCAAAAAGATAATACCTGGATGGAATATAAAGCCTAAGCCTAAGTGATTATTTTAAATAAGATGACGGTAACTATTGTTGAAATGGCATCTTTATTTCTAATAGAAAAGAAAAGGCCACATTTTTTTTTTTTTTTTGGTTTTTCGAGACAGGGTTTCTCTGTGTAGCCCTGGCTGTCCTGGAACTCACTCTGTAGACCAGGCTGGCCTCGAAATCAGAAATCCGCCTGCCTCTGCCTCCCAAGTGCTGGGATTAAAGGTGTGCGCCACCACCGCCCGGCTAAAAGGCCACATTTTTAAAAGTTCTATTACTCCTTTCTGATTCAATTCAGAACAGATGAGGATTCCAGCATTTACTCTCTCTGGGACGATCTTCTTCTTCTTTTTTTTTTTTTTAAAAACAGTGTAATGCTATATAGCCTTGGCTGTCCTCAAACTTATGTTCCTTCTGTTAGCCTTCCTTCTGAGTACTGGATTACAAGTGTGTACCACTACATTGTATCTAGATATTAGCTTATTTTTAAAAAATTCTTCACACATGGTAAGTTCATTAAGCTTTGCTTGCAGATTTTCTGTATTACAGAGCTAAGACACAGCTCCTCTGCTGTCCAGAGCTATTTTGTAAGATTATTATCAGAGTGCTTTTCCTATTACCCAAAACAGTAATTTGTAATTCTTTGGTTTTCATTAAACACTATATAAGGAAGGCCCTTTTTAAAAAGCAAAACAAAACAAAAAACACTTAGTAAAAATTACAGACTAAATTTTCAACAATCTAGATATTTTAAAAAGTATCATTTTACCTTGAGCTAGCAAATGGGTTCCAGTAAGGCGAGCCTGGAATAGCCTACATGATAATAGAAGATACATATAGATTTTAACTTCACAGTTTAATATACATCTGTACCAAAATGTAACTAATACAACAGGCAATAAAGACAGAAAAAGAAAAACTGAATTTCAAAGTTGCTTTAAACTCAGAAATAAAATTCTGGGAACGTTTATATTAGAAAGTCTTCCTTTTACACAGCTTATGTCAACATTTTTCAAATTCGTTGAACACATACACATTCTTTCTCTGTTAGTCTGCAGATATTAAAACTCAAAGATGTCTCAACTACTACTTCACATATTTTATAATCTGAAACAAAATGACTATATTTTAAAGAAATCAAAATATAAAACTTAGACCACTGTTTCAAAGGACAGTGGGTTGCATCACTCATGGTTTATAAAAATTTCACACATAACATCATTTCATAGTGCTTTTCCATACCAATTCGACCTATTAAAAATTGTGCATCTCCCAAGTCTGACATTTTTGGGTAATGAAAACAAAAGTGTATTTTATAGAGAAGAGATATATAACTAAGAACTAAATCTTGCTTGATGCTTAATTCAAAGAAAACAAAATGGTAACAAAACCATTTTACATGATTTGAAAAGACACAAAGTTAGATAATATTAAAGGATTATCATTAACTTTATTAGGGAACATAGAATAAGCCTATAGGAAACACTTTTTTTAAAAAGAGGATTGTAGTGTTTGAGATAAAAATTCTGTCAGCATGTAGCCAATGAGATGACTCTGTAGGTAAGTATGCTTCTGCAGGCCTGACCACCATTATTTAATCTCTGACCTTCACACACTCCAAGTGGTGTGCTTGGCCCAAACAAGTAAAAGAGATAAACAAATATCATTAGTACCAAAAAAAAAGTCAAGGGGCTAGAGAGATGGCTCAGAGGTTAAGAGCACTAACTGCTCTTCCAGAGGACTCAGGTTTGGTTCCTAGCACCTGCATGATGCTTCACAATGAGATCCAGTGCTCTCTTCTGACCTCTGGGGGTATCAAGTACATACAGAGTTCACATAAATATATGCAGGCAAGCAGCCATATTTTAAAATTTAAAAAAAATCAACTGTTAACAATTACTAGAAGTATATAAGTGAATATTTATTAGATATTGATTTTTTCTTTTTTATGTATATTTGAAAATTCTCATAATAAAGTTTTTTTCAAAAAAGTATAAATACTATAGTAAAACTGAAAAAAATAGGTGAGTATGTTGAATGCTGGCAAGGCGTGCAATGCATGGAAGGTCCCCAACTCTTCTAATGAGAATGCAGAAGAAAAACTCTGAATAGATGGTTTGGTTATATGTCTCACATGCTCTGAAACTGTTTAAACATATGTTTTAGATAAATGTAAGAAATATATTACTTTTTGAGGAAAAGATCTTGACATACAGTATGTACATAGCTTGACTCTGTAAAGCATATTTGTAATTATGTAATATGGAGAAGAAAAAAAATAAAGTTTTCTGCATTTTCAAGTTTTCCCAAATGAGGCATTTTTATAATAGAAAAGTAACAACAAAACATGTGAGGAGAAAAATAAGGTATTTATTACAATAATTCACTACAGTCTGAATAGCCACCAAAACTTCATGTTGACACTCAACCCACACTGTGAGATTTATAAAATATGATCGCCACATTGTGATTAGATCAAGAGGGCTTTATCTTCATGAATGGATAATTCTATTTGTGGCTTAATGGGTTATTTTGAAGGGACAATTTGTTCTGTCTTTTGTAGGTGACCTTCTTTGATGTGATCTTCTGTGTTGTTTCACAATACTGCAGTTTAAAGTGACATAAAATCTGTCACACAGCATCCTAAGTATAAAGCTCTCTATCTGTGGTCAGATCTACAACACACGTACAGTATGACTTACAGTTAAAGTAGATACACATAATGATACAGACAGAAAAAGAAAAGAGTTACACACTTTGAAACTACCTGTATTGTTGTTGTAGTAGTTCTTTAGGTTCAGCCTCATTGTGAATTCCTGTCTGAAAAATAGCACTGACATGCTGCAGCTCTCCCTGGGCTTCCAGATGCCCTGCCCAGGATATGTATAGATATGATGACTTGGTTCCAATTCCCTGGTTGTACAGAAACTCAAAAAACTGATGAAGGTCACTGTTGTACTCAGCCTACAGAAATCCAGAGCAAAACCACACATAAATAATAGGTGCAAAGAGATGGTTAATGAATATAAAGAGTAGCTGGATAGGAAGAATGACTTCTAATGTTCCACACTAGGAAACTGTTGATAATTTTATATTCCAAAATACCTAATAGAGAGGGTTTTGACTTCTAACACACACACACACACACACACACACACACACACACACACACACACACACACAATGATAAATGCCAGAGGTTATATACCAATTGCCGGACCTACACTATTCAATCTTGGCGAAAGTCTAGGAAATTATGTAGGTAAAGACAAATGTTCTCTGATTGTAAATCTAAAAGTCCTGTCTTCCCTTGATATTCAATAATTATCAAAGTATTTCACAAAACAGTAGTGCCTACAATGATTCATTACATGAAATACGCTTACTCAAGTCCTACAAGGTGCCTTTAATTATAGTATTTTATAATTTAGGTAACAATTTCATGTTCATTCTCTATTCCATATGATTTTATTACTAAAATTCATAGTCCCAGGCTTTCATTTCAGATTAGAGAGTTCTACTCTCTCTTTTTTTTTTTTAGTCAGTAACAATATTTTAATTAAACACATGTTGCCACTGAGGGGGTTTCTACTGGTGTGGCATGATATACAACATCTTAACTGGTTCTCAAATTCTTTTGAAAACATGTTTTTGGGGTTTTTAAAATAATATTTTTATTATTTAAAACAACTTTTAAGTTTAAATATATTTTGATCATATTCATCGTCTACCTACCCAACTTTAAGTTCTCAAAAAGCAAACAAAAACCAAAACAAAAAAAACCCAATACAATAACATAACCCCAAAACACATCAATGCCAAAAAGAAAAAACAAGAACAAAAAACTAAACTGTAACCAAATGAAAGTATGTAAAAAACTGTGGAGTCCATTATTTGTTGGTCAACTATTCCTGAACATGAGACCTACCCTGGAGTGGTTGATAGACCCACTGTCATCTCATTTGAGAAAACAGATTCCCCCTCTCCCAGTAGGTATAAATGACAGGTCAGTTGTTAACTTTTACCCTAGTAGCTAGGTTTATTTGTTCATTCATCCATTCATTTTTTTAAAATATAACAAAATAAAATATAATAAGGTAAAACAAAAACGATCACATCAAAATTGGATAAGACAAACCAAAAGAAAGAAAAGAGCCCAAGAGAAGGCACAAGAGTCTGAGACCTACTTGTTTGCACACTCAGGAATCCCACAGAAACCCTAAACTGGAAGCCATAATATAAACACAGAATCCTACCCTTTTAAAAAAGTCTGAGACTGCCTCCTTCTTTTAGTACATTCATATATAAATGTACCTCCTTTATATACTAAAGACTACCTCCTTCTTTAGTATATTTAGTCTCTGAGTTAAAGTTTTATTTTACAAAAAAAGAAAAAAAAAAAAAAAAAAAAAAAAGCTGGGCAGTGGTGACACATACATGCCTTTAATCCCAGGACTTGGGAGGCAGAGGCAGGCAGATTTCTGAGTTCTAGGCCAGCCTGGTCTACAGAGTGAGTTCCAGGACAGCCAGGGCTACACAGAGAAACCCTGTCTCGAAAACAAACAAACAAACAAAAAACCCAAAACAAACAAACAAAAAAAACCCCAAAATTTATTTTACTAGTTATTAGAGTTACATACTAGTTATTACATATAACTATATATAGTCACATGATACTATATAGTATATATACTAGTTATTATGTATAACTATATATTCTAGTTAAAAAATTTTTCATATTTAACTCTCAGTTAACATTTATTTACTATACTCCTGGTGAATTTGATTTATTTCCACAGACTCTATTAGTACCTAAGAGCTCCTGCTTATCATCTCTCCCTAAAGCATGTTTGTTCTTTTCTCTTTCTCTCTCTCTGAGACAGAGCCTTGCCACATAGCTTTGGATATTCTAGAACTCTCTCTGTAGACTAAACGGGCAGAAAATACAGAGGTCTGCCTGCCTCTCTCTGCCAAGTGAGCCACTACTGGTCCCAATCACATTTCTTATCTAACAGTTCATTTAACTTTTAGTTCCTATCTCATGTTGGAACACTTACACACATGAAATAAAGAAGGGTTTTAAAATTAAATCACTGATTCTTCAGTATTTCAGAAGCCAAGGCTATAAAATACATACTTCTGACTATATAACTTTTAAAACATTCCTGAATAAAAACAAGTAATTGATATAAGAAAGGCAGTCTAAAATGATCTTAACAAGGGAGGAGTCCAAAAGTCAGCCAATTGTTGGGCACCCCTTTAATGTCAGCACTTGGGAGGCAGAGTAAGTGGATGTCTTTTAGTTCCAGTCCAGCCTGGTCTAGAGTGAGTTCCAGGATAGCCAGGGCAATAAAGAGAAACCCTGTTTTAACCCTCCCATGCCCCACCCAAAAAAAAACAGGGAGAGGACAAGAAGTAAAACATTATATTTAGTTATCTACCTGCAATTATACTTACAAATTTTAAGCAATAATTGATGAATCTTGAATCATTGTGGTAGTTCTTCTTATCTAAAAATTCCTTCATTAAATGTTCTAATAATGTCACCAAGTATTCTTTATTGTCAGGAAAATTCTCTTCTACCCACTTTATAAGGCTAGAAAAATATGGATATTAGTTATTAGTTTTCCACAGGGAAGCATACGGTTCCTTTGTTTAAAGGAAAATAAACAAACATACACTAACCTTTCCCATTCTCCAAGTGGGTCATTACCCTTGTAGCTTTGCATATGGGCTTCAAACATGCTAGAACAGAAAAGTACATACATAAAACAAAGAATAATTCCTAGATGCCAAAGATATATTTGAGTCTACATTATGTTATCTATATACTTGAGAATGCAAATCTTGAATATCAACACAAACATCACATAAAAGAGCAATCTTTCAGAGGCATTCAGAAAAGTCAGAAGCAGTATTTGCCTCAAAGTCTATCTAGATTTGTCGATTCCCAAGGTCACTGTCACCCAGTGGGATTGAGATAAAACATTATTTCTCAGGAGCATAGCTAAATTAGGGGGGTAGAATAAGATCCAAAGAAAGCCTCTCCTTTGGTGTGACAGTCCCAGCACTACAATTTGGAGTTTCCAGAGACTGCTTGAATCCAAATCTAACTTGTCCCAACGGAAAAGCACATGAAGTCAGTGCTGATAAATACCAATAGAGCTCCCAGAGAACTTTGCTTTCCTTACTTCCACAATACCTAACAGCTTAAAAATCAAGTCCCAATGACCTCAGGTGCTAGTGGGGTAAACAAACACAAACATAAAAATAGTACCATGTTTCATTAACTATTAAATAAAAAGGGGGGCAAGCTAAGGGTTAAGAATGGGCACAAGTTATACTTAAGGGATCAATGTTAGCTAGCTACCACAGCCATGTTAAATCAAGCCATGAAATCAAGGCTGACAGAACTTGAGGAACAGAAGAGTCTAAAGTATGAAGAGAAGAGGTGGCAAGCTCTATCTGCATTTGAAAATGTCTTCTTTGTTCCTTCACAAAAAAGAGCAGGGCTGGAACTATAAATAGGAATCATCTCAGAAGTTACAGCAGAGTCCTAGTAAGTAGTAACTAAGGGTGAGAATAGTTATGTGTACAAGTTCGGAGAGAGGGAAGATGGGAATTAACTGTATTCTCAGTATGAATCAAGCTGAGAAACACTCATAGGTTTTTAAACTGAGAAATGATAAGATTAGGAGAAAAAGAATTTAAAAGGAGTGTTTTTGTAGATGAGCAGAAAATTTATCTCAAAATATATTTCACTGGTATCCTGAATGATCATTCAGAGAAACTGCAATGGCTTTTTCATAATTTTGTGGACATAAATGTTGTAGTATAGATTTTAGCAATGTCAGTATGTTTTTTTTTAAGTCAAGGACTCTCACTTTTTCACTTAAAAGGAACACATTTTGGATTCTTTTTGGCATGTCTGTCAGCACTACTTCTGTGTTTAGAAGTTCTTATTTAGCAAAATAAGATATATGACTATTTGTCCAAGGTAAACATTAAATAACCTCACACCAGCCACACCTCCTGGGAAAATGGCTTAAACACACTGTAACTTAATGCTAACACATCAAATCATTAGAATAAATTAGCCTTTAAAAAACAAAATACCTAGTTTCTTTTTAGAATGGGGAGGGGAAATCAAAAATTATCAAAAATTAAATTGCTCAACGCTGACAGATTTTGGATACCTTACTCTTTGAATACCTAAAGGACTGATAAAAATAAAATTGCATTTCTTTCTTTCTTTTTCTTTTTTTTTCTTTTTTTGGTTTTTCGAGACAAGGTTTTCTCTCTGTAGCCCTGGCTGTCCTGGAACTCACTCTGTAGACCAGGCTGGCCTGGAACTCAGAAATCTGCCTATCTCTGCCTCCCAAGAGCTGGGATTAAAGGCGTGCGCCACCACTGCCCGGCTAAAATTGCATTTCTTGTAACATCCGATTTAACACTTTTAAATGGCTTAACATCATAGACTGGGTAAGTCACCTAACTCCCCTCCCCCCGCAAAAAAAAAAAAAAAAAAAGCAGTGTGGGAACTTTAAAAAAAAAAAGTCCGCTTGCAAGCATTTTTTCCATAAAGTTCAGTTTCAATTTTTTTTCTTACGTATCAGGCAATCGAGAAATAGTAAATTCTTTCCTTAGTGGGGTGGCGTTTTTACCAGACTTTGAAATTTTTCTCCAAAAATCTCCGCCACACAAGTTTGGGTTTTGAAGGCGGGCGTCTCTCGCGTCTAGACCGAGTTCCGCATGGAGAAGACACGTGACTTCTGAAGGCCCCGCAGACTGCCCAAATCCTCGGCACGAAACCGTAACCGGCTGCAGCTTCCGCCTGTACTCTAGTGACTCGGGGGCCGCCGTCTTGGCTGAGGCCTAGTGCGGCGAACCCGCTGAGGGAGCGGCGCTGAGGAGAAAGCGCACCTGAGAGAGCCGGACTCCAACCGTCCTGACTGGCACTCAGTCCGGATCAAGCCCTCACTCCACCTGACCGGCACTTACCGAAAGACATTTTCTAGGTTGTCCATGACGAGAAAAAGCGGACAGCGGTGAAATGCCCCACCAGCCGCCGACGAAACACCCCATCAGCCCTGTCCCAAGCCTTGAAGGCCGTCTGCGATTCGAATTCCCCGCGCAGCCGCACTCGTAACGTCGAGCGTTGGCAGCGCGCCTGACTATTGGTCTCCGCTGAGGGAGAGCTGGCCAATCGCTGCAGCCGTTGCTTGGAAACAAAGTCCCGCCCCCGCCCCGCCCCCTCCGGCCCTCTCCCGCAGTTTCTTTCACTTGCCCTTAGGCTTTTAGTTAGTACTACCTGGCTGAGGCGAGGTTTGTTTCCGTTCCAGTGAGACACTAACCATTTTTTTTTTTTTTTTGGCATAGGGATTATTATTATTATTACTTTTAAAAAAATGTATAAATTGCAACTGGTCTACAGTATTACACTACCAGCTGAACGTGACGATTCAGTGACTCGAACTGCTTTGAGCCTTCTTGGGTCTTGAGAGTCGCGAATTTTTGTTGACTGCTTAACTAACGGAAATTGTATAGCTGATGAACTGGCTTGGTGAATAAAGGCACCCACAAGGTGGAAGGAAAGACCGTGTGTGTGTGTGTGGTGTGTGTGTGTGTGTGTGTGTCTAGAGGTTTGTAGGATCCCATGCCTTTGGCCTTTGCCCGCACCTGCACACATTTAATACACATAAGGTCACACCCACACATATTTGTAAAATAATATTCGTAAAATATTCATGATTTTTTAAAGAGTCCGGACGTCCAAGAATAAATATTTAACATGTTCATGTGCCCTGAGAGTGAGTTGAAAATAATCTAGTCTTCTCTGCTTCTTGAGTTTAATAACTTCCGACTTTGCCTCTCTAGGGTCACTTAACCAAAGCAAATAGAATGTAAAAGGCTCATGTGATTACTTACCTTCCTGTTTCTACAGGTCCTGGGAGTGTTTCAGCTCCCTTAAGCTGATAAACAAGATATTGCAACTTCTTGACAGACATTTTCTAACCTAGAGAAAAGAATTATGAGTGACTTTCCATTTGATTTTTTAGAATCATCTAACTAGAAAGATATTACTGACATGTTTTTATAGCTGCACACTAAAATATTGTCTGATATTGTGATATTGGCAGATATCAGAATTGATAAACACCACTAGAGGGAGTTCCAGGTTCTTGCATTCCTCGTGGATAATAGCAAGCAAAGTAAAAGATTAAGAATACACTGAGATTCCACTTCACACCAGTCAGAATGGCTAAAATAAAAAACTCAGGTGATAGCAGATGCTGGCGAGGATGTGGAGAAAGAGGAACACTCCTCCATTGTTGGTGGGATTGCAAGATGGTGCAACCACTATGGAAAACAGTCTGGCGGTTCCTCAGAAAATTGGACATATCACTACCTGAGGACCCAGCTATACCATTCCTGGGTATATATCCAGAAGATGCTCTAACACATAACAAGGACATATGCTCCACTATGTTCATAGAAGCTTTATTTATAATAGCCAGAAACTGGGAAGAACCCAGATGCCCTTCAACAGAGGAATGGATACAAAAAATGTGGTACATTTATACAATGGAATATTACTCAGCTATTAAAAACAATGAATTTGATAAATTCTTATATAGATGGATGGAACTAGAAAATATCATCCTGAGTGAAGTAACCCAATCACAAAAGAACACACATGGTGTTTTTACTCACTGATTATTGGATTTTAGCCCAGAAGCCTGAAATACCCAAGATTCAACTCACAGACCACATAAAGCTCATGAAGAATGACGACCAAGTAAGGGGCTTCAGTCCTTCTTAGAAGGAGTAACAAAATACTCAAGGGAGCAAATATGGAGACACAGTACAAGACAGAAACTGAAGGAGGGGCTGTCTACAGACCATTCCACCTGGATATCCATCCCATGTGCAGTCACCAAAGGTAGAGGTTGATGTGGATGTCAGGATGTACATGCTGACAGGAGCCTGATATAGCTGTCTCCTTAGAAGTCTGCAAGAGTCTGACATACTCAGAGGCAGATGCTCACAGTTAACCATTAAACTGATCATGGGGTTCCCAATGGAGAAGATAGAATGAAGGCTGAAGGAGTTGAGAGGATTCACGACACCATGAGGAAAGCAACAATCCCAACCAACCAGAGCCCCCAGGGTCTAAACCACCAGCCTGGGAGCGCTTAGGGAGGGACCCATGGCTCCAGCTATATATGCAAGGGAGCTATATATAAGTGGGAGAAGAGATCCTTGGTCCCATGAAGGCTGGATGTTGTGGGGGGGGGGGATACACGAGGGTGGGAGGTGAGGTACGGGGAGGGTGGGTGGGGATACACCAACGTGGAGGCAGGAGGAGGGGGGAAGGGATAGTGAGTTCCTGGGAGGGAGAAGGAAATGGGGTAAGGAGAGAACATCTGAAATGTAAAAAATTTCCAATAAAAAAAAAAATCCAAAAAAAAAAAAAAAAAAAAAAAAAAGAATACACTTCCGGGCAGTGGTGGCGCACGCCTTTAATCCCAGCACTTAGGAGGCAGAGGCAGGCAGATCTCTGAGTTCCAGGCCAGTCTGGTATGCATAGTGAGTTCCAGGATGGCCAGGACTATCCAGAGAAACCCTAAAGTACACACTTCCAAAGGAGAATGGCCTAGAGCAGAGAGAAGGCTTAGAAGCTCAATAAAGTCTATCCAAAGGATTGGGGCTTTCATGCCACATTTTCTGCAGTTTGGGGTCATTTTCATAGCATGAGATTGCTTGTGCACACTACATTACATGGAGTTGTCTTTACAAATTCATGCATGGTATGTCTCATTAGTATCTTAGTATTAAAATGTTACCTTCAGGCCCCTTGGGGTATAGATGCAAGTGGCTCTGGCCAGTTCTAAAAGACCCCAGCCTTTCCTTTTGTGGACAGATTCTTCTAATATGCTAATTTAGCAGCCTTTGTGTAAGGCTTTCTGGACATCACTCTCTACGAAACTTTTTGGCCTTAGTTAGAAGCTGAATAACACTCTAGTTTATCTTCTTGGGAGCAAAGGAAAGGCTAGAGAAGAGGTGAAGTGAACCCAAGTTACCAACAGATGTATATTCTATGTTTAATCTGTGCATACATATTGCTCATTTCCTTATGTATTCTTATGCATTATGTATTACACAAGTGTGCCTTGTGTTTAACAATGGATTTCTCTTAACAAAAAGTTTTAGTTAAGATAACAGCAGAAAGTTGTGATAGCCTTGATTTATCATAATGTAGCTATTTGTGCTTTCCTACGCAGAGCCTGATTTTATCTGTGCTGGGGAACTCTAAAGGGCACTGTCAAAAAAAAAAAAATGTGGCTGAGTATGATTGTTCAAAATTAACCATGGAGCTGCTGCTCTTTAAACCATGCCTCCAGTCAAACATCCAGTCAAAACTATCTTCTGGGAATCACGAAGGAGCAGTGGCTGTGTGCAAACAGCCACAGGTGACTCTGCTGTTTTCCCCACAGCTCCCTCAGCATGTACTCAGTAACCTTCTCACTTCCAAAGATACTGTGCTGGCTGTTTCAGGAGGCTGTGCTTTTCCTCTCTGTGGACATTTGTCTAGAATGTGGGCTAAGAAGATCCAACAAGCAAAAGCTGCCCAAGTTGTTCCTCTGCCACTTTTGTTCACAATGAGCAGGTAGCATAAGGCAAATAAACCAAAGCAATAGCACAAAGCAGAACTTTCCCCCGTCTCATCTGTTCCACATAGCAGCGTTTTTTGTTCCTCTCCAAATTTTTCCATTTTTCTTACCTCACGTTTTGAACAGTAGCCAGGGTCTATTCAACTGGAGAACACCCTCTGCAGTGTCCTCATCAGAAAAGAAGGAACTGTTGAGACAAGCTCCAGGATCCCTTTGAACTCTTAAATTTATTATGGTTACATGATTTCTAAAATATGGATACTCAAATGCTCCCAAGGACAGGCTGTACCTTACTACAAAACCACAGCTTTGGGTTGTAATGTTCATGCCCTGGGATCTCCTTAAAAGCAGCATTTATTAATAATGTCCCAAGTCAATTGTGTAGTGTGTAATTCAGTTGTGTGAATCTTGGATAGGGTGTTCAGGAGGCTACTAAGACACATGTGCCCTTGGGCAAGTCATTAAACGTTGCTGGTTATTCATTTGTAGAAGCAGCTTAAAGGAAACCTGAGCACCAAATGCCCAAGGTTATGCTGTAACTCACCATAAACCACTGCATGTAGAATGCCCTATAAATGACCTTGCTGGGGAGGGTGTCAGTCTGTTGCTCCTCCCAGGGCCAAGAGGCCAAGCGCAGTGCAGAGGCCAGAAACAAGTTTAGAGCCGTTCTCTTGTACTGAAGACCTGGACAGCTCTGGGGAGTAATTCAGATGTCCTCTCCAGTCCTCACAGACCAGTTCATACTTCTCAGAGGCCAATCATTGTTGGCTTCCTTCATTCCAACCTTTCTGGTCTGTATCTGCTGCCTGTCATGGGCGAGATTGCTGAGCCTGGCCCAGGGTTAGTTAGAACCTCCACTCTGGTGCCTTTAACCTCTCCTAGCCTTCTGATGATCTTGAAGGACTCCCAGTCCCCAGTTGAGTACTTTTTACTGGGGAGAAGAGTACTTCTTTGTAGGGATGTCTAGAAGCTCCCCAGGGTTCTGGAGAGGGAAGCATCTTGGTCTGACTGTGCTGCCTGTTAGATTGAAGGCTTTGGGGAAAAGGAAAGGGCTGAGAAGATTTGGGGAGGCAGGAGAGGCAGCTGTGAAACCCCTCAGGAGGCTGCTGGATGGGGTGGGGGAGTAGGCACACTCTCCATATTAGACCTATGTAGCCATATCAGCAATGTAGCCTCATAGAGGTTCCTGCCACACACCTTCCCCACTGCATTTGGCTGGTCATCTCACCCACACTAAGCCAATCAAAGTTGCACTAGAATTGCTGCAACTGGAAATGAAGGGGAAACCAAGGGGAAACGAAGGTAGTTTCTTATGGTTGGAGTTGAGAACTGTGAGGTTGGGGGCCTGTTGGTCTCTGTTCTTACTTTCAGGTGGGCTTTGGTCTGTCCTGAGAAAGAGGAGACAGGGAAAGACAGACAGAGAGAGAGAGAGAGAGAGGAGAGAGAGAGAGAGAGAGAGAGAAACAGATGAGAGCTGAGACAGCTGGTTGCAGTGGTTTGTGATGCTCTTCACATCAATGATCTTCTCCAGTTGTGCCCAAGTTTCCCTTGAGTTTTGTGAACTGAAGCATTTTCATTTTGCTGAAAAGAATTCAAACAAGTTTGTATTGGTTTATAACGGAGAATGGCCTGGATAACAGCACTGGAGAGTGACTGGATAACGTGACTGAGAGAAGACTCACTTTTGCCTTCTCTTTCTCCCTCTCCCCCTTCCTCTCTCTCTTCACATACCCATCAAACATACATATGAGAGTGTGTGGATATGAGCACACAAATATACACAGACACATACATATATAAACAAACAATTTTTTACTCATTTGGGAGAAATTGTGCCACTAAATACTTCAATTTGCTTTCAAACACAGAACACTCAAAACTACAGTGCTAAGATCAAAATCAGAAGCCAACATGGGTGCAATACTGTTACACAAACAATCTTACTTCACTCTCTCCAGTTGCTTCTAGGTTTCAGCAAACCACTGTGCAGCAAAGTTTGGAATCACTCACCTAAGAGGAAGAGAAGGTTTTTGAAAATTCAAGTGTCTATGATAAACCTTTAGAACATGGGTCTGTTGGAAGGAAAATGTGTGTGTGTTTGTGCCATTGAGCCTTTACAAAAATTTCTAGTTTACTCTGATATGTAGTTAATGCAGAAATCAATTACCTAAACCAACAGTGGTTACTTCCTTCCATTTATTGACTCAAGATCAATTCGAGGTGGGGGTACTAGTTTGAATAGTATTCCCAACACACACAAATATGTTTATCTGTAACCTCAGAATGCCTTCTTCTTTGTAAATAAGGATTTCTGCAGATACAATCAAATTGGGAAGTCACTGTGGATTAGACTGAGCTATTAACCCAGGGACTGGTGTCCTGAGAAGACAAAATTTTGAAAATAAACACAAGGGGAGAAGGTCACATATGATTAAGGAAGCTATTAGCATGATATGATGTAACTACAAGCCAAGGAGTGTCAGAGATTTCTGGAAGCCACTAGAATCTAGGAAGTGGCAAGAAAGGAAACTTTGAAACTCACAGGGACAGGGTACTGCTGCTATTTCAGTTTCACACTGAGAGCCTTCGTATCCATGAGGGAACAGGTTTCTGGGGTTAACCTATCAAAGGTCCAAGCTGAACTTTTGATGCTTTCCCTGTCACAATGCAGAGTTTGGGGGTCTTGAGTGTTAATTAACCCTTTTCCTAAAAACAGCACTTTCACTCCCTCCCTTCAAACAAACAACAAACAAACAAACAAACAACACCTCTCCATTCCCAGGGTTATCTTTTACTAATAGAAAGAAATTACAAAACAATTGCCTTCCCTACCCCTAAAGATCCTATATTCTTTATTCCTTTTTACTCTATTTGCAAGATAATTATCTTGTTTTGTTTGTTTGTTGAGAGAGGATCTCAGAGAGCCCAGGATGACCTTGAGCTTGTGACCTTCTGCCTTCGTGTCTCCAATGCTAGAATTACAGGTATGTGTCACCATGCCTAGCTGTGTCTTTTCTAAGCCCGCTTCTTGCTAAAAGATGACTATCAAATGTAGTAGCAGTAGCAGTTCCCTTTGTGCTTTTGGTGTCTGTTGGAGCTGTGTATTCATTAGACATGCCATAGACCAATGACAGCTTTGTCTAATTCCTATCATTCTTTTAGAAGTGTTAAATATTTATTCACTTTATTTTATGTGTATGAGTATTTTGCCTACAAGTGTGTATGCACCACATGTATGCCTGGTACCCATGGAAGTCAGAAAAATGCGCTGGATCACCTGGAACTGGAACTACAGATGGTTGTGAGCCACCATATGGGTGCTGGGAACTAAACCTGGGCCCTCTACAAGAGCAAAAGGTTCTCTGAACTGCTGAGCCAACTCTCTATCCTCATCACCCACCACTTCTGCCAGGTGTGGTGGGCACTCAGGAGTCAGAGGTAGGCAGATGTCTGTGAGTTTGAGGCCAGCCTGGTCTACAGGACAGCCAGGGCTACACAGAGAAACCCTGTCTCAAAAAAACAAAAAACAAAAACAAATGATCAAACAATCTCCTTCCAATACCATTATTTCTGCCCATATATAATATAAATTATATTATAAATTATACACACACATACACACATACATAGACACATATTCTTAGGTTCCAGAGATTAGGACAAAAACATTATTGATGGGCTATTTGTTTGTCTACCATGTAATCTGTATAACTACATGTAGCAATACCCAACTGATGACAAAGAACTTTCACATAACAGGAATTATAATATATATATATATATACACACACACACACACACACACATACATGTGAGAAATGTATGCATGTGTATGTATATATAAAAATATTTAGTTTCACCAGCAACATTCTTCCAGTATCTTCCATAGACTATGTAATGTACAATTCTCCAAAAACTTAGAAGGTTCCTCCACTTCCACTTGAGCTGAATGCTATGGAAGATAACATAGTCACTTGTTTTTCTAGTTTCTAGGTCTCTAGGCCAGGAGAAAATACATCCGGACTTGACACAGTGCCTCCTGCTGGGACTTTGGACTTGATGCTATGATAGTGTGGGGTCTCTTTGCCTCCCTTTGGGAGGAGGGAGTGCAGCTTACCTGTGGAAAGCAAAGAGTAGCTGGAGGAGCAGCCTCAGCAACCTCTAGCACTGTTCACAGATTGATTTGGGTGTTGGCCTTCTGGCTGTGCCTAGGATATTGCTTCCTCAGAGATGTTTTTCTTTATTTGGAACATTTGGTACTTGGCATTGCAACATCTGTTCTACAGACTGGGGAAGATGAGAGTAAATGAAAAGATGAAGAGAATACAGAGAAATGACAGATAGATAGAAAAGATAGATAGATAGATAGATAGATAGATAGATAGATAGATAGATAGAACGAGCAGACAGAATGGCCCCGAGCAAGCCGCTTCACTTTCAGAACTCTCCCACCTCCTGGATTCCCGTTAAGTGGGAATCCCTTGCATCTGTTGGGCTTCATGCATATGGTGTGGTAGACAAACAAATGGTCCACCAATAACGTTTATGGCCTAACCTCTGGAGCCTAAGAATATGTGCTCTTCTTTGGCAAAGGGGGCATTGCTGAAATGACCTAAGTTAAGGATATTGAGATAGGAGGGCTCTCCTGTGTTAACAGGATCAGTGTAAGTGAGTCCTTTTAAGAGGGAGGCAGGAAGGTCAAAGTCAAAAGAAGAAAAGAAATTGGAATGCTTGAAGCAGAGGTGGGAGTGATGGTCTTTGAGGACAGAGAAAGGAGCTAAAAGGCAAAAATACAAGTTTTTGTATTTTTTGTATTTTGGGTTCCCCAAACACCTGAACCAAAGCCATGGGATCAGATTTCTGTCCAACAACATCCAAAGGGAATCCAGTCCTACTGACACCTTAATTTTAGCCCTGGGAGATCCAGTTTGAACTTTTGACTTCTGGACTATAAACAATTATGTTTTTGCTGTCTAAGGCAACCCACTTGTGGTAATTTGTGAGCCAAAGAAAACTCCTGCATCTGCTGACCTAAAGATTGCACAAAACAGCCTTTGAAAGGAAGGGAGACATTTTCTTGCACATGACACATGATTACGGGTGGGGGAAAGAGTGATAGAGAGATAGAGAGAGATAGAGAGAGATGTGTGTGTGTGTGAGAGAGAGAGAGCAGGGAGAGAGACTCTTGTTAGGTGAGTTGCATGTTCATTATCTTCTATCTATAACTCCCAACTACCTTGTACTGCCATCTGTTGGTTGGTACCACCTCCAGATTGAAGACACATAATGTCCAGTATGGGTTGGTGAGGTCTTAGCAGATGCCAGACCACCTCAGGCTTTGGGAACCATGCAACATGGCTGGCTCTGTGGTTCTGTTGAGTGGATGAAATGATCTAGTGCTGAGCATCCTTCGTGGCCCAGAGTCATCAGACCAGCACTTCTTTTAAGGATCTGAAACTTGCTTCTAGTGACCCACAAATCTGGAGGGACAACTTAATGTTAAGTTAGAGCAGTTCCTGGTAAGGTCAGAACAGTGGTGGAGCTCAAATGCTCTGGACAGCTCTTTGCCTCAAACAAAGAAGGGAGGGTGCAGGAGGTTTGTGACAGACAGGTAAAGAGGGAGGAGACAGTCTAGTGGAATGATAAATAGGAGGACACAGAAGCCAGGAGGTTTACAGAACCTTGTGCAGCCATAAGCACAAAGATGGAGCAGACTCCAGACCTGGTGCTTGGGGACTCATCGCTGTACCGCTACCTGGACGGAGAACTCTGGAGCCTTAAGAACGAGCTTCGCAGAACCCTAGGGAACTCTCCTCTCTTCCAGCCCAGGTATTTAGTGGAGTTACGACTCTTGTTCGAGCCTAGGTTATTGATTTGACCCTGGTGAGGCCGGATGGGGTGTGGACCGCTCCTTAGGGACAGCCGACTCATCCTTACCTCTGATAAGGAAGGGATCTCCTAGTAGAAGTGTGGTCACAGCCCGCCATCGCCTTACTGAGCCCCTAAAGGTGTCCCTTCCACTACAGCTCTCTCCAAAGATTAAGGGTTAAAGTGTGAGCTCCCCAGGGGTAGGTGCTGAGACTCACTGTGCATCTTGTTCCTGCCTGGCCTGTTAGAGTCCCACCCGTGGCTGGCAGAACCGAGGAAAAACAAAGATCGGGTGCGCAACTGGGATGGACACACCGCTGGGGTGGGGTGCAAACTGAAACCTCAGGCGGCCTCTCACAGTAGTGGATTCTGGTGTGCCAGCACCTAGAAACTGAGAAAGGGCAAGCGGGCCATGTTGGCTGGGGGAAGGAGGTGCTAGATCCTTGACACCTTCGGTGCTACCGCAGGCCTAACCAGGAGACCCAGGGATTGGTGCAGCTTAAGTTTATGGATGTAGAAAAATAGGGTTCTCTCTCCTATGTTCTGCTGTGTGATTGACCTTGCTTCAGGAATTCTGAAAAGCCTGACTGTAGCCACTTTGGAGTATTAGCATAATAAAGTCCTGATTTAGAATGTCAGTATAACCCATACAATCCTACTACTTAGGAAGTGAAGGCAGGAGGATCAGAAACTCAAGTTCATTCTCAGCTATGGATGTCCAGGCCAGCGGTGGCCATAGAGACTCTGTCTCCAAACCAAACCAAACCAACAAACCAAACCAAACCAAACCAAACCAAACCAAACCAAACCAAACACCACCCCCAAATTGAAAGCACCCTAAAACCAACAAAACTAAACAAAAGTCAGTATTTTCCAGGAAGAATTAGCTGAGCCCTCCTGCCCAGTAGCTCAAGTTTGATTTGTCTCTCAAGAGAGGTCTGGGCAGAGGGAGGGTGGTCCTCCAAGTGCCCTTTGAGAAGCCCCTAGGTGCATCTTTGAATGTCTCCCTCACTTCTCATCCCTTTTGCTCACTCTTTAGGTCATGGTCCTTGAAGTGTGGTCCAGGTATCTAGAGGGTACGAGGACTGCTTCAGGAAGTTCATCAAGGTCTAGATTATTTCTATAAATATTCCAAGATGCCATTGGCTCTTTTCATGAACACATTCCACTGACACACAGTAATAGGTTCCAGAGAGCACATGACTGGCAGTACTCTCTAGACTAATTGGAATGTGAGATTCCACCAGCTTTCTATTTAGACAGACATTAAAAAAATTTTATGAAAATGCAGAACAGCTTTTTTTTTTCTTCTTAACTTTGTTTTGTTTTGTAAACAGTTATTTTCATAAAATATACTTAGCAGATATATTACATTTACTTTCAAATTAGTTAAGGGTTTGAAACTTTTTCTGTAAAGGTACCTAGGAAGATAAATATTAATAAATATAACTCAACCAAACAAAAGCAATTGAGGGGTCTCATTTTAGGAGTTCAGGGGACCCTTTAGCCTATATTCACTTATGTATCACCCAACCTTTATTTCTGGGCAGTCGGTTCTTGGCTGTTTCTGTTTGGATAGCTGCATTTTAAAACATGGAACAGAATTCCAAGATCTAAACCACTATTTGGGCCAAATAACAGGTTACCTACTTAAGTATCAACACACCATTACCTCTTAGGGACAGAAGTAATAGGCAAGCCTGGATTGCAAAACCACCAGGTAGCTGACTTCTTGGGTGTAACATGGGGGTAACTCCTAACCCCTACCCACAACACTGAGCCTCTGACTGAGAGTGTAACTCAACTGTAGGGCACGTTTAACAGGCTCTGTCGACAATACTACAACAAAATAAAAACACAGAAAACACACCTAGCCCCTTAGTTGTTTTGAAGCATAAATGGAACTCTCAAGGAAGCATTCTGGAAGCATAGGGTTACTATTGCTATGATGAAACACCACACCCAAATGCAAATTGGGGAGGAAAGGATTTATTGGCTTACAGTTCCACATCATTGTTCATCATTGGAGGAAGTCAGGACGGTAACTCAAACAGGGCAGGAACCTGGATGCAAGAGCTGTGGCAGAAGCCATGGAAAAGTGCTGCTTACTGGCTTGTTTCCCATGACTTGCTCAGTCTGCTTTCTTCTAGAGCCCAAAACCACCAGCCCAGGGATGACACCACCCACAATGGGCTGGGCCTTCCCTTGTCAATCAATAATTAAGAAATGCCCCACAGGCTTACCTGCAGTCCCATCTTACGAAGGCATTTTCTTAATCGAAGTTCCCTCCTCTCAGATGACTTTTAGCTTGTGTAAGGTGACATAAAACTCTGTAGCACAAGCACATCTCCCTTCTTCCCTTTTACACATACAGGGGAAAAAGACAAAAGCCCACTATCCCAATATTTTGCCATTCTTATTTGTTTATTTTATAATCTCGGAATCATAATAGCACAGATGACATTTTTACCGTCCCTCCCCAATGGCTCAAGATTCTGATACCTATATGAAAGTTCACTTTGTGCCACCAGATTTAATCTTTATGAGGTTAGACAAACAGGGTTCTTATTTCTGGATGAATATTCATTCTGTTATTGCAAAAGCCGCTACCACGAAACCTGTTTGGCCTGTGGTCAATCCCTATCCCCATCCTCCTTCAGTGAGCCATCTCTCCAGCTCAAACCTCTTTTCTTTACAAACTATCCAAATTCAGTTATTTCATTATAGTAACAGAACCTCATACAAGGCTTCTTATTGGGGTTTGATGAAAATGGAAAATGCAGTGCTGGAAATGAGAGATATGCTTGAAACATTTTTCATTTAGTCTACTGACAAACAGGCTCTGTCACGCATTCTGGTTGATGAGGGGTTGTTGTCACCTAGGGTGTGTCACACGCTTCAGACAGACAATTTTTTAGGGCTCCTATTAGACGCCTCTGCTCCTTTAAGGCCTTGTAATGCTTCACAAGGCTCCCTTTGGCTGTTTCTGGCTATTTCTATATCTCCTTCTTTCTCTTCACATCTTTCCACTTTCCTCCTTGGAATAATTCATCTTTTTCTTCCTGATTTTTTCACGTTTAGTTTTTTTCTCAGTCTTATTTATCCAATGTATTTCATAAGAGTCAAATAATATTTGATAAGATTTCTTAATGGTTCCCTCTCCAATCACATTTTAAAAATTGTGCTAAAATAATTACAACATTTCTTACTACTGCAAACTTTATGTATGTGTATGCATTGATTACATTTTCACTGTTGGGCAGTCACCACCATCCATCTCCAGAACTTTTTTATCTTCCTAAACTGAAACTCTACCCGTTAAACCCAAGTTTTCCCTTCTCTCTTCTCCAGCTCCTGGTAGCCATCATTCTAATTTGCTCTAAATTTGATTGTTGTAGATAACACACAAGGGAGGAATCACTCAGTACTGGTTCTTTGTGATTTACTGGGACAGACATGATCCAAAGGAGACATAAGCAATTCTCCTTCTGACTACTGGCTGCCCACCCCTGAGGGCTATTGCTGCCTTCCAAGACAAATGGGAATGTGTGGCTATATTTATGCTTTTTATCTCTGGAATAAGCATGCTACTGGCATCATCTTATGTTGTGAAGTAGTCTCTCAGCAAAGATATATATTCCTCTCTCTCTAGTGTGTGTGTGTGTGTGTGTGTGTGTGTATGTATGTATGTGTCTGTGTGCCTGTTTTAGGTAGTCTGTGTATGTATGGAAGTCCCAGTAATGAAATACTCACAATTAAGCTTCAGAAAGTAGTTTCTTCCCACCTTCTCTCTCCTTCATTTCTCTCTTCTCTCCTCTTTTCTGTCTGTCTTTCACAGAAGAGATAGGATTTAGATAACATACAATTGATAATTGTTCAGGTGTTTGCTTCAGTAATTATTTAGTGTATTCAATGTTGTGCAACCAACACTTTGACTTCATTCCAAAGTTTAAATACTCCTGAAAATATCTTGTAACCATTACATAGTCACTTTGTGTTCCTCCTCCAGTCTCTCCATTGGAAACTAATAATCTACTTTGTGTCTCTGAATTTGCCTGTTCTAGACATGCCATATAAGAGGCAGCCTTCTACCTCTGGTATTATCCACTTACCCAGTATTTTTGAGGTCTTTTCCTGCTATAGTGCTCTACACCCATCAAGTGTGTAATAGCACTCTTAGTTCCTTACTTTTCTCTGTTATATGCATATATCAGGTACATGTTTCAAAGGTACTAGTATTTCTAACCTGCACAAGTCAAGCAAAGGCATCTGATTTGCTTTGTCTCAGGCTATTGGACAAGATGCAGTAGGGTGTGCCCATTTCTTCTAGATCCTAGAATAATTTATCTTATTTATTTATTTTGAGAACTTTATTTTTAGAATTTTATATATTTACTTATTCCTAGAACTTATTATTCTAGATTCTATAAGAATTTTTCTAGAATCTAGAAATGCCCCCTTTCCTTAGTCATTCACCATAACTGTTCTGATTTATTTTACAGACATTTACTAATTTTCCATTAACTATATAAACAAATAGTCCATTACTATATAAAATAAGAGTGTAATGGTTTTAAAAAGAGCTTGAGTTCAGGGACTTGATGAAGAAGGCTGGAGAGAGGTGGCAGAGGTGTTTCTAGGCCTTCATAGGTCACCATACTCTTTGACTGGCTAGGAGAGAGGAGCTGCCTCTCAGAACACTTCACCTCATTCTTTCTAGGTCACCCACAGTCTCTGTGTTGTTACTCTGGCTTTAAGACATTTGCTTCCCATAACCAGCCCTTAGAAGCCCTCTCTTTGCTTTTTCTGATGCTTGCTTCTGCAGAAGCCCCATCACCAGGAGGGAGATTCATGTTCTCTTTGTTGTGTTTCCAGGGACTGGTGAAACAAGCTGGTGGGTGTGCTCTAAGATCTTCATTGCCTCCAGGCTTTCATATGCCTAATTAATTGAGAAAAAGTCATGCTCAGACTTCAGACTTCCTCTCTTAAAATAGTGCATGCGTATAGTTCTTCCTACTTTCCACTCCATGGAGAACTTTAACAGTTTAGTAACTGAAAGGGACTGGGAACATAGCCCAGGAACAGGATTCTTGCTTAGAGTGTATAGGTTTTGAGTTTAATCCAGTACTATCATAATGGTAATAATAGTATAATTGATTTACTATTTAATATAATTATTAGTATTTGGCAACTGAGAATAACTTTTGGTTACATCAGCTAAAAGAAAAATATACATTTCTTCTTTAGTTTAAAGACTTCTGGGTAGCAATTTCTTCTGAGATGAAACATTCCATCTTTAGGAGAAGCTCTTTAAGACTTAGAGAATTTTGGGGGGAGACAGGATTTATTTGTGTGTCTTGGACTGTCAAGACTCAGGGGTTTTTAAAGGAGGCTCTTAAAGATTTAGAAAGTGTCAACTAACAAGTCCCAGAAAGTCCATGAAAGTTGCAGATTCATAAAGGCTCTTCTTCACAAGGTTGTATAAGCAACAAAACATGCCTAGGAAAGGAGACTTTCTGACTTCAAGAGCTGTTGTTAAGTCATGGCTTCAGGGTTTTAGCTATCATGAGTCATCACTAATTCTGAGATGGGCCCCATTCTCCTGAAAGTAACCCCTCACACATTCTTCGTAAGTAACTCCAATAAACTCATTGGTTTATCAAGTAGGACTTCGGTGGTTTTATCAAATCACTATGATTTGTCGTTGGTTTCCTTTCAGGGTGATTAGATTTCTGTTCACATCTCTAGGAATAGTGCCACACAACCCATGCAAGAATATATATGTACTTCCAAACAAAGATGCAGAATAAACATCAAAGCTAGATATGGAAAACCTTCAAAATACCGAGTGTATGGGAGTGACCAAGGGAAAGATGCTGCTTCATGCTGGGAAAGCAGAAGTCTATCTTATCAGTCCCCTTCCCAATGATTTTGTCTGCCTTCTCTGCATTTTTCACAATTCTCCCTTATTGTCAAATTTAGTATCCAAGTAAATTATAAAATATATACGTTATGCTGACACGTATAGGCCTATGTGTTCTGGATCCAAAGCCCTTGGCCATGAAGTATCCTTGATCTGATAGGGAGAAGACAGGACTCCGCAGACTAGTATTTCTTAAATTTTCTGCAAAACTAGGACTTGGTAGGATAAGGAGATCTGGGCATCTTATGTTAATGCATTGTGAAAGTCCCTCTCTTTCATCTCACTCACTCTTCCTCCTCTGCTTCTCTCATGCAAGTCTATTCACTAATGGGGCAACAGATGAGCACTTCCTGTCCCGCCCCAGGTGCCATTTTGAGGGCAGTAATTTTCAATCCTTTTAGGGACCACTTCTACCTCTAGGTGTGACTCATAGGACTGGAGTGCACGCTGCTGGTTAGAGTACTGCCTCTGAGGGTCATAGCTACTGACTTTGCATCAGGCAGAGAAAGTCTACCTTCAGTCAGGCCTTGTCTCTGTACCTGTCCAGCTAAAGAGCTGCAGGTGGGTGAGGTGGGCGGAAGCGGGTGGGAGATGGAGAGGAGAGGGAAGAGGTAGGGAGGGCTAGGAATTGGGGAGAGGTGGCAGGAAGGGACATAAGGGAGGAGCCACCAAGTGAAAGGGACTAAAACCCCTGCCTATGAAGGACACTTCATTGCCAAGGGGTTTGGACCCAGAACACACAGGCCTATATGTATCAGCATAATGTATATATTTTATAATTTACTTGGATATTAAAGATGGCAATAAGGGAGAATTGTGAAAAATGCAGAGAAGGCAGACAAAATCATTGGGAAGGTTAAGATTGGGAAGGTAAGATTTGGTAATTATAAAGAACAATTATGTATCTAATTTAAGGAATTCCCTTAAAGATGCTGGTGAAGCGGTCTTCATTTCCTTTGCCTCCCAAGGAAGGACAGTAATCACTTGTCTCCCCACACTCCAGCTCTCAGCATCACCTAGGTTTTACTTTTGGGCACAATGTGTGATTTGGGGAAAGCTGACCTGTCACCTCACTGCAACCTGAGCTTGTAACCCCTCCTCTCCCAACTTGCCAAGCTATTTCAGGCATAGCCATTCTCTGGCCACAAGGTCATGTTTCCTGGTTTTGGCCAATGAAATAAGAGATGCTTTTGGGCTGCTCCTGGGAAAGATACTTCATTGATTATTTCAGAGATCTGTCAGCAGTGCATGATTTATTTTGGACAGGATAGAGTTGAAATATGAAGCTGCTCCTCCTGCAGCCAGGTAGTTACAAGGGAAGTCAGCTTTAGGATGAAGTGACCCACAAAGGAGAGTAGAAGGACACTAGGCTTTAAAATATCCTTGAGCCACAGTCAAACTGCCCCAGCACCTGCCCCAAAGTCAGGCCTCCTTAGTTTTGTAAGGAAGAAACCTCTCTTTGCTGTCCAAATGACTGTTTCTTGGCTGTCAGTTGCTTGGACTAAAAGCATTCTAGTTAGCATTAAGTAGTGACTCCCTTCAGTTCCAGAGTTGGAAACTCAGCTTCCAGTAGCTTCAGGAGCAAAAGCCTGAGTTCAGTGCACATGGAATGGGAACAGCCCCTGTTCTCTCTCTCTCTCTCTCTCTCTCTCTCTCTCTCTCTCTCTCTCTCTCTCTCTCTCTCTCTCTCTCCCCCACCCCCTGCCTTTAGCTCTGGGTACATGGCTAAGACTTAGCAACCAGGCAGGAAGACAGCAACACTGTTATTTCTAGCTTGGCCCCAGTCCACCATCACTGATAGATTGGCAGTCATCTTTCCTTGAAATGGCCACTGGAGCTGAAAGCAAGGACTGGCTCGGGCTAGACAGTGTTTGCTCAGATCTGGAATGGAGTCAGCAAGTAGAGCCATGAGATTAGGAGAGAAGAAATGAGCATCTGATGAAGGAACCTGAGGCGACACAACTCAGGTGACAGAGCAGATGCTAATAGATGCTAATGCTACTTACAAAGACTTTGTGGCTCTTAGGAACCATAATCAATAGCAAGAACTTCTGCCAAGGATTTTCCCAACTGCAGCTTGTTCAGATGAGTTACATATTCAGCTTGCATTGCCTTTAAAAGCTTCCATTTGCCTTTGCTTCCTTCCTATAACATGTACAACCTGTATTATAAAGTCCTGCTACTCCAGGAAGAAATTCTATGGGCCTTCCTTACAGAGCATCCCTCTGTTTGTTATTTAGGATAGTAATAGACAATATATCTGCTTTAATAGATGGAGCCCTTTTTGAGACTGGTGAATAGGTAAAGAGGACACTGAGACCTGTTCATCTCTATTCTCAAGATGGTTGCAATTCTGAGCATTTGGGGGCTGTTTCTTAATTAAAGATAGTCATACTTTGTTGAGATCATAAAACTTCAAGCCCCTTTTGGGTCTCTGCAAGGGTTTGAGATTCTTTTGCCACCACCTAGTAGAGTGTTTATGTTCATCTCCTTTGTTGTGTGGAGGTCTCTCTGTGTGTATGGGGTGGGTAAGTATGTGTGTGTAGGGGTAGATAGGTAAAATGTGTATGTATGGGGTGGATAGGTGTGTATGTGTATATGGGGTGGGAAGGTATGTATGAGGTGGTAGACAAGTATGCAGATGTACACACATGAGTGCGCATGTGTATGTGCTTAGGTATGGAAGCCAGAGGACAAACTCGGTGGTGTTCATCAGGCCTTGTCTATTGTTTTGTTTCAGGCAGGGTATTGCTAAGTAGACTTGGCTCTGACAACTGAACTCTGGTCCTTTGTAAGAACAGCAGCTCCTAACTGATGGGCCATCTCTCCATCTCCTAGAGATTTTTATTGTAGAACACTTTTCAGCGCAGAGCAAAGCTATGGAGAGTGAAGAAAGTTCCCACAGATCCCTCCCTGTTAGTATCTCACATAACACAGTCAATTTGTCAAAACTCAGATGACAGCACTCACCTATTACTACTAATTAAACTTGAGACTCTATAATGCTTCCTTAGTTTTCCCATAGGCCTTCTGTTCCCATTCCAGTATTCTGTCCAGGACATCATTTGTATGTGTTGTCAAGTTCCCTTAGTGTGCTCTTATCTGTGATGTTTCTTCTCTCTCCACGTTCTTCTGACTTGTTATCTTTGTGGAAAATTCATCAGATATTGTATTAGTCAGGTTTATATTGCTGTGACAAACCTTGATCAAAAGCAACTTGGTAGGGGAAGAGTTTGTGTGGTTTATGTGTTTTTTTGTTTGTTTGTTTTTTGTTTTGTTTTGTTTTTTTGTTTTTTGAGACAGGGTTTCTCTGTGTAGCCCTGGCTGTCCTGGAACTCGCTCTATAGACCAGGCTGGTCTCGAACTCAGAAATTCGCCTGCTTCTGCCTCCCAAGTGCTGGGATTAAAGGCATGCACCACCACTGCCCGGCGGTTTACGTGTTCTCATGAAGGACATATATCATGGTTTATCATGAAGTAAAGGCAGGGTAGTACTCAAGGCAGGAACCTGGAGAAAAGAACTGATTTAGAGGCCATGGGGAAGTGCTGCTTACTGGCTTGCTCAGCCTGCTTTCTTATACAATTCAGGACTGCATGCCCAGTGAGCTTATAAGAGCCTTCTTGCTCTTATAAAGGACTCTTTGTAGACAGAGCACAGCATCATAGTGGTTGAGAAATGTATCCTCATCCCTTGCCCAGCAACTTCTGCCCTACCCTTTAGGAAGTGTCCACTGCTTCGTTATCCCTTCTTCCTGTTATAGGTTTGTTTTATCTATTTTAGAATTTAATAGAATTGGAATCATGCAATTTGTTCACTCAGCTTATTTTTATGGCATAGTCTAATTTAATAATTCAATCCTTGAGTGAAAATGAGTGAGCAATACAACAGTCGCTGGAGACAACTCTCCTTAGCTATACTGAGTGACAGAAGCCAGACATAAAAGAACACATAGTGTATAATCCAATTTCTTTAATATTCAAAAGAAGTAGACAGTAATTTATAGAGTTATTAATCAGCCAGCATTGGTCAGGAGAGTGGAAGCTGAGGTTGATAGGGAAACTGAGAACACCTTTTCCTCCTTGACTTGGGTGGGGATTACACAGGTAAATCTACTTTGCACTAATTTATGTTACTGACATATAACTTATAATCCATGCCTTTATTCTTGATACATTTATATTTTATTAGAGTGTTTCAGAAATAAGGTACTAGAAACAAAAAGGTAAGATTCAGGTTCCTGCCCTCCAATTTTGTATTCGTATGTGACAATGATGTATGAGCTTCTTTTATTTATTTTTTTTCAGATTTAATTCATTTATTTTTCTTGTATAAAAACTCTTATGTGGTAGCCATAGCTGGAGCCTGGGTCCTCTGAACAGAGACTCTGGTGTGGGTCTCCACAAGATGATCAGTGAATTCCTGATAAGGAGACTTGGTGAACACAGTCTCTTTCCAGAGGTCGGGGTCAGGTAGCTGTAGGTCTTGGAGATGGCATCAAAGGTGGCCTTGGCAAAGTTGCCCAGGGTGGCAGTGCAGCCCCTGGCTGAAGTATAGCAGTCGTCTATGCCGGCCATCATCAGTAGCTTCTTGGGCACAGGAGCAGAGACAATGCCAGTGCCTCTAGGGGCAGGGATGAGACGCACCAGCACAGAGCCACAGCGCCTGTCACTTTGCATGGTACAGCGTGGGGCTTGCCAATCTTGTTCCCCATAGCCTCTCCGCACAGGGACAATGGAGAGCTTGGCCAAGATGATGGCCCCTCGGATGGCAGTGGCAACTTCCTTGGAGCACTTAACACCAAGACCAACGTGACGATTGTAGTCCCCAATAGCGACAAAGCCTTGAACCTGGTCCGCTGGCCAGCCCGAGTCTGCTTCTGCACTGGCAGAATCTTCAGAACCTCATCCTTTAGGGATGCACCCAGGAAAAAGTCAATGATCTCAGACTCCTTAATAGGCAGGGAGAACAAGTAGATCTCCTCCAAGGACTTGATCTTCATGTCCTTAACCAGGTGGCCCAGCTTGGTGATGGGGATCCACTCCTTGTCTTCAGCTTTTCCTCCACGAGCCCCGCGGCCTCGCCCACGGCCACGGCCTCGACCACGACCGCCGCCCCTAAGACCGCTGTCGAATCCTCCGCGGAAGCCACCGCGGCCTCCTAATCCTGGGCCCCCGGGTCCTCCGGGTCCTCCCGCTGCACCGGCGTCATCTGCCATTTGGTGTTTTCCCGAAGAAGAAGCAATGTATGAGCTTCTTATCTGTTGATAAGTAGGCAGTTACTTCAAAGTGTAGCAGGCTGGATGGCATTGTACACTGTCTCATGTCGTGTCTGGGCTTTGGAGCTTCTTTTCTGGGTAGTTCTGTCTCAGTCTCCTGTCTTTACATCACTCACCAGCATCTAATATCATCACTTAAAACAATGTTAGCTGTTCAGACTGGTCCATGCTTGCATCTTTTGGCTTTAGTTTGTTTTTCTATGATGCCTGCTGATGTTGAACATTCTTTATTTATGATTGTTGGTCATTTGTATATTCTTCTACGAGAAGAGTCTGTTCTGTTTAAACCTCTTGGAGTGTGTGTGTGTGTGTGTGTTGTGTGTTTCTGTGGAATTTTACCCCATATGAATAGCCAACACTACAATAAGGGCGTACCACATTATGAAGTAACTTACCAGTTTTTTTTTTTTTTTTTTTCCTGTAGAGTCTACCTCTTTCCACAGCCCCAATCTCTGGCAGTCATTGAGGTGTTATCTATTTCCATAATTTTGTCATTTTGAAAATGTGATGATAGTGACACTTGTATAGTATGAACCTTTTTGGGATAGGTTTTTTCTTACACTCACCTTTGAGAGTTATCCAAATCGGTGTTCATTTTGTATCATTGTATGGATATAGCACAGTGGGTTTATCCTCTCCCCATCTGAGAGACATTTGTTGTGTCTTTGGTTTTGTTCTTCTATTTGAAAAATTTTTTCTAATTAGTTTTTATTTTTAGTTAGCACAGAAAATAATTGACCTCATTATGACACACACACACACACACACACACACACACACAATCAATATATATATATATATATATATAAAATTTTACCATGTTCAGATTCACCTCTCGCTACCTCTCCCAGTCCCTCACCTTTTATGCCCCAAGTGTCTCCCCACCACCCCTAGTGTTAAAACTAGATTCTGCATTGTAAAATTGTCCTCAGTTTTTGAGGGTTGCAAATAAGCTATTATAAACATTTGCTTACAATTTTGGTTTTGTTGTTGTATTTTTGATAAGCAAAAGGCTTTTCTCTTGGGTGGACACTTTGGAGTGGAATCCTGGGTTATATGAGAAGTACATTTAACACCATAAGAAACTGTCAGACTTTTCTGAGTGAAACCACACCAGCGATGAGACATCTGGTGGCTTGACATCCTTGCCAACACTTGGCATGATTTGTTTTTACCTTAGCCACTTTTAAGGGCATGTCTGATTTGAGTGTTTTCACTTAGAATCTATCCCTTGGTTCTGGCTCCCTGATGTCCTTATGCTGGTTCATTACCACCCCTACACTACCTGCTCTCTTGAAACTCCTCTGTCAGGCCCGGTATCTTTGACTTTAGTTCCTGCTGGCAGCATGCCATAACGCAAAGAGTTAAATGTTCTTGATAATTAGTTGTATTCTTTTTCCAAGAAGAATCCTACACAGAGTACCAGTAGCTGAGCAGATGGTCAGAGAACTTCTGGGGTTAAAGCTGTACCTTCTCACCCTGTTGCTACTCTGCAGGGCTGCCCCAAGATGTCCCTGGCTCCTGATTCAGGCATGGATGCCATCGACTCTTTAGATTTAACAGGGCTCTTAGTTCTGTGGGACCCTGTGGAAAAGTAACTTCATTCTCCCGTTGTAATTGTCTCTGATGCTTGCTGCCTCTGTCTGCCAACCTAGGCCACTTTTGGAAGCTTCTAGCCTCTGTATAATCTAATCTATGGCCTAGAAATGTTTTCAGTCTCTGAGATTTGCTGCTGAATAAGCTCACCCTTTCTAGTTCTTTCTCTGGCTCATTCTGTTTTCATCTGTGTCTAACTTGCTTTCTCTGTAACCTGTCTCTGTAAAACTCTCCGAGTAGAACTGCCTCCTCTCCCCACTTTCTCTGTGCTGATCTCTCTTATGTAGCCCCTTTTCTCTCTTTTCTTGTGAGATTAGGGGTATCCTACTCTTGAAATCTTTCTCTGATTTGTCACTTTGCTGCTCAACTAGACATCACTTTCAAACATGGAACTTTCATCCTTCTACAAACTAACTTTACTTTCATTGTTTGGGATTAAAGGTACATTCTGTGGTTGTGTCTGCATTTCGGCCAGAGGAGTTAAAGGTGTGTGTTAAGGGCTGAGCCATGCCACAACTAGAAATAGTTTTTTTTTTTTTTTCAATAAATAAGGCAATCTTGGAGTGTGATCAAATATCTTGCACTGTCTGTAGAGTGAGATAGGAGCAATACCTGTCACATCTTCATAGGGAAAACAGAAATAGGGATTTTTAGCTGTGAAAATTCTAAATAAATTATTAGGTATGGCTTATACCCCACTGTTATACAAACAATATTTGAAGTAACCAACAAAGTTTTTTAAATAAGGAAAATATACCATTAACCCTGCATGTTGCTTAGAGTGCTTGCACTGTTTCTACAACTCTTGTTTCTCTGATGCACACATTTCATTCCTCTGCTTTCAAGATCATTAGACATTTAGGTTTACTATTGTGGATTAATAAATATTCATGTTTTCAGGTTCCCAAAATGCTTATTTATCCAGCATTTATCTGTGATTTCTTAACTTGGTCTGTCACAATGACAGTTCACATGAAGAACAAGTTCCATCTAGTGGTAATTTGAAGTATATGTTCGGAAATGCATTTTATGGGCTAATGAGAGGGCTCACTTTTACTGCCAAACCTGATGATCTGGGTTGGATCCACAGAACCCATGTCGTGCAAAAAAAGATGCAGTTCTTGCAAGTTGTCTTCTGACCTCTACATGCAAGTTGTAAGGGTTTCAAAGTCAGACATAGACTGTCGGAGGAATTCAAGTTGAGCTACGTGGTGTAAGGGATGGAATCCACTACTTAATCCCACTAGATTTCTGCAGCTGTTGTAACTGTCTCCAGAAGCTGTGAGTGGCAACAGTAAGTAACAGCAGAACTCTTGGTTCAGCTTCACGGAAACAAGTGTTATAGCTCTTAGGCAACTGGTATTAGGGCTCTAAGCCTAGGTGTCTGAGACCTCGGACCTCAAAGCTTGGACGTTCCCCGGGACCTTTTTCTAGCAACCAGGACCTGCAGTTTTTCTTCTCCAGCTTTTCGCAAACTTCTGTTGATGTTCATTTTAGGCTCCTTTGCCCTATCTTGCCGTTCCTGCTTCCACTGTCCCCATCATTTGTCCCCTTGATGTTCTCTGAAACTTTGTAGCTCCTTTCCAGCTGCTACCACAACTATGCTAATGCTTCTGTTGTTACCTTCATGTTATCAGCCCGGCCCACCCTACTAAGGATAAAGGTCAAGGTTAGGGGAGAGGAAACCATTCAAGAGAAGCCCATATTGGAGGGGCCCAGAGGATGGTTAGGGTGAAATGACTTTATGTGACACTAGCTGCATGCAACTATAATTTGTCTAGCCCCATAAACTATACACCATCAGTAATACCCAGGTAGTAGAAATTATTTAATATCCTGGCCTTTGGTTATTGAGTTCTCTGATAAAACAGACACACACACACACACACACACACACACACACACCTTTATATTTACAATAAGCCTTAAGCAGCACAATAGCTGGGCAGCTGCCTACCCTCCATGCTGTTATAATCTACTTTCCTATCGATAACCCCAATTATTACTTACTATTTAATATGTTCTATCTGGGCTGATCTTAACTCTCTCGGAGCCATGTTTTTATGACTCAGCTAACCCATGCTGGCTTCTCCTTTCCCCTCTTCTGGACCTTCTTCCTTTATCTCATAGTGGCTTCTTCCTCTTCCTACTCCTCCCCTGGTCCTCTCTGACCCAAGCCCACAGAACCTCAACTCCACCTATGTCTCTTCTGCCCAACTATTGGCTGTTGGCATCTGGGGCAGGGTCACTTAGCTAGCTTACTCTCTGGGACAACCAGTTTTCAAATTAAAATTAGCATTAGAATACAAGCAGCATCAGGGCAACCCACTACATCAAGGAACTCGGGTGGGGGGAGGAATGGCTTAGTGGTTAAGAGCACTTGCTGCTCTTCAAGAAGACCCACGTTCAGATCTCAGCACCCGTGTCCCACAGCTCACAATTACCTATAACTCCGGCTCCAAGGAACCCAACCCTCTTTTGGCCTCAATTAAAGAAGTGCCCCTGATCTTGATGTAGTACCCTGTAATCTCAACAGCTGGGAGGGTGATGCAGGAGGATTACTTTGAGTTATATAAGTCAGCTTAGGTTATATTGTGACTCTCAGGCCAGCCTAGGCTAAAGAGTGAGATTCTTACGTAAACCAAAGCAAACCAAACCAACCAAACAAAAATCTCCCAAACAAAATAAACAAACACAAAAAGAGTGAACTCTATGTAAACTATAGACTTGAGGCTTTAGTGTAGGTTAATCAGGTGTAAATAGTGTCCCACTCTGGGTAGGGATAATGATTCTGTAGGAGGTTATTCATTTGTGCAGATGGGAAATACATGGGAGATCTCTCTACCTCCTGTTCAATTTTGCAGTGAACCTAAACTGTCTTTAAAAGGTCTATTAAAAGATTTAGCAAACCAAAACACAAACTGTCATGAGAACTGGTTTGTCTGCTGTCTATTATATTTATTTCTGTTTTCACTCATTCAGATATTCTCTTTCTGTAGGTATCAGTCTTGTGTGTGATGTGTTTTAGTAATATTTTTCTCTGTTGAGAGAACTACCTTTAGTCATCATATTTCACTCTGTCTCCCCAACCCCCTAATCCTGGGGTCTTGTGCATGCACCAAACCACTTCTTTCTTTAGTTATTTAAAGGATGTACTTGTGAGACTGTCTTTACTATTTCCCTTCATCCATTAAGGATAGTTTCCTGGCTTTAAGACCCGCCTTGATCATTCTTTTGTTCCTGAGCTAAGAAAACCTGGAGGCTCTCCCCAGGCCTCTGTGGCTTCAGATGAGAAAGTTGTTACCACTCCGTGGGTCTTTCCCTTTGCATGGTCTCTTAAGCTGTTTGTAAGATTTTTTATATGTTTGTTTTTAGAACTTAATTGTGACACATCATGATCCGTTCATGAAAGTTCTGTCCATAAGGTAGACTCCTCTCCCGAAGGCTCCCACCCCTAAATGCTTCACTTTGGTGATTCAGAGTTAACATCTGAAAAGGGAGAGGGTGGTGGTGATGGCACATACCTGTAATCCCAGCATGGAAGCAGAAGCAGACTTAATTGTGAGTTCCAGGCCACAGCACAGAGCCAGTAAACAGCCAGGACTATGTAGAGAAACCCTGATCTTTGCCAGGAGGATGGGAGAAAGAAAAAGAAGGGGGGAGGGAGGACATATCTTCAGACCTAGAGCTTTTTCATGGGGTCACAGACTCATGCTCTATCAGCTAAAGGCACTATCATTTCTATGTAATGCTTTTTTTTTTTTTTTTTTTTTTTTAAACCAATTTGTATTTCTTTGGTGAGGACTTTTCTTATTTGTTTCAAAAGAGTAGAAATTTGCTTACTATGATATTACTTTGAGGCTTGTTTCAAGATCATGACTTTAATATTTCAGTGTCTGATTCATCTTGGTATTGTCATCACACAAACAATGACAGATGCTAGTATCAAACATGGATGGGCTCTTCTAGGATTTTGTTGTGATTTGCCTGGAGACATTTAAATGACAGAAAGGAACTCCCTCCATTTAGGCTTTTTGAGAAATAGACACCAATATGGGGCTAGACATGCCAGAAATTTAATGGAGAGCAATGCCTGTGAAGGACGAAAGCATTGAGGATTGGTAAAAAGAGCTCCAGAATACAGAAGACGGATGCTAGATGGGAGACAGGAAGATTGCATTTGTCCCCGATAGGGCAAAGCCTAAGCCTTTGCCACAGCTATGACAGAATGTGGGTGGATAGGAGAAAGGCTATTTTTCTTACTGGGCAAGGCTAGTTTTGACCCTATGGGACTGTCATCTCAGCTCTGCTTGAATGCTGAGACATCTGCTGAATCAGCCTATGAGGAGAGTAACTTCCCAGTGGACTCATTTAAAGGTTTCAAAGCTTCATTCAAAGGATGGCAGTGGGGCCAGAGCTTCACAGATTGACTGAACAATTCTCCTCACACAACCATGGTCCGTCCTTATACCACTGGGTTCCACTCGATGCCCCAGTCTCCACAGATTCTACCCTTGGGCCATCCCAGACGTTGAAAGTGTCTGCAGTCTTTCCAGCTCTGTAGAGAAGGAGCTGCAGCCTAATTTGAACAAGATCTTATCAGGAAATCTCCTTCCTCCCTCCAGCTAACTGAGGTGTTGTTACAACACAGGACAAAAGACTGTCTCTAGAGCTGATTTGTTTCTGACAACTTGCAGACTCAACTCAAGGTCACCAACACCTCAATGTCTTAATGCCCGTGTGGTGTCTGTTCTGTACAGGTATGATTTAAGTTTGGATGAAATGAGAGCTTTGACGAATCAGCAAGTGAAGTTTGTCTTGAGTCTCCCTGTGTTCCAGGATCAGGTAAGTGTCATCACTATTTTTGCATGAATGTGTGTCTGAGTATGTGAATCTCTCTCTCTCTCTCTCTCTGTGTGTGTTGTGTTTGTGTGGTACCGGTGTTGTGTGTGTGTGTTGCTCCTGCATGAAAGCATGACATATTTGTTTTATTTGTAACTTTGTAAGCTCATTGATCACGGCCCGAAGCATACTAACAAAGTCATTGTAAAGCAGTTCCTCTGGAGCCCCCTTTCTGCCTCCTGGACCACATATTTACTCCTCTAAGCTCACAGTCTAGAGAAAAAAAATCACGAAGTAACAAAATGTCCATTCATAAAACTGATATAACTTGAGGCATCGAATAAAAATGCTGAAAAATGAGAAACAACACATTTTAAAAACATTTGAAACATTTTAGGCCTGTCTGAGTTTTTGAGTCTTGGTCATTTAAAAATTGCAATTTTCATTTTCACCGGTACTACTTCAGTCTGCTTAGCCTCATGACAAAGAAGGAAAAAAAAGGTGATGAAATGAAATGTATATTTTAGCAGGTCTAAATCCACTTCCAGTTCATTCAGCTCAATGGTTTCCTTAAAAGTTCACATGGGACAAAAGTATGTTTCTTTATGAATAGAGTCACAGGGGAAGAGCTGAAGTAAGGTGAACAGTATGGTGAGAGGTTTCTGACAGCTAGCAGTACCTTAAGGAAATCTCAGCCTCTTCCTGCCCAGTCACGTCTCAGAGGGAGTAACTGAAGACTGAGAGGTGGGGTCCTCCTCTCTGTAGTCCTCAGAAGTACCTTTCTCATGTTGTGGGGAGAGCTGGAGCAGAACTCAGATCTAAATGAGAACAGATTCCCCAGCTCCCCACCTCGGAGTGACTATCCTGAGGAACTGTTAGGGTGGACTCCAACATTTCAGGAGGGAATTTCAGTGCCTAAGTATGATTTCCTTTTAAGATACGTCAGGATCCTTGAAGCTGATGTCAGTGCCCTTCAGAGAGAACATGTGGAAAGACGTTTACTTGGAAAAGATAAGCCACGCATAACAGAGAAAAAAGTTGAAACGAAACAAAACAACAACAAAAACAAAAGCAACCATATTTCATTACAGCCATTACTCAAGATTTTAAAGTTAATAATTACTAATCAGTATTGCTTAGAGCTACGAGTACAACTAAACCCTATGATGTAGTTATTTTTCAATTGCTGTGACAAACATACTGTGACCAAAGCAACTTATAAAAGGAAATATTTAATTTGGGCTCATGGTTGCTGAAGGTTACAGTCTATGGCCATGTCATGACAGCAGGCAGGCAGATGTGGCGTTAGAGCAGTAGCTGAGAACTTACATCTTGATTCACAACACAAGGCAGAGAAAAATTGCTTTGAAACCTTAAAGCCTGCCCCAGTGATACAAAGCCACACCTTCTAATCCTTCCCGGAGAGTTCCACCAACTGGGGATTAAGCATTCAAATATATGAGCCTTTGGGGGCCCCCTTTGCTTCCAACCCTGACATCAGAGACCAACATTGATTCATTCACTGTGGGGCTGATGGGAAGGTAGACTCTTGGCATGAGACCAGCCCTCTGCTCTCATTAACCAACCCATTATAGCTAAGGCTTAAACTAGTGTCAGTACTCAAGACACAGATGTGAAAATTGATCCTCTCATGAGGCTTTTCTATCTGCTGAATCTGGAGGTTTAACCTTTGTAATCAAATTCCTAATGAAGTGTGGTAAACTCTGGATTCAGTTATCTTCTTTCTTTAGTAACTCTCCTAGGAGCCTTAGGTACCCCGAACCACTTTCTGTCCTAGATAAATGGGTATAATTCCTCCATGAAACACAGGATTAGCCCATGAGGATCCTTCTGGTTTATCTTCTGTTATTTTGACACATTTGGCTCCTCTCTCTGAGTGAATCAGCAAAAAAACCAATGGAACCAGAGAAAAGCAAACTAGTTGTCAGTACAGCAGGCTCATCTCATTGGGCAGATGTCATGAGACTTGGCAGTACCTCTGTGTTTGAAGGTTCTCAGATCCCACCCTTAGACAGCTGGACAAGCTGTCCACATCCCAGAATCCTAGAAGTGTTATATGATTCACTCTGCCTCTCAATAAAAAATATTGAGTCATGGCTGTCCTCCCCATTCAGAGAGCATACCAGAGCTTTCCATCTTTCCCTGGCTCCTGTGCCGTACTGCTGTTAGCTTTCATGGCTGAGCCAGTGAGCTCAGAGGCAGAGTGCAAGTGATGATGATATTTCCAGGCACAAACAAGTAAGGAGCCCCCACTTGTTCTAGTCTCCATGGACAGTTTACAAGCTAAGTATAAGCCATTAAAAATATTTCTATTCTGTGTCTTCTCTGTAAGATGAAATGTTTCGGTAATCTTAAAGGGGAAAACATTATCGAAGACCAACTAAAATGTGTATGAAAGTGTGTGTTTCTCTTACTCTCTGCTCTCTGTGTGTGCCTGTGTGTCATTTTCTCTGTGTGTGTGTCTTTCTCTCTGTATCTCTTTCTCTGTGTTTCTATGTCTCTCTCTCAGTATCTCTCTGTGTGTCTCTCTTCATCTCCCCCTCTTCTTCCTATTGTGTGACTCTATGTGTGTTTATCTCTCTCTCTATCTCTCTGTGTCTCCTCTCTTTCTCTGTGTATACATAGAAATACATAGTCTCTGTCTCTCTCTGTTGTCTCTTGTCTCTTCTGTCTCTTGTCTGTCTGTCTGTCTCTCTCTCTCTGCATACATAGAAATACACTACCATCCTTGCATACTGTACCAGCATCCCCTATCCTGGTTTCTAGTAACATCATCTTTCTGTACCTCAGCCAAGAGCTCTCTTTTCCCCTGGCAATTGTCAGAGTGAGTCCTAGTTGGAGGACCTGCTGACTCTTTGTATCTTGCTGAAGAGATTAAAACCTCAAGATGATTTTCTGCTTTGTGGCAGAACTGGGATAGGAGCTTCCTTTGGAGCTGTTAAGTTTGAATGTGAAATGTTCCTGTGGGTTCATATACTTGAGTCCTTGGTCCTTTGATAACTGATAGTTTTGTTTTAGGAAGTTAAGAAACCTTTGGGACACAGGTTTTGGATTTTGGAAATTGTGTTTATTTTCATGAACTTATTTCATGAAACTCACTTTATGAGTTTATTGTTATTTACAATGAATAAAGCACCAAATTTCTCTGTTCTAATTACCAATATGGTAAATTGCTAAATAGAACCACAAGAAAAGCTCCTTGGCAGTCTCACAGCTTTTTCTTCTTTATATTTATTTGTTTACTTCTGTGTTTTTTTTTTTTTTTTTTTTTGTGTGTGTGTGTGTGCACGTGACGGACACACATGTGCCATAGCATGCATGTAGAGGTCAGGGGCAACTTGGAGAGTAGGTTCTTTTCTTCCACCATGTGGGTCCTAGAGATCAAAGTCTGGTCACCAGCTTGGTGGCAAGCACCTTTACCCACTGAGCCATCTCATTGGCCCTCTCAGTAGTTTTTAAGTGTAAAGGGGCTCAGAGACCATGAAGTCTGAGCAACACTGGTTTAAATCATCCACAGGTTCTGGGAAGTCTACTCTCAGCACCCTAGAGGGAATTGGCAGAAGACGATGGCCTGATAGTTGTATTTATTCTAACTATATATTATTTTTATCAGTTTTAGATTTGCTCACAGAAACTCACTGTTGGGTGTTTTACATTTAGAGAGAAGTAAGTTGGTGATTAGCCCTAAGATGGAATGATATTGTAACGTCAGATGGCCTCACGTCTGAAGGTGTTTGAGAATGAGGAAAACAGTTACTTTCCTGATAACCCCTGAGATGTAAGACTTTTTTTTTCCCCCAAGAAATCTTGAATGTGTTGCAAAACTCTAGCTGAGCAGGGACAATGTCAAAAAGCCAAGGAAATGAGTCTGTCATTGGTCCTCCATGACATTCTGTCCTGTTTAGGCCCCAAACACCAACCCAGTTCCTATTGATCCTAACAATCATGACAGAGGGGCCTCCTCCCACCCATCACTGTGCGTGCCCGACTTTCTCTCTCTGAGACCTTTCCTTCTCTGGCTTCTGTTTGTCCTGGAACCCTGGCTTTTCCTAGCAGGCTGTGACAGGCTGCCCTGGATCTTGGTCTGTGTGCTGCTTTTGGCTGGAGTCTTTGTCCCAGCTCCAGCCCCATGGACTTGGATGCTGGCCACTTGGCCAGCACTCTGGCCAGGCCAGCCCTGGCCCCATGGGATCCTGTGGAAGAGTTGAGCAGAGATGACAGGATGGAGTGGACTGTTTATAGAAGTCCCTCTGTATAGATTGGCATTCAAAGTGTGCTGTCATCTGTGGGGACCACAGGGATTTCTTCAGAGAGCCTGCCAGGGAATGAGTTGTCTGCCAAGGGACTCAGAGCAGCTGGAATCATGGTTTGTTTATTTCTTGATACTGTGACCATTCTTCATAAATAAGATCTTTTTATTTGAAAACTTAATTACTACTTTTACAGTCAAGTGTTGTGTAAAAGGTAACAATAACTATTACTTGCTACCATTAGTGAAGTCCCTTCAATGTTCCAGGTGAGGTGATTCACTCACTTCACAGTTATTTACTGGCTCCTACTATGAGCCAGACACCAAAGGGCAGAAAGTCAAGCAGGTATTTGTGGAGCTTATATTTTAGTATAGGAGGAGACACGAGGAGTAATAAACACATACATTTATGGTACATCAGGCAGTGACAGACCCTGTGAGTAAAAATCAGACACAATAAGTTGGAGAGAAAAAAGATAAAATTGTCTTTATGATGACATGCTTGTAGAGTTGAAAATCATAATAATTACACAAAAATATGTTAGAACTAGTAAATTCAGCAAAGTTGCAGGATAAGATCAGTATGTAGAAATAATTTTGTCTTTCTATGTTAAAATATACAATCAAACAAAAATTGATAATTTTAATTATAAAAGCATGAAATGACAAAATGCAGAGGAATAAGATTTTTTCTTTCTCTTTTCTCTCTTCTCTTCTTTCTTTCTTTCTTTCTTTCTTTCTTTCTTTCCTTCCTTCCTTCCTTCCTTCCTTCCTTCCTTCTTCTTTCTTTCTTTCTTTCTTTCTTTCTTTCTTTCTTTCTTTCTTTCCTTCCTTCTTTCTAAGACAAGGCTTCATTGTGTAGCCTTGGTTTGCCTAGAACTCTCTATACAAACCAGGTTGGCTTTGAACTCACAGAGATCTACCTCTTGCTTCTGCTTCCAGTGTACTGGGATTAAAGCATGCACTATTATGCCTGGCTTACAATATAAAACTTTTGTACATCAAGGATGATATGTTTTGAATGTATTCCTCCAAATGTCTGTGTTGAAAGTTAAGGTTCACTATAGCTGTATTGAGAGGTGAGGCTTCTAGGAGGTGATTAGACTTTGAAGACTCTGCTTCTTTATTCTGTATTTTGAACCCTCTAGAGAGTCAGGGCTCTCTCTAGAGGGATAGAACTGGTAGAATGGGTATCTCTGTATATAAGAGAGGTTCATTAGAAGGGCTTACAGGGTGTCCAGCTAGTCCAACAATGGCTGTCTATTAATGAAAAGTTCAAGAATCCAGTTGTTTACCAGGCTGGGTGTCTCGGCTGGTCTTCAGTATATGCCAGGATCCTAAAGTACGCTCCAATGCCAGTGAAGGAACGGACTTGCCAGTGAAAGCAAGTTTTTTGTCAGTTCTGGATATAGTTGAGTTGACAACCAAGATAGAGCCATTGTGGTTTCCATCAAAAGATTAATACCATTATGTCAGTATTGGGAGACCAGCCCTGGTCAGGTACTGAGGTGGGAAACAGCATGGACTAAGGCCAAAGGCTGATTGATATTCTCTGGTCTTATAACTCTTACTCTTCTGAGGGCCAGAAGCTGAGAGCTTCTGGAAATTTAACTCTCTTGCTCTTCTGTGGCTAAATGCAGTTAGCAGCAGAGGAATTATAAAAAAGGATTAGTTTCTCTCTGGCCTAAGGGCCCCTCACTGGCCAGGTGAGACACTAGGAGTTCATTAACTCTTTGTGAGCCAGAGAGAAAAGAAGAAAGGGAGAATTCAAGTACACATGTAGACATATATAGACTCACAGACACACACAGACAGACACACACACTTTGACTGGGCGCTACTACCTGTCTTAACAATTCCACAAGGGTTCATGAATACTTATATACATACACATATATCTACACACTATGTATGCACATACATATAGATAGTCAGACATATATACATGTGATAGATGGGGTGAAGTCCCAATGCCAGCCATACCTTATTTCTTCTGTCTGATCTTCTTATACCTTCTTTATAAAATTACCTCATACATGAAGTGTTACACAAAAGGGGAGTCACAGAAGGATGTTGATAGTAAATTCAAAGCTGTGTTTCATTCTATAAGCTCATTGTATGTTCAAAGCAACAGTTTCACATGGCCTTTGTTTGTTTTTTAAGATTTATTTATTTATTTTATGTATGTGAGTACATTGTCACTATCTTCAGACACAGCAGAAGAGGGCATCAGGTCCTATTACAGATGGTTGTGAGCCACCATGTGGTTGCTGGGAATTGAACTCAGGACCCTGGAAGACCAGTCAGTGATCTTAACTGCTGAGCCATCATCTCTCAGCCCCACATGGCCTTGTTTTATCATAGTGCACACCTGTGGCTTTATCCTTGGATCTGACCTAGAATGAATGTTTTTCCTTGATCACAAGTTTGTCCCAAGCCTTTTCTCTTTTTAGTGTAATTTTTGATAGCTCCTGATATTTCTTATTATGCAGCCTTTATTTACTATTTTATGAGGAGGGGGCATATTCTATTCTTGATTCTAACTTTATTACATCTTTCTGGCAAAACAACTAAAATGGTCTCCTTAAACTTTCTTTTTAAAATTATTTGGATAAATCAGGAATGGTATAAAATCACTAATTCATCTAAACGCCATTAATTTATGAAAGTTCATCTTTCTGTTGATCAGCAGGAAATTTGCTCGATAGGGTGGGCTGTTGTTCAGGAATCCATAGGCTATGGAATAGTGAGAGGAAAGGCATATCAGCAGCGAGAAGCAATCCTGGGATGAAGTCTGAGAACCCTATATTCTCAGAGCTCACTTATCGCAGCCATGCAAAACGGTGGGCCATCTCTAGAAAACTTACTTGCTTGCCATAGTCTTTCGATGGCTTCTGAAATCTCAGGAGTGGGTTGGTTATGGGAGTTAGTTCTTCATAAAGGGTGCATTTTGTATTTTGCATTCTACCTGTGGGATGATACAACAGGATGTTTACCAGATGCAAGACCTTCATGCTTGAACTTTCTAGGCTTCATAACTATAAGAATTAAACTTCTATCCTTCATAAATTACCAAGCTTCAGATATTTTGTGAAGCATCACAGAATAGACTAAAGGAATACTGGTGTCAGAGTGAACAGACAGTCCATAGGACGGGAGGAAATAGTTGCAGATCACGTTTCTAAGATATCCATAAAATCTAAAGATCTTACAACTCAGCTTAAACAGCTTAATTAACAGATGACATGATCTTATATGTAGAAAAGAACAACAACAATTTGTTTTAAAATGGTCAAATGACTGAAAAGACTTTTCCTTAATGAAAATATTCAAATGACTTTTCTTTAATAAAATATACAAATAATTAGTAAATACAAAGAATAATGTCTGATATCACTAGTCATTAGGGAACTGAAGCTCAAACAGTGAAATACTTTACAGCCTTTAACGTAGTGTCTACAAAAAGTGAGACAATCCCTCAAGGGTGGGAAATGTGAATCCTTATGTGTTGCTGGTGCTGGGATGAGAATGTAAAGTCATGTAGTCTCTGTTCAAGACACTATGACATTACCTTAAGAATTAAACATTTAACCGCTTAAGGAGGGATGGCTCAGCAGTTAAAAGCACTGGCTGCTCTTCCAGAGGTCCTGAGTTCAATTCCCAGCAACCACATGGTAGCTCACAACCATCCGCAATGGGATCTGATGCCCTTTTCTGCTGTGTCTAAAGACAGCTACAGTGTGTATATATATAATAAATCTTAAAAAAAGAATTAAACATTTCCTTAAAAATTAAATCACATGATACAGAAATCACAGTTCTTAATATATGCCACAATAGTAGAATTAAAATCAGGCATATGTATATACAAATTAATAAACATGTTATAACACTATCTATCTATCTATCATACTATCTATCTATCTGTCTGTCTGTCTTCTGTCTGTCTGTCTATCTATATCTATCTATCTATCTATCTATCTATCTATCTATCTATCTCCAAAAGAACAGGCCTTTTTTTGGGACTTCCTTATATCATGGCTGCTTCTGGAAGGTACTGCTTATCAGCTAATTCTTTCAGGAAATATCCCCACAGACCTACTTGGAAGCTTGTTTCTTTTTTTTTTTTTCTTTTCTTTTTTTTGGTTTTTCGAGACAGGGTTTCTCTGTGTAGCCCAGGCTGTCCTGGAACTCACTTTGTAGACCAGGCTGGCCTCGAATTAGAAATCTGCCTGCCTCTGCCTCCCAAGTGCTGGGATTAAAGGCATGCGCCACCACTGCCTGGCTGGAAGCTTGTTTCTTAGTTGAGTCCAGATCCAAGTAAGCTGACAAGCAACATTTGCCATCACACCACATTAACAGTATTGGTTAGCACAATAGCTAATGTCTGTCAGCAGAGAAAGGAATGAGCAAGATGAGGCATAAAATAAAGGAACTCTGACACCTGTTACGTGGATGACTCTTGCAGGTATTATGACTAATAAGAATAAGGCTGTCACAGAGGACAATTACTTGTGTGACTATGTGAAGTCTGTATAGTCATCAGATTCAGGGAGACAGGGATTAGAATAGTGCTTATTATGGGCCGGGGAAAAGGAAGATGAAGAGTTTTTTTTTTTTTTTTAGATCGATCTATCTATCTATCTATCTATCTATCTATCTATCTATCATACCTACCTACCTATCTATCTATTATGTATACTGTGTTCTGCCTGCATGTATACCTGCAGGCCAGAAAAGGGCACCAGTTCTCATTATAGACGGTATGTGGTTGCTGGGAATTGAACTCAGGACCTCTGGAAGAGCAGCCAATGCTGTTAACATTTGAGCCATCTTTCTAGCCCCAGATGAGGCATTTTTAACTGGTTTGGATTTTCACTTTGGGAAGATTTAAAAGTTCTAGAGATGAATGGTGTTGGTTTTAGAACACGTTGAGTATACATTATGTCCCAGGGCTGGATTCCTAAGAGTGGTTGAAGTAATAATTTTTATAGATGTGCTCGCACTAAATTATTAAAATTCAAGCATGGGAAAGCATAGAAGGATGTGTAGAAGGACACATAGTAGACCTCACAGTAATGTGATCTGGAGAAATGCCCCAAGGGTCAGGAGTGGATTGTGGGATACTGGGGTAGTAAATACGTAGATGGAGTGGGTATCTGGAGGGAGGAACATACTGCTCCATTAGGGAGATACTCTGTGAGTAGAGAGAAGGAAGACTTGATGAACCAAGGATGAAGTGTTATATGACAATGAAGGGTCTTAGAAGGAGTTAGGTTTCCTCACAGTGGATAAAATGGGGAGCTTCTAGAAGGACTGAGTGGAGCAGGGCGTGACCTGATATTTTACCAGGAGTCTTCCTGGCTTCTGGGCTTGAGACTATATTAGGGGCATGACTGAAAAGAAGAAGCATTGAGTGGATATTTTCAGTCAAGAGAGAGAGAGAGAGAGAGAGAGAGAGAGAGAGAGAGAAGGAGAGAAGAGAGAGAGAGAGAGACAGAGACAGAAGACAAGAGAGAGCTGGTGCTGGACAGGACCAGATTGACTAGTCAGTGACTGAATTCGGTCTTCTTCTGGCATTCTATTGAAAAAGTGATGGGATCTGCTGATGAATGGATAGACACAAAGGAGAGAAGAATGAAGACTGAAGACTATTCTGTACTTGGTTTGATGTCATCAGGAGGTAGTCTTCAGATATGATCAGAAATTTGGGATGTATAGAGATAGGATGTGTAGAAAGTCATGAATACAGGGATAAATTAAGAGCTGGAAAGCTAGATGGAGCTCCATGGGCCTAATGATTAGAGAAAAAGTTTAACTTACCTAAAGTTAAATGCTAGAAGGAACAGAGGCAAAAGTCAAACTACTGCTAGATTCCGCAGCCCAAATGGGGTAACACTCCATAGTGTTTCTGTTGCGCTGAATCAGAAACAGCTGGGAGAACAGGATTGCATAACTCGAGAAGCAGGTGGCATTGTCTGTCGTCCAAGTGCCTATGATCTGTTGGGTCAGTGCTAATGTGGAATAGCTAAGTGGGGACAATGCAAGATCAACCCACCTGGGCAAGCTGGGATGGATGCCGGCTATAGCAGGCTGCCAAAGTTTCAACTGATAACTTTACGTAGGTGTATGGAGGTAGAAAGAAGCACTCTAATGAGGGTACAAGGCATCCTGACTTTTGGATGTGGGGGCAAGCTATTGTGACTGGGAGCATCTTAACATGGGTATGGAAAATACCGTGGCTTCCTTCCTGCCATGTAGCAAAGGTAGGCTTGAGCACAGGATTCGAGGCCAACCATCGGAATCTGTCACTGGGACCAGTAAGCAGGCAAGGGATGTCACGCAGGTGCAGAAGTCAGGTTTCAGGTTCATGCTAGCCATGTGCAGCTGAGTCATGTTTCTATGCCACATCAGGCTAATCACTAAGGTTAGTTCTGGTTCCTGTACTGGGATCAGGTAACCTATGTTTCAAGGTTGCTTCTTCACCTTCTACTCATGCTGTGACATTTGGAGAAGTCAAGCAATTACAGATAGAGATCACAAAGAAATTCACAAAACTCACTGGAAGAAATGCTGAAAACCTACATTATTAAGATAAGACACATTCACTTCAGGAAAATTAAAATAATACAAACACAGCGATACTCGTAATACCATATATAACTAATAATTGACTTATGTATGTCAGGGTTGTCCTTTTTTTAACTGTACTTCATATATATTTGTATGTTGCTTTAAAAATTATTTTTCTGTCCCATGTTGGAGTCAGATAGATGAGGGCTCATACTTCGTTTCTTATTGAGAAACCAAGCCCTTGGGTGACTTTCTTACTCTTCTGAGTCCCAGTTTCCTTCACCTCAAAGGGTTCATGAGAGGATCAGATGACATCCTCTGTGTTAGTCTCTTTGAATGGTATGGGCAATATCAGGTGTTGAATGAGCAATCGATTTACCAGCCAGTTTTTAAGTAACAATCTTTTTATCTTTCAAAATGTAAATGATTTGAGCAATAGTTGTCCAAAGGCAAAATAGATAAGCAGTCATTAGTTTCTATTAAGGCTGTTGCCAGATGATGTATTTTGCACAAACAGGAAAAAAAAAAAAACCTGATGGGTCAAGCTGATAAGACCAATATGATAAAATTCATCATTACACACTGTTACTATTGACTAATTCTGTGATTACTCCTTAGCTGGAATAATTTCCAAATGTAGGTACATGGGTTGGAGGCATCTGTTGCCAAAGGAATGTATATCATGTTTGAGGCAAGAACTTGGAAGAATCTTACTTTGTCAGAATGCTGTAATAATGTCTTCATGAAATGAAAATGACCCTTACATAAAGCCATGGGAATGTCACTTTTCTCAGTCCTGTCCTGGCTTTTTCTGGAGCAGTCAAAGTTCCCGGAGGACAGAAGTACACAGCTACTGTCTTTGGGATCAAATGTTTCCAGCAGTCTGCTCAGATACTCTACTTTGTGATCCTGGTAACCATCCATCATGGGACATGAAAGCTGGATGTGAAGACTGCACAGAGATGGCTAGATTTTCTTAAGATGGTAACTGGAGCCAGTTGGAGGCTTTATTCATTGGGGAAGGTGTGACATGGGACTGATATTCAAGGTGTTCTGGTGTCATTATTACAATTTACATATCAATTCCAAACATATATGGATGTACAAAGGACCTAGAATGGTTAAAACAATCCCATAATAAAGCAAAGCTGGTGGACTCTCACTACATGGTTTCAAGATTCAACAGAAGTTTCTAAGAATATGCAGCTCTGATATAAGAAAAGACACACACATCAAGGGAACCCTGACGGAAACATACAGTAGTTAATTTACTATTGATAGTGTTGCCAAGGCAACTCTACAAGAAAAGTTCTGAACCTTGTTGATTTTTATTGAAGAAATACATGTCTTTCAGGGACACCTCTGGGTGTATAAGATTTTTTTTCTCTCTCCAGAATTTGTAGCAGAACATCACAGCATAGAGATCTGCTACATAAATGCCCCAAAGGAGAGTATTTTAGGACAAACTGTCTTCCTTCTGTTTGAGACTGAACTTATTAAGCAGATGTGTTTGATGGCATGGGCTACAGGTTTGGATATAATAAAAGTTTGAATATATTATCCATACATTTATAAATTTACTATTTAAAATCATAAATTTGTATGATGATAAAATCACTGAGTTTCCTTTGAATGTATCAAGTGTAAATGAAAGTAGCTATTGACATAGCAGAGATATTAAAAAAGACACAGAAAAATGCATTGATTAATGATTGACCTCGATCAATATAGACAGTCTGGCTAGTGCTGTCAACTTAATGGGAAGACAAATTTGCCAATAATGAATATTAATTAAACAATTAGGTAATCAAATTAAAGACACGACTGAGAGAATTTATGTGTGTAAGTGATGTCAGAATATATGCCAGCAACACAGTCAATTCAATCAAGCCCAGTCCAGGTTTCAGAACTTTGATTTGACTTTTGAAAATGGACCAACCAAGTGCATACTCAAGTTAACACCAGGAAATGACAAACTCCTCCTGACGTTTCCCATCAGGCCTAATAACAAACATAGCTGTCTCATGTGGAGACTGGGGAAGGGAAGTTATCATAATAAACAACTTAAAATGCTCCAAGATGGATGAATTCAACACATGTGCTTGTAGTTAGTTTCAAACTTGTGAGTAAAAATGGCCACAGTTGGACATTACTAGTAACAAAATTATATTCCTGCATCAATGATGTGAATGGTCAGAATGAAGAGGAAAGAAAACCACCCACACTTGATATTTCCAAGGGATTTACTATCAGATTTATTAATCATCTACCATCTATTCATCCATCCATCTATCTATCTAACCACCCATCTATCTAATAGTTATTTAGAGACAGGGTTTTTTCTATGTAGCTCTGACTGATGTGGAACACCTATGTAGACTTGGTTGACCAGTTCTTTCCTCTGCCTCCATATGTACTGGGATTTTATATGCCCAGGAGATTTGTATACTTTTGGTGGTTTGGGTTTAGAAAAAGCAGAACAAATTGTTGAAGGCAAAGGGATGTTTGTTCATGTGACTATAGACTCAGGAAGATGACATGGGGGCACATTGACAGGTGATGTTGAGTATTCTCTGGTGGTACAAAATAAGATGGATCAGTGATGAAGTTGAGCCACCAGAGTCCTTAATAACAAGGACAGTGAGAGGCGGTAGTAAGATATTCTTGAAAGGGCTCTGAAGCTCTTGTTTCTGACCCTGGTTTTGACACTCCCCAGGTAACTCTGGTTGGGTAAATCACTTAATTTCCCTCAACATTTTCCATGTTTTATGTGGGATCTGGGTGGTTCTAAGGATTGGTAAAACAGAGGACACTGGACCCCTCAAAAATATCTGCTACAGTTGTTTTTCATTATCTGTTTGTAACTGACTCTTCAGTGCAAGCCCAGGCTGGAGCCATGCAATGGTTTCTGCGAGAGCCTGGAGATATTTTAGGAAATAATCAATACAAGATGTGTTGGGTTGAAGCCATGTTGAGAAGCATAAATCTTGACAGTATGTTGTTTGATAAAATTAATAATTCTTGAGAGAAACACTGTAAAAACCTGTGGGAAGGAAAAATACGGAGTATGTCTAGGGAGAAAGTTGAAGCCAGCGTGGAAAGAGTCATCCAAAGAAAGTTGGTCATCATCCTGCTGATGCCGAGGCAATACACATACACAAGCACACTCACGTATGAGTGTATGCATAAAAACACAAAGATATGTACACATATTTAAAGGAACATATATATATGCATATATAGGAACATGAACACATATATATACATGGAAGTACATGTACAAACATTATATAAGATGGATGTGTCCACACCTGATATACAAATACATGTTTGCAAAGATGATGCACATAGTGCACCCATGAGCTACCAGTACTAGTTTTGTTGGTGGGATCTCAAAAGAAACTGGCCTATGAGGACAATTAGCATGAATTCCAACAATGATGATTGCACATTGTCCACTCAAGGGGCTACCACCGTCTCAGGAAATGTTGCTCTTGGATTTTATTAAAAAGTGTGTGTGTGTGTGTGTGTGTGTGTGTGTGTGTGTAATCCACTGTATTTTTTGAGACTGGCTCCCTCATTGAACATGGAGCTCAATAATTTTGCTAGACTGGCTGGTTAAAGAGCCCCTAGCAGCCTCTTGTCTTGCCGCTCTGGCTTTTTACACAGGTGCTAATGACCCAAACTCAGGCCTTTGCTCTTGCAGCAAGCACTTTGACCCGCTGAGCTGTCCTAAGTCCTGCTCTAGTTTTTCTATAATTAAACAATGGAAAAAAGTATGCTCATTGAGCTTTGGAAGTTGTTGATGCTGTGGATAGGGAGAGAATCAGCAGAGAGAACAGACCAGGACCTCATGGCTTTAAAATCATAACTCAAACCCACAGGTGGCCTGTGATTAAAAAGAGAAGCACATGGCTTTTCCTTTATCTAAAATGTCCCCAGATTTTCTGAAGGCCTTTTTTTTCACATTAGTGTTGCTGTGTGAACACTTGGAGAAGCTAAGCAGGATGACTCGGCTGCCTGTACTGCAGGGAAAACATACCAGGAGGCCAGGGACAGGCTTGGTAAAGCCTCAGGGGCAAAGCATCTTCTCCCAGGCTGACTTGCAGGCAGGAGCAGTTGACCTTCTGTTGGGTAGGAAGAGAGGCTTATGAAACAGAAGGTAAGGACTGATGCTGCCCATCCTGATGACCTGACTTAGATCCTCAAGATGTACATTGCTGCTGTAGGAAAGAATTGACTCTTTCAAGTTGTCCTCTGACTTCTACACATGTGTTGTGTTGTGCATACCTCTAAATTTTTTATTTATTTATTTATTTATTTATTTATTCACTTTACAACTCAATATCAGCCTCCCCTCTCCTTCCAGTACCCACTCATGCAAGTCCTCCTTCTATTCCTCCTTCCCTTTCTCAGAAGGTCCTCTCTGGGTGTCACCTCCTAACTAAATTACCCACCTCACCCTGAACATCAAGTCACTTTAGGAGTAGGTGCATCCTCTCCCACTGAGGCCAGACAAGGCAGTCTATTTAGGGGAGCAGGTCACAGGCTTAGGAACAGCCCCTGCTCCAGTTGTTGGTAAACTTACATCAAGACCAAGCTGCACATCTGCTACATATATACAAGGGGGCCTAGGTCCAGCCAGTTCTCACTCTTTGGTTGGTGGTTCAGTCTCTGGGAGCCCCCAAGGGTCAGATTAGTTGACTCTGCTGGTCTTCCTATAGGGTCCCTTTCTTCTTCTGGTCCCTCAGTCCTTCTCCCAATTCTTATGTAAGACTCCCCAAGCTCCATCTAATGTTTGGCTATGGGTCTCTGCATCTTTTTCCATTGGCTGCTGGGTGGACCCTCGCAGAGGATAGTTATGCTAAATTCCTGTCTTCAAGCATAACAGAGTATCATTAATAGTGTTAGGGATTTTTTCTTGTCCATGGGATGGATCTCAATTTAGGCCAGTCATTGGTTGGGCAAGTTGGCCTTTGACTTAGGGTTGCACATACCCCAAGTTTTCTTTCTTTCTTTTTTTTTTTTTTTAATTTTAGTAAAAGGGAAAAAGAGTCCTTGAATACCACACCCAAGTCTGACCAGAGGCCATATTGACACAAGATGAAACATTTATTTTCCAAAGAGTGATGCAATTATTTCCCAACTTAAAATTGCTTTATGTTACTTTATTGTGAAAGTATCATATATATCACATATTATTTAAAATGTAAATTTCAAAGGTCAGAAGACCATGAGGAAATCTTCACAATGGGTCTATTATATTTTCAGGAAGGAAAAAAGAACTTCATCAGTCAATGCCTTGCCCTGGGAGAAGTGCTCTGCATGGTGGATGTGGCCATGTCTATAAAGGTGAGAGGCTCTGGGCAGATCAGCCTACAGGAACTCGCACTCAGTGGGCATGAAGAGAGAATGACATCACCATGAGCTCCCAGCATAGTTATTAAACAGGTGTCTGTAAAGTGGTCCACAGCATGACGCATCCCCCTGCCTTCCCCTTTCTCTACTATCATCTATTCTTTAGTCTTTGCTCTTTGTTGTTTGTTTGGTTTTGAGACAGAGTCTTCCTACAGCTTAGGCACGCCTTGAACTCTTGCCTCTGTCTCCAAGTGCTGGGATCACTGGTATACTGGTCTGATACTTTTTTGCTTGTTTTTGCATATTGTTTTAATTAATATACGTGTTGTATATTAATTGATTATTCTCACTTGTCTTTCTTTTCTCTTCTTTTCTTTTTTTTGAGACAGAGTTTCTCTGTGTAGCATTGGTTGCCCTAGGACTCGATTTATAGACCAAGCTGGTCTCGAATTCACAGAGATCCAACCACTTCTACCTCCCAAATGCTGGATTAAAGACATACACCATCTCTACCCAGTTTCATTTGTCTTAGTTTCATAAAGACAGTACCATAGATGTCTGCAATTCACTTTCTTCACTTAGATATCACTGCTGACATGGATCTATGGTGTTGCAAGTGATTGCTTTCATTAATTTAAGTAATTTGATTTTGAAATATAAACCTTAAATTTATTTATTTATTTATTTATTTATATTTATTTTATTTTATTATGAATGTGTGTCACATAATGAAAAAACACCACCTGCTTTTTCATCATCCAACATGAGAGTCAGATGGTATCAGCTACTTTTGCATCATAGTGACCCAAATACCCACTGGAAACAACAGAGAGAGATGATTTATTTTGGTTCATGATTTCAGCTCATTTTGGCGGGAGACGCACTGGTAAAGCAGGTGGCACCATGTGGCAGAGTGTGCAGCAGATAGTTGACATCATAGTGGACCAGGAAGCAAAGAGCAAGAAGTGGGCAAGGGAAATGCATCTCTAAGATGTTCTTCTTGGCATAACCTTCTGAGATGTGGGCAGAATGTGTGTGTGTGTGTGTGTATACTTGCACATGGTGTATATGCATATAGAAGCCAGAGGACAACCTTGGTGTTATTTCTCAGTTGTATTTTTTTAAATTATTTTTAATGTATGTGTGTGTGTGTGTGTGTGTGTGTGAGAGAGAGAGAGAGAGAAGAGAGAGAGAGAGAGAGAGAGGAGAATATAAATATGAAAGTACTATGGCATGCCTGTGGAAGTCAGAGGACAATTTGTTAGAATTAGTTCTCTCCTTCCTGCATGTAGGTTCTGGGGATTGAACCCCTTCTGGGTCTTGGCAACAATACCCACTGAACCAACTTGTTTGCTCTTGGATACTCTTTTTAAAAAATTTGAGATCAGAGTCTTTTACTGGCTGAAACTCACTGATTAGTCTAAGTTGACTGGCCATGTGTCCCAGGCATCCTCCTGTCTGCATTCCCAGCACTGAGATTACAAAGGCCATGTCATGGCACCTGGGTGTTCTCATGTAGGTTCTGGGATCAAACTCAGGTCCTTGTGGTTACAAGGGAAGCACTTGCTGACTAAGTCCTCTTATCATCCCATCCAGGAGTCCTTATTAGTTATCTACCAAGTAGTAGCTTCCATGGTGGATTAAGGTGAGGCCAACCAGCATTCTGCTCTGATAACTAGACTTACCTTCTCATCCCCAGTGTAATTGAGACTCTGCCAAAGCTTATCTTTTGTCTCTTGATACTGTCAACTGCCAGCCTTAAGGCATCTCCAATGGTGGCTTGTGGAGGCTGCTGTCAGCCCTTTCTGGGAACAATGTGGTTATTGCTCCATTCTCCTGATGTTGCAACCATCCTTTTTCTTATCTAGCCAGTGCACATTGAGTACCTGTTTGCAGTTAGTGTTTTCATAAGTGCCTCAACATCTAAATTCTTGCTACTGCTTTTCTCAGTTTGTCTCAAAGTGAATGGCTTCCTAGTGTTCTTCCCCCTGAGGTTTACTAGGAACAGGATAATGGCTGGCTTTGACAGTGGTGGACTAGTATATTCTGGAAGGACAGTTTGGATAGACATCCATCTCTTGCCAGTTGCAGCATCTCATCTCAGCATTATCATTTAAGCATCTCCTCTCTGTCTCATGCCAACTCTTTCAAACTCTTGCATTCCACAACGAATGGTCTTTCATCCACATGGCAACTCAGTCAAAGGCCAGGTCTCACCTGGAGTCCTTCCTTCTCCTCCCAAACTGTCAACTCATCAACTTATTTCTAGAATGTGTAATGAATCCTCCACCTCTTTTCTCACTGTCCACCATGTTCTGCCGTCATCACTGCCTGTCTGCCTGACTCATTTCTCAGGCTAGACAAATGTTTATGTTCCTCTTCGGAAGCGCTGCTATAAACATGTCCAGACAGAGGTCACCCACTCAGGACTTCTAGGTACTCTTCCTGCACTCAGTCTGGCTTGGTTGTGTTGTCTGCCATTTGGAGAATGTGATTTTGTGAGGGAAAGTCCCCACATTACTTGATTGTGTGAGTGGGATGCAACACGGATTTTATTATAAGCTGGTTGACTTCCTTTGGTGTTACAGGCTCACTCTGGCCCTAGCCAATTACTAATGTAGCTAATAGAAGCTTTTCAAGGGTGGATAAACACACACACACACACACACACACACACACACACACACACCACACACCCCTCAAAACAAAACAACAAAAAACAACCATTTTTCCTATTCCCATGGGTAAGAGGGAAAAGTTAAAAACCTAGAAGGAAATATATCATAATGTATACATTTGCCATCAGTCAAAGAGAAAAATTCAACTTGTTTTAGTTTGAGTATTATCTTTTAAACTAGTTTGAATATTATCTTTTAAACTAGACACAGAGAAAAAATATACCATATTGGATTGATTCTATTTTCCAAGTGTGTGGGCACAGGCAGGCCATACAGTTAACAGTGACCTCCCCTCCAAAAATAAAAATTATAAAAAAGGTCCAGTTTAAACTTGATAGAGCAAAACAGACACAATCGCCACACCTAAGGAACTCCACAGGCCTGTGAGACATGACTTCTTGAATTTCTTGGCTGTCTCCTTTCTTCAGCCCCATCTTATCTACCTTGGCTTCATTCACCAGTTCATGGAAAGATGGCAATCAGCTGCCTCGGGGCTCCATCCGAAGGTCTTGGTGGCCACTTGAGATGGCCCCATTGAGATCCTTGATCTATTTCTGAAGCCACATCCTCATGGGTGTTGTAGCTCAGCTACATGCATGTCACAGACTCATCCTAAAGCCACCTGTAAGCCATTCAGACTCATTCTTGGGAAGGAGGGTCTTCAGGGGAAATTCAGAGTGTGGCTAGGAGAGGGAAGGAATGCTGAGCTCAAGACCAGCAAATCCTGACACGCTTCCATCCACGCCTTTGTCTTTGCTGTCAGCTGTCTTGCTCCTTCCATGTGGCTTTGGTCTAGATGCCTCTTCTTCCTCTTTGTATTGGCCAGTTATTGTCAACTTGACATAAACCAGAGTCATTTGGGAAGAGCGAGCCTCAACTAAAGAACTGCCTCTCTATCCAACTGGCTTATGTGGCAGGCCTTGATTAATGTTTGACATGGGAAAGCCCAGACCCACTGTGGTAGTGCCACCCTGGGCAGGTGGTGCCACCCTGGGCAGGTGGTCCTGAGGTACATAAGAGCAAGAGGAACAAACCATGGGATCAAGCCAGTTGGTGACATTTCTCAATGGTTTCTGCTTCAGCTCCTGTCTCCAGGTTCCTGCCTTAAGTTTCCTGCCTTTGCTTCCCTCCATGATGGCTGCAACCTGGAAGCTGAAAGAAACTCTTTACTCCCTCTAACTTGCTTTTGATCATTATGTCTATCAGCAGCAGAGATCAAACTAGAGTGCTTCTCCTCTTCCTTCTTCTTAAGCCTCTGCTTTTTCCTCCCCCTCCTCACCTCCTCCTTCCCATACCTCCCCTCACCCTCACCAGCAACATTTTATCATGGCTTGTCAAAGGGCATAAAAAGGCCTGCATAGCATTGAAGGACTCTAAGAGATACCCCTTGAATGAAGTTCGACCAGTGGGTCTAGTTATTGTTAAGCTGTTGATTGTGGCTAGTCATTGTCTGTACTGTCCTTGTTTCTAGTGTGGAATCCTTTTATTGTTATTTGGCGGTGCAGTCAGCAGTCTTGGAAGTCCTGAACATGTTACCAAGTGGTTTCAGCCATTCAAGGTATGATGCTTGCCTTAATAGATTATTTTTTTTTCCACAGAGATTTAAAAAAAAATTCGTAGTACTTTTATGTGAGTGTGTATTTGAATAAAAATAAATAAATGAATAAAACAGAATTAGAATCAGTATAAATTTTGTCCCAAATGAGAATTTCAAGACTATCTTTTAAAATATTATGCTACATTCGTCATATCCTTTAAAAAAAAGATTAAAAAATATATATGGGGCTGGAGAGATAGCTCAACAGCTAACAGCACTAGTTGTTCTTTCAGAGGACCTGGGATTCAATTCCCAGCACCTACATGGCAGCTTACAACTGTTTGTAACTCCAGTTCCAGGGGATCTGACACATGTGCAGGCAAGACACCAGTGCACATGAAATAAAAATAAATACATTTAAAAAACTATGTTTAGGGATGTTTTGCTTGAATGTATGTCTGTACACCACATGAGTGCTTGGTGCCTTCAGAAACCAGAAGAAGGTGTTGGAGCCTCTGGAACTAGAGTTATGGATGGTTGTGAGCCACTCTGTGGGTGCTGGGAACTGAACCGAGGTCCTCTGCAAAAGCAACAAGTACTCTAAATCACTGAGCCATCTTTCTAGCCTCGTCTGTCATATTTATAAGCTCATAAACCAACTAAATTTTATGATTTTTAAATTTTATGATTGTCTACGATTTTATGGTTGTCTCCCGCTTTCTTCCTCTTTTCTTGTTACTATATAGTTAATGGCAAGGTCTTTAGTTAAAGATCATCTGAACAGCTAAGTCTCTTTTAATATCTCATGAACTTCAGGAGCAGAAGTATACTGGGATGTTTGCAATGACCGAGAAGGGCCATGGGAGCAACGTGAGAGGGATCCAGACTGAGGCCACCTTTGACCGTGACAATCAGGTGAGGAATCTGTTCCTGTTTCCTGGTTCAGTGGGTCAGGGGACCAGTACAGACCATAGGATCTTTCCTGAGCCTGGCTTCACATCCTCTGGGTGTGCTCTGGAGAGAAGCATAGGCTCAGAACAGCATCTGACTTTTTTAGAGGTGGGCATGAGCTCAGAACTTGGACAGGAATAGCAACCAACACATAAACACTTCCTGCCACCAACAGGATACCACCCCCAACTCTGTACATGTGTGCTGTAGTTTCCCCTGTAACGTTTCCATGGGAACAGCACTAGCTATGCTGTTGTTCCTTCCAACAGTAGTGTGTGAAGACGGGAATAGATGGCTTTGCTTTTTCTATCTGTTGCACATGGCAGCAAACCCAGAGCTGAGGTTCCCTGATCAGGAGCTAAGTCCTTTATGCTGACACAGTTGTCCCTCAATATTCATGGGGTATTAAAGCTTCTAGGAACCTCTGAGAATTCTAAAATACATAGATGCTCAATTTCCTTACATAAGTAGCAGAGTGTTTGTGTAGGACATACCACATTCTCCTGTATACTTTATATCATTTCTGATGATTTCTAACATCTAATATGGTACTGATGTTGTATACTTGTCATTAGGGAATGATGATAAGAAAACAGTCTCTGTAGACAGTCAGTATAGATGTAATTACATGTATGTCAATACATAGTTGGTTGAATGCAGTGATGTGGGGTTCATGGAGATAGATGGCCAGTTAATCGTGTTACACAATGTTCTGTTTGTGTGTGCTTGTGTGAGTGTGTACATATGCCTATGCATATGGAGGCCAGAATGTCGCGCCCAGCTCCGCCGAATAAGCAGACGCGGCAACACAGGATTCTTCCGACAGCACTCTTTATTGTTCAGCTCTGTTCCAAGATGGAGAAGGACACGAGCTCGGAGAGCTCGTCACTTATATAGGGCTTGGTGAGGCGTGTGCGTCTCCTATTGGTGCTTTAGCAAGGACCAATCAGACGAAAGCAGCTTGCATCACTCTGTGGACAACTGCGCATGCGTCAACTCTCGAGAAGAACCAGGAAGTAGGAAACCGGCGCCATCTTCTAATGGCGGAGCGGCTCCCGACATCTCCCCCTTTACTTTATAATAAAATGTCAAACGGATGCACCACTACGTCACTGATCAGCCAAAAGCTTCCTCAACTTCCGGCGTTCGAAGTGATCGTGTGGGCGAGACTCTGTACACCTTAATCCCGTGCAATGGGAACACGAGCCCTGGGAGATGTACAGATCCGCTCGACCGCACTTGGTGCAATGGGAACCTGAGCCCTCAGAGATGTCTGGTCAGAGCAGAGTCTCAATGTCTGAGCATATTAAGCCAAGCTTGGGGGGATGCTCCCTGTTCTACCGCAAGTAATGCCTGCGCGATGACCACTTTGTCATGTCGCTGTTGTCTTTTCAGTTTGCTAAGCATCCAAAGAGAGAGCACTAGCCCACCAGCCAATAGCATACCAAATAATCCTACTCCTACCCACTCCTTAAAATAGGAGAAGGCTGAGGTTATCCAGGTGGAAAATCCTTGGGTAAAGGATATATCTAGACGGGTGGAATTAATTTGAATAATAGTCAATCGTAACCTTTTCATGGTATCATCGAATTCTGTCCTTTTCTAAATGTGCATAGGAATAGTTTCCCAAGGGAATACAAGGATAATCGAGGGTCTTATTAACAGTCTCAGTAGCAGTAAAACAAAGACTGCCGTTAATCTTCCAAGTGTCATTGGTAGGGACTTTGGCCAAATTTGTGTCCATAGGTAAATATGGTAAACCCAAGGTCTCATTGGTGGTGAAGAATCTGGGAAACACTTGTGCATTATGCATGATCGGCATAGGTCTCGGGAACGTTGTCATAATTCCCCATCTCAGCTGCGGTTGTGGTGGTGGGTGTGTGGTCGCACATAACAGCGTCAGACTCAGCAGCCACAGGATCAGGCTCAGGGGGCTTCCCATCTTGTTTTACCAGCCGGGTCAGTCGTGCCGGGACCCAAATCGGATTGTCTTGATCCTTGCAGAAAAGCGCCTAGGCTCCTCACGCCGTCAGTTCTGAACCCTCTCCAGACGAGCAGTCCGGGGTCCTTCGAGTCGTTCCTTCGCCCGGGGTTCGGCCGTTCCCGGGTTTCGGCACCACTTTGTCGCGCCCAGCTCCGCCGAATAAGCAGACGCGGCAACACAGGATTCTTCCGACAGCACTCTTTATTGTTCAGCTCTGTTCCAAGATGGAGAAGGACACGAGCTCGGAGAGCTCGTCACTTATATAGGGCTTGGTGAGGCGTGTGGCGTCTCCTATTGGTGCTTTAGCAAGAACCAATCAGACGAAAGCAGCTTGCATCACTCTGTGGACAACTGCGCATGCGTCAACTCTCGAGAAGAACCAGGAAGTAGGAAACCGGCGCCATCTTCTAATGGCGGAGCGGCTCCCGACACCAGAAGAAGATGTAGAGTACCCTGCTTGATCACTCTTCATTGTATTCCCTTGAGACAGAGTCTGTCACTGAGTCTGGAAGGAATTAGGCTAGCAGTCAGGTCCTCCTGTCTCTTCCCCCTCACAGTGTGGGGTTACAGGCATGTAGGGTTACACCTGGCTTTTTACATGGGTCTTAGGGACTTAAACTCAGGTCCTCACACCTGAGCAGCATGCCTTCTTTCCCAATGAGCCATCTCCCAGCCTCCACGTGGTGTTCTTAACCATGACTTGCATGGCTTTTACGTGACAGACTGAAGGCATCACAGTGTTCTTTTTCTCCTTTTACTTCATGTGATGAACTCTGGCCTTTTTCTTTTCATTTAGTTTTTTTTTTTTTGCTTCTATTTTTTGCCATTATCCCTTTCTCTTTCCTTTAGAATGCTTTTTATTTATTTATTTATTTATTTATTTATTGTGCATATGTGGATGTGTCACAGCATTTATGTGGGGGTCAGGAGACAACTTGTTGGAGTCAATTCTCTTCATGCACATGGGTCCTTGAACTCAGGTCATCAGGCTTGGTGGCAAGCGCTTCAATACACCGAGCTATCTTGCTGGCCCTCTTTTCCCTTCTTAATAATTAAATAAACATGTTGGTCAAGACCTTCTAACCCTGATGTCTTGCTTCATAATAGACCACAACCAAAGCATGTGGAAGCTCTTTGTAGCTCTCTTCCACTGGACTTCTCCCCTGAATAAAGGAAGCCACTGTTGTTTGTCTTACCTGCCTTTGTGGTTTCTTACTTGGTACTGGGTATGCCCAAGGACTCTAAAGGGGTCAGTAAATTCTAATGTGTCTAGCCATGTTTGTGAGCCAGATGGGCTGGGCACATTACACAGGTATCTGCCTAATTCTAGACTTCCATTTCCTCTGGGTTTGCCTTTCAGAATCAGGACTTTTTTTTAAAGCAAGTTTTCTTGACTGATGAATTCTCATTGGATGAGTGGCCAGTGTTTAGGACTGCATGTTCATTGGTTAAGCAGTTCCGGTTAGCTGAGAATTTGAGTGGTAGGTAGGCTAACTAAGCTTGTACTGAGATAACCAGCCAATGAACTACTGTTGTCCCTGTTTTACAGACAGGGAAACTGAGGCTCACAGAGGTTAGGAACCTGACTGTATTGATAGTTAATGAGGGATCTTAGACTGAAATGGAACTGCCTTTAAGAGTGTGGTTTTCCCACTAAGCGATGGCTTATTGACCTGGTATCTTGTAAGTTTCGGCTGTCCAATTATTTTTCTTTTCCCAAGCTGTGATATTGAGATAACCTTGGAATCATTACTGTGAGGGAAAAAACTTGTTTCTTCTTACACTTTTTTCTCAACAAAATATAATTTCTTGCCTTTGGTCCCATTTTCCCCAAATGGTGTAAGTGATTTGGTAACCTGATGGGCCTCTGCAGCTGCCCTTTTTCCGACAAGGGAACTGCGGATGGGAAAGATGGTGAGCACTGTGTCTCCAGTGGGTGGGAGAGAGAACAAGTCAGTCAGAAGCTTCCGCCTGCAGGGAAGCAGGGGCAGGTAGGGAACTGACACAGCAGGTGTGTGCATGTAGGTGTGTGCATGTGGGTGTGTGCATGTGGGTGTGTAGGTGTGTGTGTGTATGTGGGTATGTGTAGGTGGGTGTGTGCATGTGGGTGTGTGTATGTGGGTGTGTGTATGTGGGTATGTGTAGGTGGGTGTGTGTAGGTGGATGTGTGCATGTGGGTGTGTGTATGTGGGTGTGTGTGGGTGTGTGTGTAGGTGTGTGTGTGTATGTGGGTGTGTGCATGTGGGTGTGTGTAGGTGGGTGTATGTATGTGGGTGTGTGTATGTGGGTGTGTGTAGGTGTGTGTGTGTAGGTGGGTGTGTGTATGTGGGTGTGTGCATGTGGGTGTGTGTAGGTGTGTGTGTGCAGGTGGATGTGTGCAGGTGGGTGTGTGTAGGTGGGTGCCTCTCCCCTTGGATTCATGGTTCTCCTTCATTTCCTCTTGAAAGCGGTGTAGCATATCAAATGAACCTCCTCCTCTCCCTTACTTTTTTTGGTTTTTGGTTCTTTTGTTTTCATTTTTAAGGGAATAGATTAATTAGTCGTATGGTTAGCTGTGAGGTATCAGAGTGTTTTATTTTTAAACTCTATGCTAATTAGCACAAATAAATGAGATTTTGGCCAAAGCTTTTTATTAGCTTACGTTTATTTATATATTTATTGATTGATTGACTGAGTGAATGTTCAGGCACACGTGTAAACATGCATGTACCTCAGCACTTACATACTTATGTGGAGGTTAGAGGACAATTTGCTAGACTCTGTTCTCTCCTTTCATGCGCATCCCAGGAATTGAAATCAGATCCTTAGGCTTTGAAATAAGTGCTTTACTTAAAAAGGCTTACCTTTCTATTTTGCATTATATACCCGTATGTGTACAATGTGAGTGCAGGCATCCTCAGAGCCCAGGGATGGTGGCTTCCTAGAGTTGGAGTTACCGGAGTCTGGCAGCCTCCTGACATGGGTGCTGAGGACTGAACTCAGGTCCTTTGTAAACGTACAGTGTGTTCTGAACCACTGAGCCATCTCTTCAGCCCTCTGCTTTCCTGGTTTTTTTTTTTTTTTTTTTAATTTAATTAATTTATTTTTTTAAACATTTTTTAATGTTTGCAACTCTGACCATTTTGTTGGTCTTCAAGTAATCATAATTGTAACCAGCACACATGCTGGGCATTGTTTAGATTACAGTTTTAACTCCAGTATTTTGGCTGATACAAACTTTCCATATCAAGCTTCTTGCCAGAAGTGACAAACCTCTTCCCGGGGTGTATCAGATGTGTACAGAATGGGAGGCCACCGCCTTCTCCCCTGGCAGCCTGTGGTGTTTCCAGGGCTCCTTTCCCCTCTCCCCTCATGCACACAGGTTGTTTGGTCCTTCTAGCTCACTGCGTGCAGCCTAGAGTTGTTCCCCTTTCAGAAGCCCTGGCTGGCTAGATAAGCCAAGGGCAATCTCGAGAGACTTCTCTTAAAATGATTCAACTCGTCCATGTATTCTTCTGAAAAGCCTCTGCACATGTTAAAGGTTTTCCTGTACAAACTTATGTCAGAGATTGTTTTCTTAGGCCTCAAGACTGTATTTCTTGGCCCAACGGAAAGCACAGTCTATACACTTTATAATCTGAAATCGGAGATAATCCTTGTATGACCAAGAGCATGTTGGTTTAGCTGAATCATATCTTCTACATTGTCAGCTCCAATTAAATGGCTAGTTTTGCTTGCTGCCATTTCCTCTGGGCCCCTGACCTATCATAGGTACCCTATACTCAGAACTGGTGATGTGGTCAGTACCTCCTTCAGAAGAGGTTTAAGGGTAAGCAAGACTGAGGAGAAGCAAGCCTTAAAGGCAGTATTTCCATTGGGATGCTGGTATTGGTTCCCAGACAGTAGGAAAGAGAAGCCTGGTTTTGAGCAGAAACTGGAACCAAACCCTGCTGCTGTTCCTGGTTCTTCAGACTAGGGTTAGTTTCAGGGTATTTGGAGCTGGAACCCTTGGCTATGTTACTGAGACAAACTGCACAGGGCTTTCTAAGATTCCCTCAGAAGATGGACTCCTTTATACATGGTTTTGTTCCAAGGGCTTGGGCACATGACGCTTGCCTGGGACAATGGGGGACTTTTATTATATTCACTGACTAGCAAAATGTTCACGGCAAGTTCTGAGTCACACAGTCAAAGGCTTTGATGGCTGTTTTCTTTTCTCATAAAAATCAAAACTAAAATTATTTTGGGGTGATATACTAAGCAATGATAGGAATAGCTCATGGGTACTTGCTTTCAGGCAAGCACAGGGGTTTGGCTTATGATGAGTTGATTGCCATTTAAACAGAGTTCTTATCATGGCTTCAGAGTGGCCAGGCCTGTGCAATAGTGGAAGGCATGAGAACTCAGATTGATCCAGAAGCAGAAGATAAAATGAAACGTACATTTGTATACTCTGGATCAAACCATCCAGGGCCCCAGATCATTGGGCTGCTCCCTCTTTTTATGGGTACCTCATAGGTGAAGTGTTTGAGGGTAAGGAGTGTGTGGAGAACTAAATGTATTCTGCTACTTCCTGTGTGTGTGTGTGTGTGTGTGTGTGTGTGTGTGTGTGTGAGAGAGAGAGAGAGAGAGAGAGAGAGAGAGACAGAGACAGAGACAGAGACAGAGACAGAGAGACAGAGAGGGATTAAACCCATTGCCTTGATTCAAGAAAGTATTCTATTACTGAGCTATAACCCTGCTCCTTCATTTTTATTTTGAGAAAGGGCCCCTTTGTAAGTTGCCCAGGCTGCCCTGAAACTCACAGCAAGGTCTAGGCAGCCCTCGAATTTATAGTTTTCTTGCCTCAGCCTACCAAGTAGCTGGGGTTGGAGCCTGTGCCATCACATCTAGGCCTTGTAAGGGATTTGATGTTGGGTTCTTTAAAAGTGGAAACCTCAGTATGATGTAGTTGGATGAGAAAAATTGATAATTGAAAAAATACTTAATACGTTGAAACTTGGCAGATGAACAAGACAGTACACATCAGCCTGACATTATCAAAGAGAGACTGGGGTTGGATGAATGAAGGAATGAAAACTGGATACTTCTTTTCCTGATTTAATTATGCACACCACCACCTCCAACTCTTTAATTTCCAGTCTCCTGCAAAGCAAAGGTGGAGGTGAAGTACACTTGTGGCAGAGCAGTACAACGTTAAGACAGTGTCTTCCAGGAGCCTCCACATTTCTTCGCCATGCACATTCCTTTTATGGTATTCACTGTGTTGAGCTAGGGGTTGAAAGGAACCACACAGAGGCAAACACTCTGTGCCTTACTTTTCTGTGCAGGAGTTTGTGATTGACACGCCGTGTGAAAATGCTCAGAAGATGTACATCGGCAACGCCATGCATGGAAACTATGCTGCTGTCTTTGCCCAGCTCATCATTGAGGGAAAGTCTCAAGGTTTGCTACCAACATGAAAGACTGGAAGAATTCTCTTTGCTATTGCTGACTCCTCATTAGTTCTTTACAGAAAACGCGCCTCACTGGGCCAGTTTTATCTTGTAAAAATACATACTACTAATATCTTCTATATAAAAATGATGGACAAATTTGTTATGACCAGCTGACATTAGTCACTATTGGGTGCAGCGCATAGAACTCAATGGATGTGGAGAGTAAAATAATGTCATATTGCTCCAGAGAAGGCATGAGGTTTTATTCTTTGATTTTTATTTATTTACTTATTTTGAGACAAGGTCTTTTTGTGTAATCCTTGCTATACTAGAACTCTCAATGTAGACCAGGCTGGTCTCAAACTTAAAGTGATCCAACTGCCTCTGCCTCCCAAATGTGGGGATTAAAGACACATGCCACCATGCCCAACTCAAAAGTTTATTCCTTACAAGGGCAAGCCTAGGGCCAGTTATGTAGCTTACTCTTATAATTCCAATACTTGGAAGACAGAGGCAGGAGGATCGACTTGAATTAGAGGCCACCTTGGCCTATGTGGTGAGTTCTAGGCTATCTAGGGTTACATAGTAAGAGTCTGTCTCAACAACAGAGAAAGATGGAGAGCCTAACAAGGGTCTGTTTCTGTGCCTTCCTTAGGGCCCCACTGTTTTATTGTTCCTATCAGGGATGAAAATGGAAACTTGTACCCAGGAGTGACAGCTATTGACATGATGCACAAAGAAGGTGAGTCATTAGGTGACCTTCCTCTGTGTTTATTTGTGCCTGTTGTCTGTTCTCCAACCCCCACCAGAGAGAATCTAACCACCGTCATCTCCAGGAAACCATGCTGGTAGATCAGTCTGCCAGGGGAGTATGCATTGATGTTGTTATCTCCCTGCTTCTCAGTTGCTTAGTGACAAGGAAGTTGTGTCTACAAAGGATGCTTCAACTTCTCTCTTCTTGGACTTAGGGCAGGCTGCAGCTCCCTGGTGCCTCTTCACCTCCAGATTGATATCTATATCTAGGTAGACCTTGGAAAGCCTTGAGGACTGACCCAGGACATTTGTAATACAAATGGGTCCTCATGGTTTTGGAAGATAGAGATCTGAGATGAGGGAGTTGCCAGGGTTGACTCCTTCTGACGGGGGCAATGGAAGGTTCTGGTCTAGAACTCTTGCTTCTGCTTTGAATGCTACCTTCACGTGAACATGTCATCTCCCTGTGCAAACATCTGCCTCTAGGTTTCTCCTTCTTATAAGGACTTCCATCATTTATTTCAGAGTCCACCTTAATGACCTCATTTTAATTTGGTTGCCTCTGTAACGCCTCTATTTCTAAACAAGGTCACATTATAGATATGGGCTTAGGATTTCAATTTACGAATGGAATAGGGGGAGGTACACAATTCATCCCATAATACTCAGTGAGACCAGATTTCCAAGGTGAAGCTAGCTAAAGAAAAGAATATAGGAATTAAAGATAAAAGAGAGAAGAAGTAGAGGAAAGGGTAGGGGAGATGCACTGGACAGTATAGGAATACCCTCAGCTCACTGTTAGTATTGGCAACCCCTTGCTGCGAGCGTGGCCCCTGTCAAGTTCTGTGAGAGCAGAGGGACAGGCCAGTGCTTTTGAAGTCATGTCACATGTTGAAAACACTGGCAACTGCAGAAAGTCTGCTTTGGTGTTCCCATGTCTTCTGTCATTTACTTTCACTAGTTCATTCCGTGCCTGGGGAGAAAGTCCAGAAGGGGAGGAAGCAGGAGCTTCGTGTGGGCAGAGGCGGACTTCCAACTTTAGTGTCTCATGCTTTCTCTTACCTGGAACACTGCCTTTTAACTCCTATTTGCTTATTTAGTTTCAAATTTTATCTTATGTGTACGACTGTTTTGCCTGAATGTATGTCGATGCACCTCAAGTATGTTTGGTGCTCAGGGAGGCCAGAAGGAAGTGCAGGTCTCCTGGAACTAGAATTACTGATGGTTGTGAGCCACTGTGTGGGTTCTCGGAGCTGAACCTGGGTCTTCTGCAAGAGCAACAAGTGCTCTTAACCTCTGAGATGTCTCCCTAGTTAGCCTGAACTCTCGCCTTTTAATGATGTTTGCTGCTGGGGAGGAAAATGTGTTCCGACAGAAACCTGAGTCCCTAGCATACTGTGGGCTTCAAACATGGAAAACCTTGTCATCGTTTTTTTTTTTCATTCTCCTTCAGGGTGGGGATTGGGGATGGGCCAGGTGTGTCTGAGCCAGACCCCACCCACACCCCAGTACAAACAGATAGCATCTTTACTCTGCCCCCTAACGAAAGAGCACCTCCAGTTCTGGAAATGTGTAAGGTTTATGTTTTTGGCCAAGAAGTAGCTGAGACTGTCTTTGGGATGGTGCGTAGCTCTCCACTGAATCTTTACTTTGGTTCTGTTCCCTCCAGTGTGTGTGGTGTGTGGTGTGTGTGTGTGTGAGGAGAGAGAGAGAGAGGGGAGAGAGAGAGACAGAGACAGAGACAGAGACAGAGAGACAGAGAGGGATTAAACCATTGCCTTGAGTTCAAGAAAGTATTCTATCACTGAGCTATAACCCTGCTCCTTCTTTTTTATTTTAAAGAAAGGGCCCCTTTGTAATTTGCCCGGGCTGCCCTAAACTCACAGTAAGGTCTAGGCAGCCCTCGAATTTATAGTTTTCTTGCCTCGCCTACCAAGTAGCTGGGGTTGGAGCCTGTGCCATCACATCTAGGCCCTTGTAAGGGATTTGATGTTGGGTTCTTTAAAAGTGGAACCTCAGTATGATGTAGTTGGATGAGAAAAATTGATAATTGAAAAATACTTAATACATTGAAACTTGGCAGATGAACAAGACAGTACACATCAGTCTGACATTATCAAAGAGAGACTGGGGTTGGATGAATGAAGGAATGAAAACTGGATACTTCTTTTCCTGATTTAATTATGCACACCACCCCCTCCAACTCTTTAATTTCCAGCCCTCCTGCAAAGCAAAGGTGGAGGTGAAGTACACTTGTGGCAGAGCAGTACAACGTTAAGACAGTGTCCTCCAGGAGCCTCCACATTTCTTCGCCATGCACATTCCTTTTATGGTATTCACTGTGTTGAGCTAGGGGTTGAAAGGAACCACACGGAGGCAAACACTCTGTGCCTTACTTTTCTGTGCAGGAGTTTGTGATTGACACGCCGTGTGAAAATGCTCAGAAGATGTACATCGCAACGCCATGCATGGAAACTATGCTGCTGTCTTTGCCCAGCTCATCATTGAGGGAAAGTCTCAAGGTTTGCTACCAACATGAAAGACTGGAAGAATTCTCTTTGCTATTGCTGACTCCTCATTAGTTCTTTACAGAAAACGCACCTCACGGCCAGTTTTTTTCTTGTAAAAATATATACTACTAATTTATTTCTATATAAAAATGATGGACAAATTTGTTATGACAGCTGACATTAGTCACTTATTGGGTGCAGCGCATAGAACTCAATGGATTTTGGAGAGTAAAATAATCATATTGCTCCAGAGAAGGCATGAGGTTTTATTCTTTGATTTTATTATTTACTTATTTTGAGACAAGGTCTTTTTGTGTAATCCTTGCTATACTAGAACTCTCAATGTAGACCAGGCTGGTCTCAAACTTAAAGTGATCCACTGCCTCTGCCTCCCAAATGTGGGGATTAAAGACATATGCCACCATGCCCAACTCAAAAGTTTATTCTTACAAGGGCAAGTCTAGGGCCATATGTAGCTTACTCTTATAATTCCAATACTTGGAAGACAGAGGCAGGAGGGTCGACTTGAATTAGAGGCCACCTTGGCCTATGTGGTGAGTTCTAGGCTATCTAGGGTTACATAGTAAGAGTCTGTTCAACAACAGAGAAAGATGGAGAGCCTAACAAGGGTCTGTTTCTGTGCCTTCCTTAGGGCCCACTGTTTTATTGTTCCTATCAGGGATGAAAATGGAAACTTGTACCCAGGAGTGACAGCTATTGACATGATGCACAAAGAAGGTGAGTCATTAGGTGACCTTCCTCTGTGTTTATTTGTGCCTGTTGTCTGTTCTCCAACCCCACCAGAGAGAATCTAACCACCGTCATCTCCAGGAAACCATGCTGGTAGATCAGTCTGCCAGGGGAGTATGCATTGATGTTGTTATCTCCCTGCTTCTTCCAGTTGCTTAGTGACAAGGAAGTTGTGTCTACAAAGGATGCTTCAACTTCTCTCTTCTTGGACTTAGGGCAGGCTGCAGCTCCCTGGTGCCTCTTCACCTCCAGATTGATATCTATATCTAGGTAGACCTTGGAAAGCCTTGAGGACTGACCCAGGACATTTGTAATACAAATGGGTCCTCATGGTTTTGGAAGTTAGAGATCTGAGATGAGGGAGCTGCCAGGGTTGACTCCTTCTGACGGGGGCAATGGAAGGTTCTGGTCTAGAACTCTTGCTTCCGAATGCTACCTTCACGTGAACATGTCATCTCCCTGTGCAAACATCTGCCTCTAGGTTTCTCCTTCTTATAAGGACTTCCATCATTTATTTCAGGGTCCACCTTAATGACCTCATTTTAATTTGGTTGCCTCTGTAACGCCTCTAACAAGGTCACATTTCTAAACAAGGTCACATTATAGATATGGGCTTAGGATTTCAATTTACGAATGGAATAGGGGGAGGTACACAATTCATCCCATAATACTCAGTGAGACCAGATTTCCAAGGTGAAGCTAGCTAAAGAAAAGAATATAGGAATTAAAGATAAAAGAGAGAAGAAGTAGAGGAAAGGGTAGGGGAGATGCACTGGACAGTATAGGAATACCCTCAGCTCACTGTTAGTATTGGCAACCCCTTGCTGCGAGCGTGGCCCCTGTCAAGTTCTGTGAGAGCAGAGGGACAGGCCAGTGCTTTTGAAGTCATGTCACATGTTGAAAACACTGGCAACTGCAGAAAGTCTGCTTTGGTGTTCCCATGTCTTCTGTCATTTACTTTCACTAGTTCATCCGTGCCTGGGGAGAAAGTCCAGAAGGGGAGGAAGCAGGAGCTTCGTGTGGGCAGAGGCGGATTTCCAACTTTAGTGTCTCATGCTTTCTCTTACCTGGAACACTGCCTTTTAACTCCTATTTGCTTATTTAGTTTCAAATTTTATCTTATGTGTACGACTGTTTTGCCTGAATGTATGTCCATGCACCTCAAGTATGTTTGGTGCTCAGGGAGGCCAGAAGGAAGTGCTGGTCTCCTGGAACTAGAATTACTGATGGTTGTGAACCACTTTGTGGGTTCTCGGAGCTGAACCTGGGTCTTCTGCAAGAGCAACAAGTGCTCTTAACCTCTGAGATGTTCTCCCTAGTTACCCTGAACTCTCGCCTTTTAATAATGTTTGCTGCTGGGGAGGAAAATGTGTTCCGACAGAAACCTGAGTCCCTAGCATACTGTGGGCTTCAAACATGGAAAACCTTGTCATCGTTTTTTTTTTTTTTTTCATTCTCCTTCAGGGTGGGGATTGGGGATGGGCCAGGTGTGTCTGAGCCAGACCCCACCCACACCCAGTACAAACAGATAGCATCTTTACTCTGCCCCCCAATGAAAGAGCACCTCCAGTTCTGGAAATGTGTAAGGTTTATGTTTTTGGCCAAGAAGTAGCTGAGACTGTCTTTGGGATGGTGCGTAGCTCTCCATTGGATCTTTACTTTGGTTCTGTTCCCTCCAGGTATGAACGGTGTGGATAATGGAATTTTGATATTTGACAAGGTTCGGATCCCAAGAGAGAACCTGCTGAATAAGTAAGTAGTTTTCTCCTTAATGTTTGTATAGATGAGTTGTTCCCTCAAACGAGGCCCCTAGGTTTGGGATCTCACTGACTGCAAGATCGAGTAGTCATCCCCACAACTAACTGGGAAAAGTAGGTAAGCAAATAGCGAAAAAGTTAAATGCTCCAACATGACATTGGTTCATATGTAATGATTGTTGCAGTTTAATGGGCATTCCTAGACTTTTCTCTATGCCAATATATCTAAAAAAAGGAGAACTACATTAGAATTTTAACATAGAATATCCATTTATAGATTCTGTTCTTTTCAGAACTCGTAATTTCTGTCTGACATTGGATATCAGATGTACCAAAGTACTATGCTAAGTAGTCTATAAATTATGTACTCAATCTATTGTTGCTGGGTATTTACCTTCCTTAGGTTTTGGCAATAATAAACGAACTGATGTGTGCTACTTGCTTCCCTTGTGGGTGTGAAAAATCACAATTACCACCTTTCATATATAATCAAACCACATCATATACATGTATGAAATTCTCAAAGAATAAATAAAAAATATTCTATTAAAAAAATCACCTGGAGGAAAAATGCCCAGGTGACCAAAGGGCGATCAAGGTGAATCAATGTGGTGAAAGGTTCTCTCTCTGGTAAGATCAACAATAGCAGTCAGAGCTAAAGGTGCTTTTTATATATTCTATGCAACAGCACTTACCTTAGTGCCTCAGCTGTGTTTCCTGTGAGCTGTAAATCCTGAACCACAGCTGCACTTAAATCACTGGTCAAGCCGGAAATCTGGGCATAAATAAACTGCCTTTTTAGCTTGCTGTGGATTTTCTCCTTTACATAGCTTTGCTTCTTACAAGTTCATGTCCACAAATAAATGTACTTGATTACAAAAGTCAAAGAAAACTGTGTGAGAAACAAACTTAGAATAGACAAAATTCTCTGTTTCCCACCCCAGGAACTGTTGGTAAATAGAACAGAAAGACTGAAGACAGATGTCCTAGAAAGTCTCAGCAGCCATCAGAGCTTGTGGAAGGCAGTCCGAGGCCATCAGCCTTCCCTGGAGGCCTATTTCCTAGGCATTTGGTAGCATCACCCTGTCTGGAGGATGGAAGAGGAAAGGGGAATCAGGATGGGTGGCTCTCCATATCCCATCACCCTAATCAGAGCTTAGTGGGTAGTTTAGCCTCAGACAACACCTGGTCAGTGCTAAGGGCTTCCCAAATGAAGCAGAGGTTAGAAAGTCAGATTCAAGTAGAAAGAAGAACGCTAGTGGGCTTGTATTGTTTGTAGATAATACATCACTTTAACAAGCAAGATTTGATTTATAACGTTATTTTATTACCATTTAAGTTGTCCCCCACACTACAGAACAACAGTGGCCATATGGGGTTTTGAAGGAGTAGCCATCTGGGGTCTTGGTTCATCACTGATTAGAAAGTGAACTAGTTAATAGGTATAAATAAATAATTCAGTAAGTCTTTCTAAAACTGTCAGCTGCCATTTTCATTTTTTTTGCAGAAATTAATAAACACATCCTAAAATTAGTATGTAGGTATAGGAAAACTCGAATAAAAGGAAGCCATCTTGATAAAGAGGAACAGAGTGGGAGGGAGTCACACTTGGAGTCTGAAAGCTTGTGACAAAGCTGTGGTAATCTAGATTGTATGGCATTAGCAGAAGGGTAACTATGTGAATAACGGAGTAGACTAGACTACAGATAAAGCCTCATGTTTATTGATAATTACTAGACCTCCATAGCACCAAGACAGGGAGGAAACAATAGTCTTTTCAACAAATGGCTGGACTCTGATCTCATACTACCCAACATACAGTTAGAAGACAACTGAGATATACATTTATTGACCTTGGTATCGTCTGTGAGTTATTAAATATGACACCAAAAGCACAGCCAACTGAAGAAAAAGTAGGTCAATTGGAGTTTATAAAAAATTAAAAAAAAAAAAAACCTTAATGACAACAGTCCTTTGAGTTGAAGAAATACTTATAAGTCAAATACATCATAAGGGCCTAGCATCCAGAATGGAAAACTATCCCAGCTAATCAAGATAGACAAACAGTTAATAAAATATAAATAGACATTTCCAAAAGAATATATTCAAATAACTAATAAAGAATAAAAGAAATCGTAACAATACTGCTGTCATTGGGAGACTACTGTCAAGTCACAGCAAGATACCATTCTGCACCCCTTGGGATGGCTAAGGCAAAACATACAGACAATAATACCAAATACTGCTGAAGATATAGAGACATTAGAACCATCTCAAGTTACTGGCAGTGTTGTAAAATATCTTCATAGATTTGGAAAGTCATTTAGCATTTCCTCAGAAGTTTTATGTTTGGACTGGAGAGATGGCTCAGCAGTTGAGAGAGCTTGTCTGTTGCTCTTGCAGAGGAATCAGATTCAGTTCCCAGCACCCACATAATGGCTCACAACTGTCTTTAACTCCAGTTCCAGAGGATCTAATGCCCTTTTGTGGTCTCAGTGAGCTTCTGTACTCAACTAGTGTGCATAAACTCATGCCAGCACATATATGCAAATAATACATAAATCTTTAAAAAAGGCATAAAGTTAAATGACCCAACAGTTTTATTTTCAGATGCATGTATATATATATATATATATATATATATATATATATATATATGTGTGTGTGTGTGTGTGTGTGTGTGTGTGTGTGTGTGTGTGTGTTGTGTATATGAACAGGCATACATACATACATATGCATGTATATACACACACATATAAACATTGTCCATATGCTCATTGAAATATATACTTTTATTTGTCTTGAATAAATGTAAGCACAAATGTTCATAGCATAGTTATTCATAATGTCTCCAAAGTAGAAACAACTCTAACATCTGTTAGCTGATAAATGCTAAGACATGTGGTATACCCACTGAGTAAAACATTCATTCATAAAAAAATAAGGAATACTGATATAGGCCAGAGTGTAGGCGAATAAACCTTGCACTGAGTAAACCTTGTGCTGAGTAAAAGAAGCCAGACCAAAGAAATATACAATTTGACTCCATTGATGCAAAGAGTAGGCTGATCCGTAAAGACAGAAAGTTGGTTCCTAAGGACTAGAGGGTAGAGGATCTAGACAGTGACTCTAACGGTGCAGGGTTTCTCTTAGCATGATGAAACTTTGGGAGTTGAGAAATAATAGTTGTTGTAGAACTTGTGAATATCCCCAAACCCACCAAATCCAAATGCTGTAAACAAGTGAATTTTGTGGGAGGTGAATTGCATCTCATTGTTTTTTAAAAGGCAAGCAAATGTGTGTTTGTGCATTCAGGTACTGGTTTTGGTTTGATGGCAATGGTTTTTCCTTTTTTGGAGCTGCTACTTCATTGTAGGCTGGCAGGGGGGAGAACCTGTTTTACCTTCACAAGTCAAGTCCTTCCCAGCATGTCTTGCAAGAAGCTTCCAGGATGCCCACTTCTATGTTCACATGGGAGTCATACAGTATCATGTCTAGTAGTGTCATGCTTGTGTTACGTTAAATCCAGTTGCCTTTTTTCATCCTGCTTTTGTACATCCTCACAGGTTTGGTTCTGTGACTCCAGATGGACAGTACCATTCACCTATTCAAAGCAAGAGTGCAAGATTCAACGCAATGCTGGCAACGCTGACCCCTTCAAGACTAGCAGTGACATTCCAAGCTCTGGGGGCCATGAAGGTAGTTGGCTCTGACTTTAATTAACTTCACTCTCTATTGTTTCCAGAATGAGTAACAATATCAGATGCTGAGATTCTCAAGCCACAGTTAATATAATCGGGCCAGAGATACTCGTTATATGCTGAGGAGGGCCACTTGACGATGAATATAGAACATTTCTGCATCCTTGAGACTATATTCCATCCATCTGCATCTCAGATGTGGGTTGCTAAGCATAGTTGGAGAGAGAGCAGAATCGAAAAAGATGGCCCAGAGAGACTGTCTTATTTAAGATCTGTACAGTGTAGGATGGCAGCTCCAGGAGGGGAGACTAATGAGTGATTTTTTTTTTTATGTTTTCATTTTCTGTTCTATTGAACATTATTATGGGGCTAGCACTGATTACTCAGTGGATCTGGAGAGCCACAGTTCCTTCTGGGTGGTCTGACAGTCTGACATGCATTCTTTGTTCCTATCAGTGTAGCTATATGAAGACGAGTGGGCCCTGAATTCAGAGGAGCTGGGTTCCAGTCTTATTTCATGTGTCCAGAAGTGGGGTTATAGGGAAGTCATCAGTTTTCTCTGAGCCTTAATTATTTTCATCAGTAAAATGGAACTGATGATGATGATGTAAGAGGGCGCACACACCAAGTGTGCCAAGCTTCTCTTGGTGCAGAACAGCAACTCTGTAGTTCAGAGATGTCAGTAATGTGGTTCTTACTGCCGCTCCTGCTGTTACTGGCAGGATAGACACTGGCTGTGGCAAAGGAATAAGTGGTTGTTCCTATGCCTAGAAAACTTGTTTCCAAGTGCCTTGGGCTCTTGGGTATTTAGAATAAAAAAACAGAACTAGAATGGTCTGCCCAACTAGACCTTGCCAGCCAATGAGATTATCCAGAGTGCTAGTCAACTTTCTGTTTCTGTGTGGAGGATTCTGAGTCAATTGTCTTATAAAAAGAAAAAGGTTATGGAGTTTCAGCTGTGGCAGGCATCCCACTACTTTAGAGCATTGTGAGTTGAGGGCAAGCACAAGGATGTTCCTCATGTCATGGTGTCTGGGAAGCAAAGAGAGACAGGAAGGCCAGTTACTTGTTTCTTGCTATGACAAAATAGCTGAAAATAAGAAGATTAAGGGGGAGGAAGGGTTTCTTTTGGCTTCATGCTTCCAGCATATATGATCTATCATGGGGGATGGGGTGGGGAAGGAGTTGGCAGCAGGAACAGGAGATAGCTGGCAAAGCTGTATCTGCAGTCAAGAGGCAGAGAGTGGTAGAGGCTTGCGCTCAGCTCACTCTCCCATTTTTATTCAGTCCAAAACCTCCACTGGGATATTATTCACATTTAGAGTAGATTTTCCCACCTCAGTTAACCTCACCTAGATAACCCTTTGCAGACGTGCCTAGAGTATTATATACATGGTGATTCTAAATCCCATCAAGTTCTCAAACAAATCAGTAGCCTTCCTCTACTTGAAAGATAAACAGGCTGAGAAAGAAATTAGGGAAATGACACCCTTCACAATAGTCACAAATAATATAAAATACCTTGGTGTGAATCTAATCAAGCAAGTAGAAGATCTGTATGATGAGAACTTCAAGTCTCTGAAGAAGGAAATTGAAGAAGATCTCAGAAAATGGAAAGATCTCCCATGCTCATGGATTGGCAGGGTTAATATAGTAAAAATGGCTATGTTGCCAAAAGCAATCTACAGATTCAATGCAATCCCCATTAAAATCCCAACTCAATTCTTCACAGAGTTAGAAAGAGAAATTCTAAAATTCATTTGGAATAACAAAAAACCCAGGATAGCGAAAACTATTCTCTTATATTTTGATTGTGAGCTAGCCTTTTAACGCTGAGCCATCTCTCCAGCCCGCAAAACTATTCTCAACAACAAAAGAACTTTTGGGGGAATTACCATCCCTGACCTAAAGCTGTACTACAGAGCAATAGTGATAAAAACTGCATGGTATTGGAACAGAGACAGGCAGGAAGGTCAATGGAATAGAATTGAAGACCCAGAAATGAACCCATACACCTATGGTCACTTGATCTTTGACAAAGGAGCTAAAACTGTCCAGTGGAAAAAGGACAGCATTTCCAACAAATGGTGATGGTTCAACTGGAGGACAACATGTAGAAGAATGCAAATTGATTCATTCTTATCTCCTTGTACAAAGCTCAAGTCCAAGTGGATAAAGGAATGTTCCGCCCGTTCTGCCCCACGTTCGGGGGTCACTTTGTTCTGCCCATGGGTCAGGGTCTAGCAAGAGAGAGAGAGTGGAGATGGAGGGGCAAGGGACGCGAAGAATGGAGACAAGACAGAGCGTCTGATCAAGTCTCGTTTATTGAAAGGAAATCCTGGGTATTTATACCCTTTACCACGTGCCTTGCCTTCATGGACAAGCACAGCTGAAGGTACTACGTCATGTGCCTTGCAGCATGGATACCACCTGCGCCTAGCAGAGTGGATATCATGTGCGCCTAGCTGGCAGTGTGGAGACCATGTGTGCCTTGCAGTTGGGGGCACTAAGTAGCAAAACAAGATATGTGAGAAAAACAAGATGTTTATCAGAGTGTGCTCAGCTGTTGTGGGCTGTTGAAAACAAGTCTCTTGTCAGGGTATATGGTTTGAGATGGCTGTAAAGATGATAGCTGCTTTCTGCTAGAAGTTGGCTCCCAACAAAGGAACTCCACATAAAACCAAATACGCTGAAACTAATAGAAGAGAAGGTGGGGAAGAACCTCAAATACCTGGCCACAGGGGAAAAGTTCCTGAACAGAACATCAATGACTTATGCTCTAAGATCAAGAATTGACAAATGGGACCTCATAAAATTGCAAAGTTTCTGTAAGGCAAAGGACATTGTCAATAGGACAAAATGGCAACCAACAGATTGGGAAAAGATCTTTACCAATCCCACATCCAATAGAGGGCTGATATCCAATATATACAAAGAACTCAAGAAATTAGACTCTAGACAACCAAATAACCCTATTAAAAAATGGGGTACAGAGCTAAACAAAGAATTCTCAACTGAGGAAACTCAAATGGCTGAGAAGCACCTAAAGAAATGTTCAGCATCTTTAGTCATCAGGGAAATGCAAATCAAAACAACCCTGAGATTCCACCTCACACCAGTCAGAATGGCTAAGATCAAAACTTCAGGTGATAGCAGATGCTGGTGAGGATTTGGAGAAAGAGGAACACTCCTCCATTGTTGGTGGAATTGCAAGCTGGTGCGACCACTCTGAAAATCAGTCTGGCGGTTCCTCAGAAAATTGGACATAGCATTACCTGAGGACCCAGCTATACCACTCCCGGGCATATACTCAGAAGATGCTCCAACATACAACAAGGACATATGCTCCACTATGTTCATAGCAGCCTTATTTATAATAACCAGAAGCTGGAAAGAACCCAGATATCCTTCAACAATGGAATGGATACAGAAAATGTGGTACATTTACACAATGAAGTATTACTCAGCTATTAAAAACAATGAATTTGAGAAATTTTTAGGTAAATGGATGGAACTAGAAAATATCATCCTGAGTGAGGTAACCCAATCACAAAAGAACACAAATGGTAGTCACTCACTGATAATTGGATTATTAGCCCAGAAGCTTGCAATATCCAAGATGCAACTCACAGACCACATGAAGCTCTTGAAGAAGGAAGACCTAAGTGTTGGTGCTTCAGTCCTTCTTAGAAGAAGTAACAAAATACTCAAGGGGGCAAATATGGAGACAAAGTGTGAGACAGAAACTGAAGGAGGGGCTGTCTGGAGACTGTTCCACCTGGGTATCCATCCCATGTACAGTCACCAAAGGTAGACTCTGATGTGGATGTCAGGAGGTACATGCTGACAGGAGCCTGATATAGCTGTCTCCTTAGAGGTCTGCCAGAGTCTGACATATTCAGAGGCAGATGTTCACAGCTAGAGAGAAGGACTGACGGAGCTGAAAGGGTTTGCTACCCCATGAGGAGAGCAACAATACCAACCAACCAGAGCTCCCAGGGTCTAAACCACCAGCCTGGGAGCACTTCTGGAGGGACCCATGGCTCCAGCTGTATATGAAAGGGAGGATGGCCTTGTTGGGCATAGGTGGGAGAGGAGATCCACAGTCCCATGAAGGCTGCACGCCCGGTGTGGGGGAATTCTAGTGTGGGGAGGTGGGAGTGGGGTGGGGTGGGTGGGGGCACATTCTCATAGAAGCAGGAGGAGGAAGGCTAGGATAGGAGGTTCCTAGGCAGTGGGGAATGGGGTAAGGAGATAACATCTGAAATGTAAATAAAATATCCAGTAAAAAAAATAAAAAATAATCATAAAAAAAGAAATCCCATCAAGTCGACAGTCAAGATTAACCATCCCTGGGGCTGAGCATCCCTGGGGCTGAGCATCCCCGGGGCTGAGCATCCCGGGGCTGAGCTCACAGTGTTGTTAAGGGCACATCCAGAGTGGGCTTGCTTCCTTCTATCCCCCACAGATTCTAAAGATTCATCAGTACCACAGGCTAGATACCAAACTATCAACACAAGACCATGAGGGCCAGCACTCAAGGTCTCAACTGTAATGTCCAGGCCAAGGGGGCTGCTTCACAGAGCTTAGATGGGGTCAGACTTGGTGTATACTGCCTTGTTACCTATTGAATGACATTTCTAGTGGCTGTGTTGTATAGTGAGTGTCCCAGAGCAGATGATTCAGAGAGACACTCTCTGCAGCTCCACTTCCCCCGCAGCTCAGACGAGGGACGGGTATTTCCTCTCCTGAAACCTAAGCTGCTTCTGACCCTTCTGCTGTGGCTGATGAAAGGAAAACGGATCCTTCCATCCTGCATGCATTCTTGATGGATTAGGAAACTGTCACCCAGGCTGTTCACAATGATATTAGCTCAAGGCTGGGCATGCCCAGTCCTTTTAAACTTTGCCCAGATGTCTGACTTTTCATGACTATCTCTCATTTTCACAACATTCCTCAGCACATTGAGATTGCTCTCAAAGGTTCGCCGCAACAACCATCCTCTCCTTCGTGCCCAAAGTGCCATGCTCAATTAAATGATCAAGAAGAACAGGAGGAAAAAGAAACCAAGATATTTGGGGTGGGAAGTCAGGGAGGGAGGCTTAAAGGACCTTCGAAGCCTGCTTGGAGGGTAGCTGGGAAGCCTTTCCCAGCAAGGAAGGGAGATGAGGATAACACTGAGGGTGGAGGGCAGACGCAGAGGATGTGGAGACATAACCAAGAGCCAACCTATCCAGTTGGATTGATTCTGCACAAGGGAAATGTTTTGTCACCAGACATGTTGTCCCTACTTGTAAAGTCTCCCAAAGGAGACTTGGGAGCTGCACACTATCCCAGCAGTGTCTTATCTGGATAAGGTGATGCTGCAGGCAGGGGTTTGCTCTTTGAGAATGCCTGCATATGTAGACAGGCACAACGGTACCTGCCGAGCATTGTCCCAGCCACCCTGTCTCCCTCTGTAACCTTCTAGTGCTCAAGAACCAAGTTCTTGTCTCATTTTGAGGGTCTTGTATGACCCTCCACTTCTGATCCCCTTCTTCCCATTTGGCCCTGTCTCCCAATGATGCACCTTGCATTTCCTTACTGTGGGTGTGGTACTCACAGATGATGCTCTGCCTACAAATCCCACTTCATCTTTACCTATGACTCGTTTTCACATTCATTACTAAACACTTGAAATTGAGCCTTCTTTGGAAATGCTAGGCCTGCACAGGACCCCAGTGCTGCCTGTCTCTAAGACATGACAGCTCTCCTTTTAGTGTGCCTTTTGGTTATAACCAACAAAACGTTGCAAGAGTGACACTGGAATCTAGGGGTTCCACGTGAATTTTGGAAGATGGGTCACAATTCCATTCAGAAGACATGGGCCAATCCCAATGTGATTGACTGGGGTTGGGCATTGTGTGTACAAAGAGGCAACTTAAAGGAAATGGGGTTCATAGGAGTAGGACCCAAATTTGCCAAGACTGGTATCTACCAGAGATCTCCATGTGTCTGCACACAGGGGAATGGTTACTTGAGGACAAAATGGGAATGGCTTTGATAAACCGCTGGCACCTCAATCTGGGTCTACTAGACTCCAGACTTTGAGGGGAAAAAATGTCTGCTATTGAAGTTATTTGGTCTGTTTCACTACCTCAGCAGAGTGATATATGTGCCAAAGGACCCAAAGGGTACTCCTTGACAGACTGTCAGTCAAGACTGCAGCTGATAGGAACCATCTCCGACTCCTTCCTTCACCCCAGGGCCCAGCCCTGAACTAGGCAAAGAGAGGTACCCAATGTAAGGTTGTCAGGTGAGATTACTGAGTGGAATCAACATGAATGGAAACAGTTGGAATGTTGTGTCTGCTCCAGACACCGTAGCAAGGCCATTATGAGCAGTACTCTGGATCCAGCTTCTCTGGGTTTTCATTCTGTCCACATGACCTCAGAAATCAGAGTCAGTCCATTTCTAAATAAAACAAAAAACCAAACCAAACCAAACCAGAGCTGCTGTAGGACCTGGCGGAGTTTGCACATATATAGGACTTGCATGAGTGCTCACATATACCAAAAACATCACACACATACTGCTAGTCTGACAGGGATGTGGAAGCTCACAAGACCAAGTTGGAGTACACTGATTACTGAATGCATCTGAGCTTGCAAGGGTGACAAATAGGGGCAGTAGCACAATCTCAGCCTTGGTGTGGATGCTCAGAGCTCAGTTGAACAATGACCGGAGTGTAGGTGGTGGGAGGAATTTGTGAATGAGCTGTGCTAGCTCTGAGGGGGCTGCAGACAACAGCAGCCATGCTGCCTGAGCACCCTTCTGGAACCAGTGAAGTGTATCATGTTAACTGAAGAGTAGAGACTGAAGGAGCATCTTTAAGTCATAAAAAAAAAAGTATTGTAGGAAAGATGACGGCAGCTTCTTCCAACTCCAAGACCTGCAGTCTGTGGAGATCAGGGGAAAATGCTTTCTTTTTTCTTTTCCTTCCTTCCTTCCTTCCTTCCTTCCTTCCTTCCTTCCTTCCTTCCTTCCTTCCTTCCTTCCTTCCTTCCTTTTTTTTTTTTTTTTTGGAGACAGGGTTTCTCTGTGTAAGCCTGGCTGTCCTGGAACTCACTCTGTAGACCAGGCTGGCCTCAAACTCAGAAATCCAACTGCCTCTGCCTCCCAAGTGCTGGGATCAAAGTCGTGTGCCACCACCGCCCGGCTTTCAGGATGGCTTCCTACAGCTTTCCATAGGATTACAGTGTTGGTGGTGGGCACCAGGATAGGGCCGGAGGAAGGACTTGACTCCACGTTCTCCACACTTTGTCTGGTCCCCCATGGTGAGCACCGTCCTGGGATGACTTAGATAAGATCTGATTCTAAGAAGAGCTTGAGGGTATGGGAATCCCCTGAATGGGTCATGGGTCAGTGAGGATCCTTCAACTCCCAAGTGGGCTGGTGATGGAACAGTCCCTTGGGTCTTGCTCTAACATAGATTTTACTGTTATTGACAGAAAATTTACTGTGGGCAGGGACTATGCCCTTTTTGATCAGTTTCAGTGCAAGGCTTGATTGAATGCTAAATGCCATGGAAGATTTTTAGCCTCCCCTCTCTTCTTACTGTCCTTCCATTTATCCTTCTGTCTATCTAGCCACTCATCAATCCATTTCTGTCCAGAACCTACCCACATACATATCCATCTGTCCACTTACCTTCCACCCATCAATTTTTAATTATTCTATCTTTTCAATCATTTGCCAATATACCAATACAGCCTTCCAAGCGTACCCATTTGCCCATTCATCTATCCTTTTCTCTCTCCTTCCCTCCTTCCATCTCTCCATTCTGCCTTCCTCCCTACTGTATGCTTTAGTGATTGATGGAGATCTGTGCAACACTGTAGAGAAAACCACCCATCTCTCTGTACCGCGTTAGAATCCACACCCTAGCTGGGGATACGGGAGGAGAGCTTGGAGGTAGTAGCACCTCTGTGAGATCTTGCAGGAAGGCTCAGGGTGGGAACTGTACTGAATGGGCTTGGTTAGAGTTGAAAGCCTTTGATAATCTTCATGTAACTTGACCTAATAGAGGGCAGAGTTACGAGAGGTAGTGGGTTCCTGTGTCAATATCCTAAACACGCATGGTGTGTGTTTTGCTAACACTAGAGACAAATTCAATGGATGCATATTATTTTAACACATGTAGCTTGTCGAGTGAGCCCACCACTCATCTGTTCTCAGAGAGCAGCATGGGAGAGTTCAAATTTGTGGTTTGTCTCCCATTAGTTGTCATTTTAGAGGAAGCACAGTCTCAATGTTCATTTAGCTGCTTGGACTGTGTTATTCCTTTTACATTACACACACACACACACACACACACACACACACACACACACACACACACACACTCACAGACACAGCAGAGTACCAGGACTTGCTCTGTTGCCAAGAAGTCTGGAGGGATGATGGTTTTAGCCTAGATGATCCTGGGATGGGAGGTTGGGGGAAGGGCACATCTGTGTGAACTATGCACTTTCCGATCTCTGGTGTGGAACCTTCCCAGGATTGACCACCAGAGGGCAGCAAATACCAATTTGCAGATTGTTCCTTGACTGCGCGTTTGCTTTGCTTTGGGTGTTAAGTGGCTGGAATTTTGCTGTTGTCAGCAGTTTATTCAGCTTTTTATCAACCACAACTTCTGACTTTAAAAGGGCAGTGGTCACTATGACAGTGGGAGTGCATCAGCTGTGTGATTGCCGGGCTCAAGATCAAGCTTGTAAATAAGCTATGGTTATTTTGATGACTTCAAGGCATAATTTGACTCATAAATGTCTCTTAAAAAAACCCAAACCAAGCAAAACCAAAGCCCTTTGTATCACTTTGGATGGGTATAAAAATGCTTACATATTGTGTTGACTCTATGGCAATTGTTCACATCTTTACAGCAGAAACTTAACATTTGTTTTAATTTTGAGACAGGGTCTTGCAATGTAGCCCTGGAGGGCTTGGAACGCCACTTACAGACTCAGACTGGCCTCTAACTCAGAGAGATCCCCCTGCCTCTGCCTGCCAGTTACTGAGATTAGAGGCAACATTTTAAAAAGATTTATCTGCTGCACTTTCTCTCAAAGTGAAGAGCCAGAGATAAGTACAGCTAGAGATAAGCATGTGTGTTTAAAGTGCGTGTTTGGAAGAACTTCCGTTTTGAGTGCAGTTCCTTGAGTGGGTGCTGAATTCTTTCCCTTTCAGCACTGCAGCGATGATAGAGATGACCTGGTGCATACCTCACAGAGACTCAGAGCATACCAAAGAACTGTAGACAATCGAGAGAGAGCATCCAGGGTTACCCTGGCAAGGGGACAGGGGCAGGTGGTGGTGGAGACCTGGGGATAATACCTCATAGAAGGAGAGCCCTAGAGTGTTGTGAGTTGGAAAGGACTTTGGAGATTGCTTCTAAACTAAGACTCTCAGCCCTCCAGGTTTGGGATTGAATCTAAGGATTTAAACACGAAGAACACAAACTTGGCCGCTGAGCTGCGCCCCGCCCCCATTGCATGTCTTTTATAGAAATACTTCTGAGTGAGGCCTCTTGATCCCTGGCAGAGTAACCTAGGGTTGGCATGAAGCCCATCTTTCCTGAGTCACACATCTAGGTTATGCTTACAGATGGATACTCTCCGCGCCTGTGGCAGGAGTGGAGTTTTTCAGTGCAGAAGGAGAGGGAAGTCCTTGGGCGTTCCTCTTTGTTTGATGTGGCATAGGAACTTTAGCTGCTGCGACTGTGCCAACAGTTCAGGGATCAGCGCTGCTTGTCAGTAAGTTATCAGAGGCCAAATAGGCCTTAGGAACCCAGCCTTCTGAGGCTCCAGGTACGCCATGGCAACCATGGGGACTATGACACAGCCATGGCTGTGGACTGTTTTCAGATGTTCCTTGCCTGGGTCCTGCAAGGAAGGGAGCTGGCCTTCCTCAGCTCTGTGGCCCAGTTACCTGGGACAGAGGGTATCTGGGCTACAGCTGTAGGGAGCTGTACTGCTTCATGGAGACTGTCACCTGTCACTGGGAATCATCGGCTGTGCTACCTGGAAGGTTGGATAATGACAACCGAAGGCTGGCAGGTTTTTCTCAGTTTTTCTGCCTGAAGTCACTTCCATGTAGGATGAGTACCTGTGAATGGGACTGTCCCTTTTCTTCACATTTCACTCTGTCATGCTTCTGTCCCTTGCTTTAGTAGATTCTCAGTGAAAGGATTGAAAGAGAAAAGGCACAACCGTCGCTGGCATTTGCTGAGAACTTCCTGTTAAGGGACACTGTCTGAAGCATGTTATTATACACAACCACCATTCAGTCATCTTGGCAGTCCTGTGAGGTGGATGTTCTCATGAGTCTTTTATTTAGTTGAGACATGTTGGATTCAAAACAACATAGCAGTTTGCCCAGAGTTTGTCAGGGCTCACAGTTCACTGGGGTGCAGTTCTTAACCCAAAGGCAGGGTAGTTTTCAAGTGATAGGCCTTTGAGTGTCTTGCATAAGCCCTGTCACTGTATGGTATTTGCTTTGATAAACTGAGCTCAACCAAAGCTTTAAAATTGTCCACATTGAAAATCATAAGGATTTTCAATGAAATTGAACTGGAATTTGTCAGATGTCAGCTGGCTGGTGGCAGAGCCAGAATCCAGGCCTCTACCCCATCTAATGGATCTGTAGTGGGCTGCTGACTTTTTCTAAGAATAGTACCTTTCCCTGGTCCCAAGCATCTGTGTGCCAGGAGGGCTGATGAAGGGCTGAGGCTGAGGCTGAGGCGTCGTTAGACTGATGTCCTTTTATGGGGAAAGTGGCCATTTTGACAAACATTTACGGAAGGTGTCCAGAGGAATTTTTAAAAACTCAACCATTGTAATGATTTTCTATGCCTAGTCTACAATAATCAAAAAAGGTTTACCTTTCATTACATATATTTAAAAATGCCCCGGGGCCTTTTCAGTTAGATACTACAAAACTCTAAAGAGTTTGTGAAGAAGAAAAGCAAGATGAGAGCTTGTGGCTTGTTTGTATTTCTGAATTTCTTGATTCATTATTTTTAGGCATTTCTACAGCTCTGCTGTGAGGGCTAAGAGTTCAGCTCATTGATGAAAAATCCGCTCTTATTTCCACTTCACGATTTTCCTTTAGTTTCAGATTTTCACATCATTGTAAACTTTTATAAAGTCTACCAGATTACCTGCAAACATCTTGCAGTCTCCCATTTCCTATCCTGACAACTCGACTTCTTGATGTTATCCACTCTCCACTTTGATCCGAAGAACTGTTATTTATTTTTATACTGTGAAAACTAAAACATTGATTTTTCTTCTGTATTTAAACCTAGCTTTTGGTTTTTGATTACATTATTAAGGTCAGGGCTTATGCATTTGTCCACAGTAGAACTAGGCAGAATGTGAAACACATGTTTTCCCTATATACATCCAATGTGAAAACACCTTTACAATGTGAAGAACAGACTCCTAGCATAACTGTCTTATACTCCATACATTAATCAAATTCACCTGGCATTTGCATAGTTATATTTTTGTAAGGTTTTGTTTTCTCCTGCAGTTTTTGGTTTCTCCCTCCCCTCACTGGGAGAAGTACTCAGTTACATCTTCTAGTTCACTTTATCTTTTTTGTTTGTTTTCATAGACTTCTGGTAGTAATTAATCTTTTTTTTTTTTTTTTTAAAGTTTTGTCTTTTTGTTAGATGTTCTCTAGTTTTGTTGCAATATGTAGCAAATGTCTGGGAGGGGACGTGAATGACAGAGTTTTGACTCTGTATATGCCATCGGTGGTTTTTAGTTTTCCCTCACTTCTGACTGATAGTTTACCTGAGACTTGTATGTTGAAAATAACTTCCCCCTAGACTTCAAAGGTGTTTCTCCATTATCATTTTGCTTCCAGTCTGGTTGTATGAAAACCTGTGTCTCCCTGCAGTGTGTCTGCATTTTTCCCCCTCTGTGAGTTGTCTTAAATCTTGAGTGTGTGGTAATTTCTTAGTGATGTGTCTAGGCTTGGGTTTTCATTCATCCTGTGTGGCATCTGGCAGGCCCTCTCGATTTTAAAGCTTAGGTTTCCCTTTCCTTCTGGAGATTGTTGTCTTTACTTAGAACTTTACTTATTTAGAGGATAGGACACATGGCAAGTCACCTCTCTTGTGTATTCCCTCTTACATTCCTATAGAGTTGTTCTATATGAAATATTTTCCTGATTTTACTTTATTTGCAAAATTAGTTTTACTTTTTAAGAGTCCTTTCTGTGTTGTCTATTTGTTTGGAGTAGTCTGTTGTTATCCAGATATAACTATATAAGATATAGCATCTTGTGTTATGAGTATTTGCTAATATATAAATTCATTGGAGAATCTTTAAGCATTAAGAGTCTTATTTCTACCAGGTATTATTATTTCTACCAGGTACTCTTATTTCTACTGGGATTGTTATATCTACCACATGGCGGTGGCGGATATTCCCTGGGTTATGGGGGCTGGATGCCACAGAGCTGCTCTGCGGAGGCAGCAGCCACGCCAGTGTCTCGTGGGTCCTGGGCCAGTGCTCTTGGCCAGCTAGTGTCGCCATTACTGTGGGAACTTAGAGCAGGAACATGGCGGAGGCCAGGAGCTGGCCGGACCTACTGCTTTTTCTAACACCTTCCTCAACAGTAGCAGACAAGGGAAAGAATGTGACATATGTGGAGGGGCAGATAGAGAGGGCTGGGGTCAATTGAGATAGGTCAGGAATGAGCTGAGTCACTTCTGCACTTCCATAGCAGAGACACTTTTTAAATGTTCAATAACTCAATCCACTATGTAGGATTGAGTGACTTGTTTCTCCAAAAAATTTAGGAACAAGAAATTCAATCTTTTCTGGGTTACCATTGTCCCTTCTGAACTGAGAACAAGGCTTGGTACTTAGTGCCTAGTAAATAAATCATGAACACATAATGGATGGATGAATGATGGATGGATGGAGGTGGATGACTAACTGTAGCATTGAAGGGAGGGGTTTCTTTGGTAGAGAATAGATAAGTTCAGATCATAATGCTATGGGGATTTGGTGTGGGCCACATGGCTTTCTGTTTATTTATTATTTATTAATTAATATTATTTATTATTTTTGTATAAGCCATTTGGTGGCCTTCTATTTATTATTTATTATATTATTTATTATGTATTTATTTCATGGAACCTGGGGCCTCATGGATTTCAGGCATGCATAATAACACCAAGCTACTTTCTCAACCCTTATAAAGAGGCATTTGAAATGTATGAAGAGCCCTAGAATCCTAAATGAAACTTTTAGAAAAACAAACATAATACTTCCATTGTCTTGTGCGCCAATCCAGAACTGTGCTATAATCTCGGGGCTAGCCTGCCCTGGGGCATTTCAGTCTGGGCAGTGAGTACACAGGCAGAGAAGTCTGTGTTTATTTCCTGCAGTGCTCATTTACTCCTTGGCTACCCTTGCAGACTGCTCATCGGTGAGCCTCCTGGGCCTGACGATACTGTCAGTGTGACTGAATCGCTATTCTGGGCAGATGACACATAGCCCAGGGACTGTCTCTTGTTCTCTAAAGACGACTGTGTAATCTGTGTAATAGGATCGCAGCTTCATAGTGCACTTCAGGCCACACTGTGGAGTAGCTGGGCTAAGGGGCTTTAAACCTGAGTGAGAGAAATTGATCCCAAACCCCATGACACAGACCTTATTTCAGCTTCCCAAACAGGCTACACTGTTACTACTGCCCAGGCTACACTGTCACTTCTGCCCAGGTACACTGTCATTTTGCACAGGCTACACTGTCACTTCTGCACAGGCTACACAGTCACTTCGCACAGGCTACACTGTCACTTCTGCTAGGCTACAGTGTCACTTCTGCACAGGCTACACTGTCACTTCTGCACAGGCTACACTGTCACTTCTGCACAGGCTACACTGTCACTTCTGCATAGGCTACACTGTCACTTCTGCACAGGCTACACTGTCACTTCTGCACAGGCTACACTTCACTTCTGCATAGCTACACTGTCACTTCTGCACAGGCTGGTTCTCACATCTGTGATTCTTATGTTTCCTTTCTTAGGCACTGGCTCTATGTAAGTGGATGTTGTATCTCCTGTGGAGAACCTTCCTTTATTGAACTCTCAAAGTGCTTTGTTTATTCCAGTCCTGATGTGAACTCTGTTTTTGCCACCAGAAGGGTGTGTGTGTGTGTGTGTGTGTGTGTGTGTAAGGGGTGTGGTGGTGGGGGCATCACATAATACCAGACACATAGGAGACCTTCAGTAGTTATCTGTGACCTGAATGTAGCCCATTATAGTATGTCTTTGCTAAGGAAATCCGGGAGGACAGAAGGGAGCTATGCACACTGGTATCTAAAATGGGCTGGACTTCTCTGTACACATGTTCTTACTCAACAACTGCTGCAGCTTCACCATGATGTCTCTTTACAAATGAAGACAGGGGCTCTGGGAGCTGAGGTGGGTTGGCAATGAAGGTCCATGCCCAGCCTTGTCCTTCATTGACTTCAGTCTCTACAAACTTCATGTTGTAGCTGGTTATAGTGGTACATAACTTTAATCCCAGTACTCAGGAGGCATGGGTAGGAAGAACTCTGTGGGTTTGAGGCTAGCCTAGTCTACATAGTGAGCGAGCTCTATGATAGTCAGGATCTCTCTCTCTCTCTCTCTCTCTCTCTCTCTCTCTCTCTCTCTCTCTCTTTCTCCCCTCTTCAGTGTCCCTACAAAACAAACTTCCTCTTGTCAATGAGCCTACATTTTAAGGCTCGTTGTCTCACTAGAGGCAAAATTATGGGTGTGTCGAACTCTAAAAGAGCAATATCTTGAGTTTCTAGAAACATAAATGCTTGACTTTTGGGCTGAGCTGAACCATGCAATATTTTAATAATATCCTCCTGTCCATCTCCTTGATTGTGTTGCCTGAGTCTTGAACTTTGCTTTTGTTTTCAGGGATCTTCCAGGTCAAGTTGTCAGAGTCAAGAACATTGGCTCAATAATGACCCAATTGAGTCATATTTTCTTTGTGAACTTTCATCTGGTAATAAGGTTGGAGTGGGTAGACTTTTAAAAATATTTGCATATCTCATTTCCTTGCCTAATCAGTGTTGTGAGAATAATGTCCCACTTTCCATGCTTGAGTGATCAGCTGCGGTAGCATAAGGCACCAGGGGCCGGCTCGCCACAGCAGTTTCCTTTCTTACATTCCCTCTCATCCCAGCTTTGCTGCCACCCACGTGCTGGACTTTCTGAAACAGAATTCATCTCACCAGCAAAGTGATACCTTGGTGGGCACAGCATTTGCCCTCAATTTAAAGGGCACCATTTCACAGCTGCATCGTGAGTCCAAGCATCCTCCTTGGATGTGCTTAGAGAAGGGTGCTGTATTTAGACACCACGTTAAAAGTCCTTTAAGGAAAGGAGGGAGAGCCATTAGGTTTAAGGATGGCTTTTTTGACATGTTCCTATTATTACTCATGACCTTACAAATTGCTTAGTTTATAGATCACAACTAGGCTAAAAATGTCAGGTGCCTCTTTTCACCCTCTCTCCCTTGTGAAGGTGTTCTTGAGGGTTGGTGAGCTTTTGTGGTAAATAAAGCCCTTTCTTTCTTTTTGTTTGTTTGTTTGTTTTGTTTTTTGAGACACGGTTTCAATAAAGCCCCTTCTTTACTTGAGCCTTACACAGGATCCCTGTGTAGATTTTAGTTATTTCCTGATATCATCTAATGGAAGGGTGGGCTTGAGGTTTGAACCCAAGAGTCTATCCTATGTCTTCAGCCAAGAGAGTTACTAAGATATAATTTGAATGCTTGCTGAGGACGGGCATTTTAAAGAGTATGCAGAGATAAAAAAAGAGAGAGAGAAAAAATCAATGGTGCCAGAGAAGGAAGGAAGGTTGACTTCAGGGAGTAGTTACCACACAAGTTGTTTTTTCTGTTGCTGTGACAAAATATATGAAAGAAGCAACTTAGGGCAGGGGGAAGGGCTTGTCTTGGCTCACAGTTTTAGGGTTTCAGTCTATCATGATGAGGAAGCCATGGCAACAGGAGCTTGAGGCAACTGGTAACGTTACAATCACAATCAGGAAGCAGAGAGTGATGAATGCAGGTACCCAGTCCCCTTTCTCCTTTTTGTTCAATGTAAGGCCCCAGCCTACGGATTGTGTCACCTATTGGTCTTCCCACATAAGTTAACCTTTTCTAGATGGTCCCTCATAGGAATGCCAGGCAGTTTTCTCTTGGGTTATTGACACCAGCCTGACTTTAATCATAGGTGGAAACTTGACCTTGACATGAAAGCTGCTATTTCTTTCTCAGAGATGGAGAAGAAGAAAAAGAGTCTGGAAAGAGGAAGAGCTATAGAGAAACTTTCAAGGTGGGGCAAGAAACTAGAAGATGGGTCATATGATGACTTCTATTCCCCAGGTCTAAGGAGAAGAAGTTGGGGTGGTGTGAAACTTGGGGAGAAGCTTGTGTTGGCTAGATCTCTATTGCTGAAAACAAAGGACCTGAGAAAACCAACTTAAAAGGAAAGTTGGTTTGGCTCATGATTTTGGAGGGTTCAGCACGTGGTTGTTGTTTGGGGCCTATGGCAAGGCAGTACATTATGGTGGGATGTGTTCATGGAGCCAAGCTGCTTGCATCATGGTGGCAGGGTACTGAGGCAGATGGGAGTAGCGAAAGGGGCCATGTTTCCAATATTCCATTCAAAGCATATCTCCAATGATCCAATTTCCTTCTACAAGTTTCTATGCCCTAAAGGTTCTGCCAACTCCCAAGACCACCACAAGTTGGCGATCAAGCCTTTAACACATGAGGATATTTCAAACCCAGACTGTATATATCAAGGCTTAGCTATTTAAGGTGATAGAATATGGAACTGAGAGGCAAGAGGCAGAGATATGGGGATCATGGAACATGAAGTCCCAAGAGGCATTCATGACAGTCCCACACAATAGCAAGATGTAACTTATCCCTAAGGACAGAAGCAGGAAATGGTATGGTTGGGTTGGCTCAGGTGGTTTGCAGGAGGTACAGGGTGTGGCAGTGGAAGTGATGCCTGCTGAGAGGGTTTGAATCAGGTGAGTCTGGGAGATGAGTGTGAAGGAGAGTGGACAAAGGAAGGCTTGTCAGAGAGAAACCCCCCTTTCTCACTACTGTTGGGTACCTAGAATATGATCAGAAACTTCTCATAAAGGACACTGCCAATCTACCTTTAAATATCACCAACCAGCCAACCCGAGGTATCTATATGGAAAATGTTACTGCAGAAATGTCTGGATTTTACCCAAATTGTGATTTTAGTTGCTGTCCACTAACAGTGTATTCAACATCCCTGCCCTCATGGTTAGGCCGTGAGGGCAGGTATACTAGTGACTTTTTGTGACACAATACCTGGCCTAAGTGACTTCAGGGAAAAGAGTTTATATTTGGCTCATGACTTTACAGGATACAGTCCATCATGGCAGGGAAGACATAGGTGAAGGCTTGGTCCATGGTGATGGGAATTAATCATGGAGCTTGTTCCCATTATTGCCAACATGGAGCCAGAGAGCTTGGGCCTTGGCTATAACCTTGGGTTTTGGCTATAACCCTTAAAGGTTGGGTTTTGGTTATAACCCTTACCCAGTGACCTGCCTGAACCAGGCATGTCTTCCATCTTAAAGGTTCCACAGCTTCCTCAGACATCACCAGACATCAAAGCTTTGGCTATTCCCAGCTCTACGTCTTTCTGTCCTGAATGTTGAAGGAATCCTAGTGAAACCTCTACAAGGAATATACCTCTTCTGCTGCTGTTCAGGATATCTTCCCTTCCCTCCTCCCTCCCCTCCCCTCCTCCCTCCTCCCTCCTCCCCTCCCTCCCTTCCCTCCCCTCCTCCCTCCTCCCTCCCTCCCCTCTCCCTTCCCTTCCCTTCCCTTCCCTATTTAGTTTCTATTCATTAATGAAGGTGCTAAGAGATCAGACGATTTAGCTAAGCTGCAGATAGAGGATTCAAGTAGGCTTGTATGGGATGCATGGAGAATCTGGACCATTATAGACAGCAGGGTATTATTATAGACACCTGGGTATAAAGGCTTCCCTCCCCTAGGGCAATGGCTCAGAATCAGATGCCTTTAAAGCTAGGTGGTGGTATTACTTCTAAGGCCCATACCCCAGGTCTGTTCATTGCCCCAGGTCATTGACTTAGCTCAGCTAAGGAAGTGTCTGTAAGTGTACTCTAGGCTAAAGTTATTGCCTGCTGTCATATGAACAGCTCAAACTTAAGATGTGGGGAGTCATGCTCTACTTCCTTAAGGTGGACGATCGACATATTATTTGGATTCTTCTGCATCAATATTTGCATCTCTTTCATCCTTTGCTATTTATTTATTTAGTCATTTTTTCTTTTTGTTTTATTTCCTTGGCTCTTTGAGACATGATTTCATGTAGCCCAGGATGACTTCAAACTTACATGTAGTCAAGGTTGACTTTGAACTCCTGCTCCTGTCTTTCCAGGGCTTGGGTTACAGATGTGTACCGCCACATCTGGTTTGATCAGTTCTTTGTATCATTATATATTTATGGAAGTTTAATTAATGCTTTGGGTTAGAATCTAATTCTACTTCATTTTATTTTGTTGCTTAAATTATTTCAGTTGTGCAGACTGGAAATTCTTTCAGTCGGCTGATTCTCTTCTACATGGCCGTGTGTGTGTGTGTGTGTGTGTGTGTGTGTGTGTGTGTATGTGTGTGTTGTGTGGTGTGTGTTGTGTGTATGTGTGTTTAGTCTTTCTAGCACTACAGGATACTCCACACTCATCTCGAATTTTCCTTGCACCAGGCTCAATCATTTGCCGAAGAACCCTGGTTTCTCTTATTAGAGAACACTTTGAGAAAGCAAGACTTAGGCTCTGTGAGTTTTGTTGCTACAAGGAAAATGAATGTATATACCTGTGTATGAGTAGATATATTCACTTATATCTCTATTAAGCTAAACATGAATTTTTATTATGTCCAAACTCTGATTATTACCACATAGATATCCTAGACTTTTCTATGGTGACTGTCTTAGTTAAGGTTTTACTACTGTGAACAGATCCATGACCAAGGCAAGTCTTACAAAGGACAAAATTTAACTGGGGCAGACTTATAGGTTCAGAAGGTTCAGTTTATTATCAGCAAAGTGGGGAGCATGGCAGCATCCAGGTAGATGTGGGGCTGGATGAGCTGTGAGTTTCACCTCTTGTTCTGAAGACAGTTAAGAGGATGTCTCATTACCCACCTCCACAGTGACACACTTCCTCCAACAAGACCACACCTCCAAATAGTGCCACTCCCTGGGCCAAGCAAACTACCACAGTGACTTATGTGTGAGTTATCTGCTCCAACATTGAAAACCCAGGCTCTAGCCACCTACCATCCCTTGTATTATAATGCTAGTTTTTAGAACTGTGAACCACATAGGACGTGCTTAGTTATAGCTTGGCTTTGCAGGTTCCTTAGCTACCCTAATCTGCTCTGCTCCTCAGTTAAGTTATTCTGTGCTCTTGTCTCATTATATTCCGCACTTCTTCTGGACTCTCCTTACCTTCTAATGTTTTATTTACTAGTTTCTGATCTTTTTCAATTACATGCATTTTATTTTCTCTCTGTGTTGTGAGTTTCTTTGATGTATCTGCTGATGTAGTACCAGACAGAGTAACTTTTCCGATCCTAAATGCTGTGTGCTTTTCCTATTCAATCTTCTATCTTCTCCAACCCCCACTTTCTTTTCCATTTTTTTTTTTTTTGAGACAGGGTTTCTCTGTGTAGCCTTAGCTGTTCTGGAACTTGTTTGTAGACCAGGTTGGTCTTGAACTCAGAGATCCAGCTGCTTCTGCCTCTCGAGTGCTGGGATTAAAAGCATGCTCCACAGACAGGTTCCAAACCTTTTCAACCTGGATCTATTTATTATCTCCACAGACCGCAGCTTCCAAAATGTCCTAGAGCTACAACTACGCTGTAAGCAGCCTTTCTAGATTAGTTCCTTTCACTGAGCAATGTACACTTTAAGATTCACCTACCTGTGCAGGTTTCCCCATGCTCATGTTTTCAAATTGTTTGTGTAAACACCCAGACTCACTAACTGTTTGGTTATACTGGACCAGCAACCTCAAGAACCTTCTGCCTCTGCCTCCCCAGTGCTGGGATTATAGGTGCACACTGCCTCCCCAGCTTTTTACATGGGTAGTGGGCCTTATGCATTTTCTAACATAAGAGACAAAGCTATTCAAGATGGACTTGTATTTTTCTACAACACTTTGAGGCCATGGTAGACAAAAGTCACAGTGAATACTCTTCTTGGAACCCTGAAAAGACTTCGTTTCCCTGGGTGTGATCTGGCCTCTGTCCCTCTGTGTAGTTGACTGGAGGCCTGGAATGAGCTCCTGAACATTCAGTGCAGGAAGGTGTGGAGGAAAAGCTGCTGAGGGTCCTGGAGGTGCAGATGTTTTAGCACATGTTCTAGGGTGCTCAGCCAATGGGCTAGGCATCCAATGCTGGAGGACAGACAGTGAAAAGCCCAGACATTCTCTTAGAGTGGGGTGGTTTTATTTAACTACCTATTTCTAACATGCCCCCCCCTTTTAAATCACAATGATGAAAAGCCTCTTTAGAAAGAAAAGCATCTTCAAAACTTTCCAGAAACTTCACTGAATGTTCCATCTTTGTCCACACATCTTCAGTGTCTTTCATACTCTCTCCAGTACTAGATTCTTATCCCTCTCAGGAAGTCTGCAAGTGAAAGGGCAGACTCCCCTGACAGTGGGACACATAGAGGCTGAGTATTTGGTTACATGGGCAGGAAACTCTGGACTGGAGCTTTGGGGAACTCTTGACATGGGCTATCACCAACTCATACCGATTTGTTGCTCGACATTCATTTTAGGTTTCTGTGCTGGAGTGTGTGTGGGGGTATGAGTATTTTCCTGTGCTTGATAGTTTTTTGCTCGATATTTCTTTGTTTAGTGACTTTTCCTTTTATACTGTTTGGGATTTTTATTTGCTAAGTGTTTGTAATTACTTTTCTGGTTGCGGTAATAAAGTACCTAAACAAAAGCAAGTCAGAGGGGAAGGGCTTATTTGGGCTCACAGTTTGAGGGTATAGTTCATCATGCCAGGGAATGTCTAGTTGTAGGTGGTTGAGGCACCTGGTGCCACTGCATCCACATTTAGTAAGCAGAGCATCCCGAACGCTTGGGTGCTGCTTCCTTCTTCCTTTAGGCAGCCCAAGCCCAGGGGACCTCACTGTCCTCCTTCACTGTGATTCTTGCCACCTCAACCAACCAAATCAAGATGGTCCCTAATAGGCCCGCCCAGAGACTGACCTACTGTAACTAACCCCTCCCAGGTGAGCCCAGCTGCCGTCACATTTATAGTCAGTGCTAACTGGCACACACTAAGTTCTTTGCCCCCATTCCCACCCCACTGTATCCTACTGTCGAGCATCCATGCAGGCAGGCAGTGCACTGCAGCCTTTGCCAGGTGAGGCACTGAGAACTGCTCTCATTCCTCAAAGAGAAGCTGCAGCTTTAAGTTTAGAAGGTAGAACTCCGATTCCCATTTGGTGTGTGGGGCAGGACAGTGAGGAGTGGAAGTAGAGGTATTCCGACATTGCAGTTAGTTGTTTTGTACCCTTCAAAGTTTCAGATATGAGTTATTAGGTTTTTCAAAAGTTAAATAAATGTCTACTTATTACACACACACACTATGCGTGTGTACACATGTATGCACAAACATACATGCACACACAGACACATGTATGCTGTTCTTTTCCTAAGTATAACTGTGTTACTCTCTTTCACTCTCTAAAACATTCATTTCCAGGAATCGAGGGGACATAGCACCATGACATAAAGGTGGTCATGACAAATGTGCTGTTGTTTACCTTCCATGACTGCCTTGCTGTCTTTGTCTCCTGTTGGTAGGCATGAGGAAAGAGAGGTGGGGACTACAGTCCAAGAGCTATGAAGCCTGGCCTTGGCTTTGATGAAGTTGGCCCCTCCTTGTTTGATAACTGGGTGGGCACACCTCTCCCTGCAGAATGGTTGGTTCCCTGCCAGCTGCACAAGGGCTGAGTTCACAGTGACTTCAGTCATGAAGTTGAATTTAGGACATTGGGGTGGCATTTAAAGGGCACAGATGGGCTGAGCTGTTAGCACTTCCCTCACCAGCATGTCAGAGCCGGCTCATCACTGTTGAGCACATGGCTGAGATCTTTCTGTACATCCTCACATCATCAAACTGAAGCCCTGGAGGGAGGACCACAGAGAACACTAGAGTTTCTGATGCAATGGGCTGGGGCGTAAGAATTTGCATTTCTCTTGAGTTCCTTGGGCAGGCTAATAGTCACATTTAAATGATTCCTATGGAGCAGGGAATGGGATCCACACGTCACCATAAGGAGTCAGCAAGGACTTGGCTCCAAAACTCTTGGCTATTCACCACAAGCATCTGAGGTAGCTCAGCAGCTACCTCAGTAAAGGAAGTAGGAAGGGGCTAAGGAAGCCCTGGGAAGTCAGGCAGAGGTCCAGTGAGCTGGGGTAGGGCTGGTGAGGTTTGAAAGTTAGGCAAAGGCTCAGAAAAGCTGAGGGGACTTCTGTGAAGGGCCAGCCTCAGCGTGTGCTGGGGTGGCACAGAGGCCCTGGTCTCTCAGACGGAAGCCTCTAGGAGAGCAGGGAAGGGTTAAAGGAATCTGCTCTGTAGATTACTTTCTCCATACCCACCCATCTTCGCTATTAACATGTCAAGGCTCTGTGGAAGCTGTCTACACTGAGGCTGTTTATGGGGAGTCTGTGTACACCACAGGTGTTTCTGTGATCTCTCCATGCCAGGGCACTGCTTATAAGAGAATCTTTCTGTGCCATGACCTATGACTACTACCCTGCCCTCCTGTGCTGTGGTACTCTGTGGGTGATACTTTTTCTTTGTGCTATGATTCTCTGTAAGTCTCTCTCTCTGTCTCTCTCTGTCTCCTCTGTCTCTTTCTTTCTCTTTTCTCTCCCTCCCTCTCTCTATCCATCCCCCCATCTTCTGTGCCTGTTTGAGTGACATTTTAAGTCCCACTGCCTCTTCTCCTGTGATGTTTCTTTTCCATGTTTTATAAAAGATGGAAGAAACTTTAAAATCTCCAGAAAAGAGACACATGATGAGACTTCCTTTTGAGTTAATTTTGTGATGTTTTAATATTTAGGCACTTGAAACAAACAAACAGCACACTCCAGTTAGAGAAATCCCCATGTACATGTAGAAACTAGAGGGAGGCCTCTCAAATTCCACATGGGCTCTTCCGGTATTAGCATGAGCGTGTGTGTGTGTGTGTGTGTGTGTGTGTGTGTGTGTGTGTATTCATATCTGGAGCTTTAGGGAGAGTTGGCAGTGTGGAGATGTGTCTGGTAAGGTTGTAGACAGGTGGTCTTCTTAGCCAAATCTTACTGACTTTTTTTATAGATCATATATTTAAAAAATATTCAAATTATTTTAAACATAGACATTTTCATAGTATATCTCCTAGTGTCAGGTTTTCTTGAGAATTGGTAGCTCTGGTTTAGAAGCTGTCTGCCCCTGAGGAGGGGCCAGGCTCCTGGTTATGGTACTTCTAGCACAGGTCTTGGGGCCCTGGAATGGACTGTCACTGGTTTAGAAAGCTCTTGACTTGGAACACCTTCCACCTGTTAGGCTGAGGGACTTTGGGGCTTCCTGGAGTTTCCCATCTCACCTGTCAGCCACATGTGTGTGTGCACCAGGACCTGTGGTGGAATGGGGTTTTGGAACAAACACTTTGTAGTAATCTATGAGCTTGGAAGGAAATCTCCTTGGCACCATCTGTGATAATTTAAACCATATCTTTCTTTTTTTTAATTTTTAAAATTATAATGTGTTTTTAAAATGTGATTTTATAAATTATTATTATTTTACAAGGGCCATGTTGTCTCCATGGTGCTTTATAGGGTCTATCTGGACACAGCTGGGTGTTTTATGGCAAATTATTCTCAGATTACCCTTTAATGCAGGAAGGGCTGCCTGTTGTCTGAGCTCCCCGGGTCATACAGAAACCCCAGCTTTGATACAAAACAGCTGTCTGTGTTCCAAGGAGGAGCCTTTCAGGCAGAGGCAGGAGGGAAAAGGTTTCCATGGCTGGTGGAGGGTTTGAAAAAAGTTTAAAGTACTCTTTCCTTGCCATTAAAATGTGATTTAATTTGGTTACCAACAAATTGTGTAAACCTAAGAGAGAAGCACTGTGAAGGGAGTTTGTTAAGTGTGTTCTGGCAATACTTACAGCATGTCCTGAGGGGGTGCTCCCCAGGGAGGCCAGCACAAATCTCCTGCTGACCTCCATGTCCCTGGGCCTCAGTCCGGCTGGGCCAGGGTCAGGGGCCAACTCACAGACCTTCCTCCCCTTTCTCCTCTGGGCCCCTGCTGAAACCAGCAACAAAGGGCCAATTGTTGAAGACATACCCTTGTCTGAGCAGCTCCTTGAGCCTCTCTGAATGCCAAAGTGTATTCATGCACACTGGTGTGTATGTATGTATGTATATACATACATATATGTATATATGTACATGTGTGATAGTTCTTGACCACAAAGCCATGTAGCATCTGTGCAAACATGCATTCACACATTTGCACATGTGAACAAGCATGTGAGCATATAGGTATTGTGAAGATATGTTTGTGAGTCCATATACATGTATGTTCATGTATATGAATGGATGTGTCCATATTATACTAATGCATTTATGTGTAGATGTGAGTATGCATGCATGTATGCATGTATGTGTGTGGGATGCATGTAACTTGGTTAAAGAATTTCTGAGTCGCTGTTGCATCTTAGCAGGGGCAGTGGCCTCAGAAGCTGGACTGACCAAAGGTGGCTCCTACGGCTGAGGGAATAAAGGATCTGGTTCACTTCTTAGCAGGTTACACAGCTGCCTTTATGTGGTGTGGTGCTCGCCCTGGTATGGAAGGCTTGGATACGTTTCTCCTCACTTGTTTTCCCTGCAGAAGCAGACAGAGCAGGTGTGAGCCTTCTTCTCACATAGCAGCTCTGAGCTGCTCATTGGCCTATTCTGACCTGGGCTTCCAAGCTAGCCCTCCAGAGCTTTTCTGCTCCCTTCCTGCCCTTTCTGGGGCTGCCTGTTGGATCCAGTACACTCTGTGTAGAACAACAATGAGGTGTCCTGACCTCCTCAACACTCTGACTTAGTCCCCACTGAGCCACAGGGCTCTTCCCTGTGTCCTATCATTTTGGTCCCTAGTGTAGACTCTTCACACAGGTTCGTTGAGATTGGTGGCTGGACTGGTCTTGGTATGTCCTAGCTTTGTCTGATGGCATCATTAGGGCTCAAATTTTCCTTTTTAACAAAATTGTTCCTAAAAATGACAAGACACAATTGACTCTGAAGCAGGGTGAGAATGAAAAATCTCCAATTCCTGACTGGTCCTCCTCTGCAGTTGCTCCTCCCAGAGTCCTCCCTCCTCTGCAGTTGCTCCTCCCAAGATCCATCTCCAGCACAGCTGCCACAGGATAGCTTTCTGCTTTCCTTCTCTTTTTGCCCCCCACCCCCTGTTTCCTCTCTGCTCCCAGCAAGAGCTTATCTTTCAACTGTGGAAAAGCCACCAATTAAACTTTACTCCAAAGCTTATCAAAATATTCAGTCGGTAGAATTATCTTATAATTAGCTGAACTGTAAGCCAGAAGTCTTTAACCGCAGGAAATGTAACGTGACCCAGCGTGTGGAGTCTGTAAGTTGCTCATCCTGGCCTTGGCTGCAGTTACTGCTTTTCGTTCTTTCCCAGTCATTTCCTCCCTGTTCTGTGTACTCTTAATGGTCCCCGAGGCCTCAAAGAAAATATACTACTAAGTTTAGCTGAGATAGATAATGGAACAAATTCAGTTAAATGTAATATAAATCAACTTGATTTTTAATATTGTATACATGCACATTTATATGCTCTTTGTGTCTATACCTGTTCATGCATGTGTGTGTGCATATTTGTTGGGGGATGTGCATGTGTATGGAGATCACAGGACAGATCCTGTTCATCGTTTTATTTCTCTGGCTTGGAACTTACCAAGTAGGCTAAGCTGGCTGACCACTGAGTCCCAGGACTACCTGCCTGCTCCTTTCTCAAGCTGGGATTACAAGTGCCTGCTACCATAGCCAGCTTTATTGGTGATGTTTTGAATGGGGCATTGAACTCAAGTCCTGCTTGCAAGGCAAGCACTTTATCAACTGAGCCATATTCTTAGTCCCTGCTTATTTTATCTATCTATCTATCTATCTATCTATCTATCTATCTATCTATCTATCTATCTAGTAGACTTATACCTACTTTTCCAGATTTTAATGTCTTGTCATGACTAGTCTGTATTATTGATAATTGCAGTGGTAACTTGGAGCTGAATTTTTCTGGAACCTTGCTGTTCCAGCAATATCCAGGGAATTCTGCAATGTGGCCAGCTGGACAACAACTGGGCTTTCTTCTTTCAGTTAGTTCATTTTACAAAGTTCTCCTTCCCTCTGTGTTCTCTATTTTTTCTATGATGCCACTGAACATGGCAGCACCAGGCATGCCATCTGTCACCCTCTATCCTAACTCTCCTGGGGAACAGCAAGGAAACAGGGATGGTATTTGGATCCTAAGGTGCAGCTTAGACTTTCATGCAGAAGCAATATTACAGGTGGCAGTTAGTTTTTTGTTTGTTTGTTTGTTTGTTTGTTTGGACAAAGGCTTGTTTTATTTTAATGACTGATCTATGGGAGGCCACAGTCAGGCCACTATGTACAGACTGAGGGAAGCTTATTTCTTGGTCTCCTCCTCCTTGGACAGTCTTGATGATCTCCTCCTTCTTGGCCTGGAGGCGCTCCTCCCTGCGCTTCCGTGCTTCCTTGGTCTAAGACCTGTGAGCCTCAGCCTGGTCAGCCAGTAGCTTCTTGTGGGCCTTGTCTGCCTTCAGTTTGTGGATATGTTCCATGAGAATCCGCTTGTTTTTGAATACATTGCCTTTGACCTTCAGGTACAGGCTGTGATACATATGCAGTCAATCTTCTTAGATTCCCACTATCTCCTGAGAAGCCGGCGCAGGATCCTCATCTTTCTCATCCAGGTCACCTTCTCAGGCATCCGAGCATTGGCAGTACATTTCCTCTCCCCTATGCCCATATGCCCGCCCTTACGTCTGGCCAAGGTGTTTTTCCGGCAGCGAGCCTGGGAATGGACAGTCACGGGCTTCCAGATGATCAGCCTATCTTTGATCAGCTTCCTGATCTGCTGATGGGAGGTGGCATTGGCGATTTCACTGGTCTCATTGGAATCCAACCAGACCTTCTTTTACCACAGTGGAGAACACTAGAGGCAAGCCTCTTCTGTAGCCTGAGCATACTCATGAAAGGAAAGTGGCAGTTAGGTTCTTAATTGCTGTGAGCTTCTTACATTGGTAATGTCGTGGCCTGGCATTAGTGGGTTCAGGGGACTTACATGAGTTCACGGGACACTGATTACCACCTTTTCTATAATGAAATGCTTCCAAAGTTCCAAAATCAAGTCGAAAATTAAGTTTTGGGATGCACTAACATTTCCACAGATGGATATTACATATAGTATTAGTACTGTAGTTAATATTAATTGTTTTCTGTATTTGTCAGAGAGCAGGCATACACATTGCAAACACAAATATAGAACACTTGCTTTATCCTTCTATTATTCTTGTGAGGGAACAATGGCTCTGTTCATTCTGTAATGAGGAAACTATAAAAAGCCTCCATAACTTGCAGGTGCCCACTAGCCTGTCGTAACCACTGTTCACCTTGTATAGGCTGGCCCAGGGTCATGGCTTAGGATTGTGACCATGCATTTGAGAGGTTCTCATTGATACTTCTGAGAATAAAGAGGAAGTCACAATTGCATCTCATCCCCTCATTGCTGTCGTGTCCTGGTGTCACACTTAAACATCTCTTGAAGTTACATTTCGTATTTTAGGCTTGATTTCTCTACTGCCTATAGAATGAGTCTTGACTGGCCTTGAGCTGATGGAATTCCTGTAAAGGCTAAGGGAATCCCCAGGGAAGCCCTGACCCAAGTGTCCAGTTTCTCGGTGGTCTGGGTCCATGTGATGCTCTCACGGAAGAGGTGGTGAGGGCATCCACTCTAGGCTTTGCAGTCCTAATGCAAACCTTGGTATGAGCTGCATGCTGACACCCCATCTTTCCACTGCTGCCCCAAAAGCCTTATGCTAAAAGTTCTCCCAACTAAGGATGCAGTCTATCCAATCCACAGTGAAATGTTCTCAGCCTTTTAAAGGTCCTTTCAAAATGTGATCATCTTTTAAAAGCAAAGTTGAAATCAAAGATCTATCATTAAAGGTTTTATTTGTTGAACAAGGCCCATTAGGAAATGTTTTAAGATTTATTTTTATTATTTTATGTGTATGAATGTTTTCCTGCTTATGTGTATATGTGCATCATGTATGTACCTACTGCCCACAGAAGCCAGAAAAGGACACCAGATGCCCCAAAACTGTAGTTACAGCTGGTTGTGAGCTACCATGTTAGTCCTGGAAATTCTGAAAGAGTAGCCAGTGCTTGTAACCACTGAGCTATCTCGCTAGCTCCATACATTAGGAAATATTTAAAAATAATTGACCACACTGAATTAATTTTCTTGCAAATTCAGCTTGTTCTTTATATTATTTAATTTGTATTTTCCTCTCTGTTCTTAATTACAGGTTGGACTAACGATAGCCATCCGCTATAGCCACAGGTAAAGCTTTAAAATCTTTTTAAAAAGAAATGTGTTTGTGGTTTAGAGGTTTTGGTTTTCTTAGGTCCTGAAGAATTTTGAAGTTTATGTTTTGTTTTCTTTTTTGATGGCTGCTTTCCCATGATGTGGATGGTACAGTTGAAATTGCTGTTTGGAGGGAAATGTGTCGATGGTGGGATGTGTTTTAGTTTTTACTTGTGTGTTGCAGGCTGGCCTCAACCTCCTTAAGGCTGGGATCACAGGAGTGTGCCACAGTACTCAGTTCTTGGCTTTTTGAGTTATGATCCTCCTGCTTTGGCTTTCAAAGTGCTAAGATGGCAAGCGTGTACTACTATGCCCAGCAACACTTTCTGTGGGACACAAAGATGAGAAGCTCTATGTTGGGTGCATGGTGTGTGCACACACAGAGACTGTCTTAAATGAGGTTTAGGCCCAAAGTCAATGGGATGCTGTGTGGATTGTATCCATCGAGGGTGGGAAATATCAAGGAATGGGCACACATTACTTTAATGCCAGCACTTGGGAGGCAGAGGCAGGCAGATCTCTGTGAGTTAGAGGCCAGTCTGGTCTACAGAGTGAGTTACAGGACACCCATGTCTGTTAAAAAGAGGAACCCTATCTTGAAAAGAAAGAAAGAAGAAAGAAAGAAACAAAGAAAGGAAGAAACAAAGAAAGAGAATGTTTTAAAGAAAGAAAGAAAAAGAAAGTTCTAATGCAGATTGCCACAGTATGATGTTGTATTGTTGTAAGTAGTGTTGCGCGTGTGGGCACACACATCTGTGAGAGAGAAAGAGACAAAGAGAAAGAGACAGAATATAGTAAGAGACAGAGAGACAGACTGACAGAGAACAGACAGACAAGAGGCAGAGAGAAAAGGACTGTGTCGACATCGCTTAGACTCGTGGCAGACTAAATTTTCCAAAGATGGTGTTTTAATTTCATTTCTGTTGCTGTGATAATATATCCTGACAAAAAAACAACTTAAGGGAGAAAGGATTTGTTTTAGGCCATAGATCCAGGTTACAGTCCATTACTTGCCGGAAGAACTTAAAACATCTAGTCACTCCACATCCACATTCAAAAGCACAGAGAAATGAGTGTGATTAGGTATGCTTACTGTTCAGCTAACTTTCATACAGCCTAGGACCTCAAACCAAGGAATGGTGCCTCCTACTTGTAGGCTGGTCTTCCCACTAATCAGTGAAGGCAATGGAGAGACTGTGGTCTTGCTCAGCCTATAGCCACACCCACAATTATGGAGTATATTTCAGTTCCTGGGGCTGCCTGCCATCACTTATCTGTCATTTATCTGACTGATATATTCTATAGATCTGGGTACTGAATAAGCAGTGGACACAGCTTATCTCTGCTTCACAGAGTCTGGAGCCTTTGCTGGAAGACTTGAGGGCTGGGGGCCCTGTCATCTGAAACGGAGATTTGCTTTTCTGGAGGAAGGTGCCAACTGAGGTTTTTGTTATAGAGCATAAATGAAGCTAGGACTTCCTCTTTGGAAATACACTGTATCACAGAATCCTAGTGGATGAGGGAGAAATGTAAGATACCATCTTTTCTACCAAGCACTTGCCAGAGGGATGCCCAAAGGTACTTGTGAGGCTTAAGAATGGATGCAAACCCTTGAGGAGGGAGAAAGGAGCCAAAGGAGGCTTTGCAGAGAGTGTGACTCGTAAACCACCCTTATTCCTCTAAAGCTGAGAAAGCAAGAGAGAGGCCTAGCTGGCTTGGGAGACACCTAGTAGGCTGATTACATGGATTCTTAGAATGCATGCTCTTTAAATTGTTGCTTTTGCCTTGATTGGAAGAGAGGTAGACTTGGTGTAGGCTTGAAGGTGTAATATGAATTCTAGCTGCTTCCAATGGCCTCTACAGATTTACTGGTTCCATCTTGAACCCAATTTGATCCCACTTCCGGCAACAGGAGCTCCTCAGAGTCTTAGACGGAATGCAGGGAGGAAGCCCATCACCTGTCAACAGGAACATATTCTGTATTCTCTGTGTTATGTAAATGCAGCAAAAATCAACCAACGAACCAACAAACTAATAGTAAACAGGCGGGAGACGCTACAACTAAAAGAATAGAGTCTGAGGAAGAATGACCTTTGCTGAGTCTCGCTTGAGGTTTTCAAGGTCATTGACTATTTACCTTACATCTAAGATCTGAGATGAAGAAGTGACAGCATAAGCCAGCAGCCACAAAAGGCTGACAGAGCATTTGGCATACAGGAGTCAGAAGATCATAGGACCATGAGTTTGTATTCAACACTTCTATTCATCTTTAGAACCTTTTCATTCTCTCAAAGTGTAACTGTATTCCCATTAAATAGTGAAACCCTTCTCCCATTTCTTCCCTTTCACAGCTATGGAGCCATGTGTTACTTTCTGTTTTGATGATTTAATTCCTCTGGGTACCTTGTATTGGTGGAATCAGATTGTGTTTGTCTTTTCATGTCAATCTTATCTTACTGAGCATAGTGCCCAGGCATCCTTGGATGTAGCATGTGCCAGGGTTTCCTTCTTCATTAAAGCCAGCATTCCATTTATCTGCCTATTCATTCATCCATCAATCAACTCAGGTGAGTCCACCTTTTAGTTACAATGGATACTACTGTTGAAACTACAGTGCACAAATGTCTGAGTTCCTGCTTCCCGTTCTTTTGGGCTTATATCTGGAAGTAGACTTCTGAATCTTGACAATTCTGGATTTAATTATTTGAGGAGTTCATATTGTTTCCTTCTTATTGCCACTTGAAATGGGGTTGTGCCAAGTCCACTCAGTTCTGGTTCCTTCAGAAACCCACAGTTGTGACTGAGAGAGGATTTCCATTTTGCTGTTGAGTTTCAGCAGAACCCAGATTCTGGGTTTCTTGGTCTTTGTGTGGATGGGAAGATATTGGGGAGCAAAGTTTAGGACCTTTAGGTCTCATCATCAGACTTTTATAAATATTCCAGCAGAAAGTCCGGGGCAAGAGCAATGAGGACATGAGAAACCCGACTGATATGTAGTGGATGGAGATGGGATAAAGAATCTGGAGAAGGCAGATGATTCCAGAGTGACCGGTGGGGCGGGATGGCTTCTCTATAGAGCAATGGGCTGGAGGCACCTTAAGGAAATGAGGGTAAAGAGGAGATGAGGGAGTCAGTAAAATCATGTAACCATGGTGAACGACAGCACTTCTGCTGTGGACAGAGCTGGAGACAGAGCTATTCCAGAACAAGAGAGGACCCTGTGCGGTAACTAAGGTACTTGAGTCCCCAAAGCATACAGTGGTGCTTTAGCTGCCAAATCTCTCCCATTAACAAGAGGACAGTGTTAGGATTAAAAACATCCTCAGCAGCACACAACATGCATACACATGTGTCTACACACACACACACACACACACACACACACACACTTCACTCACTTTCATTTCTGCCCCAAAACATCTCCCATTCCTCCATACCCATCATTCCAGGCTTATTTGTATGGCACTGCATACTAGAATATGAGGTGCCATATAGGGTTGGTGCTGAGGTGGGTGAAGAGGAGGGGAATGCAGTTGTGTTCAGACAGTATAAATGTACAAAGCAAGAAGAATACCTGCCGTGGCTGGTGGACATTTGACAGCAGGTCTCGCCCACAGACCATTTATTATCATGATGCCTTAATTTATTTGTATAAAGTCAAGTCATTTTTTTGTTTTTTTTTTTTGCAGAGTGGAAAATTGTCTCTTTGATGCTCATTTCCCATTGTTTAAGTTGAGGTTTTGGGTGGAATCCACGCCAGTGTGACGACTGGGTAACCCCGAGAAGTGCCCTTTGCAGATAACAGCTCTTGGGGCCTCACCACCCACGCAGTGGGAAACAATTTCCCCAGTGTGTGGGTGTTTCGTTTTGTTCTTTCTCTGTAAGGTTGAAAGAATAACACTCCTCCTTTCTGATCCAGGTCACAACTTGAAGAAGCATGCTCCTTCATGGTGGATACCCCGAGGCAGCCATGCAAGAGGAAACAGGCTTAGAAATGGGACTTCACCTTTAGCTCTCACGCCCTCTAGACCAACAGGAGCCAATGGTGTTGGCATTTTGCAATAGTCAACGCAAACTCAATATTTCAAAAGCCAAGAAAGGTGGTTGGAAAAAGCCTGCAATAGAATGATTTTATTGATTAGTATTGTGGGTCTTTTCTAAACAGATAGAAGGAAGCAATTTCCTCTATATTTACAGGAAAGTCCACCAAAGTTGTGAGTTTAGTATAAAAGGACTTGATTCTTCTCATAATTGACTGATATCTCCTGGTTCACAGACCTGAAGGCTCAAATCTTAGGTGCCTAATTTAGACTATGAACCACCAGACTTGTGATTATAGGTAAATTTCTCCAAGGATTGATATCTCTCAAGTGTCTGGTAGTTGTCAACTTACACAGCTAAGTCATGAAGAAGAGGGACCTCAATGAAGAATAAGCCACCAGTGCCAGCTGTAGGCCCCTGATCAGCTCCTGCCTCTAGGTTGCCACCCTATTTGGGTTCCCATCCTAATTTCCTTCAATGATGACTATGGTTGTGGAAGTCTAAGCCAAATAAGTCCTTTCCTCCTCAATTTGCTTCTGTTTATGGTGTTTCTTCATAGCAATAGTAACCCAAACTCGGACACAGGGCTGTGGAGCAGCAAAGGGGAAAGCAGACCTGGAGGAAGGAGTGTCTGTGCCCAGTATGGCCACCCTTAGACGAACATGGAGACCTGTGACTGAACAGTCACTCCAAGACAGTGCTCTCGCTTTTGTTTTGAATGGGTTGGCAAGAAATGAAGGGGCCTTGCACTCTTATGTTGTGACTTGGATTAGAATCAGAATCTGAAGTTGGCAGATGAATCAGAAAGCTTATCGAATGGACAGGTGACATCAAGTAAGTAATGCAATTGTCATCTTTTGAAATACAAAAGTCTAGGAAAGACAAGAAACAGGGTCATCAGGACCATTGGGTTTTGATTTCCAGTGCTGGCAAATACTTAATGACTCCCATTTGGAGCTGGTTTTGATCTTGTGTGTGTGTGTTGGGGAGGGGGTCAGCTGAGGAAGAATGTCATTCTCCAAATTTTGTAAAAATAAAATAAAGTGACTTTCTGCCCTATTTTCCATTTTCAAGAATAGTTGTTTCTGTCACCAGGTCTCTGGCCAGCTGCTTTATCTGTCTCTTTCTCAAACTTCACAGTAAGGCTCTAACAAGATTTATACAAAAGAGTTGCCAAGAATTATTCAACTCTGATAGTAGAATCTTAAAAGTCAAGCTATCTTTAGAAGGTTGCATTTTTTATAACCTTCCTACAAAATATTATTCTCAAGGGCAGACTGCAGATCTTCAAGGAGTGTCCAAATCATGTGTTTTTACTTAGTGTTTTGAGAGCTGTGGGTTATGTTGTTAGTATTTCATGGCAGAACTCAGCACGGCCCTGGAGCTATATGTCTAGAGAGTGACAAGCACTCTTCAGAATACACATCTTCTGGTGTATCTTCTACCACCTGCAATCCCTCATTCCTCTCCAGTTAGTGGCCTTTTAAAAAGGACATTTTTCAATCCAACTGATTCATTGCATGAAATTGCAGACTCACAGGGTTGGTCCAAGGATTCTTTGCTTACAACAAGTTGATCTTCCTCAAACACAGATCTGATAATACTCTACTCAGAAGCCTCTGTAGGCTTCCAGGCCAGGTATGAATCCTGAATCCTTAGCCTGGATCTTGGTTTACATCCTAGTGCATCTCCCTGGAGCCTTCCGCACCTCATCTTTGACCCTTTAATAAATTTAGCTTCCATCTCTCTTTTCATTGGTGATCTCATCAGTCTCTTAGTCCCTTGGGATGTTGTAGTCTTTTTGAAGGTTTGTCAAGAACCCATTTTCCTTTCAGTTAGGTCTTGCGGTGTTTCTCAAGAGAGCTTCTAACTCTATGTCTACTTTCTGTCTTTAACAGGAGATAGGAAGGACAGACTATATTCCTGTACTCCACATTGGACCTAGCCTATACTGTCTCCTCCCTCATTAGCCCTTGGGGGAGCAAAGAGCTAAGACCATGGACTGCTGTGCTGTGTTGGTGGGTCTGAGAAAACTTAGATTTTGTTTTATAATCACTTCCTGAAACAGTGACCTTTCCCTTATTTTCAAAAGACTATGATACTTACACTATTCTCATCACTGTGATAAAAATACTTAAATGGTGCAACTAAAAGATTTATTTGGGCTCACTGTTTGAGGGTGCAATAACTACAGGAAAGAATGATGGGAAAGGGAGGCACAGAGGCTGGAACATGAGGCAAGAAAGGAGGATACTGACATCCAGATAGCCCCCCTCCCCAGTTTTATCCAATCCCAAACCCCAGCCACCTATGTCGGATGGTACCACCTGCATCCATGACAGGACCTGTCCCCTCAGCCCTTCCATGGCATAACCTTCCCTTCTGCAGTGCTCTCTGTACATCTTGATAGGTGACTCTTGAAAAACACTTCTCTAGGTGGTTGTTTTCCAAGAACCCCTTCAATGGTCTTCTCCGTTTAAGCTCTCTCCTTTTGAAATGAATATACAAGGATACAAACTGAAACCTTTGATGGTTGGGCTCTTGTCTTCAGCTCACCTTTCCTACTAACTCAGTGCCAAGTAGGTTTGTTTCTCTTTAATGGTGCTAAGCCCTTAACAATCTCAACTGCTTGTTCTACACTCACCTATCTCTTCACAAGGTGCAACTTGCTCATGTGCCTTTCTCCACCAAACTGCACATTTTCTGCTCTTTTTCACTGTATATGTGACTAGTAACAACGAGCAGTAACTATGCCACATCTAAACGCTATGCTGCCTTGAAATTTTCTCTGCCAGAAAAATTAGCCCACTTTAGAACTCAGCCTTATTGAAGGGTTGTTTTTTTTTTTCTTCACATATTCAGTACATAACTAATGCTTTGCTGGAGTCTGACATGAATAGACTTGCTAGAGTCTGATGTCAGAGTAGTCAAAGAAGTGGTGATAGACATGCTGTCATTTTGGAAAAGGAGGAAGATTGCTAGTGCATGCTTACATACACACACACACACAATACACAACACACACACACACACACACAGATACACACACACAGACACACACTAACTTTCCTTGTAATCTTGTATCTTGGCTACCTGTTGGAAGGTGCTGGCACCTTAAGGATAAGCCTATTGCCATCAGGGCAGCCTCTAGAAATGCCCTCACAGACATGCCCAGTGATGAGTCTCCTGGGTGATTCTAGATCCCATCAGGTTGACAGTCAAGATTAATCATCACAGTACTTGAATCTAGTTGATCAAAATTCAACATAACTCAAATTAAAACCCTAATTATCTTTTATGTAGAAACTGACAAGCCAATTACCAAACTCTTTTGTAAAGACAGAAGATCTTGAATTAACAATATTAATTGGACTTTTGACACTGTGGCCAGATGTCTGACAGAAACAATTTAAAGGAAGGAGAGATTTATTTTGGCTCATGGTTTCAGTTCATCTTGGCCAAGGGACATAGTGGAGCCAAGTTCTATAACTTAGAGTAGCTCAGGGTGAGGGGGAATACCTGTATTAAGAGGCTTTCTCTTTTCCTCTTTGTTCTCATTTGGGCTTTTTGCCTCTGTGATGGCCTCTGCATTTGAGGACTATCTTACCTCAGGAATTCCTTCTGGGACTTGCCATAGACTGTCCCAGAAGACATATGCTTTATTAATCTCCTTCTTAACTCATTCAACTGGACAACCAACATTAACCCATTATACCAGCAATCTTAAAAAATAAACAAGAGCTTATTCAAGACTGACTGTAATGTTACAGTCATCAGCTCAGTGTATCTCCTTCCCTTACCACGTACCCTTCCTAAATGTAAACCCTAAAGCCACACACCCAGAAAAGAATGAAGAGAAAAATCTTTGTGACCTTGTGCAAGGCACAACTTTCTTCAGATAGAAAAGACATGTAGGAAAAGGTAGGGAAAGTAGATTTTATTAATTAAATACACGTGATGCTTGGAAAGCTGGGCCAAAAGATAAAAAGATGGTCCACAAACTGGGAGAAAAATATTTTCACAGTGTACATCTGACAAGGGACTTGTATCAAGAGTATATAGAAAACTGTTATAGCCCCCTTGACAAGAAAATAAAGGAGCCCAGCTTAACATATGAACAGAAATCTGTACTGTGAAGAGATGTTTGCACCATCAATTATTAAGGAAATGAAAATATACTGAACATACACTAGAATCACTTAAAAGACTCAATATCCTCCAACCCCACACAGACCAGCTGAGATGTGGATGCTCTGATTACAGGGAGAAGGCAAAACAGCAAAGCCACTTGGGAAAGGATTTTGATAGCTTCTGGTAATGTTATATCCTTAACAATTTAGTGATTCTACTTCTGGATCTTTACACAAGAGAGATGAAACCAGGCTTGTGTGCTGTTGTTTACAGCATTTCTATGTATAACGGCCTTAAACTGAAAACAATCCCCTACACCCAGGGAGATGGATGAAGGCTAGTACAGCCACGTAATGAAATACTTAGAACCAGAAGGCACTGCCATGAGTGAAAAGATGCAGGCATGGGGTACACATATCACGTGACTCCAGTGAAGAAGAAGTCCAGCTACACATCAGTGGTGTCCCGGGAAGGCTTGACTGGAAACAGAGCCGCCGAGGAGTTTGGGGTGGAGGGAGAGGTGTTTTAAATCCTTATGGCCACACTTTGTTTTAAAGGAGTTTTACCGTAATGAGATTGTGGTTAGTGGATGTGATTTAGAGCGAACTGTGGTAGGGAAGGAACCCTTGCAATACTTTTTGCTGGGGCTCTTTCTAGAAGGTGGTGTTTCCGCGTCTATCTGTCTTCCAGGGCTGCTGTGTGTGGGCCCAGGGGGTCCTTCATTTGGAACTGTGGTGTTTTTCTGTGCCGGGGTGAGGCCTAGAGTTCATGTTTTGGCTCATTTTTACCACTTTCAAGTGGTAAAATGGATGTGCAGTTCCACTTAGCTCAGCCCTCTCGACTTTCTATGACTTACCACATAAACACAGGTGCAGCCAGGTCTTTTGTCAGCTGTGGACATTCCAGATGGAACAGACCTTGAGCGAGGGCCCCTCGCAGGGGCAGTTCAGCCTGAGGTAATTGGATTTGACCTTGTCCTTCATCCATAAGGCTGCTGCCAGGCGAGAGTCTTGGGGTCTCCTGTGAGCCCTCGGGGTGCTGGGCCAGTGTGCTGGGTTGGCGTAACTTTCCTTCTCGGAGCGGGTGCAGGTGCCTGAGGTCACATTCCAGGAGGCTCAGCTCATCTTATCCGTCTGGAAAACTCACCCGTGGCTGACCTCTCCCTGGAGACCAAGGAATGGGGTGCAGCTGTTTGCAACTCTCACCAGTGAGAAAGCAGTTCCGTGTTCTGCTCTGGTGAAAGTGGCAGGTGTCATTCCAGTTTCCACTTGGTTGAGTGCTAGACAGAGGGCAGAATATGGGGCACCTGGTGGAGGGCAGCAAGAGAGAAAAGAGTGGGGAAAGCCCAACAGCATGCTTGGTACTATACTGAGCATGCTCAGTACTTCACCAAGAGGAGCAATATTGCGGTAGTTTTGCCAGGGCCAGCTCCGTAGTGCTGATCGAAGAGTCTAAAGCATGGAAGAACCTGCTACTGCTTTGTCTTTGTTCCTGCGATAGGTGCATCATTGCTCTGATCCAGGATGGAATGACAGGGCCTGCAGTTGATGGAAGAGGCAGTTTAGCAAGGCCCTTGTTTGTGCTCTATCAGGTTGTGGGTCGTGGGGACTGGTAGTCATCTGGTATAACGTGGCCTTACCTTCAATCCTAGTTCTGCTTCTAGATTTTCTCAACATTCTATTGCAAAATTAGATTGGCTCGACAATTTGAAGGCTCTGCCATAGAAAGTTTTACACACTTACCTCCTAGTCATCCACATGCCTTATTTTTTTATTTTTTTTTCATATGATCATACTTTGGTCTCTCATGTTCCTTAAAATTCTGAAAATCATCTTCAGATCACATGAAGGTTGACCTGTGGGATGTTGGAAACCTCTTTGATGGGGAGTACTGAAACTGTCATCTGTAGACCCAGTGTGAAGGAGCGGTGTGAGGCTGCTCTTTCTCTTCTTTCCTGAGGTGTCTTATCGCATAGCATTTGCTTCCTGTTGAGGTTGCTAGAGCCTCAGGTGTCATGCAGAGAAGCTGCTGTAGAAAGTTAAAGTCCCTGCATTTGCCTACAGTGGTATGCCTGCTTATGCCAGCACCTGCCTCTGATACTCACACTCATCTCTGTCCTTTTTAGAGTCCATGGTGGGGATGGATAATGGGGGGTGGAAGGAGCCCCATCTGTGTACTCCATGCCAGCATCCACAGGTTCTGCCTAGGGATCAAATGTGTCTTCCTCCACATTCACATAATGGTTGATATATACTAAGTCAGTATGCTTCACCTCTTAGTGGCAGATGGTGCTGGTTGTTATCTATTATCTATCTATCTATCTATCTATCTATCATATCTATCTATCATGTGTGCTATATGTGTTCATATGTGTATGTGTGTACACATGTATACAGGTGCATTCTTACATGTGTTTAAATGCATATAGAGGCCGGAGTTGATGTTAGTTGTCTTTCGTCTTATTTTTTTGAGACCAGGTCTCTCACTCATGTGACAAGAATAATTGGTGAGCAAGGCCCAGAGATCCTCCTGCTGCCTGGCTTTTAACATGGGTACTGGGGATCCAAACTCAGGTCCTCATGATTGCATAGCAAGCGTTTTACTGGCTGAGCTACCTCTCCAGCTGTAGCTTGATTATTTGTTGATGTTCCTTCTAGATGATCTCCTTTAAGCCAGAAGGATTTCAACCCCAGAGGATGTTGGTTGATATTTTTGGCTAAGACAAGGTCTGAGAGGTTACTATAGACTTTAGGTGTCGAGTGGGTAGAGGCTAGGGGTGTAGTTAAAATTCTATAGTATACAACTATGGAACAGACTGTTCGAACAGAGAATTGCCTGGCCCAAAACATGACAGAGAGCCCCAAGAGGCCAGCACAGTGAACATTCTTCCTCCATCTTTAGGACTTGGGAAGTGTCATGTACTCAATTAACACAGATTGAATCAGGTCTGTTATTCAGTGGCTCATGAGCTGCATTGGCTTTTGTATTAGTAAAATATTCTCCAACGGTCAATGAAATATTTTATTGCTGAATTTGTATTGTTCAAATATAAAGGTTAAATTAACTTTCAATTAATTATACCAGTGAGTGGACTAGAATGGTTATCTCTTCAACATGGTGGATCACTCTGAATCCACCTGTGGTTGTCTATCAGTGATACAGAAGCAGAAGGCAGCAGCCTTCCTCCTGCCCTGGGTGACAGAACTCTTGGCATAAGCTACTTAAGAGGAGGAATGATTATTTTTGCTCATGGTTTCAGAAGGCTTGGTTCCTGATCATGCCTGTGTTCACTGGCAGGGAACAGCTGCTTCTCCCTTGACCTGGTTTGCTTCCCATAGCTGTGATAAAGACCATGACCAAAAGCAATTCAGGAATGAAGATTTATTTCATCTTATAACTCACAGGTCACATCCGTCGCACAGGGGAGTCAGGGCCATGGAGGAGTGCTGCTTATTGTCTTGCTCTCATCCTGCTTTCTTGTATAATCCAGGACCACCTGCCCAGGGCTGGCATTGCCCACATTGGTCAGGGCTCTTCTATATCAATCATTAATTCAGAAAATGTTCTACATGTTTGCCCGCGGCTATTCTGAATTGAAGTTCCTTCTTCCCAGAATATCCTAGCTGTATCAAGTTGACAAAAAAATACAACCAGCACACCTCCCTATCTGCATCATTGTAACAATTGCATCCTAATTCCAAGTAAAAGCGCATTTTATCTTCAAAATAAAACTCAAGTCAGCAACTCAAACGGCAGTTTTTAAAATCAAATGTTCCAACTCAAAATGATCTAAAGATTTACTAATTTGGTACTTACACAGAGAGTAATGATGGTAAGAAATGATTTAAAAAATCTTTGTTTTCTGTAATCAAGCCATCATGTTTCTGCAAGAGCAAAAAATTATGTGTACAGTTAAAAAATAAAAACAAAAAAACCACTGCAATGAATAGCACACAATGGTCTTAAATCTGGAGGTGTTATTGGGTAGCATTCTTGAGTTTGCAGGGTTTCGAACTGGCTGTGTTCAAACGTAGCTGAGATGGGCATACAGGAAACTGCTATGCATTCATTGTTCACTCTGAGCTGCTGTTTGGTGGGCATGAAAAAAATTTCACTGCCACTGTATGCTTGCAAGCTTCGCTTTAGTTATATGGCCCACAGCTTGAGAAACTGGCTCTTTTTTTTTTTTTTTTTAATTTTATTTATTTCTTTTTTTTTTTTTTTTTTTGTTTTTCGAGACAGGTTCTCTGTGTAGCCCTGGCTGTCCTGGAACTCACTTGAACCAGGCTGGCCCGAACTTAGAATCCGTCTGCCTTCGCCTCCAAGTGCTGGATTAAAGGCGTGCGCCCACCAGCCGGCCGAGAAACTGGCTCTTAAGTAACAAGAGTTGCTTAAATCCAGTCCCTGTAACTACCACAGCCCTAAGGGGTATAATGAATTCTGACTAGGCAGCAAGGGAATCTATTCTCAGAGGCTAAGGAACCTGTCCAAGGTCACGTGGGCACGTAATGAAGATTATCGTCTTCCAATAATGCTAGGAATCTCTATGTACCTTAGGATAGCAGTGAATATGAGATCCAGTTGAGAAAATGTTCAGAAAAATCAAAGAGCTACTTCATGTGAGAAAATGCAGGGCTGGATCTTCATAAAGAAATAAAAGGCACAGCATATGCTATGAAATAAAAAGACTACCTCAAGGCCCATGAGGGGACACACAATGGAAATCTAGATCTCATATAGAATCACAACGGCTATGGCTTTGTTCAGACTCACACGCTGCTGGAATTCAGTCTTCTTTCATTGTTTCTTCCATTTCTCCCCCAACTGCTTTATGTCAGGCATTATGTACTTAACTGCGAGTAAAGAGAAACCCCAGCTCCATGCTGTAAACAGTAACTGTACTGTTTTCTCACTTAATGATTCCTGAAGTAGAGCAGTTTCGGGGTGGTTATTTTGTGGCTCAGTGACATCCTCAAGGACCAGGGTAGCTTTGATCTTTCTTCTCTGCAGCCCTGGGCTGTCAGTTTTGTCTTGACTGACTTCTTTGTGGTCACAACATGGCTGCTGGGGTTCTTGCTGTCACATGTATATGTAATGGGATTTAGCAGCGGAGGAGGACCCATGCCTTCCTCTATGTTTCTTTTTTCGTAGATGGAAACCTTTCCCAGAAACTTATCAGGAGACTTCTTCTCATTTCAGATTGTCAGATGAACCTATGTGGTCATTTCTAAGGCTGTCACTGGTGAGGACTCCGATGTCTATTTGCTGATTAGTGAAGCCCAGCAGATCACAGAACAGAGTGATTATTAAAACAAAATGAGGGTTCTGTTACAAAGGAGGAAGGGAAGGGGGTGAGGCCAAATAACTGGAAATATTACTACATATTTAATAATATTTTTATTAAAGACAATCTCAAACATGAGAGAAAGTGACAACAGAATTCTACTTTCTTTTCTGGTTCCTGCAGTTCTCACACTCTTAACAGGGTTAAGTCTTCACTAGTACACCCTTTGTCTGCTGAGTATTTCAAACACCCGACACACATAAATGTTTAATGATCTAAATTGTGTGGAGTCTTCCCTTATACTTGGCCTGGATTCAAGAGGAAAAGGCTGCTTCATGGGCTAGAGATTAGGAAGGACTAACAGCATTAACTATTTTTTTTTTTTTTTTTTTTTTGCTAGAGAAAAAACAAAATTCTAACCAGGTGTAGTGGCCCACTTCAGGGAAATTGAGGCAGGAAGACTTGAATTTGAGGCCAGCCTGGGCTACTCACAGAAAAACAAGAATGAAACAAAACAAATCAAGTGACAGAATTTCTCAGAGGGAAAAACAATACCAGGAAAAGGAGCTCTCCTTGCTGTTGCTGTGACTGCATCTGGAATCTTTTGTACAGGGGAAGCAGCTGTCCTAGGAAGTTTGAGCTGGGGATGAGGAAGTCTCCTTCCTGCAGGCAAGTGCAGGTTCAGCCTCAGGTTTACAGTTTCCACTCTAGCTGGTGAGACAAATGCTTTCTAAGAGTGGCTTTGGGTTGGATGACACCTGTTTCTGCATGCTAATAGATTTCTGGGGTAAGATAGAGCGGTGATGTCACCTGCAGGTGTGTGAGCCTGTGGCGGTTTCCTGAGGCATTGTAGCCACATCTGTCCTCAGCTGTGTGGGTCTTTGCTCCAGCAGGCTGCAGAGTGAGCTATTTGCCTGCAGAGCAAAAGCCAGAGGCAGCAAGTCGCTGTGGCCTTACTTGCTGCAAACAGCGGGCTTTCCCAGAGCTTTGACTGATTTTCATTTAGTTATGGAACAAAACACAAATGTTGTTTCTTTAAAATGCCACAGTGGCAGTCAGAGTATATTTCCATGCACCGTTTTCTTAGTTTCCTGAGGCCACCAGCCTTGTTACATATTTGAAAGCTTCCTCTTCCTCTCCCTGAAACAGGAAGCTTGCCTTCTTATTTTCCTCCAGGTTTAAAGCGTGCCCTTCTTTGAAGAGAGTTCACACACTCTCTGTGGGGTTGCACCTTTGTTTATAACATTAAAAAAAAACAACTCCATTTCTCTACATGCGCTCTGTCTTGTCTCTAAAGGTCACACAGCACAGAGCTCCCTGCTCAGGGTATATCAACCTGGGCTGATTTTATCTGTGTGCTTTGTAAGATGTTTGTATTTGCATAGGACATTTAGATACAGGAACACTTTGCATTACTATATTTGAAAATTGAGAGAGAGAGAGAGAGAGGAGAGAGAGAGAGAGAGAGAGAGAGAGAGAGAGAGAGAGAGAGAGAAAGAGAGACAGAGAGCGAGAGAGTGCTATAGTCTGTGCCCAGTCCGGGTGGCTATTGTAGTGAGTATGCCAGTTCCTTAGTACAATGTAGTGAAGTGTCCTTTGTTTGCACGGTGTGCAGTTCAGCGTAGTGTGAGAATCCATCTGACCCTAATACATTTTGTTTGACATGCACAGCTGGGGTCTGGGATAGTCCAGGCCATTAAAAAGAATGCAAAAAAAAAAACACACACCATCTATTTGTCAGGAACAAAGGGAGACTTATTGGGCCTGGATCACACTGGGAGGAAGGAGAAGAGGAAAACCCACCTGGCACCCAGGGAGAAGGCAGGGGGACATAGCTACTGTTGCCTGCTGGAGCTCCCCTAGCCATGCAAACCAATGCCCTTCCCAGTCGTGGGATCTTCTTTTAGGGTGCTGTGCAATCAGGAAGGTGGAGTGGCAGGTAGGAGGTCTTATTTGGATTGGCATTCCAGTGGCACCCAAGGTTAAGGGGTACATCAGGCTCATGTGACATCTCAGAGTGGCTTCTAAGGTTTCTGACCTGTGAAGACCTGCTATGCCTCCCTAGGTACTCCAGGCTTTCACCCACAGGCAGGAGAGAGGTAGTGATGGATCTTAGGAAGTTGGTTTCTCCCTCTCCCCAGCCACACAGATGCTGCCATGCACTCAGCTGCAGTCCCCTCCCGCTGGCCCCTGCACTCAGTTGCAGTCCCCTCCTGCTGGTCCCCTGCACTCAGCTGCAGTCCACTCCCGCTGGCCCCTCCCATCATCTTTCAGTTATTCCCCATTTGTTTCCTTACAGGGATCTAGGAGGAAGTGGAAACAAGTTGATGTTATAAAGGATCAAGTAAACTTGATTAGGAAATAGTAGGGCACCCAAAATAAAATTTTACTCAAGGATCAGTAGCATACCGACCAGACTTCTTTAAAACTATAAAAAATGTGTATCTTTAACATAAAGTATAGGTTGCTGGGGAAAGTAAGCCAATTCCCATAACACAGAGAAACACCCCTGTCCCACGGCTGACCACTAGGCCCTTCTCCATACCAAAGGGTAAGGCTATGATGTTATCATCTAGACCTAGAACAATTTCTACATTGTTTCTTTTGGGGCACTAGACAAAATTGGATGTATGCTGTTATTAAAGGACTTCTTCCTTATTTTTCCTGAGGTGTGAAGTGAACTGTCACTGGGATTAGGGGATATTTCTCTGTTACAATAGTATCAGTTTCATACTTTGTTCTCTGATTCTTTGATTCTCTCTCTCTCTCTCTCTCTCTCTCTCTCTCTCTCTTTTGTGTGTGTGTGTGTGTGTATTATACATGTATATTCACATGTTCATGTGTGTGGTTACACCTGAACAGCCATGCTGCATAGATAGATCTTGAGATCCCTGGAACCTTGCCTGCATTTAGAAGCCCAGACATCTGTGTATTGCCTTAGTCACCTGGACCTTTTCAGAGTGGCAGCTCTGAGCCTCCCCTTGACTCAGACCTGGCTCATCCTCCCTAGTTTCTTGCTGGCCACCTGGAGAAGGGCATTAGTATGCATTTCCGCCCTGTGATAGATCATGGTAGAAATAGTGTCTAAGAAACTCCCTTTCTGTGCAAAAGTAAGAAAAAAATTCCTTGAGCGATATGGTTTGGCAAGAGTGACTTGAAAATGAACCTTCACGAAAGGCCCCACACTAATGGGAACTGCATGTGTCTGTGTCCTGTGGAGCTTAAGTTTAAGGTGCCAGTGTGATTAGCTGAGCTCTGGAAGGAACAGAAGGGGAGATTCCCTCTGGCTGTTTTCATGACTGTACTTGTTCAAAACTCCCTGCTTTTCCCTCACGTACGTTCTGTTTCTTGACCTGGAACAGAGACTCTCAGAAATCTAACCGTGGCTATATTAGTAAATGGTAAACTTTTCAGCTCACACTGGATAGTTGATGGGAATTTCAAAACACAGTTAAACGCCTTCTTTGTGAAGACAGCAGAAGCTCCCTCCTCATCTCTCCGATGTCACTAATCCAGCGTTTACACCTTATTGTCACTACGTAATGTCTGAGCAACTCAGAAGGATTTCCAGTTAGTGGATCTGAGCACATCTTGCTCTCTGAGCTATTCATCCATGGTGTTTATTCAGCAGGATTTTCTCACCTCTCTTCACCTTGCTGTGCATTGTCTTTCTGTCAGGGCATCTGAACCATTCTGTGTGACCCCCACAGAAATGTCAGTGCATGAGACTTGGGGAGCTCTTGTAAAGATTGTGATGACAGATGGCTCAGGCATAAAAGGCACCTCCACAGGCTTCATAAGAGGGAGCGTGCTCTCTCAAGATCTCTCCCTCCCTTCCTCCCTCCCCTCCCTCCCCCCTCCCTCCTCCTTCCCTCCTCTCTCCTCCCCTCTCAGATCTGCAATGGAAAGGACACTGAGTTACTAAGGTATGGCATCAAACACACAGAGGCTGGGACTGGCTTGTAGGTAACTTCTTTCTGAGACTCCACGAACCATGACCAGGGCTCACATCCTGTAGGTAGCTGGTCTTCTCTTCATCTTACACTAGCTACCCTTGATTTCTCAGCAGACCCCTGACTAGTAATCTCTGGGATTGCTAGTGTCAGGACATGCTCCTGTTGGAGTCTATGTGTTCATTGTCCAGATTGTCTGTAGAATTATCTATAAATGATATTCTTATTTATAGTTGGTAGTAAGGAAACTACAAGGTTGGCACTTCTCATAAACAGAATTTCCTTTTCCTATAGACTTAATGCACCACTTGGGCCACTACAGAGAACAGATGGTATCAAGACCCCCTTCTCTGTTTGGAAGTTCATCACCTATCCTACAGTTGATGCTACAATTTGTTCTGATAAAACATTAGGAGCCAGAGAGGTCCACTGAGATGATCCTGGGTGGGTGAACTTAGATATAAAACTATTTAATTTCAAGTGTCGTCTGAATTTTCAGACTGCCTATTGAGAAGGTGGACATGGACTTCCTTTAGCATAGTGTGAGCAGATCCTGTCCATACTGCACACAGATGCCCTCAGCCCATCTGTATTCTCCCACTGGCTTCTCACGTTTCCATGGATCCATGGATAGCAGCCAACACCCCTGTTCTGGACCCAGACTTCACTCACCTTCCGGGCAGGCCTGTGACACAGCTGCCGGACGCTACCCATTCAGCAGAGGCTGTTTCTCCTGTCTACCTTTTTTTTTTTTAAGATAGTGTCTAAGTTTTGCTTGTCCTCCCACAGCACAGACACCACGTTGACAACAGGGCCTCTGTTCACCCCTGCTCAGTCACACACAATTCCCAACATTCATTTAGAGAGGCAAATATTTGAATAATTTGAATAAGTAAATATCTTAAGCAATTCCCTAAACGTGTTACTTGCTGATAAGCATTTAATGTACTTTTAATGATTGTATGCATCTGTTTTCTCTTTCAATACCTGGGCTTTAAGGTCTATAACGTGATCGGCATTTATTTCTTTTTCAGAAAAGCTCACCCGCCCTCAACCCCCGTTGCTGGGCATTGGCAAGTGTGGGCATCCTATGTCACCACAAACCCATCACAGTGTAGGGATGTAGGGATGGATGGGATGTGTGGAGGGTCAAGTTCCAGCACCTGAAACAAGTGGTGTGTGCGTGTGTGCATGCATGCGTGCGTGCGTGCGTGCGTGCGTGAGTGTGTGTGTGTGTGTGATTGTTGTTTCCTTTGTTTGTTTGAGACTCTCATTTTAGAGCCAAGACTGGCTTAGAATTCATGATGTAACCCAGATGCCCTTGAACTCACAGCAGTCCATCTGCCTCAGCCTCCCAAAACTGAGATCAACGCATGAGCCGACATACCCAGTTAGGCAAATGATTAACTGCACTGATATTAGTTTCTTCTAGAAATGTAACTTTACTAATTCTGGTGGTTTGAATGAGAATGGCCTCCGTGGCTCATGTGTTTGAATGCTTGGTCCCTGGTTGGTAGAACTGCTTGGGAAGGGTTGTGCCCTTGTTGGAGGAGATGTGTTGCTGGAGTCAGACTCTGAGGTTTTAAAAACCACTTAGCTCTCTTTCTGCTCTGTGCTTGTAGATCAAAATGTAAGCTCTCTGCCTGCTGCCATGACCCCATCACAATGGTCACGGACTCTAACTCTCTGCAACTCTGAGCCCCAAATTAAATATTTTCTTTTATAAGTTGCCTTGGTCATGATGTCTCATCCCAGCAGCAGAAAAATAACTAAAACACTCACACGTTTGTCAAAGGATTCTTTTGTGGATTAATTTCTGTAACTCCTACGAATGCACTTAGCAGAGTGGTAACACAGGAGCTCAGGACCCATGTTCCATAAATCTTCACTTCCTTTCTTTATCCAAAATATACTTACACATAGCATCCTGATAAGAACCAAAGCCTTCATCTCTCTCCTTTCAATGTCCCCAGGAAAATGTCAGTGTCCCACAGAGTAGTGGGGCCAAGATCCTCATAGGACTCCAGTGAAAGTCCCCCAATGTACTTAGCTGTGTTTGTCTTGATAGTAGTGACAGAAGTTGTTCACAAGGACTCTAGTTTGTATGAGAGCCTTACATCCCCCTTCTACCCCAGTATCTGGTTTGGTGACTATCTCAAGTCTTGGTATACGAGCAGGATAGGAGAGCAATGATCTCATTTGAACTTAAGTTCCTTTTGCAGTTTGCTTATGGGGAAGAAATTACATATTCAAATTGTAATGGAACTTGGAGGAAGTTTTTAGTATCTGGGGAAAACCATGACAGAAGGTGCCATTTAAAATGTATGAATAATGTACAAGTGAAAAGAAATTCATAGTTACAGGAGCAAACCTGTCTATTGGAGAGAATTGCCATGGGAACCAAAGATGCCAGCCCCGTAGCTTTCCTTTAGCAAATGAACTTAATGCTCCAGCTAAATTTAGAGTGCCTTCTGCATGGAGAGCGCCTGCAGTGGGCTTTGTCCTGTATTTCAGAAGCCTCTATTTTGTCATCAAAATGAACATCTGGGGACATTTTAATTGCTGTTTTGCATCGCACTCTATAGAATCTTCCAGCATTCCATGCATTTAACAGCCGGCTGCACACACTGCCTCATGGATGTCTGCACATCCAGGATGAGATGCAGCCAGCACTAGTGGTAGCGGCAGGGTCCTTCTGATTGTGGGGAACTGAAAAGTCAAGACCTCGCAATGAAGTAAAATTCACTGCCTCAGTTGATTTTTTAAAAGCAATTTTATTGAGATATAATGCACATACATGAAATTCACCTATTAGCACATACAGTGGTTGTTGGTATATTCAACAAATGGTGCAAGCAACTTTTCTCAATTCTTCTTGTGACTAATGACCCATTAGTCACCACTACTAACCATCCTCCTTCAACCTAGGCAAGAGTTAATTTTTCTGTCTTTATAGGTTTGCCTGTTTTGTTTTTCTCATTTTGATAAGATCACATTAAGTGGTCTTTTGTACTGGTATTATTCACCTGTCATACTGCTCTCTAGACATGGTATAGCATATATGGACTTCACCCAACTTTCTTTTCATGTCCAAATAATATTCCTGTGCATAGATATACCGCATCTTATTGATGGATGCTGGGTTGCTACTACTTTATAGCTCTGGTCAACATGTTCGTAGCAACAGAAATGTACAAGTTTTCATGAGGATGTGCATTTGTTCTTCCTTGTAACTAAGTTGCTGTGTTGTACAGTAACTCTGTTTACATTTTGAATTACTCCTTAAACAATTGGCTCAGTCTGAACTCTGAGATACTGATTCTCTTGTTAGTGAGCTGTCAGAATCCTTCCACACTGCTCCTGTTTCAGAACTATGTGCTCTGAAACATAGAATTATTAATCTCAATGAGTCCATTTTTTTCTTTTGGCATCATATCTTAAGAGCTTCTGCATCTTCCCAAGACCCTGCATCTTTTATGTCTGCTTTCTCCTGTGTGATATTTTAGCACCTAGGTTTAGGCAAATGATCCATTTTGAGTTAACTTTTGTTATGGTGTGGGAAAAGTACCAGCCTTCACTCTTTTGCATGTGGATATTCACCAGGAACCAAAGAATGGTTCTGGGGAAACTGAATCTGCACATGAGGATGGATGAAACTAGCTCTGTATCCCTCACTCTGGACAAAAACCAACTCGAAACGTAAGAAGACCTTTAATGTAAGACCTGAAACCTACTAGAAGACAGTGTGGGAAAACCACACCACAGCATAAGTACATCTGTCCCAGGAACTTTATTGCTTTATTCTTTAAGTATCTGTTTGTTTTGGCAGTATTTTTGAATACTTAGTAGATCCCAAGTGCAGAGATTGGCTTTTGATGGGGTGCAGAGTTGACTCAGTGGTAGAGGCTGTTTGCTGCTCTTGTAGAGAGAGTTCAGTTCCAAGCACCTGTGTCAGGCAGCTCACAAATGCTTGTATCACTCAGCTCCAGGGGATCCAGCATCCTCTTCCAGCCTTCAAGGGCACTACACTCAGATGTACATAACACAGACACACAAATATTTACGTCTCTTAAAGAAGAGTGACTTTCAGAATCTCATATCTATTTAGCTGATTTATATCAATTACAGCTCACCTCCTCTCTGAATACTGGACTGTATGACAAGTTTCTGTATTGGGAAATGTGAGTTTTCAAGACCATTGTTTTTCTTTCAGTCTTGGTTGGCTTGGCTCTCTTGGCTCTCTTCTGCTCCATGTGAACTTTAGGAGTTTTGTGAAGTTTGAAAAATAGACACGAGATACCTTTTATGAGTTTCCTGTCATTTGTGGATGTTAGCTTTGAACCACTGAATCGAAGCAATAATATATAGAAAAACACAAGAAAATAAATAAGGCTGGAGTAAGTCCTCCATGTCTGCTGTTTGTTATTCCATTTGGTCTTGTCTATTGGTGATGCTTCCCTGATGTATTTTCATTTGACCATGTTTTTCAATTGACTCATTTTGTTAGTCTCTTTTAGACTTTCCTGCCCTCTAGGTTTTAAGTGTGTTCTAATACTGCTGATCTTTTTCTCCCACTGTGTTAGCGTTCTTGTCTGGTCCTGATTTTCTTACTTATTTGGGTGCTCATTTGAGCCCTGGATCTGGTCAGCAGTCTCGTTGGAAATGGAGCGTTTAACCTCTGACATTTCATCATTTTGACTGTGTTTGGCTTCCAGTTAGAGGAATTGTGCGCTCCCACATGTGTTATAGTGCCTTGTTCTTTCATATGTCTATGTTTCTTTGCTGTGTTTTGTGCATCTATTGAGACAGATAAGGCTTCTGGTTTTTAATCATTCCCTTTTCACGGTTGTTCTGTTTGTTTGTTTGTCCTGTTTTATTTGCTTGGGTTCCCACCACCCCTACCACAGTATTATTTAAGGAATACTCTGATGGCTGCAGCAGAAATAACGTCCTGATAGCAATTCCAGGCTGTGAGTTCCTCTTCAGCCATGCTTACCTCCATTCTAGGGCCATGACACTAGAGGCTTGACCCCAAGCTTCTGCTTCCACCTGTCCCAAAACACAAACCTTCCCTATAGTCTAAATGTCATTTTAAACTTAGTAAATCACACCTCTAGTGCCATCCCTACAAGGAAAATCAGCAATCACTTCATTTGGGGGGCTATTACTGCAAACAGATTTCAACTTGAGATCTTGATTTTGAACAGGTTTTTGTGTGCTTCTGTTTTTTTTTTGCTTTTCGCTGAATTTTTAGTGAAAAAATTAACACATCTATAAAGTTTATAATTAAATTCCGGGTTTTCTGATGACTTTAAAGTGCTATTGAATATTTCATAATAAATTAGTCATCAGTTTTAAGAACACGTGTTTCTTTTCTCTCTCGTTTAATATATGCTCATTGTAAATAGTGACAGGTTTTATGAAGAGTTTCTTTAGTGTATCTTAACTTCGACACAGTCTCCTCACACACAGGCTTTTCCTCTCACCTGCTTCCTCATGGTTTGCCCCAGTCTCCTTTGGGCTTTCACTTCCCCACCCCCACCCCAGGGATTCATATGTGAGAGGACAGATGTGATACCTGCCTACATCTGGCATATTCCAATTAATATGATAATTTTTAGTTGTATTCATCTTCTGAAAAGTGACACTTTCATTCTTCTTCATGGCTGAGTAAAACTACGTTGTGGGCACGTGCCATACTTTCTTTGTTGGCTCATCTGCTGATGGATGCCAACTGAGTTAATGTGAATAGTGGTGTGATTAGCAAGCCTCTTTGGTATGCTGAGCCAGGGCACTTTTGCTGTCTACCATGGGTAGTGTGATCTGATGGTTCCAGTTGCACTGTTTTAAGGAATCATGATACTTACTTCCATAATGGCCGTACCATATCTTACCAGTGGTGTCAAGTATTCCCTTACCCTGAATCCTTGCCAGTATTTATTGTTGTCCAACTTCTTCTTAAAAGTGTGTGTGTGGTGTGTGTGTGTGTGTGTGTGTGTGTGTGTAACACATGCAGTACTGGTGGAGGCCAGAAGAGGGCATTGGATCCCTGGAACTGGAGTTACATGTGGCTATGGCCTGCCTGATGTGGGTGTTGGGAACAGAACTTGGGATCTCTGCAGGAGCTGCAGGTGCTCTCAGCCATCTCTGCAACCCCAGTTGTTCATTTTCTCAGGATCAGTCATTCTGACTGAGATAGGAGGAATCTCAGTGTACTTTTAATTTGCATTTCCTTAATGGCTAAGGATGCTGAACGTATTTTCATGGTTCAGCATTTGTGCTTAACCTTGTGAGAATTGTCTTTTATTTCACTAACCCATACACTTGTTTGGTTGTCTGCTTTTTTCATATTTTATTTTCTGAGTCCCTTAGATAGTCTAGATATTAATCCCATGTCAGATGTATAGCTGGAAATTTTTCCCATTGTGTAAGCTGTGTCTTAGGTCTGATGATTGTTTCCATTTTTGTGCAGAAGCCGTTACAATTACATAATATTATTTGTCAATTCTTGGTCTTGTTTCTTGAGCTGTAGGAGTACTTTTATTATTTTCAAAATTTTATTTAAAGTTTTTTTTATGTGTATGAGGTTTTTGGCTGCAGATGTATGTCTGTGCCCGCATGTGTACTATGCCTATGACGGCCAGAAGAGGGCACTAGAGCCTTTGGATCTAGAGTACAGACAGCTTTATCCATGTGGGTGCTGAAAACTGAATTCTAGCACTCTGGAAGAACACCCAGTGTTCTCAACAGCTGAGCAAACTCTCCAGTCCGGAAGTACTTTATCCATGTTAGTCTCGACAGTTTCAGAATTTGAAATCTTTTGCTGAGGTCTTTGACTTGTGTTGAATTCATGTGTACGGGATGAGAGAAGAGTATGGTTTTATTCTTCTCCATGCTGACGTCCAACTGACTCAGCGTTGTTTGAGGCTTTTGGTTTTCTGATGCACATTTTTGGCACCTCTGTCAAAATTACATGAGTATGTGTGAGGCTAGTCGTGGCCATCCCAATCCCATATCCCATCCCATCCCATCCCAGTGCACTCTATTGACTCACGCGTGTGCACCATGCTGGTTTATTACTATGCCTCTGTAGTCTGATTTGGAAACAGCTGTTCTACCAGGTGGGGTTTGGCACCTCCAGCATTGTTCTTTTTCATTCATTATTATGTTTTCTATGAATGTCTTATATTGTGAATGACTTGCTTGCCTGACTTTTTTTTTCTCAGCGTGTTCCTGACTTGTACACAGGAAAGTTTCTGATCTCAGTATGTTGATTTTGTATCCTTTTTCTTGGGCCTTGGACATCTGTGATGATGTCATTGCTTGATTATTATTATTTTTTTTAAAATCATCTGTGGTTTTTTCAAGTCAAACATTTCCAATGCTCAAGTGGGGCAAGGTCACAATAGGGTTGAGGTTTTGTTTCTCACCGCTGGGGGAGTACATCTCAATGGTTAAAGTTTACTTTCACATTCTTAGTGTACAAGTTCTGATCTCCAGCTCCACTCCAAGAGTAAAATACTAACTTCAGATGCAACCACAACTGATAGATAGGCCTACCTTGAAAACACAGCCACAGTCAATTAAAACCCATAGTCCCCTTAACTCTAATTGTTTTGTTGGTCTAAAGGAGCAAAGATGGCATGGTAATGTGCTAAGTTAGTAGATATTAAAGTTAATATGGAAGGAGAATCATGTGAGACTAACTGTTAATATGAGAGCAACAGGAAAAAAATAGAAAAAGATGAGGTAACTTGAAGGAGCGCAAAAAAGAAGGGAGGACACAGGTAGTGCCAGCTAAAGTCTTGATAACAGGAGAGATACGTGAGGAATTGGAATCAGACAACTCAAAAAACTCCAGTCCTTGGGCAGCCAAGCCTGGGAGACACCAGTCCAGGCCTACCTGTTTGGGGAGAGCAGGACAGAGCACTATACTTAAATGTAATTAAAGTGAGACCTCTCTTTCTGTGTCAGTGTACCTGCTCAGCTGAAGGTAGGCCCATGGTGTAGGTGGCCTGAATACAGGTGGAACCTATTTCTGGGGCCACTTGTGTGTGTTCAGGGCAGACCGTCTCTATGAGATTGCTTGCATGTGTGCCCAGTGCAGAGCGTCTCCATGTTGTCATGCATGTGTGTCCAGCTGCAGATAGTATGCAGTCATTCACGCATGCCAAGGAGTGAAGAGGTAAGCCTCTTTGTAATTACTCCTTATGTGCAGGTGCAGACTGTGGTTATGTGGGTTCATGCCTTAACACAGGTGCATCTGTGCCAGCCCTTGCCTGGGTCGTCAGGTGCAGGTGCAGGTGCAGTGCAGTGCAGGTGCAGCTACAGGTTATGTCTCTATGCCATCTTGCCTTTCCTTCCCTGGCCATTTGGGCTGGTGTCCTCCAAAAAGAGCAGAGCCCTAGTGTTATTAAGCTTCCTGTGTTGATATTTGTGTGCTGTTTACTCCATTACTAAAGGAGGTAGTTTGCAGGGTACTATAAAGGGTCTTTCAATCTCCAGGCACTGAAAAGGGCTTTTGGCAAGCTTCCCATGGGCATGTACCCTAATGCCTTTAAGCAGCTGTCACTCATCCCTCTTCGTGGGAACTAGGGATTCTTGCTCTAGCCTATAGCTCAGACTAGACTGCAACCTTATGGAATATGGCACCATTTCTGACTCAAAGATTTTCCTTTCTAGCTAGAGGAATCCTCTTCTTCCTGGAGTTCCAGAGAGGGCTGTATATGGAGAATCTTACCTCTAGAGTGGCCTAACTACCTACTGTGCTGAGGCCAATTCAAACTGGCTTCTTGCAGCTGCTCTGGTGAAATGCTAGCGCAGACCTTCCTGGCCTCTGTATGGTGTGCGGACCCCTGGAGTCCTGTGGTTGGATTGCAGATCTGATGTGTCCAGCAATGGTTGTGCTTTTAGGTTGTCTTATTATTTTTTTTTTCCTTTGGACTCTGCCCTCCTTCTGCTAACTACCATGCATCTCTCCCTCCCTTCCTCCCTTTCTCTCTCTCTCTCTCTCTCTCTCTCTCTCTCTCTCTCTCTCTCTCAGGGTGCAGGTTTTCTGAGACTCTTCTCTCTTATGAGGCTCCAGCCCTCCCTCATTTCACTCTTTTGCTGCTTTGGAGTGGACCTGAAAGGGCCGAGCCCTTGGGGAGTGATGCTGGACTTTCTCCTATTCTAACTAGTTTTGTTTTTAATTCTCCTACTGAAACTGGTGTTGGTTTGCCATCAGGCCTCTCAGGGCAGCTGTTCAAAGCAATTCCTCACTTATCCCCTAGAGACTGGATGCATGAATGTTCCCAAATCCATGTGTGTATTACCATCCTGTAGTCAGTAATAATTACCATTAAATTTATTTTTATGTATTTTATTCCGGCTGATGACATTAATAAATAGAAATATTTTCTTAACCTGATTTCTAAATTGTCCGTAGAGCACACCTATGGGTACATGGATTTTGGTGTGTAGTTGCCATATCATACAACTTTGCTAAATATTTGTTTCTTCTAATAGAGTTTCAATGGGTTCCTCAACATTTTCTATAGGTAAGATCGCATCATATGCAAATAAAGTCAATGCTCCAAATAGTGAATGGTCTTCATGAGTATCACGGTCTATCTCTAGCAATATTTTGTCTTTAACTCTGTGTTGTCTGATACGAGGACAGACCCACTGCAGCCCCCAGAGCTGCTACTTGCTACTACATTTGCTGTCAGTCTGTTGCTTTGAATGGAAACAGTGTCTCTTTTATCAAGCAGATAGCCGAGTCTTCCTTTTAAATACAGTTTAATGATCCTTGCATTTTATTTCTCCCTTGGTTGCTGAATGCACGAAGTTAAATATTATTATTGATAAGGTTGCATTTCTATCTGCCCCTTATCTTTCTTTTTCTATAGCTCATGGATTTTTTGTGTTTGTCGGTATAGATGTTGGCATGAGCAGATGTCTGGGGGTGAGGTTGTACCCGTGTGTACATGAACTGGAGATCGGGGATTGACGCGAGGCATGCTCCTTAGCTGTTCTCTATCTTTATCTTTAATGCAAGGTCACTGACTAGAGCTCACCAACTGCACAGACTGGATGGCCAGCAATCCTTCACGCTCCTCCTGCCTCTGCCTCCCTGGTGCTGTGGTTAAGGGTGCACACTCTCATAGCAGGCTCAGCTTATGTATTCTTTATTCTTCTACGTCTTCTTGCTTTCTTTTGTATTAGGTAAATATTTTCTAGTGTAGCACTTATTCCTTTAACTAACTTAAAATTGCATTTTATTTATTGTGTGTACTTGCACATGTGTGCATGCTGAGGTGCACATGTGGAGGTCAGAGGATAACTTGTGGGAGTTAGTTCTCTCTTTCCACCATGTAGTTCCAAAGATAAAACTCTGATCATCCGGTTTAGAGGCAAGTGTGCTAATCCACTGAGCCATCTCCCTGTCCATCTTTTTATTATCTTTTAAAAAAAGCTTTTTATTGATTCATTGTGAATTTCACATCATACACCCCAACTCACTCACCTCCCCACTCCTTTGTATCTGCCCTCCTCCCACAAAATAAGAACAGACAAAAAGAAAATAAAACATAGTGTACTTTTCTGTCCACATGTCTTTACTTGCAAATGTCCATTGCAATGAACATTGTCCGGTTTAAGGCCTCTGGCTTCTGCTACACTATCAATACTGGATCCTCACTGGGCTCCTCTCTGATATCCTGTTGTTGCCCTGTGTCATGGAGCTCCTGCAGCTTTGGATCTGTGAGACTGGCCCCTTCACGTGCTCCTTCAGTTCATCAATGAGGTGAATGTTGGGATGGGACAATTCAAAGCCCTGGATCCGGGCCTGGGTAATAGCTGAGTTGGTCAGCCTGCCAGCTCTCCCGAATACTTACCCCCAAGGCAAGCTCTCTAGCACTGCCCCAGCTAGCTACCCAATGCCACAGCCTGTGGAGGACAGGGCCGTCTCACCTACACCCAGGCCACCAAAGCCAGACTTACTGTGAGTGCTACACCCAGGTGGGGCCAGCTCTCCCACTCGCATGACCCTGAGGCCAGCTCGCCGTCTGCTAAAGGAGGTGAGGGGTGAGTGGGGGGAGTGGCAAGGGCAAGGGAGGAGCTAATTAAGTTTTATATAGTTCTTTGCCCATCTCACTCCTTTAGGAGTTTTTTCTTTTATTGAAAATAGATTTTTTTTCATATAATATACTCTGATTATGATTTCTCCCACCATGTCTCTCTTCTGTTATACTATCTTGCATATGTCACATCTACAGAAGTTACACACAATAATATACAGTATAATATTACTTTATAATAATTTTCACAACTTCTGTGAAAGAGAATAACAAACCTGCATTTATATAACTTGTTATGACACCCTTCTTTTTATTACTTCTTTTATTTTTTGAGATTATAATATATCATTTTCCCTTTCTCTTTTCTCCTATCAAAAATCCTGTATATCCCTCCCTGCTCTTTTTCAAATTTATGGCCTTTTTCTTTAATAGTTGTTACATTCATATAAATGCAACCTGCTCAGTCTGTATAATGTTACTTGTATGTATGTTCTCAGGGCTGACCATTCAGTTATTGAATAAGTGATTCATTTTTCCCACTCTCAGCATTACATAGTTACCTGTAGTTCTTTGTGTTGGGTTGAGGCCTCATCCTCCTTCATGTTAGCAAGTCTAATGTTGTTGTCCTTGTTCAGCTCATATTTAGGTGATCATGTTGGTGAGACTTTATGGGCGTAGCTTCTGGCATTACTAGGAGAATATCTCACAGAAAGCCCTGATCCTTTGGTTCTTACCATCTTCCCCTTCTGCTGCAATGTTCCTTGAGCCTTTGGGGGAGTACAACACCCTTCCTATTCAGAACACCTGTTGTTTTTATTTGTTGTGGTTAGATTACAGCTGGTGCATTTCTTTACTCTAAAATGCTTTCTTCCCAGTTTACTCTTTGGCACAGTTATTGTGAAGTATATTACATTTGTATATGTTATAGCATCCATTATATAATTATTTTCATATGACTCTATTTGACTGATTTTTCCATTAATTAAAAGAGGAAGCACAGGGCTGTAGAGTTGGATCAAAAGTTAATGAATGATACATGTTGCTTTTACAGAGGACCCAGGTTGGATTCCTAGCACTGACACACAGCTCATAATTGTCTATAATTCCAATTTCGGGAGATTCAACACCTCTTCTATCTTTTTCAGGCACCAGGCATGAACATACATATGTGCATAGAATGCACATAAATACACATAGATAAAACACTTAACACATACAACAAAAATCCATTTAACATATTTTAAAAAGAAGCATACAGTTATCTTGTCCTTGTGTACCGGCCAAGGTAAATCTCCTGGATGTATGTTCCTCTTTTATTTCAACTCAAGGAACTTCAGTTCGTATTTCTTATGCTGTTAGTTCCGAAAACTGTTCTGTTTTGTTCATCCGTGAAAGTCACTGTTTCATCTTAATTTCTGAAAGATGACTCTGTGGGCTGTAACATTGTTGTTTGATCCATAGTCCCCTCCCAACACTTTGAGCTGTGTTGGGCCTCCATTGCTTCTGATGATAACTGGCCTGTTAATTTATTGGTATTCCCTTCAGGGTTAAGATTTCCTCTTTGACATTAGCTTCAGTATTTTCGTGATGTCTAAAGAATCGGTGTTTGTCGTATCTGAGTTCATTGAGTTTCTCAAATGTGGTGATTATTTTTAAAAAGATCTGGTAAATTTTTAGCCATTAGATTTTCTTTAATCTTGTAAGATAGTTTTTATTATATTTATTCATTGTGTGTGTGTGTGTGTTGTGTACACACGTTCATGTGTGTATATGTACATGTGCATGCATGTGTGCATGTATGTGTGTGTCCCACATGCACCATGGGGCTCCTGTTAGGGTCATGTAGAGTCAGAGGACAACTTGGAGGAGTCAGTTCTCTTCTTCCACTGTGTGGTCCTGGGGACGGTGTTGTGATGATCAGGCTGAGCTCAGACTCTTCTTCCACTGTGGGGTCTGCAATGATCAGGCTGGGCCATTTCATGTCCCCTCTCCCTTCCTTGTTGCTTCTTCTATTGCACACGTGAGGATGTGCTCATGGGCCTCACTGCTTTGAGTTTTTGCATACCTTTAACCATTATTTTTTTCTGTTTTTTTTTTAATGTTGTCTCCTATTTATTGATTTATGTTGGAAAATTTTATAGTCTCTTCCAGCACCCCAAGTTTATGATCGAGCTACTCTCGTGAAAAATTCTCATTTCAGTTGTTCTCAACCTCAGAATCTCAATTTTAAAAACAACCCTGTGCTTTTATTGATACTAAATGTTGCTATTCAATACTTACAACTTTAATGTGAATTATGTTATTTAAAACTATACTTGTAATAATTGATTTGGATTTTTGTTTCCTAAGTACAACATTCATACTTCCTTAGAGGCAAATGGGGGCCTTGCTCTGTTTCCACTCTGAGTGGCTCACACTTGAATATCTTACAATTTGTTTTCTTTGAAAACTTCATGTTTTGGTAATATCTGCAGACTCTCTGGGTGCTTGTCTTCTTTCTTGAGTTTCCTGTTGTTTATTTATTAATGTCCCTCTGCTGTCTCCCTGTAGTGCTCTGTGATGTCACTGCCAAGCCGATTGATTCTACCTTGAGCATGTGACTGTCTCCTGGGTTGCCTGGAATGACTGCTTTTCACCAGGTTGTGCTTAGCTCTTTGCTTAGCTCTTCATAAGCTTTTAGGTGGCCTGTTTCTATTGGTGGGCGGTGGACTGGCTGTTAGGTTCCATTATCATATACTAGTTGTTGTAGAATTTTAGCACTCCTTGGAGCCTATGTTGTGTCTCTGACTGCTTCACTTAGTGAAGTCCTGTGGAAGGGCCAGGATAGTGCTAATCTATGAGAAACTCTTAATTGTGGTTACATGATTTTCTTATTGTAACACTACTCATCATGCATTGAACCAAGCGAAATCCCTCTCCTAAGCCAGAAGCTCCTGCTGATATGGCCTGCCTCTCTTCTGGTTCTAGCTTGGCACCATTGTAATAGAGCTGGGAAGGGTACGGTGGGATCACAGCTCCTGGTCTCCTCAGCTCTCTTTCCTAGTGTGAGACCTTGATCCTAGAAGAAAGCTGGAGCGGGATGCTCAGGACTAAGTGCTCTTGACTTGCTGTATCTGAAGTGAAGCTTCTGCTCTGTGAGAGAGGACTTGTTGGAGGAGGAAAGTCCCAAGTTCTCTTGCTGTCCACTGTCTAATAGTGCTTCTATACTATTTGGATAAAGTGAGGAAAATAGATGCCAGTGTCTTGCTTCTACTGGTGTAAAGTCATAGGCACAGACCAGGAGTTGTCAGAGAGTCCTACTTGGCCACACCTTCCTAGAGTAGAGCTTCCAGCCCACTGAACCACTGATGGGAAAAAGGCAGACATGAACATATCATTTCTCCAACATCAAACTGTCACTTTTTTCCCCCTGAAATTTAGATATTATTGAATAGCGTTTTTTTCTTAGATTTGTCATAAAATATTTCCCAAAGATCTTATGTATTGTTGTAGGGATCATTTTCATCAATTAGTTACCATTGCTTGTAGGCCAGCAAAAGTGGAGTCCATCCAAAGGTGAAAATTATATTTTCTTTTGAGAAAAGTCTAGAAGCATTGGCTGTCTTGGTCCAGACTATGACCTAGGTGAGCAAGGACGTCCTAGCTCTTGGCAGGAATTCTGTGGTCAGGCCTCTCTTAGCCTCCCAGAACCTTTCTGAAATGCATCCACCCAGGCTGTCACCGTGAGTTTTGTTCTTTGGCATCCCATGACTTACATAATTTCCAGCACCCTAAGATCTTACACATAAACTCAAACAACCTTGTAGAATTTTATTTCCAGGCTGTATTTGTGTGAAGCAGATGGATTGATTTTGTCACAGGCATAATACATTGTTAATTTTGGAAATGGTTTTTGTAAAGAAAACAAGCTGAGTTATTTTCTTTTTAATTTTCAATTATGTGCAAGGATATATCATCGGTATAAAGAAATCAAATGGGTTTTTCACAACTCAGCAGGCAGTGTTGTCCTCTGGGATGGCTGTCTTAGGGTTTTCTTGGTGTGAAGAGACACTATGACCATGGCAACTCTTATAAAGGGCAACATTTAATTAGGGTTGGCTTACAGTTACAGAGGTTCAATCTATTATCATCATGGCAGGAAGCATGGCAGCATCCAGGCAGACATGGTGCTGAAGAAGGACCTGAGAGTTCTACATCTTGATCCAAAAGAAGCCAAGGGGAAAACTTTCCTCAGGCAACTAGAAGGATAATCTCAAAGCCCCACAATGACAGTTCCTCCAACAAGGCTACATCTCCTAATAGTGCCACTCCCTGGACCAAGCATATGCAAACCACCACAATGGCCCAGGAAGGAACTGGAGTCATAAAAGAGATAGGCATACAAAGCATGGTAGTGAAAGGTAGGAAGCAATGGACAACTATTTCGTCGTGAAATTCTGGAACGCATTCAGATGTATCAGGCACGGCGCTTGATCCACTGTGTCCACTGTGTCCACTGTTCCACTGTGTCCACTGAGGGTGGAAAGCCTGTGTGGGTCCTTGGGCCAAGTCCAGCAGAAGGTCCTTTTCATTGCTGTGTCCTAGACCTTAAAAATACAGGTGTTTAGCCAACACCTGACACCCACACCTACAACAACACTGAGGCCAGCAACTGGGTAGCTAGCAAGTTTTAAATGATTTGGTTTTGTTGAGAGGGATGGTTGTTACCACAGAAAGCCAGTTAAAGAAAAAGGAAATTCCCCATAGAGAAATATTCCTGAAGCTTTATGTTCTGTTGCCAATAGACCAGTTAAGTTGCTTTCACTTATTATTTCAATTGTAGAATCAAAGATGAAAAGGGATGCTGGGACTAAGTTGTGCTGATAAAGGCTCATGACTCATAATTAGTGATTAAAGTGGGAGAGAGGTTAAAGCAAGGACTTGTCTGCTAAGGCAGTCGGAAGGAAGACCAGGGACTTGTCAGAACCAGAGGACAACTATTTTAAGCATCCGAAACAAGAGTCCGTTCACCTTCATAGATCTTTCTTGGGTTAGCCAGTGTCATTTTCTGGGGACAACTAGGTTGGTCGATTAAATGCATCCCACTTGAGTAAACCTATTATTTCTCACTTCTGTTCATCCATAAAAGTTAAACCAAGCCACAAAATAGCCCAGATAAAAGCAAAACTTGATCCACATTCTTATAGATTTGTAAGTTGTCCTGACAGAAAAAATACCTCAAAGCAAAGAATGTTAGACTAAATTGATTATATAAAAGTACAGATATTAAATGTGGTGTAGTGGCAGGTGGCTTTAATCCCAGCACTCGGGAGGCAGAGGTGGGGAATCTCTGTGAGTTGGAGACAAGCCTGGTGTGTGTAATGAGTTCCAGGACAGTCAGAGCTTCATAATGAGATTCTGTCTCAAAGAGAGAGAGGGGGTGAGGAGGGAGAGGGAGAGAGAAGAAAGGGAGAGGGAGAGAGAAGAAAAAAGATCAGGTTTAAAAATACCAATTTTAATATATAGAAAGCTTCAGTAAATAATTATTAAATGACACTAATATATAGAGACAAATGACACTTAAATTTAGAGACATTTAAACTTAAAGGAGACCCAAAAGCAAGCTGGTGAAATTTGTCAGGAGTTTTATATATATATTGTGTATATATATATATATATATATATATATATATATATACCCTTTTTCCTTGGAAATTTACTGAAAGTATAGTTTTAAATATATCCCATGACATAGAGAATTCATAGGTAATAACATTTTAGGTGAAAAGAAAGCACATACAGAACTCTCATGATGTATTCATAACTGGTTATGTTAGTATATGTGGGGATTTCATCACCCTTTAATTATAACACATTTGCTTTTTCTGACACTGAGATGTTCCCAGTGTCACAGAGATTTCCCTGTATGCTTTATTACTGCTGTGTTATATTAAATTGGTGGTGAGTGTTTAGGCTATGATGCATCTTTCACAGAAGAGAAGGCACGCCTTACTGCTTCTGTGTGATACCAGTTCACACTCTCTTCCTCCATGTGTCCTTCTCAAGTCACAGGATAGGCAAACAGACCCAGTGCCACCAGTCTCCATACATCCAGCAGACGTCCTAAAAGTCTAATCTTTATGTCATGGATAGAGTCTTGAGCTAGGACTTACACCTTCAGGAAGACAGACTAAATGTGCCTTTCTCTGCTCCTTCCACTGAGGACAGCTGTGGAATCTGGACATTACACATGTAATCTAAAAAGAGTGAAAGCCAACAAGAAGAAGGCAAATGGTCAGGACCTCAGGATCTGAGGATGACACTGGGGGAAGTTCCTGCTTTTCTCTCTATCATACATGTCTCAGAGTTACAGGGGGAGCTGATGACCCAGAAATACCAGTGGACAAACACATGTGCATGTATACACACATACACAAACACACACTCACACATCCATATACACTCACACATTAACACACACACATACACATACTTCACAGATATACACACAGGCATATGCACACGCACACACAAATTTATGCACCCCCTCTCAAATACACATTCAAACATACATACACACCTTGAAGCTTATTTTCTTTTTAATGAAAGGGACTATCAAGAGACACTTGTCAAGGCAGAAAAGATAATATTATTCTGCATATTCTAATACCACACAAGAACCAAAACATCCTCCCTATCCCATGCTAACAAAGGGTAAGGCCTCAGCCTTCCATGTCTATGATGAAGTTTCTGAAGTCTGTTGCCAGGCTGAGTCTCTCTCTTGTGTAATGAGGATACTGTAGGAGAGCTAGACATCCTCCCGTGCCTAGCAGTTCCTCCTACTTCCTGCTACGAGGGAATCAGAGGCCTGCTGGATTTGTAACTGTCACTCTCCCGACAGAGATGACACTCTGTCTACCTACTGCTGGGCTGCTGGTGATCATACGAGAGGCTAGAACTCTTGCCCTTGCCCAAAGAGACCCAGGCATGACTGGAGAATCAGTGGAGGCCAAAAAGCACATTGGGTTTCTACTTCTGTTTGCTAGTGATAATGCATTTCTATGCCACAATAGGCCAGAGAAATCCAGAATTTTAATAAGACCCAGAAATTCCAATGTAGCCTTAAAATGTATGCATTCCAGTTGAAAATCACTCATTACACTGTGAACCAGGAAACTCTCAAACAGGATAGAAAAAGAAACCAGCAGCCCTTGGGCTATAGACACATGCACTGTATGAAGCTTTTACTTGGGTCCTTTTACTCAGGTCCCCATGCTTGCATAACAAGCACTTTCCCCACTGAGTTATTTCTTCAGCCCTGAAATGGCTCAATGAGTAAATGCACTTCCTGCCAAGCCTAAAAACCTGAGTTCGATCCCCAGGACCCACATAGTGGAAGGAGACAAACTGAGTTCCCTCAAGTTGTCCTTGAACATCCACATGCATGCAGCATTGTACCTCCACATACGTTCACAGAGAAGCAATGAAGGTCATTTACACTTTCAATAGAAACCCCATGAATGTCCTTGAAAGCACAATGGGTGGACAGAGGAGAGCATCAGTGAGCTGGAAGAGAACCCAGAACAGACTAGCCTGGAGGACAGAGCTTCAACAGTCCGAGGAACTGCGGCTATGTGTCCTTGAATTCCAGACAGAAAGGAGGAAGAGAATGGTGTGTGTGTGTATGTGTGTGTGTGTGTGTGTGTGTGTGTGTGTGTGTGTGTGTGTAAATGTAGCTGGAATAAAGAAAAATAACCCAAACCTGGCAAAAAAACCATAACTTATAGATTCAAAAAGTTGAGCAGATCCGTAAGTGGTGAACCAGAGAAATTCACAGGCACACCCATCGTGGACAAACACTGAAAAGAAAGTCTTGAAAGCAGCAGAGAGAAACAATCACAGCAGAGTTCTCATCAGAAGTTGATGAAGGTCACAGGAAGTGGCTTGCCATTTCTCAACCATTAAAGAACCATTAAAGCAGACTTCTGTGTGCAGCAAGATGACACTTCAGTACCTTCTCAGATGAAATAAAACTGAATGTCTTTTTCACTCACAGACTAAAATGATAGCTGAGTAAATTTCCTGTCGGACATGGTTGTACACATCTGTAATGTCAGGGAAGCTGAGCCAGGGGATTCATCACAAGTTGAAGGCTAACCTGGGCCACACAGTGAAACTTTGTTTCAAGAACACCAAAACAAACAAAGAAAACAATTTAAAGAGAGAGAAAGAAAACCGACAGAAGGAAGGAGATGAAGAGATCAGCTCAGGAACTTTGGAAAATTCCACCAGACCCCTCCCCTCCTGGAAGAGAAAGGTCATAGAATACTTAGACACCCCTCCCCTCCAGAAGGGAGAGGATAATTATCATTCCTCAGACCACAGGAGGTGGGGACCAACTCCAGAATGGAGGAGGCCTAGAGCACATGGGCACATTTCACAGGACTGACTATTGGCCGCCTACAGACAAGGGAAGTCCTTGCCACCTCATTCCCTAAAGACCAATCAATTTAAAAGTCACACTGTTCTGCCAATCATATTGTGCCTTGTTGCTGTTTCCTCTAAAAACTGTATAAAGGCTCACTGAACTAGCTGCCCGAGGTCGCCACCTCTCCTTCAGGGACAGGACGACCCCAACATGTTGGAACAATAAATTCCTCTTACTTTTTGCATTGATTCTCAGCTCTGCGTGGTTCACTCAGGGGGTTCCCGGTAAGTTAAGGCTCACCAGAGTCTTATAGAAGGAAGGAAGAAAGGAAGGAAAAAGGAGTTGAGAGGTCAGGGGCTAAGAGCTCTTGAAGAGGGTTCAAATTAAGTTTCCACCACCTACATGTGGAGGCTGACAACTGCTTATAGCTGCAGCCGCCAGCGGTCTGGCATCTTCTTCTAGCCTCCGAGGGCATTGCTCTAATATACACGCTCAACATACACACACACACACACAAATAAAAATAAAATCTAAAAAAAAAAAAGGAGACAAAAATGAAAAAAAAAAAAAAAAAACCCTCCCTTAAACAAAAAAGGGAAAAAATAAAAGAAGAAATTCTGGAAGAGTAGGAAAGAAGAGACCACAGCGTAAGTGAGAATATAGATAGATATACTGTCCTCCTCTTGAATTCTCTAAGTCATGTGTGACAGCTGGGGCACAAGGGTTATGACACTGGTACATGTGGCCTTAAATGAACTTACAGATGTTACTCAGGACCATCACACACAGGAGAGGAAGTGGACGGTAAGAGAAGCAAGGTTTCTGTACTGCACTTGTCTTGGTAAAAGGATGACACGGTTTGGCTTTGTATGAATATGAATAAGCTGTGTACATAACCCCTCAGTGTAACTCTAAAAGTAGTATCCTGTAGCAATGTGCTCATGGATACCATAATATATTAAAATGTAACCTGAAGGAAGGCAATAAACATGAACCCTAGAAATAAAAAAAATATATAGTTTTAAAAAACAGATATTAACCTTAGTGTCATTATTACAATGAATGTAAAAAGCATAAATCAGTAAAAAGGTAGAACATGTCAGGGACCAAAACCCATCTAACTCTATGCTGTCTGCACACTTAAAACACGTGCATTTTACACATCATATTTTACACAGAGAGTAACCGACGAGAGCACGAGTGGTTACATTAATTTCACATAAAGTTGGTGCAGAACACAACGCTCACCACAGACAGAGACATTCACTTACAAGAGGTGCCAATCCATGAGGGAAACACAGCAGCACTGTACACGCCCATGAAATGCACAAGAGCCTATGAAGTGAACAGCTAGAACTGAGAAGAAAATGAGATCAACCCACAGCTTCAGTTAGGAAACATCAATATCCATTTCTGACAACTGGTAGACCCACTGCACAGGATGCCATGGAAGATGCAGAAAACCCAGCAGTGGCAGCAGCCAGCAAGAGCCAATCCAAATAAAAAGAACTCTACTCAAGGGACACAGAGTGCATGTTCTTTTCAGTCACTCGCCTATACTTTTCAGACACTGTCCTGTGCCACAAGGAATAGCAACATTTTTAAAAAATTGATGTCCTGTCAGGCATCAGGGGCTGATGTCTGTCATCCCAGCACTCAGGAGTCTGACTACACAGATTCAAACTAAAAATGGATAAGATGGAAATTTTCACTTGCAAAATAAACAACATACTTCTTAATTACCCATAATAAAAGAGGAACTCAGAAGCAAAATTTTAAAAATATGAAAATATCATATCAAATTTTGTGCAATATAATTATAGAATACTAAGAGGGAAATTACTGACACCAAATGTGCATATATATGTCCAATTTTTCTTCTTTATGTGACTAATTCATGGCATATGTATCATATATCTAAATATTGTATATATAAACATATACATATATACACAAATATACACACACATATATATGTATATATGATAAGCTCCTATCTCAAGAACCTAGAAAAAGAATCGAATAGACTAAAAAAAGAAGGATAATAATGATAAGAGCAGAAATCGCTGGGCCTGAGAAAATAGAACTATAGGCAATACTAAAGAGCGAAGAGCTGGTTTTTTGAAATAATAAAAATCTACAAATCTCTAGCAAACTGTTGAACAGAAATAAAACATATATTACTGATATCAGAAACAGTCTGTGGGCTACTCAGTGAAATGGGCCAATTCCTCAGGAGCCTCAAAATGCTGCAATTTACCCACTGTGTATGAGACATGGAATAACCCTATAGCCAGTAGTAGGCAGTAATGAAGTTGAATTTAAAGACTCCTGAACAGGTCAAACATGATGGTGCATGCCTAGATTCCATGCTTGGGAGGCAGAGGCAAGAGAGTCAGGAGTTCAAGGCCAGCTTTGGGTACATAGTCATTCTGGCCTATGTTACATGAGATCCTGTATTAAAAAAAAAAAAAAAGTAAAGAAAAATTATGAGCCATTTCTGGCCAAAATGATCTCACTGCTCTATTAAGCATTTAAAAAAGAATTAACAATTTTACACAACTCCTTGAGAAAGTAAAGTGGAAGCCAGTACACCTTGGTTTCCCGAATAGAGAGAACACAATAAAAAGAAGCCATTCAGCATTATCATTCAGGAACATGGACACAGAATATCCTCAAAAGTGTCAGATTTTGGCAGAATGACAATCACACATTGTGACCAAGTGGGCTTAATTAATTACAGGGACCTGAGCTTGCTTAATATTGAAAGATCAATATAACCTATCATATTAGTCACACAAAGAAGAAAAAGTGGACACATATTAATGATTAAAAACTCTCATTAGCATTGAGCTTGGTGGCACAGGCTTGTAATCCTAGCTCCTTGGGAAGCTGAGGCAGGAGAACCATAAATTCAAGGCTTTCTTAGGCTACAGAATGGGTTCAAGTCTCAGCTATAATTTGTGGCTCCCCATCGGTTACCAGTAACATAAGGAGATCCTGACTCAAATACAAAATTTAAAATGTGCTGGGCATATAGCCCAGAGGTAGAGTCTTACCAAGAATGTGTAAAGCCCAAGATTCAGTCTCCAGTACCACAAAAAAAAAAAAAAGCAATGTCTGGGAATAGAGGGATCAGAGACAGCCAGGGAAGAGAGCCTTTGTTGCCTTTGCAGAGGATCCAGGTTTGGTTCTCAGCATCTGTGTGATTGCTCATAACCATCTGTCACTCCAATGCAAGGATATTCAGGCCTCTTCTGCAGACACCAGTCACACACACACACACATGCACACGAACACGCACATGCACGCGCATGCAGGCAAACACTCAAATAAAATAAAAAATTAAAAAATCAGTAAGAGTAGAGATGACTGTGACTACTTTAATAAAGAACATCTCAACACAAACAAACAAACAAACAAACAGAGTACAGCCAACATCATAATTAGTGAAAGACTTTCTCTAGGAGCATGTGGCAAGGATTTGTAACCCTATTGGTTCCATTTAACATGGAGGTAGGAGCTGTGTCCAGTTCAATAGTGAAGAAACAAATAACATGAGCATATAAATTGGACAGTGAGTAATGAAACTGTTCCTGTAATCCTATGCCAGGGCTGTGTAGAAAATGCTGAAGTATCTTCAGAGACATCAAGACCTAAGATGCCAGTTCAGTGTGCTCAAAGACACAAAAGTCACACATAAAGCCCTCTTGTACTTCTACACAGTTCTAGTGAATATGAGCATCTTGGGGCTAAAAAGATGAACTGTAATGTTAGTTTGTCATATTGTTTAATTAAGGGCACATTCTGAGAGCAGTGTGATGGGCATTTTATCACTGTTTTAACATTATTCTTGGGGATTGCTGTCATAAACAGAGATAGTTATTGGCTAAAATGTCATTATGTGTCATATGATTGGATAATTCCATTAAAATGAAAGTACTAGGTATGCATTTAGGAAAACATCTGTGAGACCTATGTTCTGCAAAAATCGATGAAATGAGAAAAAGATCTAACTCCAAGAGAGCTGGCTCATGTTTATGGATTGAGGGGCTGTGGTGTTTTAAGACCCTGTGGATGCCTTTGCCTCTGAGGTAGATTAAGAGTGAAAGTGGAGATGCTGGCATCTCCTTTAATTGTCTCAGGGCATTCACACTGTCAAGAGTAGTCTAAGGCCAGTCTGAGGCATTGAGACATGGATGTGTGCTATAAAGAGGACTTCATGCTTGTCTGTCACCCAGTGTTCAGCCTCAGTGATGGGTGCCGAGTGCTGGGCTCAGCATTTATCTCTGTCCCATGGTCAGGCTCAGCTTTCAGGGAGAGTCTGTGGCTGACCATTGAGGACACTGATGCACATAGTCACTGCCGCATCTGCACCTGCCTCAAATGGAGAAGAAAGAGGAAAGATGGCCTGACTCCTGAAGGGATTCTTTATGCTTTACTTGACTGGCTAGGTGCTACAGTATCCCTGAGATGCTGTGACTGACAGGATCTCACACACAGACTACTGTAACAGTGAAGCTGTTAGCCCCCCCTGGCAGTCTCAGCTGTACGGCTCCACATTTTGTAACATTGTAATTTTTTTTTTGCCTTCATTAAGATGCATTTAAAAAAATCTCAGAACCCTAGTCCTGATGCTTAACACTAACTAAGCCTTGTCACTCATAAATAATGCTAAAGCTCTAGTTCTGAAAAAGTAAATTAATTACCCTTGTGCAGTAACCAACTGAATATCATCAGGCTACTTTCTAAGGTTCGGCTGACTGGCTCTGGAAAGAATCGGCGGCCTCTATGACTTTGTCCACACCACCCTCACAATGTTTTGTCTACCTTCTTTCAACCTGAAATTCAGGAGGAAAAATCAATGGCGTTTCTCGATATATAAGGGGAGCTGCTACACACACATACACACACACACACACACACACACACACACACACACACACACCCCTTAGCATGCCTTCTTTCTCAACAGTTTTATTATCTTCAATTTAATGTTGGAAAACAGACTTTCTCCTTTGCCTTAAAGGTCTCTTATAGAAACTTTGGTGAGTTAGAATAGAGAAAAGAGTAACTTTGGGGGAAATTTTGCAATCACTTTCTTAATCAGGGATGAGTAGACTTTGGAATGGTGAGAGTATGATGATGACCCCTGCGAGTTCCTCACTTCCCACCTTAATGTTCTGGGTTCCTGAAAGAAAGACACACATACAGCCTTTATATTTTGATATGCCTAAAACAGTCAAATGCTGGACCACTTCCTAACCTCCACTTGGCTAATCCACCTCTCTCCGATATTCCCTGAGTTATTACTTACTAAATCCTATATTCCTTCTTTGCTGCCCTGGACCCAGCTGAGCAGCTCTTTTGGGTCACTCTCCCTGGCTCCTACATGGCGGCTATGCTCTCTGTCCTTCTCAGGTGTTGCATCTCTCCTCTCCTTCTGCTTCTCTCAGCATGGCTGATCTCTTCCTTCGTCCTCTCTCTCCTTTGCCCCAAATCCTAAAAGTCCTGCCTCTGTCTGCTTTGCCCAGCCATTAGCTGTTGGCATCTTTATTTATCAATTAAAACCAACCGGGACAGGGTCCCTGTGTGTCTTACTGCGGACACTAGTGTGAGCAGTTTTGGGGACCCATATTAACATAAGAATACAAGCAGATTCAGTTCTCAACTTTCCTAATGCTGAGACTCTTTAATGTTCCTCATGTCATGGTGATTCCCAGCCATGAAATTATTTCGTTGCTACTTCATAGCTGTAACTTTGCTACTGTTATGAGTTGCAAATATCTGGTGCGTGACCACAAAGAGGTCATGACCTACAGGACCATAAATACATTTACAGTTGAGGTACTCAAGGCTCACAGATGCCTGAACAAGATAATCTACAGGTGGAAGTATCTGCATCTCCGTGCAAACCAGGTGTGCATGGTCCCAAGCCTAAGCTTTTATCATCCATCTTCTGCCTCCCCTGCAGTAGTATAAATTAGGATATGATGGCTAGGTCCCAGGATGGCCTCCCACAGGCAACAAGAGGCACCACTACTGGACAAGAACAGATTGAGCAGAGAGGAAGCCATGTTTCTTATGTGTGTGTGTTTGTTTGTTTCAAAGAAATTTATTTGAACCATAATGCAATAAGCCAGATCCACTCTTATTTAAATAATTGAACCCTCAAAGAAGAACCTGAAATACTCTGCCAGTCTCTTATGCAGAGGGAGCCTACTTCTGGTCCTTGTCATTAGACAGTAGTGTTGGTCAGAAAGAACCTATTCAGTAGAGATACAGGGGCATCAATGTGGGTTCACTGTATGTGCCTTCTCTCAGGCCTGGTTCTCCAGGTCACCTATTGGCTCATAGGAAGAAGTGGCATGTTTGTAATCTAATCCAGACTGTGCAGGCTACTCCATTCCATGTTGCTGCTACAGTGCTAATTGTGATGAAAGTGGTCTTCACAGTCTCATAGAGCACAGAGTTGGTTGCTGCCTGTGGTAGTTTGAATATACTTGGTCTAGGGAGTGGCATTAGGTGTTGCCTTGTTGGAGTAGGTGTAGCCTTGTTGGAGGAAGTGTGTAATTGTGGTAGTGGGCTTTGAGACCCTCCACTGCATGGAAGACAGTCTTCTCCTGTTTGCCTTTGTAACAAGATGTAGAACTCTCAGTTCCTCCAGCTCCATGCCTGCCTAGATACTACCATGCTCCTGCCTTGATGATAATGGACTGAACTTCTGAACCTGTAAGCCAGCTCCAATTAAATGTTATCCTTATAAGACTTGCCTTGGTCATGGTGTCTCTTCACAGCAATAAAAATCCTAACTAAGACACTACTAGATACTGGTCACAATTTCATATCCATGTGCTGCCTGTTGGGTAGAGGCATTCCTAAGTTTTTGATCTAGCATGATCTGTGAGAAAGGGAGATAGGAGAATGGTAGTAATGACTCTTTTCCCAAGAGCTTCATACTAGCAATGCCATGTGGGTTCCAGCATCTGTGTGTGTAGGCTTGGGATACTTTCCTTATTTGCTGTGTAGACTTTCTAACACTGACATCAAAGCAATCAACCACCATTTCTTTCTCATCAAATATCCCTATGTTTAAAACTTGTTACTGTCATTAATCTCCCATTGGGAGAAGAGCTGGGTGTATGAGCATCATTTCTTGACCTTGAGATGTGTTGGGGTGCAAGGTCATTGTGCAAACGGGTTCATAGTCAAGCTGAAGCCAGAAAGGAGATCAAACCCCTCTTCTGTCACTGTCAAGAAGTTTAGAAGACACAAATGTTATTTGTAAAGTGTTTACAAGAGTAGGAAAGCATTTTGGAAGCTTTCTTGGGAGCAGATCCATATTTAATTACAGCCAAGACACACACACATACTCTTTCCCTCTCCTCCCTCTCCCTCTCCCTCTCCCTCTCCTCTCCCTCTCCTCTCCCTCTCCCTCTCCCTCTCCCTCTCCCTCTCCCTCTCCCTCTCCCTCTCCCTCCCTCTCCCTCTCCTCTCCCTCTCCCTCTCCCTCTCCCTCCCTCCCTCCCTCCTCCCTCCTCTCCTCTCTCTCTCTCTCTCTCTCTCTCTCTCTCTCCTCTCTCTGTGTGTGTGTGTGTGTCTGTGTTGTGTCTGTGTGTGTGTCTGTGTGTGTATATTTGTGCAGCACCCATGCATGTATATGTGTAGACACAAGTGTTATACTCTAACCCTCTTCACATTGTTGTTATTATTACTACCACTACCACCACCACAACCACCACCGCAACCACTACCACCATTACTATTACTACCACTACCACTACTGTTGCTACTACTGCTACTACTACTACTACTACTACTACTACTACTACTTGAACCAAGATCTTTCACAAAACCTGGAGCTTGTCATTTTAGCTAGACTCCTGGATCTGCCTATCTCCCCGACAACTCCCAGAGGTTATTTGTTCAGCTTTTATATGGGTGAAATCAAAATTCAGGTGCCCCTGCTTGCAAAGCAAGCACTTTATCCATTGAACTATTTCTTTAGTCCAAGGCCACTGTGAAAGCCATGTTTATCTATGGCATACACAGACTTGCACATACACACTTCTTTCATCTGTTGTACAGACCAATTGAAAATTGCCCACTTGAAGGATGACAGCTAAATCATGGTGGATCTAAGCATGTTGAATTTGATGTCTGGCACAGGATTTCTCAGAGTCCAAAGAGAAAACCATTAGGCATTCAGTTTTAAACAACAACAACAACAAAAGAATGTTATGGGAAGCCTGTCTCCATTTTGATACCAGGCTTAACCCCACAGGGAATTAGATGGGGTTGAGTGTGGCAGGGCTTGGAGCTGAAGGGAACTGGAATGTTCGATGCCCACACATCTGATAATAAGAAGCCAAGTTTCCTATAGTTGGACCCCAGTCTTCTGGGTGCAGTAAATGCTTGTATTAGTATAGTCATGCCCAAAATCCTCCACAGAAACAGCTAGAGAAAAATAGGTGTGCATGATTAGTAGGGCTCATGGTTTCAGCCCATCCTGGCAAGGAAGGCATAAAGGCCTTCATTGTGGAGTGTGTAGAGTCTCCTCACATTCACGATGGAGACAGTGCTGGAACCAGGAGTCATCTGTAATCTTTATGTGTCTACCTTTAGTGGCCTGCTTCTGTTCTTAAGGGTTTCACGGTTTCTTAAAATGATGCTGCCAGCTGGAGGGCAAATGTTGAAACTTGGGCTCGTTGGGGACTTTTTAGATTAACACAGGGCTGTAATAGTGGGCTTAAGGTGTTCTCCTTTGATTCTAGGGAGATGGCTCAATGGGTAAAGTGCCTGATATGATGCAAGCACAAGGATCTGAGTTCAAATCCCCAGAAGCCACCTAAAAGCCAGACATGGTGGTGTATCGGTGATAAATATGTGTAACACCAGTTCTGGGGCATAGAACTAGGCAGAGCCCAGGGGCTTGCTGACTCTTCATCCTGAGCACAGCACCAAGCTCTGGTTAAGTGAGAGACCCTGTCTCAAAACATAAGTTGAAAACACCTGATGCCTGCCTCTGGCCTTTACATGCATACACATGGGCAAGCATGCCTATGCATATGTGTGCTGCACACATGCATACACCACACACAAGTGTGCATACACACATACATGCTCTGAATTATAAAATATTTGCACTTGAAGTCCTATATCTAGGAGCATCCCCCCAAAAGAGGAGAAACAGAAAGGATTGGGCTGAGGGCTCTCTGAGTGGTTGGGATATCTCTGTGAAGTCATATGGGAATGGGACATATGTATCCCAATGAGGGCTCTCACTGGGTCCCTTGACTATAACCTGAAATTGAATTATTAATAAATCCCAGTGGCCATGGGAGTGTGTCTGGAGCCCAACTTCTGTCTGCAGAGGTCAAGCACCTTGACACTGAAGGAGGCAAGTTTTCCTCTCCCTTCCAGCTGAAGAAATGCCTGTGAACTAGCTTGCACCCTTAGCTTATACCCCAAGACATCTCGGAGTCAAGGACAGAGGCTCAGCCACATAGGATTGTCTCCTTCCAGGGTGACTAGATGTCATTCACAGCAGACTGATGCAATGATGCTTCAGAGCAGGAAACATGGGAAGCAATTATCTTTTTAGTAGGTCACTGGCCTCCTTTGGGAGAAGAGACCAGAGGAGAGTAGGGAAGGCAGGCAGCGTGGTCCCCCCGAGAGGCTGCGCCTGCAGAAGCTGCCTTGGTGATTAATAGCAGTGTCACTTTCTGCGAATGCTGCTTCAAACAGCCGTGTTCACAATTGAGTGGGGATGAAATACAACAACCAAAAATAAATGTTTCCTCTATTCCTCAGTTGCTGCTGGAGTTCAGAAGTAGCACTTCAGATCTATAATCTTAAATGGCATCATTCGCAGTACTTTCTGAGCCCTGGATTGATTTTCATGTGGATTATCAGCGTGCATACATACACAGCTCTTTGTTTTTTTAAAGATCAGAGAAAGCTAAGTGACTTGGATTCTTTTTCTTTGGAGGGAGTGCTGAAATAAGAATCGTGTTTATAGAGAAAAATATACCCTTTACATGTATTTTTAACAAAAAATAGTAACCCAGTGGAGGAAAGACAGGAAGAATATTGTGTCCATATAGATCATATTCTGGTACAATAAAAACATCTGGCAGGCAGTAATTGCTGGCCAGCTGCAGGGATTACAGCCCTGTGAGCTGTGTTCGGGGCAGCATGCCAGGATCCTGGCAACCAGGGAAGGAGCCTTCAGTGTGCCCAACTGGGTCTATAAACAAGATGCTGAGTGCAGAATAGCCAGTCAAGGTTGTCATGTGGGCCATGCCTTCTAGAACCAGCGTCTTGATATCCAGTGTCTACTGCCTTTCTTGTAGTCAGACAACAAGCTTGGGACTAATAGTGGAGTCCTACGGCTGACCTCTGGTAGCATCTCTTAGCAGAAGAGTTATTAATCTTTATTGTCACATTTCCCACCTCTAAAGCCAGACAGAACATCAGACAGGTCAGAAGCCAATGGAAACTCTTTTTCAGTGCTTTGGGGACTGTCAGCATCTGAGGCTAGAGGGAAGAAGTTGAGTGCCCTGCTTTCTGCTCATCCACTAATTTATTTTTTTCTGGTCTCATACAAGAAAGTCAGGGTATGGCTGTTGGCATGATAGGAAGTGGGTTCCTCTCTCCTCCTCTCCCATTCTTCTCATTGATTTCTATCCTGTCTACTGCTCTTATCCGTTGTCAAAGCTATTTCTCTGTAACACACTATTAATAAACAAACATTCCAGAAAAACAAAACACTAGTATCAGTTGGGAGTAGAGGGTGCCATTGGAAAGCATGGACTACACAGGCTAAGCAAGCTAAGCAGATTAGGAATGACTAGTTGGATACTTTGGGAGGCTTCTGATATTGGGGTCTCTCCTTGGTCTGACACTGTTCCTGGTGTCACCTGGGGTGACTTATGCAGGGTAACAGTGGCCTACATTGTGACAGTCTTGTGAAGGAGGTATGAGGCCTCTGGATTTGTTAGCTTGCATTTGGAAGATGTTGTCATGGGGACATCATTTGCTATCTTTAGGAATGAGCTCACCCTGGGAGGTGGGGCAAACACTCCAGGATCAGCAAGGCTCCAGCAGAGAAGCATGAAGAGCAGTCAGTTAGCAAAGACACATGCAGTGTCAGACTGAAAGGGAGAGACGTTGGCATTGGGGGAACCACAGGAAGATTACTTAGGGCATTCTATGGAGAACCAACTTCGTTTTTATTGATTTGCTTCTATTTGGGTTTCTGAAGGGACATATTAGAGAGAGGGGGAAATATCAGAAAAGTCTCAGGGAGGGAATGTGTCTTAGTTAGGGTTTTATTACTGTGAAGAGACATCATGATCATGCAGCTCTTATAAAAGAACACATTTAATTGAGGCTGACTTATAGTTTCAGAGGTGTAGTCCGTTGTCATGGCAGGAAGCATGGCCACATCCAGGCAGACATGGTGCTGAAGGAACTGAGAGTTCTACATCTTGATCCACAGGCAGCAGAAGGATACTGTCTTTTACACTGGGTGTAGCTTGAGCATAGGAAAGCTCGAAGTCCACCCTCACAGTGAAACACTGACTTAAAGGCAAGACCAACTACTTCAACAAGGCCACACCTCCTAATAGTACCACTCCCTATGGACTGACCATTCAAACGCATGGGTTGATGGGGGTCTTGCCAATTTGTCTTAGTTTGGGTCTGTAAAGAGACACCATGAGCACAAGAACTCTCATAAAGAAAAACATTTAGTTGGGGCTGGCCTACTATTTCAGATGTTTATCCATTATTGTCATGGCAGGAAAACATGGCAGCATGCAGGCAAGCATGGTGTTGCAGGGAGCTGAGAGTTCTACATCTTGATGTAAAGGTAGCAAAAAGAGACTGTGAGCCACACTGGGCATAGCTTGAGCATAGGAGACCTTAAAGCCCACCCCAACAGTGACACATTTCCTCCAGCAATGCCACACTTACTCCAACAAGGCCATACCTCCTAATAGTGCCCACTCCCTATGGGGCTTTGGAGGCCAATTACATTTAAAGTACCACACTAATCAAACTACCAAGTTCCACCTTCTGGCCCCCATAAACTTGTAGCCATAATATAATGCAAAATGCATTTAGCCCCTCTTCAAAAGTCCTCATAGCCTATCACAGTCTCAACAATGTTTAAAAGTCCAAAGTTCGAACCCTCTTCTGAGATTCATGCAATCTCTTAACTGAAATCCCATATAAAATCAAAATTGCACACCTTTACCAGATCACATACTTCCACCATATAATGGCAGAGGATAGAAGAGAGCATAGTAGTAAAGCAAAACCAAAACCAGTTGGACAAACTCCAAGTTCTGCATCAGATCTCCAACTTCTTTCAGCTTTGTTGATAGCAACACATTTCTTTCTCTTGGGCTGGTTCCACTTCCTGTTAGCAGGTTTCCTTGGGTGGTATCCCATGCCTTACAGTTTCAGAGGTTTAGTTCATTATCATCATGGTGGGAAGCATGGCAGATGTGGGGCTAGAGAAAGAATTGAGATCTTGTTCTGCTGATGGCAGAAGGGGACTATCTTTCATACTGGGTATAGCGTGAGCATAGGAAGTCTCAACGATTACCCCAGCAGTGACACACTTCCGCTGAGGCAAGATTTTCTCCAACAAGGCCACACGTCCTAATAGTGCCACTCCCTATGGCCAAGCATTTAAACACATGAGTCTATAGGGGCCATACATATTCAAATCATCTCAGAATATGTGGCTGAGCCACCACAAGTGAGTCCAGTTAGATATATGGCAGTTGGGTTTGAGGCTAGTGAAGGAAGTGGACAGAGGCCCTGGGTGGGGAGAGTGTATGAAGCATCCTTGAGAATTCAAGCAAAGCCCAAGTGGACCCTTGGATGTCAGCAGAGGCATTTGGATTAAATTCCCAATCATCTGGCTTCTATATTTTTAAATGCCCATAGAATGCTATGTGTGGCTGTGTATCACAGAACTAATCAGTAGGTTAAGAGGTTTTGATGATTACCTATTAAGTGCTTTCTTTTATTAAAGTTACCATGGTCATGGCATCTCTTCACAGTAATAGAACTTTGGCTAAGACAATGGGGCTAACAAACCAGCACCTCCTGAGCCATCAGCTAAACTCAGAGAGTAGATTGAGTTGATGAGGCTTGGAGATAACTGTGCCCTGAGCAAGTCGTTAGGTGGTCATAAGCCCTAGCATATCCCATCACAAGAGTGGAGATAAGTGCTTTACAAGGATGGGGGTGGGAGGGCATATATTCTTGTGAAATCTCTCAAGTTTATGAAATCAGCCAGCAGTCCTGCAGTGAATTAGCTGACCTCCCTGTCACATGATGAGATATACTCTGAACCCTGCCATGTGGACTCTTGGTGGTCTCTCTGGACTGTATTTATTACCATAATTGGACCCAAAAGCGTCAAAGAGGAAATGGAACCATCACAAATTATACCCACATTGGGAAACTGATTTTATCAGTTTTGTTTTCTGTTACTGTGATAAAACACTCTGAAAAACAAAAACAACTTAAGGAAGGAAGGTTTTTTTTTTAATTAATGTATTTGTTTATTTACTTTACATCCCAATATCTGCTCCCCTCTCCTCCCAGACCCCTCTCACACAGCTCCTCTTCCCTTCCCCTCCTTCTCCCCTGAGAAGTGGGAGGCCCTCTGGGTATTACCCACCCTGGCACATCAAGTCACTGCAGGTCTAGGCCCATCCTCGTCCACTGAGACCAAACAAGACAGCACAGTTAGCATAATGGGATCCACAGACAGGCAACAGGTTCAGGGACAGCCCCTGCTCTAGCTGTTGGGTGGTCCATATGAAGACCAAGCTGCCCATCTGCTACATATAGTTGGGGAGGCCAGGGTCCAGCTCATGTTTGTTCTTTGGTTGGTGGTTCAGACTCTTGAGAGTCCCAAGAGTCTAGGTTAGTTGATTCTGTTTGTCACCCTGTGGAGTCCTGTTCTCTTCAGGTTCCTCAATCCTCCCAACTCTTCCACAAGACTCCCCAAGCTCCATCTAATATTTGGCTTTGGGTCTCTGTATCTGTTTCTATTGGATACGGGGTGGAGCCTCTCAGAGGACAGTTATACTTGGCTCCTGTCTGAAAGAGTAATAGAGTATCATTAATAGTGTCAGGGACTGGCTCTTACCCATGGGATAGGTCTCAATTTGGGCCAGTCATTGGTTGGCCATTCCTTCAGTCTCTGTTCCATCTTTGTTCCTCCACATCTTGTAGGCGGGACATATATTGGGTCAATGGTTTTGTGAGTGGGTTGCTGTCTTTATCTCTCTGCTGGAAGTTCTGACCAGCTATACTCAGTGGCCACTTCAGGCACCATATCCTCCACTGCTGGGAGTCTCAGCTAGAGTCACCCATCCTCCCCAGGGCCTCCCTAGTAGGGTCTATTTTAGCTCACAGTTCAAGTATTGAACCATATGGTAGGAAGGTATGACAGTGGGAGCTTGAGGAAGCTGGTCACATTGTTTCTGCAGTATTAGGAGCAGAAAGTGGTAAATCCTTCTATTTTCTCTTTTTTATGCTCATGGGATGCGGCTGCCCACATTTGGAGTGTCCACTCAGTAAACCTAATCTAGATAATCCCTCACAGAGTCTAGATCCTGCCAAGTTGACAATCACTATTAGCCACCACCCTGATCTAGCATCCAAAAATGTTCCCTGGGGTCTTGATCAGACCACTCTGCCATGATTGCCTACATTTCTTCATTTGAAAAACCTACTTATTCAATATTGTGCATCTGCTGTGAATATTCATTCAAAATTATGCTGTGCCAAAACAAACACTTGCATGAAGAAACAGAAAATTCGATTAGAATGCTATTTAAAATTGTGTGGTTATTATGATTTTTTGGCAAATCAAGATAGAATATTATTATTGATGATTTCCTTTGCTGTCTCTTGTGTGAGTAAAATACTCTGAAATGATATTTAGGAAATCCTTGATGAAATACTGGTGATTGACAGGGATGGAAAGCTGAGCTGTCCTACCTGGGTCTTCTCTGTGATGTGAACTATGAGCTCTATGTCTGGGTTTTGACCTTAAACATGGTGGATGCCCATAACCTACTGTGCTGATGACACAGGTCAGACACAGCTATCTTCCAGAGGAGTGGCCCAGATATGGCCATGCAAGTGTCGATAAAATTTTGACTTCAATAATTATAAATACAACTATAGCATAATTATAAAAATTAAAACTAAAACTCAAGAGAGTGGAGACAAAGAGAACATTTTAAGTAACTACACAAGACCATTTATGCTGTTGTGACAAAGCACAGTTGGCTGGGTAACTTAAACAACGGACACTTACACATCTCGTGGTTCTGGAGGCTGGAATGCCACATTCCAAGAACCAGATTTGGTGTATGTGTGGTTTGTCTCCCTGAACTGTCTTCATGAGTGTCCTCACCTGACCTTCCTTCAACACAAGGAGCTGACGAAGGGTTTAGTGGGTAAATCAGATTAGTACCCCACCCTTATGACTTCATTTAACCTTAATTACTTCCTAAAAGCCCTATCTCTGAATAGTGACTTGGGAATTAGGGCTTCAGTGTATGAATTTTGTGGGGACACAATTTAGTCCATAGTGGTAACCTAACATTATGATGACAGCATTATTGGAAATTTGATTTTTTTCTTTCTGTTTTTGGTCTCATTATGATCCAGCAGAAGCTGAGAGGTTGTCCTGCATACTGCTCAACCTCTCATTTGAAACCACGCCCTGCTGTGGTTGGTAGAAGATGATATGGGAGAAAGAACATGGGCCAAGGGCGGGGGATGATAGTATTCCAGGGACAACCATGTGGAGTGGTCAAACTGTGCCTAGGGAAGTCTACTTAGTCAGCTGTAGCAGCTGCTCCTGTGTGTGCCTGGTTTTGTTTGCCTCATCCCCTCCCACCTGTGTGACCCAGCCAGATTGTGACTTCTGGATGCCTTATACACTAAAATGATCAGGATACTTTTCTTTTTATTACAAATGAAAATATACTGAAAGAGAAGATTATGTTGAAGAAAGTCTATGTCAAACATGAAAACTAAGAAAAAATTTCTCTTGTGTCTATTGGTATCTGTGGGGGTTTGAATATGCTTGGCCCAGGGAGTGGCACTATTAGGAGATATGGCCTTGTTGGAAGAGGTGTGGTCTTGCTGGAGTAGGTGTGGTCTTGTTGGAAGAAGTGTATCATTGGTCAAGCTGTGAAACTGAAGTTGCCTCGGAAAACCCAAGATGTTAGAGATGCCAGAGCTGTGGGACACCTGTTAAGGAAAGCTGCTAACAGGGAGTGGAACCAGCCCAAGAGAAAGAAGTTTGTTGCAGTTAATAAAGATGAAAGGAGTTGGATGTTAGACATAGAAATGCAAAGTTTGGAGTTTTCCCAGTTGATTTTTTTATCTTGCTTTGGTCCAGTATTTCCTTCCTATGATACTATGGTAATGTATATTCTATGATGGTAGGAGTATTCGATCTGCTTTTTGATTTTGATTTTATAGGGGATTACAATTAAGTGATTGAGTGAATCTCAGAAGAGACTTTGAACTTTAGACTTTTAACATTATTGAGACTGTTATATACTATGGGAATTTTGAGGTTGTACTAAATGTATTATGCATTATGTTATGGCTAGGCATGGCCCCCACAGACTCACATGTTTGAGCAGATCTATGGGGGCCAGGGAGTGGAATGTGGTGGTTTGAATATGCTTGGCCCAGGGAGCGGCACTATTAGGAGGTGTGGCTTTGTTGGAGGAATTCTGTCATTGTGGAGATGGGTTTTGAGACCCTCCTCCTAGTCACATAGGAGATAGTTTTCTGTCTGCCTTGGTTGAAGATATAGAATTCTTACCTCCTCCAGCCCCATGTGTGCCTGGATGTTGCCATGCTCTCACCTTGATGATAATACACTGAACCTCTGACCCTGTGAGCCAGCCCCAATTGCATGCTGTCCTTTATAAGAGTTGCCTTGTTTGTGGTTTCTGTTCACAAGTGCATGTATGCACAACATGACAATGTCTATGCAATATGTTGCTTTTAAACAATCAAAACTAAGCTTATGGCTGTTTAAAGACAGAATGTCACCAATCCCAGAGTCATAGACTATTGGGGGCAGGCTATGTGTCAGCTCTGGGTCACTTGCAATCTGTGGCAAGGTTTGCCCATGGGCATTGCTGCAGGGATTGTCCCACCTGTCTTCTAGATGGCTCTGAGGAAAGACATGAGATGTATTTGCCTCTAAGTGCCCTGCAGCTGCAGGTAGAAGGCACAGGATCTTCAGGATGTGGAGAACCTGTTCCTCACAGAACTGCAGGGGGTTCAGGAGCTCTGGGAGTAACGACCCACCTGCAAACTGACAGAAGTGTGGAGGCCACCACCACCCTCCTTGTTGCAAATGTCCTTTTGAAATATGTTCTAGGCTACAGCTCCTGTCCTATTAATTATGTCACAAACCCAGTAAAGCTGAATAATTAATGATCATGGGGCACTTGCAGCTATAAGATGTCATGAAAATGTTAAGGAGTACAAATTACTCCATGCATTAGGTAGATACGATGCCTTACCCGTATTCCACGATGGGAAGGTTAATTTCTAGAAGAACTAAAATCTTTTCTCCGAAGGCTGGACTGTCTCAAACACATTTTAGGAGACTTGGGTTTTTGTATAGCATGCAGCATTTGAAATACTGCCGCTTGCAGCCATGAAAATGAAGTCACCTACCACATTTTGGTTAATGTTGTTTTTTTTTTGTTGTTGTTGTTTTTGGTTCTATCTAGCCGAAGGCAGTTTGGGCCCAAGGGCAAAGAAGAGGTGAAGATCATTGAGTACCAAATGCAGTCCCTCAGGCTGATGTCTCACCTGGCCACAGCCCTGGCTCTGACCTTCGCCAGCAGGTGAGATGGCTCTGGGGATGCTTCTCTTCCAGGAACCCTTTAGTGGGGTAGGACACAAGACTCATTTTCTAACTGTGAGCAGGAAAGGGCCTTGGTGGGGTGGGAGAATTTGATCCAGGTTCAAGGCAAAACCCAAAACTTAACTTAGTGTCCAGATGAGTGGAATCCACCAAGAATTCATGGATATTATAACTAATAGATGGGAACTGTACTGATGACTCAGCAATTAAGAGCATGGCTGATCTTCCAGAGGATCTGAGTTTGATTCCTGCCACTCACGTGGTAGCTCATGAGGTAAGGATACTCTTAGTTAGGGTTTTACTGCTGTGAACAGATACCATGGCCTAGGCAACTCTTATAAAGGACAACATTTAATTGGGGCTGTTTTACAGGTTCAGAGGTTTAGTCTATTATCATCAAGGTGGGAGCATGGCAGTGTGCAGGCACATATAGGGCTAGAGGAGCTGAGAGTTCTACATCTTCATACAAGGTAGACAGGAGAAGACTGTTTCCCACACGGCTAGGAGGAAGGTCTCAAAGCCCACCCCCACGGTGACACACTTTCTCCAATAAGGCCACACCTACTCCAACCAGACCACAGTACTCCAACAAGGCCACACCTCCAAATAGTGCCACTCCCTGTTTATTCAAACACGATGAGTCTATGGGGGCTGTATCTAGCCATAGTGTAATGCAAATACATTTAGTTCAACCTCAAAAGTCTCATAGTCTATAACTTAGTCTATTATATTCCAGTTTCCGGGGATCTAATACTCTCTTCTGGCCTCTGGCCACAAGGCACTCTCATGGTGCACAGATATGAATGCAGGCAAAACAGTAGGACACAGAAAGCAAACAAAAAATAATTAAAATAAAACAAAAAAGTAACAGATTTGAACAGTTAAAGTACTTTCACTTTCTGGTAAAGTTTCTAAATGGACAATAAAGCTTTGAAAACTAGATCAAGGTGTGTGTATACTAGTGTCTGTTGGGGACAGAGGCAAGGTGCTGAATAAAATCATGGTTATGATACTGTAAGTACACGTACATGCTCACCTTTGCCACAGGCTTCCGAGTACTTTTCCTTTAGATTTATTTGTTTTATGTGTATGACCATTTTACCTGCATGTATGTATGTACACCACATGTGTGCCCAGTAACGGAGGGGGATTGAAGAGGGCATCCGATCACTGAAACTGGGGTTACAGATATTCTGAACCATTATCTGGGTACTAGAAACAAACCTGGGCCCTCTGAAAGAGCAGCTCTGAACTGCTGAACCTCCTTTACAGTCCTCTCCACAGGCTTTTAATGAAGCCTTCAGATGCTCCTTCTGGGAGCCCTGGGGCAGGGCAGGGTTCTGTGTCTTGTGTCACTGTAATCCCTACATCCTAAAGACAAGAAACTTTGAGGTTTGCCTAAGATCACAAATCCCAAGATGATGTGGATTAGGAAGAAAACATCAAACTTTAGACCTTTCTCCTGTGTTCTTTTTTCTCTAATGTGTAAATTCTGCTTCTCAGTGGGGCTGCCACAGTCAGCGTCTGGGTAACTTATAGTCCATGTTTGTTGGAAAATTTACACACTGATGAATGAGCAAGGATTATAAGAAGATGGCCATGAGAGACTTTGCCATGTCTGATGTGCTACTGACCTATGGGGTGCTAGAATCCTTGGGCCTGGCTGGGGGAATGGAAGTCCAGCATTCCATTTCACAGAGTACCGAGAATGAAAAAAAAAAAAAAAATCACTGTTTTAGTTCAAGCTACCTGAGAAAAACATAAATCACTCACGCCCAACATCTATTACTTAAACATTTCTGAACATTTCCCCCAGTATTGGGGTATCTTAGCATGCTACTCTGTTGCTGTGATAAACTAGTAACCAAAGGTAAATTGGGAGGAAAGGTTCATTTGGCTCACATGTCTGTATACTAATCCATCCTTGAGGTAAGTCAAGGCAGAATTCATGGAGGAACACTGCTTACTGGCTTGCTCCCCTGGCTTACTTGGCTTGCTTTCTTATACAACCCAGGATCACTTGTTGAGTAGTGACACCACCCACAGTGGGTTAGGCCCTCCCATATCAACCGTCAATCAAGAAAATGGCCCAAAGACTGGCTTACAGGCCAATTTGATAAAGGTAATCTCTCTTCCCAGCTGACTCTATTTTGTATCAAGCTGACAAAAACTAACCAGCACACAGGATTAACTGATAGGCTGCTGCGAATGCTGGGCTCGTGCTGTACTTCTTTCTGAATTTAGGTAGACTAAAACACACAAATTGTAGTGTACAGTTTTGTGAGTCTGGGCAAATATGAACCATTGTGTAGCAAACACTCTAAGCATAAACCATTGTCATCACCCCAGGAAGCTCCTTGGGTCCCTTGAAGTTGAACCCACTTCACCATCATACTGAGACAACACACATTTCTAATTTCTATTTCTGTAGCTTGGTTCGGTTCAGTCCAGTAGAGACAGGCCAGAGTTCTAGCTTTAGGTTTCAAGGTGAGAAATGACAGGTAATTGACACAAATTAATATCCAATCACAGAGCCCTTATTGTGTGTCAGGTGTGGTACTGTGCTGTTGAACACATCACCAATCCAATTGCTCTAAATTCTTAACTGTTGCCTGTTTTTTTGTGTGCTTGTGGGCACATGTATGTTGTGCATATGAGGGGGTCAAAGGTCAGGGGCTTCCCTCCCTTCAGCTTCTAAGGAAGTAGCATATTCTAGTTCATGGCAGCATGGACAAAATTGATGCTGGCTTCTCCCCTCCCCCACCTGCTTTTCATTTTCCGTTTCCACAAAGGTTATCAAACCTAGCCATGGAATTTGTCTTCCGACTTCCATGGATACATGCTGCTTGTCAGTTGGCTTCAGGTTTCAGGGTCTGGGTAACTTGAAGCTTGACTGGTGAGATACTCAGGGCTTTGGTCCCTGCTCAGAGGGGTGGGCCAGGTCTTTAGGTATACAAGCCTGGAGTCCTTAAGCAGAAGAAATAGCTCTGCAGCCAGGGTCAGCTGGCCCTGCCTCTCCTCCAGAGTCTTGTGATTTCACAGTGGAATGGCAAGCAGCAGAAGTCAGGTGGGATGGGGTTTGGGGGGTTATGTAACTTGATCCCACAATTTGCTACTTGTGTAACTTGGAATTCTGTCTCAATTTCTCCATATATAAAATAACAATAGTCAGGAGTAGTAAAGCTCCTGACTTAGGAACTTTTAGTAAAGATCAAATGGGTGAAGATTTGGATGTGCTCAGAATAAAGTACTGGACACTCAGTAAACTTGGGTAGTGTGGGCATTACCCTCAAGATTCCTCAAGATTCCCTCTTTTTGTATCTGAGTGTCATGTTTTATTTATTTTAGCATTATTCATAGCTATGGAGTCAACCTTATTGCACTTCAACTGGAGAATAGAGAAAATATGGCACATAGTCCTCAAACTTCCTATTCTTCTATCCTGCCATTTCCCATTCCCTGACGGTTGGGTTTGCTCCCACCCCACCCTACCCCCGTCATCTCAACTGACCTTCTTAGTTCCACTCTCTTACCATCTACCTTCAACCTGCACCTCTTCAAATTCACCAGCAGCTGCCTCTTGCCTGAAACAAAGTCTAAGTTATCACTGGGCCTTTCAAGTACCTTCATTCTAGAAAAGCTAAGGCTCCTCTGTGTGGTCGTGGAAAGTCTTCCCTCTCTCTCTGGCACAGGCCCTGTCCACCTGTCCATGGCTCTTCTCTGTTGGGTTTACTACTTGACCCCGAGTTCCAACCCTGGGCTCACATGCCTCCTGCCAGGTCCCTCCCATCAGCTGCATCCGTCCCCCACACTCTTGCTTTCATCCTCCTAGACAAAGCTCTTCCAAGCCATCTCCTGGAATCATTGCAAGGTTACTCTTGGTTGAGGACCTGATTTGTGTGAGCATAGAAGTTGTGGGTCATTAATTTGGTGTCTTCATATCTCACAGTGCCTGGCTCTGTGTAGGTTAACTCAGCTAAGGGGATGAAGTTACCTTGTTCGGTGACGTTTTGCATTTAAGCCATCCTGATAGTCTGTGAAGCAGAGATTTCATGTTTTGAAGTTCAGAAGTTCCTGGCCAGGGAAGCTGGGGATGGATACCTCCCTTTGGAACCATCTCGTGAGATTTGCTATGAAGAGAAATCTCCTAGCTTAGAAAGAAACTAACAACTTATAAAAAATCCTATTTGTAGTGTACTAGCTCAAAAGAATGTCTGGGTCTGCCTCTTATTTACTCCTCACCAAATGGGCATCCCAACCAGTCTGGGCTGGATTTAGTTATTCTCTAGAGAAATCTTCCTACTTGGCACCTGTGAGGATACACTTCCGTTAAATGCTAATGCATACTCAAGTGCTTATAGTGTATCAGCCGTTGTCTTAAGATTTCTCATGTACTGACTCTTTCAATATCTCAAGATAACTCAGCAGAGCAGAAGTTTGTTCAGTGTGTGTGTGTGTGTTTGTGCACACGTACGTGCGTGTGTGTATGTCTCTGCCTTTAAATGCAGAGGCCAGAGGAGCACATTGGGTAACTTGTTCTATTTCTGTCCACTTTATTTACTTGAAACAAAGCCTCTCATTGATCAGAGTGCTCACTCTTTGTGCTGGCAGGTTGACCAGTAAGCTCTTAGGAGTCTGCTGCCTCTGCTTCCAACACTGAGGCTGCAGACGCACGTGCCCTTGCTATGCTTTACTTTTGAACATGGTTGGGCACTCTGCACCCAACCCTAGCTAGCCTTTCTCTTGCTACGTATTTACCCAAGAGAAAAGAAGTCATGTGCATTCTTTAAGATGCACACATAAAATTTTACAGCCATTTTATCTGTAATAGTTCTAAATAGGAAATAAATGAAGTGTTCATCAATAAGCAAATACACAACTGAAGGGTAGTGTATGCACTACATAAAATGGAGTACTACTTGTCAGGAGAGAATAGCAGTGACTAATCAGTGTTGTAACAAGGATGAATCTCAAAGCAAAACACTAATTGAAATAACGAAAGCATGACACATGTGGTACAGTCCTACTGTAAGTACATCTATAATGAGTGGCAAAGAGCATGTGCATGGTGACCTTGGGATGGGGCTGGAGGGAGGGATAGACTGAAGAAATGTGTAGGTAATTTCAGGGTGCTATTGAAAATGTTTTGTGGCTTGACAGTCTTGTGAGAATATACAGCCATCAGATCTGTTTGAAAGGCTTGTTTTGAATGAATACTAAATTATTCCCCAATAATGTTGATAGAAAAAAGCTTTAAGATGAAACCAGTAATGAAACTTATAACATGTGTAGAAGCTCTACCTCTCTGTTTGCATTATTCCTGTCTCTCTCTTCATATACAAGCAGTAAGGGTAGCTCAATGGATGAGAAAAGGAAATGGAGGTGCTCTATAAGGAAAACATTCCCGCATCATCTACACAGTGACACAGTGTTATCTGAGGGTAATATGATAGTCAAAACACATATTTTAAGCCCTAGAACAGTCACTAAAAATAATGTAGTATGTGCTGGTTAATTGCCCAGCTCAGACTGTCCTGTGGGGCACTGTGATGACTAATGTGGAAGGGCCCAGCCCCCTGTGGGCGGCGTCACCTCTGGGCAGCCTCTCCTGCATTACATAAGTGGCTGAGCAGTGGCAGAGAGCGCCGGTACACAGCTTCCTCCATGGTTTTTCTGCTCCAGGTTCCCCCTTAGTATTCCTGCTCTGATTCACTCAGTGATGGATTGTTATCTGGAAGTGTTAGCCAAGTAAACCCTTTCTTCCCTAAGTTACTTTTGGTCAAGGTGTTTATCCAAGCAGTAGAAAGCAAACTAGAACATAGTTTAAAAGTTAATCGTGGATATCTGGTTTCTCTTCAGAGCATATAAAATTTCCCCCTTTTAAAAGTTAATGAATAAAGACGACACTGATTAACGTCCCAAACTGGATAGAGATGCCATGTGATCATACTTCAAAGTACTAGTCTGGAAATTTCCAGTGAGTTTTAGGTCCTAAGACTGTTCTACACTTAGCATATTGTCCACCAAACTTCATCCACTGTTTGGCTGTGGGAGTCTGCTTCTGTCTGAGTCAGCTGCTGGACTTGTTTTTTTTTTTTTTTTTTTTTTTTAAAAAGAAACTGAAGATGAGACCACAGTGAAGATATTCAAAGAAGAGGGATAAAGAAAACCTAGCCCTCTTTAACTATGGCCTTTTGAGGAGGTAGGAGGACACACAGAGGGAGACCAACAAACATGACATTGTATAGTAATCGTACCCACAGATGGTTGAAAAGTAAAAGAAACTGGTAAAAAAAATTAAAGAAGGGATTAGTCATATCTGCATTAGCTTCTGGCCACTGCTCTATCTCTGGGAATCCATTCCAGTGCCCAGTGGATGCCTAGAGCCAAGAATGATAGCAAGCTCTATACATACTGTATTTCTCCATAAAACTATATTTTTCCATAATGCCCATAACAAATTTATTTTATTTATAAAATTAGGTAAGAAATTAATCACAATAACTAATAACGAAATAGTATGATTATAGCTATGTATTGTAAAGATGTCCTGTGGACCTGATCCATGTCTTTCACAATGTCTGATGTACTGCACCTGCTGTTCTGCTCACGATGTGAGCTGGTGCAGTGCCTGCGAGGTGAGCAGGCGAGAGGAATGATACAGGCATTGCATACAGGGCTGGGCTTCCATGCAAAGGTGACCTGCATATAAGCACCAGCCCAGGACAACAGGCAATTGGATAACTAAGACTATTACAAGTCACTAGTGAGTGGTTGGGGTGGATACAGTACGAACAGTGAGTGAGAGATCATTTGTGCTCCAGATAAGGTGCAGAGAGATGCCAGGAGGTTTTAGCTGTCCAGAAACATGTACAGTTTAAAACCTAAAGACTGCTTGTTTTAGGAATCTTCCATTGAATATTTTCAGATCCTAGTTGACCACACTTAAGTCAGATTGCAGAAGGCACAACTGTAATCCATAGACTTGGTGGCATAAAACAGCACTGAGTTGTGTTTTACAGTTCCAGGAGCTGAAAATGCTTAAAATCAGGGAATCAGCAAGTCTGCCTTTCTTCAGAAGGCTCTAGGGAGAACCTACACTCATGAGCTTTTTAAAGCTTCTTGGGGTCATCTCATTATGAGTCTTGTCCCCTCCTTCCATCTTCAGAGCCAACAATGCCCATTTGCTGCATCTCTGACTCTTTCCTCCTCTTCTCATCTCTGCTCCGTTCTCTCTTGAACTTCTGTTCACGTTATCCCAGCTGTGTACCCCAGGTCTCTAATCACACCTCCCAAGTCCCCTTTGCCATATGAAATGACATATGCACAGGTTCCAGAGTAGGAATATCATCTTCTTTGGGGATCATTACTCTACTATACAATCCATTCCAGAATTCCAGTAGAGGGGGACTTTAAATAAATGGCAAGTTTGAAAGGCATGCAAAACTAATGTGGAACCAGACCCTATGCATAGACAGAGGAAGAGAGATAAGCATGGTGCAGAGAGGGAGGCGATGGAGCTTAGGAAATGACTGCAGAAAGGAAGAAAGTGAAGGAGAGCCTTCAAACAGGGAGTATGATGTAGTAGAGACTGGTTGTTGTAGGCTTAGAGGTGATACCAGGAGATAGTTTTGTAGGGAATCCTGGGTAATAACTGGGCTCATGGATGCTTCTTCCATATGGGCTTGACACACTACTGCGTCCACCACACATCTCTACTTTGTCTTACAGGCATGCAAGCTACATCCTGGATGAAAATATCTTCCAGGGGAGGGAGCTCATCAACAGACGCTCCCTACAAGCACTGATGGCTGGGCTGAAAGCCTACAGTACTTGGGAGACGGTCAACTGCCTGCAGGATTGTCGTGAATGCACCGGAGGCATGGTAAGCTCCTAAGATGAGCAGGCCTGCCCCATGGTCAGCAGATCTGCAGGGCTCTGCACTGTACAGTGCGCATGGGGGAGAGGGATGTGTTAGACAAAGCAAATCTTTGAATCTTAAGGACACTATCACTGCCCTCACACTCTGGCTACTTCATATTAGCCTGTGACCTGTGCTTATCATTTTGTATGGTGTTGCAAGCACTGATGTAGACATGCTTGGCATGTAGTAGTTGGCCATGAAGATCACTGGTGAATGTCATTGAACATGAAGGTTGTGGTTGACAGGATAAGAAATGGCCACTGAAGATTCAGATGATCAAAGCTCTGCCCCAGGATTTAGTCCCATGGGTAGAACAGAGGAAATGACTGTAAGAGTTTCCAGCTCTGGGAAGGAGGCAGAGCATTTACAGACTGCAGCAGTGTCTCCAGCTCCAGGTCTTAGCCTGGACTGTGCAGTGAGGGACACTGTGGGTGAGAAAGTGCAATGCGAGTTTCTGGGAGTTGAGGGGGCTCAGAGAACAGCTGTGTTGTGTTGCTTGTCCTGGGATCTGTTCATCCCAGATAGGGCATGGACGACGGACCAAAGAAATAGTTCTGTCCACGTCCAGCTTGGTAAGCCAGTGAGTGGGTCTGCTGTGTTTACCTAGAGGGGCATGGGTGGCACAAAGGCCTCCATGTCACTGAGGTGTGCTAACATGCCTGGCGTTTGTGAGCCCTGGGATTTGAGTTCAGGTCTTCACGCCTACACAACAAATGTGTTTACTCACCGGTCCATCTCCCTAACCCCACAGTAATGTTTATTCTTTACAAAATCCTCGCTAATTGTGCAATCCTTGCTTATGTCTTGGTGTAAACCTCTCTGTCCTTCTGCCCTCCCTGACCCGCCTCATTCCCCAGGTATGGGTGACAATCCATGAAAGTTGCATCCCTGGGGTTCCCCTGTACATTTTCATGCAGAGCCCTCAAAAAGTCTCCTATCTCCAGCAACTGTCTTTCACTTTTACAACTTTGGAGCGGGATCTTGTGAGTTGTATAACTTTTGTTCACTTTCTGGGCTTGGCAAGATTTGGAGCTTCTGAGTCTTATGAACTCCCCTTCTCCAGGAAGGAGTGCTTCGATTTGGAGAAACATTGACATAATAGGATGGGATCTGTATTAGGTTCTCCCACAATTCTGAGAGCTGAGTAGGATTCAAGAAGACTTGTTAAACAAAGCCAGTGAGAAAGTGGGCCGACATGGTGTCTGTGTTCGTGTGTGTGCGTGTGCGTGTGCGTGTGTGTGCAGGGCATATGGATGTGACATTGTGGATCTGTGACTCATTGTCCAGGCATTGGCTGTGGCAGTAATCAGGGTTCAGTCCAAATGGAAACATAATATTGATAACCCCCAGAAATATAACATTTCAGCCACACACAGTCTGAATTCAATAGCTCCTGCAGCTCCCAAAGGACACTTTTCAGAAAAGATGGACAAAAACTACAAGCCCCTATTGGTCCTTTGATCTAAATTTGATGCTGAGTGTATTGAATATCGCCTAAAATACTTGTATCTAAAAAAAAAAAAAAAGAAGAAACTATTTATCTTTAATAAAGAAAAGGTGAAGAGAAAGTCAAGGACTGTTCAGAAAATCAAAGGGGAAGGATGTTTGGAAGGCTGTTCCCTGGAGTTAGGGAACCCTGTGGAGAAATAAGTGGAAAGGGACAGAGCTTCTGGCAGAGCTGAGGGGCTTCTCCCATGAGCTGTTTGCTGGCTCATCAGAAAGCCAGAGTGGCTAAGCAGAGGTGCACCCAGTATGTGAGAGTGCCAGAAGATACATATGTATCCTCCCTGCAGAATGTTTTGTGGGAGACCCTTGGAAAGGGTGAATGAAGAGCAGTGACCTCTGACATTGGGGTATACCTGTGCAGATCCTCCAAGGTAGCCAGGGCAGTGGCTTGTTCTGACTTCCCTTAGAGACCCAACAAACCAAAAGACTTCTTTCACCTAGAAGCTATTTGAGCTTGCTGTCTGTTCAGATAGGAGAATGGTGGCATCTGGGAACAGAACTCAAGATTCTAGACTAAGGCTAAGTGAACAGGTTGGAGGTGGGATCTGAAGGGATCAGGCAGTGGTGGGAGGATGTTCAGAAGAGGATGGTCAGGCACAGCTGGAGTCTAAGCTGGCTCAGACAGTGTCCCTCTGAGAGATACCTCAAACCCAATATCCTCTCCCCACCTGTGATCTTCCAATCGTCTTGCATTCCTCCCTTGGCTCATCCTCTCTACTGTGGTTTGAATGTAGTTTTGTTTCCCTGAAACTCATGTTGGGCCTTGGCTCTCAGATACGTTGGGATTGAAGTGATGGGGGCTGTTAAGAACATTTGGGGTCATGAAAGTTTTTCTTGATAGATGGGGATGGCTTAGTTCTCCTACAAAATAGGAGGTACAGATGAAATTGTAAGGTCTGAATCATGGCTTGGTCTTTCTGGCTACTGACCTCTCTCCCCCAATTCTGAAGCTAAGAGCCTATTTAGGAGTTATCTCATGATAACAAAGGATACTTCAATGGTCAGGAAATCTGATGAGATTTAGGATATCTGCATCAAAAACTAGTGTCAAAGACCAAATATTAGAACAAAGTGTGTTCCAAGCACCCCACTGTTTAGGAAATCACAGGTTTAGAATGCATGGGTAGAGACCCAACATGCACTTGTCTCATTACTCCAAGAGCTCTGTGCCAGGGCCAGGGGTAAAAGCAAACTAAATGTGTATTTTTCTAGGGTGTGCAGCATGCAAAGTGGCTAAGGACTAAGCAGTGACCAACTGATAGACAGATGGACAGATGGACTGATGGACAGAGGGGAGTGAGTAATGAAGGGAGTGAATGGGTGTCCTGTGTATCCATTTTCTCTTATTCTTAGAACTAGAGATTAATTCATAAAACGTGTGTCCGCTTTCACCTTTTTGTGTGCTGTTATTTTACTTCAGACACTTAAAGAATTTTGGAATGTGTGTGCTTGTTCATGTATGTGCATGTAGAAGCTAATGGTTGATGATGGCTGCCTTCCCCAATCCCTACCCTCACCTTTGTTAATGAGTTAAATTTTCTTTTGACACTTTTGTATATGGCTAAGATGCATCTAATTACTCTTGCCATCTTCTATCTCCCTCCCATTACTGTTCATTCTGCCTCTTTCCTACAAATCCTTTTCTACATTTATATCTTTTGTTTTATTTTATGACCCACTGAGTTTAACCAAGGCTACCTGTATAACTGTGGTTGCAGAACTATCTTTTGGAGCCTGATGGTTATAAGGTCATGATTTCTTCTTCTCCAATATCCATCGACAGGTAATAGTTCCATCTGAGTCCTCCCCATCCATGGATGGCTGCTGAAAAGCTCAGCTTTGTTCAGGCCCAGTGCAGGTGATCTCTGCTGCCATGTGTTCATTAATTCTGTGTAGCCCTTCTTTCTATCACCTGGCTCTTATATTCTTTTTACCTCTTCTTCTGGATAGTCCCTGAGCCTGAATAAATGATATAAATATTTATGGCTGCATGTTCATCAGTCATGACTAGAGCAGCCATGAATGTCTTTCACTGCAAAGAGAAGTTTTCCTGATCCAGGCTTAGGATAGTATGTATATATGTATAAGTGTAAATATTTAGAAGATAGTATTATGTGGTGTCAACCTATGAAAATAGCAGTAGCAAGTCCTCCCATCCTTATCTCAGGGCCTATGACCTCCTAGCCATGAGTCTTAGAACAGGTTTAAAGTAGCAATCATGAGTTCTCTTCTGTGGCCTGAAATCTATTCAGGTATCTGTCATTTACCCCCATAACAGTCATGCCCCTATTGTTCCAGTGATTTCACTTTGCATGGCAGGTTGGAATTATGGATTTGACTTTTTCTCCTCTAGGAGCTTCCAGCACCTTCCAGCAGGCAGTAGGCATGCTAGCCAGGAGAAAGGGGGCCTCCAGTTCATTCCAGCTTCATTTCTCTATGTCCTGCCACCAATGTGTGTCCCACTTTATTTCTGGAGATTGGATCTTTCTCTGAACACAGAGATCACTGATTTGGTAGACAGGCTGGTCAGTAAACTCTAGAAATCCACCTGTCTCACCTCTCCCGGGCTGGGATCACAGGTGCATGTCACCACACACAGCTGCACCTGCCTCCACTCTCCAGGGCAGGGATCACAGGTGCATGTCACCACACACAGTTGCACCTGCTTCCACTCTCCAGGACTGGGATCACAGGTGCATGTCACCACACACAGCTGCGCCTGCTTCCACTCTCCAGAGCAGGGATCACGGTGCATGTCACCACACACAGCTGCACCTGCCTCCACTCTCCAGGACTGGGATTACAGGTGCATGTCACCCACACAGCTGCACCTGCCTCCACTCTCCAGGCAGGGATTACAGGTGCATGTCACCAACAACAGCTGCACCTGCTTCACCTCTCCCAGGCTGAGATCACAGGTGCATGTCACCACACACAGCTGCACCTGCCTCACCTCTCCCAGCTGGATCACAGGTGCATGTCACCACACACAGCTGCACCTGCTTCCACTCTCCCAGGCTGGATCAGGTGCATGTCACCACATACAGCTGCACCTACCTCACCTCTCCCAGGCTGAGATCACAGGTGCATGTCACCACACACAGCTGCACCTGCCTCACCTCTCCCAGGCTGGATCACAGGTGCATGTCACCACACACAGCTGCACCTGCCTCACCTCTCCCAGGCTGGGATCACAGGTGCATGTCACCACACACAGCTGCACCTGCTTCCACTCTCCCAGGCTGGGATCACAGGTGCATGTCACCACATACAGCTGCACCTGCCTCCACTCTCCAGGGCAGGGATCACAGGTGCATGTCACCACACACAGCTGCACCTGCTTCCACTCTCCCAGGCTGAGATCACAGGTGCATGTCACCACACACAGCTGCACCTGCCTCACTTCTCCAGGTTGGGATTACAGGTGCATGTCACCACACACAGCTGCACCTGCTTCCACTCTCCCAGGCTGAGATCACAGGTGCATGTCACCACACACAGCTGCACCTGCCTCCACTCTCCAGGTTGGGATTACAGGTGCATGTCACCACACACAGCTGCACCTGCCCTGCCTCTCCAGGGCTGGGATCACAGGTGCATTCACCATACAGCTTTGAAGTCAGGTTCTCATGCTTGGACAGCAGACACTTTACTGACGGAGTCATCATGACTTTTTATAGAGGAATTGCCAGCGTTGGCCGTATGTCAGTCATATTCAAAGCACGAGTGCCTCACTGGCATCTCATTTGAGGGGGATGACAAAAGTGATGTCATGTCTAGTATTAGGGACAGGAAACTTGAGAAGAGGAGGAAAAAAATCATACAGTGTGCTAAGATATGAACCTTTCTGGCAATAATCTTTGCTTCTTCTCTCTTACCACAAGAAGTCCTCCTAACCTATGAGGCCCTCCTCTTAACTGCTGGCTTTCATGTTTGTCACTATTACCCAGTATGAGTGTCATCTAGGGAGGGCATGTTATTTCTTCAGTGAAGCAATTTTAAAACCACACACAGTATGTTTCTTTTCCCAATTGCAAAAGCAATGCATACCTGCTGTATACCCACTGCAGAAGTTTTTGAAAATACAGACAAGCACAAGGAAGGAAACAGATGCTACACCTGTGCTTCTAAGCAACAGCTAGTTTCTAAGCCACATTCTTTCTATGCACTGTGTGTGTTTACAGTTTTCTAAGCTCTTGCCTCTGAGACAGTAAGGACGATGCTTCAGATCTCACTTATGCAGCAGTGTTAGTGTCTGGTACCATTTATGATGTATGTGTAACATAATTTAACTAACCAGCTATAGTGGTTTGAAGATGCTTGGCCCATGGAAAGTGCTACTATTAGGAGGTATGGCCTTGTCTGAGGAAGTGTGTCACTGTGGAGGAGGCTTTGAGGGCTCCTAGTGCTTAGGCTCTGCGCAATGCAGGAAAAGCTAGTCTCCTCCAGGCGGCCTTCAGATCAAGATGCAGAACTCTCAGCTCCTTCTCCAACACCATGTTTCCTGCCATGGTGATAATGGACTGAGCCTCTGAAACTGTAAGCCAGCCCCAATTAAATGTTGACCATTATCAGAGTTGCCTTGGTCATGGTGTCTCTTCACAGCAATGGAAATCCTAATTAAAATGCCAACTTTCAGTTGTATAACAACTTTTATATAAAAATATTCTAACACCTAACTTTGGTGCTAATTTTTGTGCATATTCTGCTTTTTGGGAATACATATTTAAATAATATTAACACTGTGAACAAAGGTTATATCTATTTCTTCTATCAGCAATCAAACACCAAAGCTGAATATTTTCTAGACTAGTAGCTTTCAAGTTCTCTTGATCATGACCCCAAATAAAAGATGATTTTAATTATAATTCAGATTCCACAATACATACATGAAAATTGGAAAAAAAATAGAAATTTTCATGTAATAACACTGACCTTTCCATTCTGATGTGTTCTAGTAATTTCTTTTCATTTTAAGAAAAGTAGGTCACCATACATAACTTTGACATCATGACCTGCTGGTGTGTCACAGCTTGCTGTTTGCAGAACACAGCCAGGCTCACTGATGAAACCCCAGAGTTTTATTCTAGCTGGGGCTTCAGCACAGAGTGTATCCAGGAAGTTTCAATGTTGGAGGATACATTGTCTAGTCCAGTCTGTGGGAGGCCTTCAGTGACTGGAAGGCTTCTAATTTCACCCCTTGGTACTTAAGATTTTGTATTTGAAGGTCAGAAAGAATGAGGGCCCCAGTTCTCTCTTGAGAGCCAAGACAACATAGTAACCATCTCTCCCTTCCTGCCTGGATGAAGTATCTCATTTCTGCTGCTTTTGAGTATTCCTGTGGGAGCCTTGAAATTCTGACTCCTTTTGTCTACAAATGGATATTTCCTTAACCTGCAGTGGCTTGCTTTAATTACATAACCACTCTGTGGTGGGAATTAGTGAGAAAGTCATAGACCTGTTGTTTTTATACTGTTTTGTTAGTTCTTGCTTTTTTGGGAGGGTGGTGACAGGCTACATCTTAGAAGAGTAATATTTTGCTGCTCTAAGAACCTTCTCAATGAAGTTGATGAATGCAGGGTGCAGGCAGAAACGGAACTTGGAAATGACGTCATTTCTAACCCTTTGCTTCCAGGCTCTCATTTCTCTGACTAGCTTCACCTTTGCAACATTGTTGGTCACTTTTTGTATGCAAAGCTCAGGACGCATGGCTTTCATACAAAGAACGAAATGTTTCCCAAGTCTACTATTTCATAGTCCATGCTATTTAGAACTGTCATAGTTCAAGTTCATGTGAGCACATCCTGACCCTAATGACTAAGTATGATTGTGAAGTAAAGACACTCTCACTCTGTTAGGTGGTAGCCCTAGGGCACATATTTTTGTCTAGAAGGTGGTGTGAAGCAGGTTCTGTGCACTGTGAGTGGCATTAGGAGACCGAGAGACTTTAGTCCCAGGATCATTAGGGGATTTCTAGAAGGCAATAGATTTATCTTCATGACCTAAACAGCAACAAAAGGTCAATATATATGTACTGAGTTGTTTGCAAGTCACTGAACATCGGGCAAGAAAGAGTCAGTGACCTTTGACCCACACAAGCCTTTCCAGATTTTACAGTATTTGGGATTTCCCATTTTTATACCATGAGCCCTGAGATCTCTGCCAGAATAATACGACAAGATTTATATATGCGATTAAAATGGAACTTGAACAATACCAAAGTAATTAGAAAGGTGGGGAGCAGTAAGGAAACTGAGGCACAGATGGTAAGTAACTTGCCCAATTTAAGCTCTAAATGGTGGCCTAGCCTTGCTTAAAAGCAAAGTCTCCTCCCCTTTATATCCCTGGTTCATATGCAAATTGTAGAGTGGCTAACCCTCCACTCTACAAAATAGCGGAGCCCTCCCTCACTCCTAATGGGGAGAAATTTTAATCTGATCTGTGGCTTTGCAATGATATGAACTTGGGTGAGCCCTTCACCTGCCTGAGCCTGTTTCAAGGAAGTCTGCAGACCATAACAGTGAAAATCCATCCACTGGACCAGACCTTCTTTATTTTTTATTAGCCCTTTTGAGCCAGCTTCCTGAAGTTTCCTTCAGAAGGAGGTAAGGTAGGTTGTTACCTACCCCAGACCTCTTCTGTAAGTCAGACAGGGCTGGAACTGGAGTTGCCAAGGCCAAAGCTGCTTTTGGTGCACCAAGTTTAGGTTTCTACTCTTGGTATGTAAGTGGAAAACCAGACTAGCCTTGTTCAGATGTGATGAAAGCCTTTCACCTGGCTCTTGAGGAGCCCATCATTGAAAGCTTTACTTTCCAGCCTCCAGGAGGTCACACAGCCAGAGCCCCTGGCTTGCTTCTCTTTGTCACCCACATTCTTCCCTTATGGATTAATGGGGTCACTCCAGTACTCAGGCTGTTGCTATGGAACATACTTACCCAGTTTGAGTAATTCTAGACTGAGTTCTTTAAACTCATGCAAGAGAGCAGTGGGGAAATGGCCTTGGTTTTACATGTCTGCCTTTGTGGACAAATGGAAGAGGTATCTCATCATGGCAGAGGTGCCATTGTCTTTGGAACATCATGGTCAAGGCTCTACATGGCTCTTCCCACTGAGGACCTCAGTTTCTCAACTCTTAGATCCCAGGACTATTTAGTAAATGCAGCCAGTCCTCTGTACCCATATATGCTGTCCCTGACTTTAACCAACTGCAGATTGGACATATTCAGAAAATAATTGTGCCTGAACTAAACATGTTTGGATTCTTCTTTTTCTTATTATGACTCCCTAATCAATATCATATAACAAACATCTACATAGCATTAGGTATGAGAAGTAATCTTGAAATGATTTAACATATTTGGGGTATGTGCAAAGGTTAAATGCCATTTTATATAAAGGACTTGAACATCCAAGGTTTGGGTACCTGCAATAGGTTCTGGATTGAATCCTCTATAGACATCAAGCAACAACTGTGCTTGATTCTTCCTTCTTTCCTTCTTATGGGATGATATAACAGATGAACCCCAACTTTTTCCTTTCTTTCTTCTGTTCTTCATCACAACTTACTGGACACAAGTGGGAGCCACCTGGCTGGGGTCCTCAGTATAAGGTTTCGGACTATGGATGCTGAGCCTCAGGGTCTACAGAAACAAGCTGGAGTTTGGAAACTCATGGGTCTTGCTCACTCCTTACAAGGTCAGAGCCCTTGGGTGGTAACTCTAGACATACTCATAGCCATATCTCATGCCTTTGTCTTGGCCCCAGAAGGATCCTCAGTGCTGATCCTATGCTGCCTTTTGAGATCAGTCTTCCCAGCAGGATTTATGCCCTAGCTCCACCCATAGCGCCTGCTTATTCTGCCCCTCACTGTTCCATTTCTCCTCTGCATGTTCCAGAATCCCACATAGAACAGAACAGGCCAAAGAAGAATAAAGAAATAAGAGAACAAAACTGAGCAAGCCAAAGTCTCTGAGGAGATGTGTGATCCAGCACAATGATGAGGTTATCAGAAAACAGGCCTTGACCCTGCCTTTCATGTCTCACATGGAGCTGCTGTTTGCTGTTCTGGGATACAATGCAGCTGGATGAAGCCTGAGTGATTACATTCAGTGATTGCATAACAAAACACTGAGATGATGCTTGTAAACTTAAAAAAAAAAAGAGGGAGAGGAGTGTGGTATATGGCTACATGGCTCCTGCTTATTCAGTAGACTTCATCCTAAGCCTAACACCTCAGGGACATTCAACACCACCTCATTTATCTGGCATCAACTAAACTTGGAACAGAGCCAAGGCCTAACATAAACAACAGATCTCTGGGAAGCCCAAAGATGTCTAGAAGCCCAGACTCTGGAGTGTAAGCCCTCCTCCACTCCTGAAGGAACCTGGCCAGTTTCTGCTGTGAGCAGGTCTTGTGTGTTGGCACTTGACTCAAAGTTCAGGTACTCTGCAGAGGGAGGTTGGAGGTTCTTTGAGTACAGGTGGCTAAGAGCACCAGGGAGTACCTGCTAGTGCCTCAGGAGATTTCAAAGATCTAAAAAGTAGGCTTAAAAATCCAAGAATATAGAAAACCTCCAGCCAGCCCTGAGAAGGACTCTAAGCTCACCAGGAACACAGACGTCACCCTGTCACCCAGCAATGCAAGCTCTGTGTAGGCAAACAAGCTAGCACAGGGAGGGACAATTGCTTTCAAGTCTTATAGCTGCATTATCTATAGGATAGCATTTATTTAAATCCTTATCTTTCACAGCAATCTGAAGGGTACGCACCTCTCAAAAAAGACAAGTAGGTCAGCTTGAGTCAGATCTGTGAAGACAGAGGCTGTTTGGCTTCCTGACCAAATTGTGGAGAAGAAACAGGGCCAATAACATCCTGGCTGTTGCCTGGGTCATGTGCTGTGAGTGGTGCTGCTGAAGGATTCTGGCTCTCAAAGTCAGGCTGGCTGGAACTGCATTTGTGTGTAGGGTTAGAGCTTATTGCAGAGTTTAGGGTCTGCTGCAGAATTAGAGTCTACTATACTAGGGTTGGGGTCTGCTGCAGGGTTAGGGTCTGGTGCAGTATTAGGGTCTACTGTAGTAGGGTTAGGGTCTGCTACAGGGTTAGGGTCTGATATAGTAGGGTTAAGGCATGCTAGAATTCACCATAATTCAGGTAACTGGGAGGCAGTGGAAGAAGTTCCTTACTCAGGGTTCAATGGGGGAAATGTCAAATATTCAGAGGATTGTTTAGGGTTCAAGTGTTGACACTATCTAGTTGCCACTTACACCTTTGCCAGCCACAGTCCACTCGGCATCTTTCCTGCTCTTCTGGAATTCATCACGATTGCTGACCAACTCTCTGCCCTCAAGTTATCTATCAGACACCCCCTCTCTAAGTCTTGAGGATCTTCCAGAAGAGTCCCACTATACTAGAGCTCTGAATTAAAGCCTAGGTAGGCCTCTTTATAGATTCTCTACTGCAACTCTGAGAATTACACAGATAATAACTAGTTTACTTGCTGTGCTATTAAGACAACACAATAAAAATCTGCTTATGAATTAATGATCTTCAGCATTATTCAAGATGAGAGGAATCACTCTGCTTTTCAAGAAGTTTTAATTTTTGAGTGAGTTACTAATAATATAGTGTGGGCAACACTGTGTAGTCAGGCCAGTACCATGTTAGGAGCCCCAGGACAACGCTCTGGGGTCAACTCCTAGAGTTGGGATGGAACTTAGGTTCAAGTTTGCCCCAGGCTCTTTTATCTGCTGAACTCATATCATTGGCCCAGAAATTTTCATTTTTGCCTGCTAAATGAGCCCCTAAAAAGTCAAGTCCCTGAGGCTGAGTAGCTGTCCAAGGTTCAGGGACTTAGTTATTCTGTGACTTAGTTATGGCTGGAGCAACAAGGTGTAAGATGCCGTTTCCTCAGATCCAGTGAAAGGAGGCAGGCATTCTAACGAGACCTTCGCCTCAAACCAGGAATGGTGATACCCACCTGTAATCCTGGTTCAAGAAACAAAGGTAGGAAGATCCATGAGTCCAAGTCTAGTATCCTGGGCTACACGTGAACCTGTCTTGTGTATGTGTGTGTTTATACGTTTGTGTATGTGCTTGTGTATGTGTCTGTGTGTTTGTGTATGCATTTTTGTATGCGTGAATGTGTTTGTGTACAAATGTGTTTGTGTGTGTATATGTGTATATGTTTGTGTATGTTATGTGTTTGTGTATATGTATGTGTTTGTGTATATGTACATGTTTGTGTATGTGTTTGTGTATATGTATATGTTTGTGTATGTGTAGGTGTATATGTATGTGTATGTCTCATAGGTAGGGCCAATTCCTTAGGATGGGCCCTTGCATGTGGGCATATGCATTTTCAGGGAGGAGGCTTCATGCAGGGGTGGCTCAGTAGGATAAAATGAACAAGATAAATAAATGCATAAGTTAGTGGTTTTTAAATTTAAAAATAAATATGAGACCTTCCAAACCCGAGGATCTTGTCCCTGACTTAGGATTTTGCCTTTTTGAGTGTGTATGTAGGGAGGCCATGGAACTTTGTGTCTTGGCCTCTGGGTTTTGTATTAATTAGTGTTTCATATTTCATTCCTATTTAGCATATTACATGTTTTTTAAAACAAGCCTGTTTGTATTTTGTTGTGAGTTTTGAAGTCACTGAGGAGAAATATCATCCCTCTATGTGACAGCTTCCATGTTATCTCTGGTCAGTCTTGTGTTACTGGGTCCCATCTTGTTAGGCAAATTAGAGTGTTCAGGCAGTGTACAGGCAGTAAAACTGACCCTTGTCACTGATAAAGGAAAGAGAAATTGCTACAGTGATCCAAGGATAATTAATTTCATTGGCAACATGCCTCTAAAAATCTCTGCCCAAACTTCTTAGGGAAGAAAGTAAGTTGATTATAAATGTCATACAGAGTGGAGAGCAGCCAGACCCACGGTGGATAAAGGACGAGTCTGGCATGGAACCTGAGCTGCCTTGCCAGATTCAGAATCTGTTGTGTAGTTGTCTTTCTCATTCCTTTTCCTCTTGTGAGATAACTCTCTAAAAGGACACACACACACACACACACACACACACACACACACACACACACACATCAAGGCAGAACCAAATGGGGTGGAGCAATATAGCCTCATAAATTGACTTCTGAGCGGTGATCATATAAGCTAAGCTTCTAATGAGTGAAAGTAAGTGAGGCTCGTTACCAGCTTACTCAAGCCAGAAGGAAGAATACATCTTAGGAGGGGAGGGAGAAAGAAAGCAGAAGCACAGAGGGTGAATAGGAGGGCATAGGGGAGGTGGGGAGGGAGGGCAGAAATTTGGTCTCATGAGAAGAGCCAGGAAGGGTAGAGAATCCTCACATACATAATTGGCTTTATAGTATTCCAGCTTTTTCTAGGATTATGACTGTGTCACCTGTGAGAAATGATAGCTTTGTTTTTTCCTTTACAATTTTTGCTTTTATTTCTTTGTCTCTTACCATGGAAGTGGTAAGGATTTCCTGTGTGATACTCGAAGGTTAAGTACCCACATTCATGTTTTATTCTTGTCTGTTAGGAGGATGTGCTTAATGCATTGGTGTGGGGATTTTCACTGACTATTATGCTAAGAAAGATCTATGCTATAGTTTGAGTATGGAACATTCCCCATAGGTTCATCTGTTTGAACACTTGCTCCCTAGCTGTCGGTGCTCTTTGGGAAGATACAGACCTTTATGGCCCCACTTGCTATTCTCGCTGCTCCCTGTGTGTTGATGCAATGTGTGTAGCCAGCTTCCTGCACCTGCCACCATGTGTTTCCCATCAGGAAGGGCTCTATCCCTCTGGAGCTGAAAGCAGAAACAAATCCTATCTCCCATAAGTTACTTTTTGTTAGGGCATTTTATCACAGCATAGGAAATAAACTCATAATCTGTTTTACTTCTGGTTTATGCATATATATGTGGGTTTGTATTATAGGTTGGTTTTTAAATCTGGGCATATGAAATTATTTATCTGCATTTTTGTGATGATAACATTCTTTTCTCTTTGGAATCTAACATGATGGATTATATTAGTAGAGTTTCTTAATATCACCAAACCTTGAGTTTGTGGCTGTAAAACAGCTTAGCTGTCCTGCTCATGTGTAATACGTATGCTGTTGGCTCAATAATATTTGTTTAGGGTTTTCTATCGGCAACTGTGAGTGAAGTTAGCTTGTATTTGTTCTTCTTTTCTGGCTCTACTCTTATCTTGATTGGATATCAAACTGTATACTGCTCTCAGGGATAGGGAGATGGCTAAGAGGGCAAACACTGGGCAAGCACGAGGCTCTGGTCCATGAGTTCAGATCACTAAAACCCATATAAAACCAGGTAAATATAATGCCAACTTTAGCCCCAGATCTCAGGAGACAGGCACAGGGGATCCCATAGACAAGCCAAATCGGTAAGCTCTGAGCTCAAGTGAGAGACCCTGCCTCGAGATAAGGTTGAGAAAAACTGAGGAAGACACCTGATGTCATTTTGGACTACACACACACACACACACACACACACAAACACACGCATGCACACGCATGCACACGTGCACACTGCACACACACAGACACTCATGCACACATCCCTTTCCCTAAAACATGCACCAATATACATGTGCACACGCATGTGTACAAACATGTACACATGAAAAAAGTATCATACCACCTTCACTGATTTACTTCAGTGTTTCTCTTTTCTCCTGTTACCTGGACAACTTTGCATGGAATTGAGTAGAGTGACCCATCCCTTGACTATCTGGCCCAGCAGCTGAGGATGTTACGGTTGGTCCTTGTGGGTTCTTTCTAAGAACATGTGAGAACACAGCTTTGCTTCTTCAGTGTCTATAAGCTACTTTCTTTTGGAGGGACTGTTTTGGTAATTTCTGTTTTTCTCTAATTTTTCCATTTCTTTTTGGTTTTACGTTTTTCTTGGCAGAATATTCACAAAGTCCCTCTTCTGCTTTTAAATCCTGATGTATCTATAATTGTGACTCCCCTGTCATTCCTATTGACATTTGTTCTTCTCATCCATCTTTCCTCTGTACTTATCTTGCATTTATTATTTAGGCCACAATCTTCTCTCTGTTCTTCATTGCATCTGGTTTTCCTGTTTTGTAGATTTTTTTTTATTATTGTATTTCCTTCCATCTTCTTGGAGTTTATTTTTCTACTTACAGTATCTTTCTAAAACTTTTTGTAGTTAAGATTTTTTGCATATGTATGTGTGGTGTGTATAGGCATGTCTGTGACACATGTGTATATGCATGTGGAGGCCCAAGACTGACAGGGCTCACTGTTTCAGCTAGTCTGGCTAGGCAGTTTGTTTGGAGGTTCCCTGTCTCTTCATGATTCCAAGAACCCACATAAAGGCATGCTGGCTCACCTGTAATCCAGGATTTGGATTACAGCCGGTTACAGTGAGCTGGTGTGCAGTGTGGCTCTGGGGATTCGAATCCTGCTTCCTGTCACCCACTGAGTCACTTCCCAACCCTCTTCTAGTGTCTTAATTTAAGGGTTATTAATGTCCTTAATGTCTCTCTTATTATAAACATTTAATGCTACAACTCCCCCATTTGAAATACTGCATTGACATTATTAATTGTGGTTTAATGTAGAAAACTTTATTAATTCTAAGTATATTTTAACTTCACTGTGGCTTACTGACCTGCATGTTTCTTGACTATTTTTTAATTTCCTGATGGCTAATACTTAAAATGGTAAGAAATGTTTGACTGTTATTAAATCTTTAATTTGTGTTATGAGCCATCTTTGCACTTGTCATTCCTTACATTAATTCTGACAACAGCCATACAAGGTAGAGCTAGCATGACCCCAGTATTGTGTGTGTGAAACATGGAGCACTGGGCATTTCAGCAATTTTTCCACCACCACAGAGCAGCTGAATAGACAGGTCTCAGGTTCAAATCCAGACCGTTCAGTTTAGGACTAGTGACTGTGTAAACAGCCATTGTCTCAGTTACTCTTCTTGTCTTCTTCTAATAATTATTCTTTATTTGATTTTTCTGTTTAATTCCACCACAAGGAGCGAACACAGCCAGTATAGCACGGACATTCAAAACTGCCATGAATTAACATGTTGCTAAGTTTGTTAAGTCAGTTTCCAGGTCCATCTCAAAGGCATGTATGCTATTATCTGGTGCAATCTCCAAGGTGATCAATAGCTCGAGTTTGTTGGCTAATGGCTTCAGTAACTGTGTTGACCTCAGATTTTGATCACATTGATGTTGTGTTATTAGATGATCACACAGTTAGGCTTGCCTCATCTTCCTGGTGAATTACATCTTTGATTTGTAGATAGTGGCTCCCTTCATCCCTAATGTGTCTTAAGGTTGGAGTATGGTTCAGGCCCTAGAGCTGTGGTTTGGAATTTCAGAGAGCATATTCCACTTCACCCATGGTGGGAGTGCAACTAACAAATACCCCGTTGTCTTGGGTGGGCATGGATGGGGGGATGTTTAGCATCATATGTGGTGGTCCTCAGAAGGCTAGCTCATTCCTGTTGATCTTTTGAATCCACTGCTTGGCCTCAGCACCTGCTGCCCTCTCTGAAGTCAGGTCTGTCTCTGTTTACTCTCTGAGTATTGCTGAAGCTACTCTTTTTGAAGACATTTCTCAAGCACACTTGTGATGATTTCTACTGGAACGATTTTGACAACAATGTCTGTGCTGCTGCTTTGGCAGAGATCTAGAGCAAATCTGCCTTCCTCTCCATCCCTGGCTTGTTTTTTCTAAGTTACCATGTATTCCCAGGGACTCAGTTCAAAGGGTCCTTACCTACTCCAGCCCATAGTAGCATTCTTGATGTTAGGGTCCCTTTCTCTCTGCATTCGGTGCTGCACAGCCAGCTTCTCTCTGTCCTGTTGTCTCCTCTGCTGGTCTCCTTCTGTCTAACCTCTTGAGTGTGCTTGGACTCTTCCTTTTCTCTGTGCTCAGTCCCCTTAGATTCCATTTCTTTGTGGAGTTTTAAATACTTCCCTGGGGTGAGGACTGTTTCCATCCCAGACTTTTCACATCTCTAGATTCCCTCTGTCCCAGGTCATTGAAACCAGTCCACTGGGAAGTCACACTGACTCTCACATCAACACAAATGTGTTCCTTTGTGGGTCCCCTATCCCTGATTGGCCATTGCACACTGGTGGTCTCAGGATGCAGAGGAGCAGGGGAGGAGGGAGATGTTTTGAAGGACAGCTTGTCCTTGAGTCTGGGGGAAGGGGAGGAGAAAAGACAAGGAAGAAAGTTCTGCAGTGTGGGCAGGGGGATTCCAAGCATATCAACCATATTAGCAGACTGCCAGTCACAAGATTTCCTAGAAGCCAGTTCTCTGGTGGGGAAACAGAAGTGTAAGTGGCTTTATCGTGACACGGTCTTTGTCTCTATGGAGTTGAGTAGGCCCAAGCCTGATTTGGGTAGAGAGCAGCCCCACTCCTGCTGTGCTCTCTGATGGATGTCAGGGATATGGACAACACTCTGTCCCTTATCTGATTTGGGAACCCACCCCTTTCTCCCACCATCCTTCCCAGGAAAGCCCTCTGTGGACTTGCAAAGAAGCAGCTTCCCTCTGCACCTGACCATCTTCACCCCTAGCCCTCCACAGTACCTCTCCATGCCTCCTGGGCCTCCTGTCTTCACTCCACTAGCCGGTCCAAGTCTCTCCTTTCCTCTTACTTCCTATGGTCTGTATTCCACTCAATGACTAAAGTCATCTGTTAGAATAAAATAGAGTGATCTTGCTACAAACCTTCGCATTTATTTTAACTTTACTTTGCTTCTAAGCAACCAGAAAAGAAATGCGGAAGGTGGCTCCCAGGCCCTGACTTGATCCTGGTCTGCCTTCTAGCCTTAACTGTAAGCCACTCTCCATATGCTTTGTGTGATCTCTGGGTGCTCTCTCTCTCTCTCTCTCTCTCTCTCTCTCTCTCTCTCTCTCTCTCTGTGTGTGTGTTGTTGTGTGTGTGTGTGTCTGTATGTGCCTGTGTGTGTGATGGAGGCCAGAGAACATCCTCGATTGTTGCTCCTCAGGCACTGTCTGCCTCTGTCCTATTAACATAGCTTCTCTCACTTGCCTGGCATTTGCCAAATAGGCCAAGGATCCACCTGTCCCTGCTTCCCCAATGTGGGGATTACAAACACACCCTGCTATTTGTTGTTTCTGTGGGTTCTAGGGGTCTAACTTGGGTCTGAACACATGCACAGTAATCACTTTACAGACTGAACTGTCTTCCCAGTCCCATTACCACAGAGCTTTAATGAGCAATTTTATTTTTCTGGTCTACCCACTGATTTCTGTCTTTCTTGAGGGCAGGGCCAAGTCTGATTCATTATGATAGCCTGGTGTCCACAACACAAGGCAGACATTTGGGGACAGGATTCAAGAAGGAATATCCTCTGACTCTCGCCAGTTCCTAAGTTCTGAGAATACAATTCATTAACAAGAGGGCTCAAAACATGGTGGGCCAGCTCATCATCAGCTGTTAGACCCAGAGCTCTGGAGTCAGAAGACTCAGCCCAGATGTGGCTGTCTCTAGAAGAGTTATGGTCAGTCTCCATACTCTTTCTTCTTGCCTAAGAGTGAATGATGGAGGCATGCAGAAACAATATTAACATAGTTCTAAGACAGCTCCCCTGGCCGAGAGGATCTATTCCTCTGTGTGTTTCATTGGCCCTCTCTTAATGAATAAGATAAGATTGATTGTATCTGTTTCTTCTTTAAATTAACAAAATTTACCCTCAGTTTGTTTAAAAGAGGAACAAAAGCCTGTTTCTAATTTGTTCTGATACATTTATTAAATGTAATCATCCAGGAAAAAAAATTCAGAGATGTTGAGAACAGCAGGAAAATATTAAACTTTCAAAATGCAGAGCTTGAATCATAAAATCTGTTTCATGGGTTTCTCTGAAATGGGACATAATCCCAGTGGCATTCACAATTAGCTGCTGAGAGGCTCAGTGTAACCCAGAGGGCCCAGAGAGGGTAGCACATCCACCCAACACGTTCCCTTTTCTCACAGATGAGATTCTGGGCTGTGTTACCCACTGAGGATTCTGTTGGCTTTTGGAGCGTGGGTTCAGTCCACATTTCTTTCCTTCATTCACCGTTGTTTTATTAAGAGTGAAGTCAGCTAATGGAAAATATTACTCACTTTTGGAGGATGACTTTTTCTTTCCCATTCCCCCTATAAACCCCACCAGGAATATAGAAACAAATGCCTCACTCAAGATGCCCAAATAGAAGGAAAAGAAATTTTGCTCTATAATAAAGCCCTAAGATGCTGTTGAATGTCTTAGAGTAGGAATCCTTCAGACTCCAAAAGACTGATCCACACTCATGTTATTGATGTATAGATATAAATTACAAACACCAATATGTATTCGTGAGATTTGTAAACATGTGGATACATGGGGTTATGTATGATACATCTATAGATGAAAAAATTCTCTACAGAATAAACCAAACCAAACAGTACATCAAAAGATCATACACCATGACCAAGAGATATTCATTTCATCATTAGAAGGATGCAAGACTAGTGGATGTATGCCAATCAATAAATATGATATCACACCACCAGAATACACAGTGGCAACATTAGGTCATTGTCATAGATACAGAAGACAGTGCTTGCCAAAACTAAACATCCTTTCAAGATCAAAAATCAACAAATTTAAGCATAGAAGGGAAGTTACTTCAACTCAATGAAGTCAAAGTGGCAGACTCATAGTTAATGTGCTGTAAACGGGAGAATTAAAAAGTTTTCCTCTATGATCTGGAATAAAAGAAGGCACCAGTTTCACCACTTTTAGTCAGCATAACATAGAAGACCTAACTTGAACAATTAAACAAGAAAAGAAGTAAAGGGCCATGAAGACTGCAAGAAGGGAGTTAAACTGATCCTGTTTGCTAATGACAGGCTTATATAAAAAAAAACTGCAATAGAATACTTAATAAATATTTCACAGCATTGCAAATGAATTTAATAGAGCCCCAGGACATAAAATCAACACACAAAAATAGCAGCATTTCTACATATTGATGCAAAGCTATCTGAAAAATAAAGAAACCATTTTCAAACATAATAGCTACCAAGAAATGACTAGGAATACATTTAACTGAAGTAGTAAAAACCTCTACAACAAAACAAACAGAACATTGGCAGAAGCAATGGAAGAAGACAGAAAGCTGGAAATGAAGCTCATGCTCTTGAATTGGAATAATTAATATCATCAATATTGTTAAAATGTCCACAGGACCCAGAGTGTGAGGCCCAAATTTTAATCCTGTTTTTCGCAGAAATGCAATGAACACTATCACAATTCATCTGGCATAAAAAGAAGATCTGAATAATCAAAGCAACCTTGACCAAAATTACTAACAGCTCAATGAGCCTCACTATATGACTCCAAATCCATAGTAACCAAACAGCAAGATTCTCACATCAAACCAGACAGAGACAACAGAACAGAGTGGAGCCCAGAAATAGATACTTACAGCCAAGTGATTGGTGACAAATGTGTGAAGGACCCATGAAGAGAGGGCAGCTTCCTCAGCCAAGGGAAACGGGACACGCATGCACACACGCAGGCATGTGCATGTGCAGGCCCGCGCGCGCGCCACACACACACACAACTTAAATTCGATCCTCATCTTAAACTATACACAAAACTTAGGTCAAAATTGATAGAGAGCTTAAAAGTGAGAGCCCAAACAATAAAACCATATAGATGAAAGCACACGATATTCATCTAAGCAAGGATGTCTCAGATAATGCTCCCAACCAAATGCAGGCCAAATTGACCATGTCAAATTAGGGACTGTGTGGCAGAGGAAACAGCACAGATGGAATGGGGGAAATATATAAGAAGTACATTTTCACAAGGAGAAAAGATGTCCAGTGCTTGGCTGAATAGCAATAAATACATAAACAAGAACCCTAATTAAACATAGCGAATGAGGGCTGGAAGATTACTCACTGGATGAAGCACTTGGCACACAAGCAAGAAGCCTGGAATTGCCATCCTTAGAACTCACTTGAAAGCCAGGCAGTTGCCCTGGCCACCTATAATCCCAGGCCAGGAGGCAGGAACAGCAGAATCACTGCAACAAGCTGGCCAGCTAGATGCTGCTGTTTAAGCAATAAATGTCTCCCATAGGCTTGTATATGAGAACACTTGGTCCCAGTTGGCAGCACTGTTTGGGCAGATAACAGAACCATCATGTCCTAAAGTTTAGGAGGTAAGGTGGTCACTAGGAGTGGGCTTTGAAGAATGGCTATTTTTAAAAATGCTGGAAGATAGCAAGTTTTGGTTAGGACTTGGGAAGGGGGGACCTTGTATGTTGTTGCTGGGAAAGTGAATCTTATGGGAAACGGGGAAGTTCTCAAAAAGCTAAACATGTGTCGTAATGTCATCTAAAAATCCCACTATGTGCATGTGCCAAAATAAAAAAAAACCACTATTTTGAGGTATGTTCCCACTCCATGTTTTTGGGCACTATTTGTAACAGTCAAGGTTATAACGATCTATGTATTCATAACGAATGAATGATGTTTGTATAATGTGTGATACATAATATTCACTTAAATTACTCAGTCTTAGATTTTATTGTTGAAATAGAAAAGACAAGGGTACTCTCAGATCACATCTAGTGATAATGTATTTTTAAAAAATTTTTAAAAATTTTTAAATGTTTTATTAAAAAGACCTCCGGGGACCAACCCCCCCTTTTGGCCCAAAAATTTCTTATTTTCCCCCAAAATTTGAAGGCCCCAAGTTCCAAAATTGGGGAATTTAAAAAAAATTTTTTTTTTGAATTTGTAACATTTCCCAAAAAGATTTTTTTTTTCCACAGTGAAAAATCCAAAAAACCAAAAACCTTGGACATTTTAATTAAATGACCGGTAAAAAATAAAACCGTTCCCAAAAAAAAAAAATTAATCTTAAGGGAAAAAAAGGGCAAACCCCGGGGAATTAAGGGGGGGTCAAAATTTTTGGGAAACCCTTTTTGGCCAACGGAATTCCCCTCCCCCCAAAAGGGGGCCCCTTTCCCCGGGGAAAATTTTTTTTATTTGGGGAGGATCCCCCATTTATTGGTGTAATGTTTTGGGGAAATTACGGTTAATTTTTTTCCCCCAGAATGGGGCCCTGGAACCTTTTTGAAATGAATTTTATTTTTTTTATTGTAAAAAAAGGAAAGGCAATTTTAAAAGACAATTTTTTGGGGGGTTGGTTCAAAGATTCTTGTTATAAAAAGGGGGGGGATGGGGGGGTTGGGGGGGAAAAAGCAAGATTCTTTTTTAAATTAAGGGGTTTAAAAGCATCAAAATTTAAGGAATTTAAAAAAACTAAATTTAAAAAAAATTTTGGGCCCCCTCCCAAATTTTGGACCCCGGGGGAACTTATTCCACCCGGGGGGTTTTTAAAAAAGGGTTTTTTGAAAAATTTTTATTAAATTTTTAAAAAAAAAATTTTTTAACCTTTTTATTTAAATTTTTTTAAAAAAATTTAAAAAAAAAAAAAAAAAATTTTTAAGGGGGTTTTTGGGGGGTTAATTTTTAAAAATTTAAAAATTTTTAATTTTTTTTTAAAAAAATTTTTTTTTTAAAAAAAAAAAAATTAAATTTTTTTTTTTTTTAATAAAAAAGGGGGGAATAAATGGGAAAAGGGGGTTTTTAAAAATTTAAATTTTAAAAAAAAAAAAAGGTAGGGGGGGGGCTTTTAAAAAATTTTTATTAAAAAATTTTTCGGGGAAATGGGGGGGGTTTGGAAAATTTTTGGGGGGGGAAAAAAAAAGGAGAAAAAATGGGAAGGGGAATTTTTTTTAGGGCGGGGGGGGGGGGAAAAAAAAAGGGGGGGAAAGAAAAGGGGGGGAAAAAAAAGGGGGAGGGGGGGAAAGGGAAGAAAAAAAAGGGGGGGGAATTTTTGGAAAGGGGGGGGTTTTTTGGGGGGGGGGAAAAGGGGGGTTTTAAAGAATTTTGGGGGGAAAAAGAAAAATGGGGGGGGTTTGGGAAGGAAAAGGGAAAAAGGAAGAAAGGGGGAGGGGGGCCCCGGAGGGGGGGGGGGGGAAAAGGGGGAAGGGGGGGGAAAAAAAATTTGGGGGGGGGGGGAGGGGGAAAAAAAAATGGGGTGAAAAGTAAAAGGGGAAAAAAAAAAAAGGGGGGGAAAGAAGGAAAGGGGGGGGAAAAGGGGGGGGGAAAAAGGGGGAAAAAAACCCCCAAAGGGAAATAAAAAAAGGGAATTTTTTGGGGGGAAAAGGGGGGGAAAAAGGGGGTTAAGAAAAAAAAAAGGGAAAAGGAAGGGGGAAAGAAAAAGGGAAAAAAAAGGAAAAAGGGGGGAAGGGAAAGGGGGGGGGAAAAAAAAAGGGAAAAGGGGGGAAAAAAAGGGGGAAAAAAATACCCAAAGGGATTTAAAAAAAGGAAAAAAGAAAAAGGGGGGAAGAAAAAAAGGGGGAAAAAAAGGGGGGGGGGGGAGGGGGGGAAAAAAGGGAAGAAAAAAAAGAAGGGGAAAAAAAAAAAGGTTTTAATTGTTTAAAATTTTTTTTTAAAAGAAATTGTCCATTTTTTTTTAAAAAAAAAATAAAAACTTTGGATAAAGCTTTTAAAATTTTAAAAGGGGAAAAAAAATTTTTTTTTTTTCCCTTGATTTTTTTAATTTTGGAAATTTTTTTTTTTAAATATTTTTTAAAAATTAAAAATTTTTTTTTTTTTTTTTTCCCCCCTTTTCCAAATTAAAAAAAAGGGCCCCGCCCAAAGGAAGGGTTATGTAAATCATACTCTGACCACTCAGTGGGGAATTGTATATCACCCCAAAAAATTGTATGTGCAAGCATTTCTGCTTCTAACAGAAATGTAAAACTTATGGTAAGTAAAATGATATAAAATTGCACACAAGGTATAATTGCTGTTTTAAAGAGAATAACAGAGGCTGGACGACTCAGGGCATAAAGTGCTTGCTACACAATCATCATCACTCAGGTTCAGAGCCCCAGAACCCATGTAAAAAAACTAGGCAGTTGTAACAGCTGCCTGTAATCCCAGCACAAAGGAGACAGATCTGGCCTTCATGGACAAGCAGCCTGGCTAAAGTAGACAAAAGGGAGAGCTCTGGGTTCAGTGACAGAACCTGCCTCAATATAGACAGTGGAGAGCAATAAAAAAAGATACCAGATGTCAACCTCTGGCCTCCACATGCACATGCACATGTGCACTTGCACATAAATTCATCTGCAATAAAACAAAAGGAACAAAAATAACAGATGAGAATAGTAGGGGCTTGTGAACTGAAAGGGATAATAAAGATACTAGCCTCCTAGGGCCCTTGGAACTTGAGAAATGAAAAGGCAATTACTTGTTCAGGTTTCTAAGAAGCATGGACAAAATGCATTGGAAAATGAAGGCTGAAGAACCAGAAACACAGTGGCCTAACAGTGGAAAAACTTGACAATGTCTACCTTGAATCAGTTAGGCACAAGGAAATGAGACCCTAACTATATTAGTTTGGATTTTACTGCTATGGACAGACACCATGACCAAGGCAACTCTTACAAGGACAGCATTCAATTGGGGCTGGCTTACAGGTTCAGAGGTTCAAGCTATTGTCATCATTTAGGAGCATGGCAGCATCCAGGCAGGTGTGGTGCTGGAGGAGCTGAGAGTTCTACATCTTGATCCAAAGGAAGCCAGGAGCAGACTCTCCTTGGGCAGCTAAGAGGAGGGTCTCAAGACCCACTCCCACAGTGACACACCTCCTCCAACAAGGACACACCTCCTAATAGTTCCACTCCCTGGGCCAACCATATTCAAGCCACCACATTCCACTCCCAGGCTCCCATAGGCTTGTTCAAACACACGAGTGCATGGACACCATACCTAGATGTAGCATACTGCAACTTCAAAAGTCTCAGTCTATCACAATCTCTACAATGTTAAAAGTCCAAAGTTCAAAGTCTCTTCTGAAATTCATGCAATTTAACTGTAATCCCTCAAGAAATCAAAATAAAAAGGCAGATTACATACTTCCAATATCACAGGATATACATTATCATTCCAAAATGACATAGTGAATAAATACTGGACCAAAGCAAGATAGAAAACAAGCTGGGAAACTCCAAACTCTCCATGTCTAAGGTTAAAGCGCTCCTCAAATCTCCACATCCTTTCATCTTTGTTGTCTGCAATAAACTTCTTTCTCCTGGGCTGCTTCCACTACATGTTAGCAGCTTTCCTAGGCAGATATCCCATGGCTCTGGTATTTTTAACATCTTGGGGCCTCCAAGACAACTTCAGTTTCTTGTTCCAATGTCTGGGATCCATGCACAATCTTCTGGGCTTCTCAAGAGGGCTTGGGTCACTTTTCCAGCTCTGACCTCTGTAGCACTCTAGGATCTGGTTGTCTCCACTTAACTGCTGCTGGTGTTCTTGGTGGTCATCCCATGGTACTGACATCTCCAATATACTGGGGTCTTCTGCTGCAGCTAGGCTTCACCAATAGCATCTTATAGGCTCCCTTGATGGTGCCAAGACTCAACTTCTTTGCATGACCCCTTCAGTCCTAGGCCATCAATTGCAACTGAGGCTGTACCTTCACCAATGGCCTTCCTTGGCCTCTCACAGTGTCAAGCCTCAGCTGCTCTCCACGACACCTTTGTGTCTTCAAAACCATCACCTGTGTGACTCTCACATGTTACCAAGTCCAGCTGTACCACAGGGTACAACCTTGGCTACATCTGGAACTCAGTTTCTTTGTGCTTTCAAAAAACACTTCCCAGATTTCACCTCAGTGATGCTGATCTCTTCTTAATCACCACTAATTTCTTTTTTTTTATTATTGGAAATTTTATTTACATTTAAGATGTTCTCTCCTTACCCCATTTCCCCCCTCCCTCCCAGGAACTCACTATCCCTTCCCCCCTCCTCCTGCCTCCACGTTGGTGTATCCCCACCCCCCTCCCCCGTACCTCACCTCCCCACCCTCGAATATCCCCCCCCACGACGCCCAGCCTTCATGGGACCAAGGATCTCTTCTCCCACTTATATATAGCTCCCTTACATATATAGCTGGAGCCATGGGTCCCTCCCTAAGCGCTCCCAGGCTGGTGGTTTAGACCCTGGGGGCTCTGGTTGGTTGGGATTGTGCTTTCCTCATGGTGTCATGAATCCTTTCAACTCCTTCAGCCTTCACTCTATCTTCTCCATTGGGAACCCCATGATCAGTTTGATGGTTAGCTGTGAGCATCTGCCTCTGAGTATGTCAGACTCTTGCAGACCTCTAAGGAGACAGCTATATCAGGCTCCTGTCAGCATATACATCCTGACATCCACATCAACGTCTACCTTTGGTGACTGTACATGGGATGGATATCCAGGTGGAATGGTCTGTAGACGGCCCCTCCTTCAGTTTCTGTCTTGCACTGTGTCTCCATATTTGCTCCCTTGAGTATTTTGTTACTCCTTCTAAGAAGGACTGAAGCCCCCTTACTTGGTCGTCATTCTTCATGAGCTTTATGTGGTCTATGAGTTAAATCTTGGGTATTTCAAGATTCTGGGCTAAAATCCAATAATCAGTGAGTGAATACCATGTATGTTCTTTTGTGATTGGGTTACTTCACTCAGGATGATATTTTCTAGTTCCATCCATTTATATAAGAATTTATCAAATTCATTGTTTTTAGTAGCTGAGTAATATTCCATTGTATAAATGTACCACATTTTTTGTATCCACTCCTCTGTTGAAGGGCATCTGGGTTCTTTCCAGTTTCTGGCTATTATAAATAAAGTTGCTATGAACATAGTGGAGCATATGTCCTTGTTGTATGTTGGAGTATCTTCTGGGTATATGCCCGGGAGTGGTATAGCTGGGTCCTCAGGTAATGCTATGTCCAATTTTCTGAGGAACCGCCAGACTGTTTTCCATAGTGGTTGCACCAGCTTGCAATCCCACCAACAATGGAGGAGTGTTCCTCTTTCTCCACATCCTCGCCAGCATCTGCTATCACCTGAGTTTTTGATTTTAGTCATTCTGACTGGTGTGAGGTGGAATCTCAGGGTTGTTTTGATTTGCATTTCCCTGATGACCAAGGATGCTGAACATTTCTTTAGGTGCTTCTCGGCCATTCGCGTTTCCTCAGTTGAGAATTCTTTGTTTAGCTCCATACCCCATTTTTTTAATAGGGTTATTTGGTTGTCTAGAGTCTAATTTCTTGAGTTCTTTGTATATATTGGATATTAGTCCTCTATCGGATGTGGGATTGGTAAAGATCTTTTCCCAATCTGTTGGTTGCTGTTTTGTCCTATTGACAGTGTCCTTTGCCTTACAGAAACTTTGCAATTTTATGAAGTCCCATTTGTCAATTCTTGATCTTAGAGTATAGGCCATTGGTGTTCGGTTCAGGAATTTTCCCCTGTGCCTAGGTATTCGAGGGTCTTCCCCACCTTCTCTTCTATTAGTTTCAGTGTGTCTGGTTTTATGTGAAGGTCCTTTATCCACTTGGACTTGAGCTTTGTACAAGGAGATAAGAATGGATCGATTTGCATTCTTCTGCCTGCTGTCCTCCAGTTGAACCAGCACCATTTGTTGAAAATGCTGTCCTTGTTCCACTGGATGGTTTTAGCTCCTTTATCAAAGATTAAATGACCATAGTTGTGTGGGTTCATTTCTGGGTCATCAACTCTATTCCACTGATCTTCCTGCCGGTCTCTGTACCAATACCAGGCCATTTTTATCACTATTGTTCTGTAGTACAGCTTGAGGTCAGGGATGGTGATTCCTCCAGAAGTTCTTTTATTGTTGAGAATGGTTTTCGCTATCCTGGGTTTTTTGTTGTTCCAAATAAATTTGAGAATTTCTCTTTCTAGTTCTGTAAAGAATTGAGTTGGTATTTTAATGGGGATTGCATTGAATCTGTAGATTGCTTTTGGCAAGATGGCCATTTTTACTATATTAATCCTGCCAATCCATGAGCATGGGAGATCTTTCCATTTCCTGAGCTCTTCTTCAATTTCTTTCTTCAGAGACTTGAAGTTCTTGTCATACAGATCTTTCACTTGCTTGATTAGATTCACCCCGAGGTATTTTATATTATTTGTGACTATTGTGAAGGGTGTCATTTCCCTAATTTCTTTTTCAGCCTGTTTATCTTTCATGTAGAGGAAGGCTACTGAATTGTTCGAGTTGATTTTATAACCTGCCACCTTGCTGAAGTTGTTTATCAGGTTTAGGAGTTCTCTGGTGGAGTTTTTGGGGTCACTTAAGTATACTATCATATCATCTGCAAATAGTGATATTTTGACTTCTTCCTTTCCTATTTGTATTCCTTTGACTTCTTTTTGTTGTCTAATTGCTCTGGCTAGGACTTCCAGTACTATATTGAATAGGTAGGGAGAGACTGGGCAGCCTTGTCTAGTCCCTGATCTCAGTGGGAATGCTTCAAGTTTCTCTCCATTTAGTTTGATGTTGGCTACTGGTTTGCTGTATATTGCTTTTACTATGTTTAGGTATGGGCCTTGAATTCCTGATCTTTCCAAGACTTTTACCATGAAAGGATGTTGAATTTTGTCAAATGCTTTCTCAGCATCTAGTGAGATGATCATGTGGTTTTTTTCTTTGAGTTTGTTTATATAGTGGATTACATTGATGGATTTGCGAATATTGAACCATCCTTGCATTCCTGGGATAAAACCCACTTGATCATGATCAATGATTGTTTTGATGTGTTCTTGGATTCGGTTTGCTAGAATTTTATTGAGTATTTTTGCATCGATATTCATAAGAGAGATTGGTCTGAAGTTTTCTTTCTTTGTTGGGTCTTTGTGAGGTTTAGGTATGAGTGTGATTGTAGCTTCATAGAACGAATTGGGTAGTGTTCCTTCTGTTTCTATTTTGTGGAATAGTTTGAAGAGAATTGGTATTAGGTCTTCCTTGAAGGTCTGATAGAATTCTCCACTAAAACCATCTGGTCCTGGGCTTTTTTTGGTGGGGAGACTTTTAATGACTGCTGCTATTTCTTTAGGGGTTATGGGACTGTTTAGATGGTTTATTTGCTCCTCATTTAACTTTGGTACCTGGTTTCTGTCTAGAAAATTGTCCATTTCATCCAGATTTTCCAGTTTTGTTGAGTACAGGTCTTTGTAGTAGGATCTGATAATTTTTTGAATTTCCTCGGTTTCTGTTGTTATGTCTCCCTTTTCAGATCTGATTTTATTAATTTGGATATTGTCTCTGGGCCCTCTGGTTAATCTGGCTAAGGGTTTATCTATCTTGTTGATTTTCTCAAAGGACCAACTCCTGGTTTTGTTGATATTTTGTATAGTTCTTTCTGTTTCTACTCGGTTGATTTCAGCCCTGAGTTTGATTATTTCCTGACACCTACTCCTCTTGGGTGTATTTGCTTCTTTTTGTTCTAGAGCTTTCAGGTGTCCTGTCAAGTTGTTAATGTGTGCTCTCTCCAATTTCTTTTTGTAGGCACTTAGAGCTATGAGTTTTCCTCTTAGCACTGCTTTCATGGAGTCCCACAAGTTCTGGTATGATGTTTCCTCATTTTCATTAAATTCCAGGAAGTCTTTAATTTCTTTCTTTATTTCTTCCTTGACAAAGTCATCATTGAGTAGAGCATTGTTCAGTTTCCACATGCATGTGGGTTTTCCCTTGGTTTTGTCATTATTAAAGACCAGCCTTAGTCCGTGGTGATCTGATAGGATGCAAGGGATTATTTCAATCTTTTTGTATCTGTTGAGGACTGTTTTGTGACCAATTATATGGTCTATTTTGGAGAAGGTACCATGAGGTGCTGAGAAGAAGGTATATTCTTTTGCTTTAGGATGAAATGTTCTATAGATATCTGTTAAATCCATTTGGTTCATAACTTCTGTTAATTTCAATATGTCCTTGTTTAGTTTCTGTTTCCACGATCTGTCCATTGGAGAGAGTGGGGTGTTAAAATCCCCCACTATTATTGTGTGAGGTGCAATGTGTGCTTTGAGCTTTAGTAAAGTTTCTTTTATGTATGTGGGTGCACTTGCATTTGGAGCATAGATGTTCAGAATTGAGAGTTCTTCTTGGTAGATTTTTCCTTTGATGAGTATGAAGTGTCCTTCCTTATCTTTCTTGATTACTTTTGGTTGAAAGTCTATTTTATTTGATATTAGAATGGCTACTCCAGCTTGTTTCTTGGGTCCATTTGCTTGAAAAATTGTTTTCCAGCCTTTTACTCTGAGGTAAAGTCTGTCTTTGTCACTGAGGTGCGTTTCTTGTATGCAGCAAAATTCTGGGTCCTGTTTATGTATCCAGTCTGATAGTCTACGTCTTTTTATTGGAGAATTGAGTCCATTGATGTTGAGGGAATATTAAGGAAAAATGATTGTTGTTTCCTATTATTTTTGTTATTAGAGGTGGAATTATGTTTGTGTAGTTATCTTTGTTTGGGGTTGTTGGAAGATTACTTCCATGCTTTTTTTAGGTTGTAGTTTCCTTCCTTGTGTTGGCGTTTTCCATCAATTATCCTTTGCAGTGCTGGGTTTGTGGGAAGATATCATGCAAATTTGGTTTTGTCATGGAATATCTTGGTTTCTCCATCTATAGTGATTGAGAGTTTTGCTGGATATAGTAGTCTGGGCTGGCATTTGTGTTCCCTTAGGGTCTGTATGATATCAGACTAGGATCTTCTAGCTTTTATAGTCTCTGGTGAAAAGTCTGGTGTAATTCTTATAGGTCTGCCTTTATATGTTACTTGACCGCTTTCCCTTACTGCTTTTAGTATTTTTTCTTTGTTTTGTTCATTTGGTGTTTTGATTATTATGTGACGGGAGGTATTTCCTTTCTGGTCTAGTCTGTTTGGTGTTCTGTAGGCTTCTTGTATGTTTATGGGTATCTCGTTCTTTAGGTTGGGGAAATTTTCCTCTGTAATTTTGTTGAAGATATTTACCGGTCCTTTAGATTGGGAATCTTCACTCTCATCTATACCTATTATCCTTAGGTTTGGTCTTCTCATTGTGTCTTGGATTTCCTGGATGTTCTGGGTTAGGAGCTTTTTGCATTTTGCATTTTCTTTGACTGTTGTGTCAATGTTTTCCATGGTATCTTCTGCGCATGAGATTCTCTCTTCTATCTCTTGTATTCTGTTGGTGATGCTTGCGTCTATGACTCCTGATCTCTTTCCTACATTTTATATCTCCAGAGTAGTCTCCATTTGAGATTTCTTTATTGTTTCTATTTCCATTTTTAGATCCTGGACAGTTTTGTTCAATTCCTTCATCTGTTTGGTTGTGTTTTCTTGCAATTCTTTAAAGGATTTTTGTGTTTCCTCTTTAAGGGCTTCTACCTGTTTACCTGTGTTCTCTTTCAATTCTTTAAAGGATTTTTGTGTTTCCTCTTTAAGGGCTTCTACCTGTTTACCTGTGTTCTCCTGTATTTCTTTAAGGGAGTTACTTATGTCCTTAAAATCCTCTATCATCATCATGAGAAGTGATTTTAATTCTGAGTCCTGTTTTTCCTGTGTGATGGGGTATCCAGGGCTTGCTATGGTGGGAGAACTGGGTTCTGATGATGTCAGATAGCTTTGGTTTCTGTTGCTTGTGTTCTTTCACTTGCCTTTCACCATCTGGTTGACTCTAGTGTTACCTGTGCTCACTGTGTCTGACTGGAGTCTGTCTTTCCAGTTATCTTGCTTGTATCAGATCTCCTCTGATTCCAGATGTCTCTGTGTTCCTGTGATCCTAAGCTCCCTCTGCTCTGGATGCAGTAGGTCCTCTAGGTTGTCTCAGGATCAGGTGTTTCCACCAGAGCAGACCAGCTAAGGGTCTGCCCCAGGCAAAAGAACCAGGGTCTGGGTTGAAGGGAGGTGGTATTCTGGAGGGGCGGGGTTTGGGTGCCTGCTAGTTCCTTAAGCCCCACCTGGCTCCCGGTTGTAACTCTGGGGCGTGGGGTAGTGGGCAAGGTGTCTTACCCTCTGCTCTGGGTGCAGTGGGTCCCTCTAGGATGTCTCAGGATCCGGTGTTTTCACAGGAGCAGACCAGCTAAGGGTCTGCCCCAGGCAAAAGAACCAGGGTCCAGGCAGAAGGACTCACCACTAATTTATTAACTCCAGTTAACCAGCATTAATTGTCCCAGTATTCACTTCTATTCTTGACTCTAAAGTCAGAGCCACATGGCCAAAGCTGCTGACTGGAGCTGGAACATGGCCTCTTGTTCTATTACATTATCATCAGCTTTCTGTTTTCCAACTCCTTCACTGCCTAAGCTTGGCTGGAACTTGCTCTGTAAACTGAAAGATTGGCAGTTCTCCTGAGTCTCCTGAGTTCTGGGATTAAAGGGATATATCACCATGCCTAGACCTAAGCTTTTCTCTACTTTGAACTTGCTCTGTACCAGGCTGGACTTGAACTCAGAGATCTGCTTACCTCTGTCTCCTGGGATGAAAAGTGTGTACCACCATGTCTAGGCCTAAGCTTTTCATAGCCACTATTCCTCAGATCCAGATTAAAAGCCTGTGTCTTCCAGCCTCAAGATCTGGATCAGAGTTGTGCCTTCCATTTCTGTATTGTAGTTCATTTCAGATCAAAAGTCCAAATGAAAACAGTAACTAGGTCACAACAATGCTTAGATATAACTATCCCTTCTTCAACTGCAAAAGCATAAGTTTAGTTGGGTGGGATTTTGCCCCAAAGTCACCACTCTCTTAATTCCATGTAATGTCCCTGAACATAGGATTTGCCTTCATTCCACTTCCTGGTGCCCCTTTACTCTTTGAACCATAAATTGTATTTTTTTTTCCTTTTGCAGCTTAACACTCTTCATTAAATGATGCTCTTCTTAAGAATGGACTTTAGTAACCACACAATAGAATTAATACCAGGCTATTTAGAGATTTTCCTTGTCAAAGCAAGTAATCTAAATCTCTTCACCTTAGCTTCAGGCAGAGTCTTCAGACAATGGCAAAAAGCAGCCACATTCTTCACCAAAATATCACAAAACAGTCTCTAGGCCACATACTAAGATCTTCTCCCCTGAAACCTCTTGAGCTAGGTCCCCACAGTTCAAGATACCCCCAGGAACACTGCCTTCCACGCTTCTACTAGGATGGCCCATTAAGCCCTACTTAAAGCATTCCACTGCTTTAGAAAGTCTCTAAATCCACATTCCTCCAAACCAAAGTGTGGTCAAGCCTATCACAGAAATAACCCAGGCCCTGGTCCCAACTTCTGTCGTAGTTAGGATTTTACTGCTGTGAACAGACACCATGACCAAGGCAACTCTTATAAGGACAACATTTAATTGGGGCTGGTTTACAGGTTCAGAGGTTCAGTCCATTATCATCAAGGTAGGATCATGGCAGCATCCAGGCAGACATGGCACTGGGGGAGCTGAGACTTCTACATCTTGATCCAAAGGAAGCTAGGAGCAGACTGACCTCAGATAGCTAGGAGGAAGATCTTAAAGCCCACAGTGACACACTTCCTCTAACAAGGCCACACCTCCAAATAGTGCCACTCCCTGGCCAAGCGAGTTCAAACCACCACACTAATCCTTCTTCTAACTCCACTCACCAATCCTTTCAGTGGGTTCTAGCAGGGAGCTGATGTATATGTCCCATAGCCCAAGGGAGTAGGCAGCCTAAAATGTACCTACCCTGTGTCATACAGGAAATTAATCTTCTGTATTCCTCTCAATGGAAGCAGAGAATGCTCTAGATCTTCATTCCAAGTGGTGTCATTGGAGCCTATTATGTATGGAACCTCTATATCTACCAATCAGTTGATGTAAAATGATGCCCACCCTGGTGTCAGCTGTGGGAATAAGAGCTAGGAGACACCACAGTCACCTCTCAGCTTTCCATCACCATGACAAAATGCCCAAGAAACATAATGTAAAGTAGGAAGGATTTATATTGACCCACAGAGTCCGAGGTTTTTTAGTTCATGGACTCTTAGCTTCATGCAGCGTACAAGACATGGGCTCCAAGGATCCACTCCCTTCCATCATCTCCAATAGCCTATCAAATTATGAACCCATCAATGAACTAACCCACTGATTAGCTCAGAGTCTTCATAAACCGATCACTTCCAAAGCCCCTCAAGTGGCAAACAAGTCTTTAGCACATGTCCTCCAATAGTATTTTTAGATTCAAACCACAATCCTCATCCCTCTTGTCCCCCGAAGCAGTTGATGGGAAGTTGAGCCCCAGCATCACTTGGTCTCAAAAGAGAGACATGTTGTGAAGCAGTACACAATTTTCTTCTTCCCTGGCTTTAGTGAGAAGTGGAGAGGCTAAGCCCCTATCTTCACCCAGCATCAATAAGAGACTTAATGAGGTGGCTGAAAACCGGACAACTTGACATTCTGCATCCTCCTTCCCATGCTCAAGTGGCCCATTTTGTTAGGACAATATTGAACAAATACAGAGGAAAGAGGAATATACTTATACAGGAATCTTTGGAAACTCAAAATGAAACAGGATCTCACTGTAACATCCAAATACCCTGGATACAAGTAAGAAAAAAGAACCTCACTCGTCCTATGACAGGTCAGGAAAATCATGAAGGAAATTAGAAATATCAACAGATGATGAAGGAAAAGAATCAGATGTTGAATTTTATGACAAGGATTTAAAAGAAACCACCACAAAAAAATGCTTCTGTGATAATAAAACATGTCTTCCAAGCAAAAACAAAGCAAAAAGAATCCCAGAAAAGAAATAAAAGAATTTACAGAATTAAATATAAATTATAGAACTGAAAAATAACAGTAACTGAAATAACAGAATTACAGAATAATTTCTGTAATGTGTGAAGACACAGAGTGGAATCAGTGAACTTGGTGGCTGATCAATAGAATGTAGTTTTTACATTTGAGAGAAAATATAGAATTCTTACCTTTATGTGCCCATCTAATCTTAGCAAACAACACAACCCATTTTCCTAACCAAAAAAAAAATTATTTAATTCTTACATATGGCTAAATACTATATTATTGTGTACTGTGACATTCTTAGATCAAACATCAAATCTCAGAGGAACTTAAAAAATATATAGGACTGATTGGCGGTGATAACACGTGAAGTACAGATAGAGTGACCCCACGAGGGAAATGGGGCAAGTCCCTGGGGCATTTTCTTGAAATGCACCCAGACCACTGTGGGTGGGGCCACCCCTGAGCAGATGCTCTTGAGTTATATTAAGAAAGCAGGCGGAGCAAGCCAAGAGGAGCAAGCCTGTAAGCAATGTTCCTTCATGGTCTCTGCATCAGTTTTTGACTCTAAGTCCTGCCCTGACTTACTTCCCTTCATGATGGACTATAAGCTATAAAGAAGAAAAAAAAAAATTAACCCTTTCCTCCCCAAATTGTTTTTGTTAATGATGTTTATCACAGTAGTAGAAAACAAGCTAAGATAAAAAACAAAGACAGGAAATCAGGACCCAAGTCACCAGCACCAGCAGTGACAGAGGGTGTGTCATCAGGGATTTTGCAGCCACTGAAAGATCAATGAGGAAGAAGCTTTGTGAATCTGACAACTCAGGAAGAAAGGACCAATTCTTCAAAAGCCACCAACTGTTCAAATATATCAAAGTTAAAATAAAGTGCTCAAGTAGTTCTATAATGTTACAGAAATTAAAATTTTAGTAATGATTAAAAACCCCTGAAAAACAATTTGTAGGCTTGAGTTTGGCTAGAAACTCCAATGGTCAATTAAAGAATTTTACAAAATTTCTTCTGGAAAACAAGAGAATTCTTATTTTCACAACCTATTTTAGGAGGCTGGAAATATCCTGATACCCAACAGACAACAGTATAAAGGAGTCAAAACCACAGACCAATGCTGCTCATCACCTTAGACAGCAAAAGTCTCAACAAAATGTTAGTAAATTAAATCTAGCAATGTGTAAAATGAAGTACATACTGTGGCCTAGTGAGATTTGTTCCTGATGTGCAAAGATGTTTCAAAACTCAAAAGTGAGATCAGAGCAATTCTCTTTATCAGTGGATTAAAGGAGAGAGGTCATACGATCATATTAGTTTACATAGGAAAAGCAATTGACAATATCCAACTGCCTTTTGTAATAAAACTTCAGCAAACTGGAAAAGGGGATATCCTAAATGTAATAAAGAGAATCTACAAATATCATACCAAACATGATTAGTGGTGAAATGGCAAATGATGGGAGAAATACAAGATCAAGGAAAAGATTGTCCTTTGTCGCTGAGACACAGAACATCAATCACTGTGTCATAGGAAACCATAGACAATGCAATAAGGCAAGAAAAATGACGACATAGAGGCTTAAAGGAGTTGACAAATCCTGTCTCTGTAGATTACAGGTTTGTAAACACTGAAAAAAAATACAGAAAGTCTACAAAAATTTGCTGAGTTCAGTAAGATCTCAGGACATACAAAAACTAATTGCTCTTCTACATAATAATAATGAACAAGCTAGAAACTCAAATTTAAAATATAGTATTTATAGTTTTTAAAAAGAAAATATAGTATCTTGCTATAAAGCTAGCAAAACATGCATAAAGTTTATATGCTCAAAATTACAAGTTTTCCAAAAGATATCCAAGAGGACCTAAATAAATATAAATAAATAGTTAATCCTAGCATGGGTAGAGTCTGAACACCTGGAATCTCATGGGTGTGGGCACAGTGTGTACACCTGGAATCTCATGGGCACGGGTACAGTGTGAACACCTGGAATCTCATGGGCATGGGCATGGGCACAGCGTGAACACCTGGAATCTCATGAATACAGTGTGAACACTTGGAATCTCATGGCATGGGCACAGTGTGAACACCTGGTATCTCATGGGCATGGGCACAGTATGTATACCTGGAATCTCATGGGCATGAGCATAGCATAAACACCTGGAATCTCATGGGCACAGTGTGAACATCTGGAATCACATGGACACGGGTACAGTGTGAATACCTGGAATCTCATGGGCACAGTGTAAATACCTGGAATCTCATGGACACAGTGTAAACACCTGGAATCACATGGGCATGGGCACAGTATGTACATCTTGAATCTCAGAGCTCAGGAGAGACACGGAGACAGGAAGGTCAGAAGTTCAAAGTCATCCTTAGCTTAAGTAGTAAGTTAGAGGCCAACCTGAGCTACAAGAGACTTGTCTCAACACAAAAGAAAACCAAATGGGAAAATTTGCAAGTCCTCTTACAATGGAAAAAGTCATAGACTTGACATCAAAAGTATTAATTCATACAAGAAAAAATGGACAAAATGAAACTATGTTCTTGCCATCCATTGCCTGTTTGATTTCCAGGGAAGTTATTTCTGTTCCCCAGTCTCCTGAATTTTCCCTATTTCAGTTAGGAGCATCAGCATAGGACCCAGCGGAGAGAAGAGCATTCGCCTCACAACTGGCCAGTTCTCACATTCTAAAGTAACTGCTTTGGCTAGTGCAGCCAGCACCACCTCCCCAGTTATTATCTCGGGATGGCCTCTGGAGACAGTGCAGCTTGGAAACTGGCACACAGCAGAGCATGTTGCAGGTGTCTTTCTGGGGTATTTTGACTGATGCAAACTGGCTGGCTGACCCCTCCCCAGCATCATAAATCTGGTATTGCTCACTTACCTAAAGATGAAACTCCCAGTTCTACAGATGTCAGGTGGCCATCATCTAAGCTAAGATGTGCTTCAGAGTTTCTGCAGCATTTTCCATTTCCCTTTGAGCAAGATGGTAGGTTTTCTGACCCTTCCATTACTTTCTAGGGCAGAGGTTTTAGGCTCTTGATGAAATTTAATTACACCCTCCACCAAATCCAATTATGATCTGAATCCATGAAATCCCATTAGAACTTCCTTTTGCCTCATTAGATATACACCGAGACAGATCCTAGCCTAATCCACCCTGGCAGATTTCCTAAATAATGGCATCCAGAGACTTTGCATATATTGTTTATTACCCTGAAGTGCAAAAATGCAAAACATGCAAATGAGCCCCAGGGAACTTGCTTAAAGACCAAGCTGGGGTGGGGTGGGTGGAGGTGGGGGGTGGCATTCTGGTACTTCCTGGCTGGAGTAACTTGTGTTCTAGAGACTCTGTATAGGAGCTGCTGATTAGAAGGCTGTCTGTTCATAGGTGAGAAGCCTGGCAGTTCCCACTCTGAGTCCTGTGATCCACAAGAACAAATATTTCTCCAATCAAGAGAGAAGTGGCTTGCTGTAGCTCAGGACTGCTTCCCTATAGATTATACCTCTGGATACTAGATTTTAGATTCATTCAGGACAGAGTTGGGGCCAGGCTTTTGCTGCACTGGCTAGAGACAGCAATTTTTCTTCCCTGGCTGAAGTGGTCCATGCTGTAAATATCAGGGTTTTATTTTCTTTTTTAGCTAAACCCCATTGTATACATAATATCCATTTTCTTTTTCTGCTTGTCTATTAATGGACACAGAGATTGATTCCATGGTTAGCTGTTATGAATGATACTGCAGGAAACACGGGCATACAGTGCTTCTTTGGTATGCTCGCTTCATTATTGGATATATACCCAGAAATGGTATAGTTAGATCATATGGTCATTCTATTTTTGACTTTTTGAAGAGCCTTATGGTCTCCATAATGGCTGTGGGAAGTTTTTTTTTCCTTTATCATCCACCTGGATTTTTTTCTGTTTTGTTTTACTATCAGCTACTCTGAATGGTGAAATTATACCATACTATAGTTTATTTGTCTATCCTGATGGTTAATGATATTGTTTTCATAAATTTGTTGGCTTCTACTACTTCTAAGAAGTGGCTGTTTTAAAGTTGAGTTGTTTGGTTTGTCCTGTGAGTTTCTTATACAGTCTAGATGCTAACCCTTTGTCCGCTGGCAAATGTCCTCTCTCATTCTGTGGGCCATCTCTTATGCTGGTTGTTGCTCCTTTTGCAGTGTAGAGGGTTTAGTTTAATATAAGCCATCTTTTATACTTTCCTGTGTTTTTGAGGTCATAATCATTGCCTATACTGCTATTTTATAGTGTTCCCTTATATTTTATGTATTTTAGAGTGCCCCTTATATTTCATGTATTTGAGAGTGTCCCCTTATAATGTATCTATTCCAGAGTGCCCCCTAATAGTTTACCTATTCTGGAATGCTATTTTAGAGTGCCCCCTTCTATTTTATCTATTCTAGAGTGTTCCCCTTATATTTTATTCTGTACCTTCATAGCTTCAGAAGCTTACATTTAAATCTTTGATCCAGTTTGTGTTGACTTTTCTCTGGGAGAGAGACAGGGCCCACCCTATTCTAGTTTGTAGATGATGTTCCTTGTACAGAAAAGCCCAAGGACACTGTCAAAGGTGTGTCAAGACTGATAAACTCAGTAAAACTGCATTATATAAAACCAACATGCAAAACTCTAGCATTTTATATGTCCAATGTACAAATGACAAGATTTCTAAGGCAGAAATCATGAAAGCAGACCTACAAAATAGCCAAAAACATAAAAACAAAGTGCACAGGAAAAAATGAACCAAAGACTTTTACCATAGAAATTGCTAGACACCAATGAATGAAAGTGAAGAAGAGACAGAAACTAGAAAGAATGGTCCTGCTGGTGTCCTAGAATAATTAGGACTGTTAAGATGGCCATAGAGCTCAAAGAAATTTACAGGTTCATAGTAATCTCCACCAATGTAGTCCAAAGAGCTCTAAAAACAAAAACAAAAAACAAACAAAACCACACTGAAATTCATGAGCAAGAAATCTTGAGCACAATGTATCTATCACTACACCTAATTTCATAAGTAACACAACAGCATGGTACATGCAGAAAGCCAGGGGAAGAAGGCAGAAAGCCAGAAATAAATCCAGCCATCTGCAACTGACAGAGACACCGCAAGGTGACAAAAAACACAACAGCCTCTTTGGTAAAAGAGGAAAGTAGGTAGCTGGGCACACAGGAATGGAGAACTTATAAGACAATGGCTTTCTGGAGCCAGCCCATGAGGACTCTGTAAAGAAATTCCCGGACAGCAGTAATGCAGCAAGCCCAGGACACATCTAGTCCAAGCGAGCACACAAAAAATCTATTTGACTTTAACACCTAGATGCTTCTACTGGTTTGACAAAAACTATTGAAGAATTGTCATTTCTGGAACAAGACATTGGAGGCAAAGCATTTTTACATAACACTTTTAGTTTATTTTATGTGATTATGAGTTTTTAAGAATCAAGTGTACTTGAACTAGAATCTCTCTCTGGACATGACATGATCCTCATGGTCAGGAACTCGCAGTGGCTGTGCTTGTCTACACAAGGCCTGTGCAAAACCTACTCAAGATCCAGCCAGCTAAAACTTCAGCATAGGTGAGACAAATGATCTCTAGCCCACCCCTAATGGGGGAGCTATTTCTGGCTATGGATGGTGTCTGCAGAGCAAGAATCATTCTTTTTGAGGGCGTGGCTACAGGTAGCTCATCCAGTGGATGGCCCCACTTTCATGCACATGTGGGCAGTACTAACTGGACTTAGTGGGTTATCAAAAAACAAAAACAAAACACACACACAAAACCAAACCCAGAAAACAAAGACATGAAGTTGGTAAGGCACATGTTAGAGGAAACAGGGAGGAATTGGAGATGGAGATGAAGGGGTAGATATATTTCAAAAATACATTCCCAAAAATGAAGAAAGAATTTAAAGATATAGTTTCCCCCTTGAAGCATAAAATGTAGAAAGGAAAAAGGAGTGACAGATGAGAAGTTCTTTCCAAGAGAACAATTATTATATAATATATAATTCTATCATTTATCTATTTATCATCTATCACCTACCTCTTATCTATCATCTATTTATTTAATTATCTATCTTCTATCTATCATGTCTCTGTCTCTTATCATATATCAGCTATTTCTATCTAAATATCTGTCATCTATCTATCTATCTATCTATCTATCTATCTATCTATCTATCTATCTATCCCTATCATCTTTCTCTTATCTATATCAACTCTATCTATCTATTCATACTTCTAATCTATCTATCTTATCTATCTATCTATCTATCTATCTATCTTTTCTAGCCTATCCTTCCTTCTCCCATAACAGAAAGAAATTGAAAATTTCCTCAGGTAAGTAATACATAGTGAACTGGAATAAGATCCTTGGGGCCATCCTGGAGTGACAGTAAAGGTGTACTTTGGTCTGAAGTTTTTGAGTTCCCCTCTGTTCTAGAGAGAACACTGTAATGAACCAGAAAGCAATCTCACAGACCCTGATCCTTTGGCTTTGGTTGAGTCCAAGTGGCTATCAGGTGATGTTGAGGGACCCAACATCAGGGCAAGCATGTCCCAAAATACAGAAGTGAAGGTGGGATCAGATCAATTACATAGTCTATCTGAAGGGATGAGATCCAGTTGTCAACAGGATCTGGGCCAGGTGGCCACTGCTGTGGATCATAACTCCTGTTTCCCTGGAAGATAAGCTACTTGCCTCCTGGAAAGCCAAGGTCTGCCTGACCCACAGAGCTGGGGGTAGGGTAGTGAGATAGTTCAAGAGCCTTCCTAAAACCTACAAATGGAAGACATCATAGCGTTACACATAATGTAATAAGAACAGAAACTTAGGAGTAGATAAGAGGTATGGAATAAGGGGTATGTGAGGTGAGACCACACAGCTAGTTAACTGAGGTGGTGAGAGCCAAGGTGGAATAGGGCAGCCAAAAGCTACACATTTCAGAACAATGATGGAGCCCAAGCTAGGGTATTGGCATGGACACATAGAAGGATATCTCCAAGATGTATTTAGGGCTAAGATTGATCCCAAGCAATTCCTAATGTGATCATCCTCTCTGAAAGTGGAGAGACTTTGGAGAAATTTTTAAAAAGCTGACCAAGGTAGTTTGATTAGGCATTGTTTTTCTCTTTCCAAGTCCGTTGACCATGCACAAAGCTGGCACTCAGTTTTCAAAACCAGATGTTTCATCATCTAAATATTTAAAGCTCCCTTCAAGGTCTCCATGTGTGCACTCTTGGAGGAAGGTAGCCTTCCAAATCCAAGCCACTCTTTTATCTTTGCTTTCTGTTCTCCAGAGAAATCCCTTCATTTTCTGCACAAACTGTAGCAGTTTCACAATGAAGTTGATTTTAGCATTGTTGTACAAGTGATGCTGGTGGGTCTTTGACAAGAATGTGTTAATTGTGTATTTTAATTTTGATGATTATCTAAACAGAATAGTCTAAATAGGGTATGTCAACTGTTAGAATAACAACCATACAACTAAGAACTAACATGAGCATCCAGCCTTTGTCTTTGTATACTGGTTTCCTCCCATCCACGAGACCTCCCCTGATCCATGGGTGAACATCTTGAGACATTTAGTCAATGCCTAAAAAGTCATGAGTAGTACAGGGGATACCAAACCTTGGCTACCTGTTTGTCCTAGACATACACATCTATGATGAGATTTCATTTATAATTAGGTTCAGCTAAAAATAATAATAGCACAATGGTAATGATATACTGTAAGAGTTATTATCAAAACTTATGATTGTCTCTGGAATTTTTGACTTAATATTTTCTGCAGATTTAACCATGGGTAATTGAGACCTCGGACAGTGCCCCTCTGAATAAGGGAGGGCTGGAGGATTTGTCAACTGTACTAAGCCCCAAACTTGGACACTAGAAACAAGTGAGGGGAGAAAAGACATAGGCTCGTGTAAGTGAAATCAACAGTGTTTGTGTCGAGCAAAAGCCAAGGGAGGTGGAGTGCATGGTGCTGCTATAGGGAGGGTGAGGAGAGGAGCCTCTTCCCCAGCCATCAGAGCCAAGAGCAAATTGTATGGGGTTCTGCCACATCTAGGAGGGCCAAGTTCCTGCCACAATGCATTCTGTGCCTTTGTATTGAGGCCGCTGATGTGAGAATCATTGTTGCTTGTGATGTGGCTTGTATTTAATTTTATCGTTTATAGTTGGACAGATCTATAAACATAAGGTGTTTATATCTAGTTTTATATTTGAGCACATTTAAGTAACATAATTTGAAACAAGCTAAGTCAACATTGCAAGGAATTTTTTTCCCCCTTCAGAAAGGTTTCCACATTACTCAAGTTGAAGAAAACTTGAAAGGACTCGTTTTCAGCAACCTCCCTGGCGTTTGTTTATTTGTTTTGTCACAGATTTTAAATATTGTTTGCTTTTCATTTTCAGTAATAAAAATTACACACATGTAATGTTGGAGCTGTGGTCATGGTCAGGCCCTGGGTCTGAGGAGGGGACTGACACATGCCCATGGACATGAACACAGGAACCTGGTGGAAGGGAGGGACAGGCCCACAGGAGACGTTTGAGATGTGGTGAGGTGAGGATAGGAAAACCGTAGTTTGGAAGGGATCTCATTTGCTTTGGGAATTTAGTCTTAATCAGTTGTTAGTGGGGCTATCGGTCAGTACATTGTTCTTGGTAATGTGGCTAATGATCAGAACACCTGTCATTCTCCATGGTGATGTCAGGCTGGCTCTGCAGCCCATCTGCTCGCAAGGCCTGACTCTCTTCCAGAAGTCAGTTTCACTGAACTGACCCTGTAGTCGTTCCTGGGTCTCAAAGCAGCTACCTCAAATCTGGAGAAAGGACAGAGCCTTAGGAAGCACCCCGCCCCTCAACCCTCCTGAATCCTCCAGCTGGACTTCTCTGTGGTCCCTTTAGCCAGTCATAATGCACACATGTAAACTTGGAGATTTGACTTTGCAGAAGACTGGTGAACTGGCTGGAACACAAAAAGGGTTCTTTCGGGTAATAATGGAACTGGCAGAACTGGAGGCAGGACCACACTCCCGGCTCCTCTTACCAGCTTCTGTGAGTTATTGGAAGATAACTGAGCAGGGATCTCTACCTTCAGGGCCAGGTTGGTCCTTTAATAACTGCAGTAGGCCAGGGGCTCAGAGTGTGATAAAGATTTAGATTATCTGAGGTCTTTTTCCTCTTCCTCGGGCCTACAGCTGCTACTTAGCTCTCACTGGTAGCTGTCCTGGGGAATGTGGGTTCAGACTTCCCAGAATTTCCAGCTTTTCAAATGGTGAGCACAGTATTTTTTTACTGTGGAAAGGCTGGCATGGTGGTATCAAACCAAGCCTATCTACCAGGAGGGCTGAGAGCCACCCACATAGTAGGCACAGACCCTTGGCTTCCAAACAGTTCTTTTGGATGTTTCTCTTCTGAATACTAGCTTTGGGTACTAATGGAAAAGGTTGATGGTTCCTTGGGGAACGCAAAGGACCAGGACTGAGCTTCAAAGTTACTGTCATTATATCCATGGTATTCCCAGGAGATGGCCTCTAGCACTGGTCCCTGAATTGTATGTAACTATAAGAAGCTGCAGAGTGGGGAGTGGAGGTAGGGGTGCTGGAGGGATGATTCTCACTTAGGATAGGACAGCTGGCTCTGTTTTATTCACATTGTGAAATCTCTGGCTTGGCCTTTGCCTAAAGAATAGGGGCATCACCTACAATACACATAGGATTGTACGTGTGTATTTTGTATTCTGTGTTGCCATAGACTCCTAGGTACATAGCACAAATGTAATGATGTTGTATTGTGGCCATCCTGTGCATATAAGCTCCATATCTGTCCCCCCTATACCAAAGATGACTTTGGTTTCTCTACAGTAATCTGGATTGGTCGCCAGTCATTATTTGTCAAGGAACAGTCTGAGCAAGTCCCATTAATGGATGTTGTGTGTGGCCCTACTGTAATAGTCAAAGATAAGAAGTGCATGCTGTGGTGGGACTCAGACTGTACGACCCGAGTATGTGAGGAACTGAAGAGGGAAAAGGGGAAGGAAGGAGAAGACTAAGGAGAAAAGGGCTTGTCTGTCTGTCCTCTACTGCCACACAGCACTTCCCACAGACCTGCACACAAGGGGCACCAAATCATAACTGCCATGGTAAACTTACGAGGACTGTATCAGAAGCCCCAATGGGAAACAGAAAAGGACTTTCCCAGCAGCCTCTCTGCCCTCTGAGGTGTTCTTCCCACAGCCCTGGAGGTCACATTTCCCTCCCTGTCCTGATGGTACCAAGTGTGAGTGGCACTGCCTCTGTAGGTCTGTGTCGCGTCCTTCCTTTGCCGGCAAGTAAGACACGACACGCCTGTATTCTTCTACTGACTAGCTCTTTTATTTCCAGGAAAATTCTTCAATCACCAAAGGGGTACCCAAGCAGCAGAAATGCATGCTTACATTACCTTCCAAGGGGGCAGGCCAGGCAGCCTGTTCTCTCAGATTGGTTAGGGCCAATACCTCATTAGCATAAGCCCCAGGATTGGTTAGGGCTCATGCCTCATTAGCATAAGCCCTCTCGGGAGGGGCTTGAGGCTGATGCATGTGCAGTAGGCTTATACAGGACGCTGCGCCAGCCATGTTGGAAACCTGCGCTGGCTTTTTCGGCCGCCTACAGGTCTGTATTGCTGTGAGGTCACCTATCACTTCCATGCCTACTGTAAAGATGTCTCTGCCATCTGTCCAGTAGTCACCTGATCCTGTATTCTGTATGAACCCCGGTCCCTGCCTCTATGTCTGTCCCATAGTAGGCACTGCTGGGTATAGAATTATTAAAACCTGAACTCTGGTTTTAAGTTCTAGCCATTGTACTTCCTGGCTTTGAGACCTGGTAACTTGCTTGAGTTGTTTTATGCAGACAATCAATACCCATTAAATGGGTTTTCTATCTAAAGAGTTTAGGACAGAGCCCAGGGAAGGTGCTCAGAGCAAAAGGCTGTTGCCATTATAAGTGTAGCATAAGTAATTAAGGGAGGAAGGAAGGAAGGAAGGAAGGAAGGAAGGAAGGAAGGAAGGAAGGAAGGAAGGAAGAAAGATAGGTTGGTTGGTTTCCTGATCTTTGGAGTTCAGATCAACTCCCCTCCCCTACTCCTTACAGTGAAAGGTTCTACTTCTCTGCTCCTTGAACTTCTGGGACTGTCAGATCCTTGCTGGTGTGTCATGACCTTGCTGGTGTCATCAGTCCAGTGTGTACATGCTCAAGTTCACATGGAAGCTCCCATCCATGTTTGCCTCATCCATCTGTATAGTCAGTACTAAACATGAGCAGCATGTACCATGGCATAGTAGGTGCTTCATAAATATGGTGGGCTGAAAGGAGGACACCATTAAGATGCTACTTCGATTAATCTGGATGAGATAGAGAATATAAGGTAAATTGGACTTAGACTTGGCTAAAAATATCAAAAATCACATCACTCCCATTCTTTTGAAATGTGACCTAAACATCCACCGAATTCTGCTTAAATAGTCAAGTACATGTTTAAGGGCTAGGAGTTACTCAGAGTGTCACACCAGTTGCTTTACACATTAACTTCAAATAACTTTAACGGCTCAGGTCCCTTCTTGGATCCCTTTCTTCCTACTCCCTCTTACTGTGTTTCACTGGTCTCTCTCCACCTTCTCTCTTCTCGCCAGGGGATTCTGAACGTTCTCCTCAAAGAAGCCTTGCCTGAGTGGGTTATCTGGCATCTAAGAGAAGTAAACTGTTAAGGCATCTGATGGAGAATAACACCTACTTGCCTTTTGTTGATCTTCACGTACCGAGGTGACCCCTGAGCTGACCTTTAGGAGCCCAGTATTGCTGCTCCTGCAGAGGAGAATATAGGGCATTCAGCTCCATGTGCATTTTGAATAAGAACAAATGACATTTTAGCATATGCACCATGCAGTGTTTGTGTGTCTGTGTTAACACGGTATCCTGCATTCTCCATGGCAATCCCAACTGAAACTCCCGGGAACAGGTCCAGTTTAGGGGGTGACACCTAGGCAGTAGCACAGGGCCACATGCAGAAGGACCCCACTTGGCTTTCTGTTCTCTCCTCACCATCAGGAGTTAGTAAAGGATGACACTCCTTTTTACTTCGTGCTTGCAACACAAAGTTGTGGGCCTCTGAAGCCACAAACACTTCCGCCTTGCTTGACTCCATTGCCAGACACAGTGCAGATCCAAGTGCTGCCCCACCGCCTGCCTGTCCCTCCCTTCTCCCTAAGGGGTTATCTAGAAGTTTCTCCTTGGACTCATATTTTTCTATTCTAATTGGCTCAAATGTTTCTGTCTTGGCACCAAACCTTCCCAGTTAGACTTTTTACTCCAAGTTCACTGTACCTGGCAAGAATCAATGAAATCTTTAGCATGTGGAAATGCGAAGTTGATTCACAGATGCCTTGAAAAGTGACTTGACCTAAAAAAAAAAAACAAAAAAACAAAAGCCCTTTTATTGGTGTTACGCAATCTGTGTTCCAGGATGCACTTGACATTTATGATAAGTGTGTGTTTCTGGTATGTGTTTCTGTACAGTTCCTCACACCCATAGTCTTCAATGTTGGCTACAGATTAGCTTAATTCCTCCTGTAGATGGGTCCTGGTTGTTGTTTGGGATTTTTTGTTTGTTTGGTTGGTTTTTGCTTTTGTTTTTTAAGAAAAAAATGATATCTTTTCTGACTATGCAGGTACTCCCAAGTTCTAAGAAAGGACTCTTGTGTAGGCATGCAAGAAAATAGATACTCACATGTAGAACCAGAGATTAGTATAAGTAGCCACAGACACAGTCCTCAGACAGAAACTGTATCACAACCTCCCTTAAGGAGATTTGGTATAAGGACAACACCAGATTTGGATAAAGATGTAACACTCATATTTTTTAAAAAATTCATTTTTATAAAAGAATATATTTTAAATAATGAAATCTCTACTATAAGGAAAATCCTGGTGAATAAATATGTTGCAGAATTTTTCTGGGTTTGAGATGCACTTGTGCTATACCTGAGGTCCATCCAGTGGGTGGAGTTGATGGCGAGAGAATCTCTCTGTCCTACTTCACTTTTGTAAACTTCTCGTGAGTCAGCAATGGTTTTAAAGCAGGAAATTGCACCAATAGTATAATGTGATGAAAATATAAACCATGGTATATTATAATCAGGAATGTATCTCCCAGGTGGAAAAGCCTACGTAGCGGCACGCTTAGCTAAGGCATCTGCCTATCTTGGCTGCCTCTGTTATTTTGTCTGATAAAGTAACAGAGATCTAGAGACTGTAGGCCCCAAATCTTAGTGGCTGAAAGCTTCTATCACGAATCCGAGGATCAGTCTTGACTACCTACTCCATTGGATTTAGAAGCATCTGGAAGATTATCAAACATACCTGGGTGTGGCTGTAAGGATTAGCCAATCGTCAAGACCCTTGAATGTACCGTTTCCAAGCCAGGAGCTGGATGGACTGACCAAAAGAAAGGAGAAAGCCAACTAGTGACATACTCCCCGCCTCTGCTTTCTGGTCACCATGATGCCTGTGGCTCTACTCTACGATGTTCCCCATGCTATGAAACTATGAGCCCACACAAATCCTCCCATTATGTTGTCTTGTTGGCTGTTTGCCAGAGGAACAAGAAAGTCTTCCAACACCTGGACTTTTTTGCCAGGGAGGCATGAGCAGCCCAAAATAACCCATTTGAAAAGCATGAGGATTTGTCATGACCTAGAAAAGGAGCGAGATCCCAAGTGGGTTACCTGCTTCTGTGGTACTATCCAGGGGGCAGTTTCTCTCATCTCTCTTAAATTTAGCAGGGAAAAGTTGATTATTATATCATTCTAATCTTATTCTAATTAGGGTGACTTAATATTCTCAATTTAAGTTGCTTAAATCAGGAAGGCATAAGTGGCGACAGTTGGAGGATGTCAACAAGGCACTGAAGAAGGGAATGAAGATAGGAACGAAACCTGCTCCTTCCCTCATTCAGGACAATGACTCCTTGACTCCCCAGTCTGTTGGTTCCTTGTCCGCTGGCAAACAACAAACATTATCTGCTCTTCCATTAGTTATGTTCCCTGCAGTGGGGAGACCACAGAGCAGCCAGCATGGACTCTGTGCTGAGGTGACCAGAAACCCTAGGAGAGGTGCAACGGGCGGGAATCAGAAGCAGCACTTGTTAACAGGTGCAATAATGCTGGGTTTGGAGCTAGAGGGAGACTGAGTTGGAACAATCATAAATTAATTAGATTTACAAAACTGTAGATATTCGTCTTGATCATAGAGGAACCTGAGCTTGCCTGTGGGGCCATTTTGATTTTACCTCTGGCTGGAGTTAGTTGCTCCCTTCACTGTTGGCAGTGCTTAATTTTCACACTGTCTTTATATAGCTGTAGCTGTCATGAAAATGTTTGTGCCACTTGACCCCATCATACAGTGATCCCAAGCCTGTTGGACTTAACACACTGGTGCTCTATCCTGTTTCACCCCCTTCATGACCCTAAGATAAAATCTTGGGCCATCTAAAGATATAATTTTATTTTTTTTAATATTTATTTGTTTTTATTTCATGTATATGGGTGTTTTGTTTGCATGTATGCCTGTGCACCATGTTTGAAGCCAAAAGAGGGTGTCATATGCCCTGGAACTGGAGTTACAAAAGGTTGTGAATCTGCCATGTAGGTGTTGAGAATCAGCCTGTGTCCTTTGAAAGAACAGCCAGTGCTCTTAACCGCTGAGCCATCTCTCCAGCCCCTAAAGATATAAATTTAAAGTTCCAAGATAACACTTCAAGGAACCAAACAAAACTGTCACATCCTTGCACAGGGACTTGACCTGATGAGGAGCTGCGGATGAATAAAGAAATAACAGACACATGGTCAGACATCCTGGGCTTGGGTGGACTGGGCTCTCTGCTGGAGAGACTGCACCCCGGAAACTCAGTGTGTTTATTTGTATAGAATTGAATAGGGAGGCAGGGTTATTGCATACATATAATCAAGGAGTCTGGATTGATAGTACACAGCTGGATCAAGGAGGCAGATTTGTTTAATCTCAATAGGAACAGACTCTCAAGGAGAACAGTCCTCAGTCCATAAACCTGGTGGGGCGGGGAAGCTACGGTGGCCATTTCCTGCCCACACCTTCAACACTTGCACTTGCACCCCAAAGGAAAGGTTTTGTATTTTGCAGAGCCCCACCCTGGCAGGGAAGGCTTTACCATTTTCCCGTGAACCTGAGGCTTTGGAGTCCTCGCACGGTTGTTCCTGGTCAACAGCACCCATTTATTAAGAACTTTACTCCCTCAGGGCTTCCTCTGCTCCCTGCAAGAAAATCTGGAGGTCAGGACAACTTTTAACAACTGGTTTTCTCCTTCCACCCTGCAGGGAACTGAAATCAGGTCGGCAGCTCGGTGATGAGTGCCTTTACCCCCTGAGCCAACTTGATGGCCCTGAAGTCAGTTTATAATAAGCAAAATAAAAATCTCAGTAAGACATAGCTACACAGAATTTCTATGGCAGCCTAAAATGCAGACTACAACCCAGGCTTAAGCACCCGTTACAGCAGGAAACATCCCAGAGTGTCTTCAGTTAGGAAAGGAGAGAAGGCTGAGTCACTGTGTGCTGACCTAAATCACCTCTGCCTTCAGCCCTTCACCAGGAAGCTTGACCTTTCCAGAGTCTGGCACCAAAAACCCAATAGCTTTGGTGTTAGTGAATCAGATTCTGGGTTCTTAACAGCCTACCAGTGTTTGAACACAGCCTTTGGTAGAACGTTGCAGGTAGCTTAGTCCTCTGCTAGCTGAGGTTGTCCTACGCACTTCACACCTGGTATTATACATGCCAGTGCTAGCAAAGTTCCCCTAGACCCTGCCCCACCAATGCTCTGAGATCTTTCAACATCTGCTCCCAGGAGCAGTATGGCTTTCTCTAAGAACACTTGTGTTCATTTGCATGAGGATTTAGTCTCCATGATTAAAAAAGGAAAGTGCTATCTGTCTGAATATGTTGTTACAAAGATTAAGGGCTAGGGAGACAGTTCAATGTGCAAAACGCCTGCTGGGTAAGCATGAAGGACCTGTGTTCATATCCCCAGCACCCATGGAAAAGCTAGGTGAGTCTGTGTGCAACACCAGCAATCGGGGAGTGGAGACAGGCAGATGCCAGGGCCTCGCTGGCCAGCCAGCCTAGCTAAAATGGTGGACTCCTGGTTCAATGAGGAACCTGTCACAGAAAAAAAGAGTGGAGAGAGAAATTGACTTCTGGCCTCCACACTCCTATACATGAGAGAGTGTACCTATGTAATATGTATACACACATACAGAGAGAGAGAGAGAGAGAGAGAGAGGAGAGAGAGAGATCGATCATGTATGCTATTGTGAAATAATGAAGAAAATGTTCTAAAATTAATAGCTGAAAAAAGATGAATTCACCTGTTGGGTTAGTGCCCTGATAAGCGTTTGTTAGTGTGTGACTGTCAGCAGGGCAGCCTGAGCTTAGGCAACATGGTTCATGGTTCAGCTGGGTTTGCTTGTGCTCACTCTTGCTACAAGGGCTGGGTCAGTGGCAGGTTGGACCAAGTTACATCACTCATACAACTAGTGCTGGCTGTGCACTGTTGACTAAACCTCTTTTGTGGGTGATCCACAGATATTTTTGAGCAGATCTTCAACAGTATTCAGTGTTTTGAAACAAAATTATAATTTTAAAGTTATGGGGTGTGGATATTGATAGATTGCTTTGAGTATTTTAATAGTATTCCCCAAAGGCTTAACCTATGGTCCATATTCTGCCTCTTCACTATCTGTGTCTGGACGCCACCAATACACTGGCTCAGGGGTGCTGGGCAGTGTTCAGGACTGGGAGTCTGCAGTTCACATTTCCCTTTGAGGCATCAGAGCACTGCTATATACCAAGCTGGAAGGGAAAAGTGGGTCTGGGACTAGCAGGATTCTGATCCCATTGGGAGCAAGTGGAGAGTACTGGAGGCCTTCCTTGGAAGTCTCCTCTCAGTGGAGAGAAGGCCTTCCTTGGAAGTCTCAGTGTTGTGGTTTTTTTTAGGAGAAGGCCTTCCCTGTGGCAATCTCTAATGAAGCAGCTGTCTGAGATGATCTTAACTTGTTCATATTTCTTTATTGGAAATGGATGTGAATGCATATGCTTTATTGGGGTAAACCAGGGATTATGTACTTTGGAGGGTAGGAGAATATCCAAGAAGAGAGGGTCATTGGCTGAAGGCTAAGGCTGTTGAGATGCCTCATTAGCATGAAGACGCATTCCAGGTGCTGTGTTATGTGACTGCTCATGGTCACCTTAGTTGAGTACCATGATCACATGCTCCAGAGCAGGCACAGAGGCAGAGAGGAAGCAGCTCCACTCCTGCCATCTCAGATCTCTGAGATTCCCAGGGTTTGAGCATGGTCCACCTCTGCAGTTCTTATGCATGGCTTGGGAAAGGTAGAAAGGGAAAAGAGATGTCTGGGCCATGGAAGCAAGCTGACTTCATGTGGTGCATATTCCAAGATGGTTGGTCTCAAGGCTGACGTGAGAGGCTGACAGAAGCCAGGGGAGAAAGAAGTTCTTCAGAATTGGGATTCAGCCATGGGGAGGGATCAAAGTGGCCTTCGTAAATGCCACATATCTACCACAAATGTGGAGGCCCCCAGAAGGATGGGGTCTTAGATTTCTTTCTTCCTATGGAGTTTATTAAGTCCCCGAACCACTGGTTGTGGCATTTGAGGACACTGGCAGGTACGGTACTTATGAGATCTGGTAAACGCATGATTAACTCTGTGCAGGTTGTGGCCCGGGAACTGCTGGCCCAGTACAGCAAGCAGCATAAGAAAAACCGGCTCTTGGGTATGATCCAGAACTGGATGGCAACTGCTGGGGACAAGCTGAGAACCAGGTACATACCGCCCAAGACATTATCCTCCCTCCTTAAGGGGTCTACTCTGAGCCTGTTTCTAGAGCCTTTACACAGGTCAACTTGTGCTTGTTTGACATGTTTAATATCTATGTGTACAAAAGCAGTGCAGACTGTAAAATTAGAACTGCGTGCCTGCCATCCAACTTAAGACCTAAAATATTCCTGACTCTGCCCTTTCAAGTTTCTTCTTTATTATTTATTTGTGACTTTAAATCTTAAAACTTTATGAAATAGGTTCTTTATTATTTCCATTTTACAGGTAAAGAAACTGAGGGACAAAAATTAAGTATTTTTCTCAAAGTTACATGGTGTATGTATGAGTGGCAAGGGTGAGATTTGATCCCAGCCTGTCCAGTTTGGGGAATCTATGCCTGGATTTTTTGTTTTTTTAATTTATGTTTAGCATATTGTCTTTAACCTCTATTGAAAGACTCATTATCTGATATATTATGTAATTTTGTTTTCACCTGAGTTTTTTTTTTTCACTTTGGTTTACCTAAATTAGATAAGTAGACAGGAAGCTTCATTGCATGCATAAATGCCATAATTTGACTGCATTATTCAAATCTCCAGCTTTGATTGATATTTGAGTTGTGTTCAATATTTTGCTATTTTATGTAAATCAGTAAAACACCTTGTTCATGTTTTCTGAGGAACATGGGGAGGGGTTTCCAACTTGAAGCAACATGTACCTTCTCCAATGCCACAGACATCCACAGACCACTCACCATCTCAGATGCAACGGAAGCCCACTCCACGCAGTAACCGGACCTGTGCTGAGCTCACAGTGCTCTGCTGTTAGACAGAACACTGAAGGACATTGATCTCTATCCTTTAAACGATTTCATGGCTTATTATTGACTTGTGATCTGTTGTTTGAAAAACACTCCCCTAGGGTTGTTACATAGGTGTGGAATTGCTCTTTTATGGAGCATGGCAATGTTTAACTTTAGTAGATGGCTCCAGAAAGTTTCCATGCTACAATTGCTACCAGCGGCATGCAGAGTTCAGCTTCTTTGACCACATTGTCACCTACAATGTTCACACTTGAAACCATGCAGTCAAGTTTAAAAACTCATTCTCAAAACCAAACCAAAACAACCCTTCTCCCCAAAACTGAAAACACCTCATCATGTTTTAAATAAACTTGTAATTTTATGTCAGGCTCACAAATATCTTAACTCTAGCTCAGGAGAGTCTGACACCCTCTAGGCCTCCTTGGGCCCTGCACTTACATGCACATACCCCCCCCACACACACACATATACACATAACCTAAAAATAAGAATAAATCTTCAAACAATATTAATAATAAAAGAGTGTGCTGAAGGTCACTAAACTCTATGTGTAAAGTAGTAAACACAGCAAATGTTTAGAGAGCAAGTTATTTTCTCATCTCCAATACACACACACACACACACACACACACACACACACACACACACACACAGCATACAGACATACATATACACACATCACAACAATGCATACACAAGCATGCACACATGTGCATGCACACAGGGACTCACACACATGCACACATCTGTGCAACACAGACATGCACACATGTGCATGTGCACATACACACAAAAACACACTAATAAGTATAGTACAATTTAAGAAAAAATGATTTTTCTGAAAGACACAATTTCCTAAAAAACTCAACTTATTATTTTAGTGCACATTTGTTATTGCTACATTATAAATTTTACCAAATGAATTTCTTCTTTATTCTTTTAATTTGATATGCCTTTGTAAAATTTCTTACATTTATTTTGTGTGTGTGTGTGTGTGTATTATGTGCGCGTGTGTGTGTACATGTGTGCCACAGCACATGTGTAGAGGTCAGAGGAAAACTTGCAGGAGTTGATTCTTGACTTCTGTCCTGTGAGTTCTGGGCTAGAACCTGGATCACCAGTTTTTACCCACTGAACTGTCTAGACTGTTGTTCTTATTTTTATACTTTTCTGCTTTAGACTTACATCATAGTTTTATTGTTTAACTGTTTGGGGAGAACTTTTTTATTTGGTGGAAGAAATCAATAAGTGATTTGAAAATGATCTGAGCTTGGGAGAATATTGAAACCTTGATTTAACCCAATGACTTTAGGACTGTTAAAGCTCTTTTTTCATGGGTCACTTCTGGTAAGTTCCACCTTCAGCTACCTCCCCTTTATCCTTCTGTGCTCATCTCTTTTATTGCTGTGGTTCAGTCTCCCCAGAGCTTCATCTAGTCTAGTGTTTTTTAGACAGCCACTGTCCCCCTGTTGTCCTCAAATGTGCCTTGCTGAGGTGGTTAATTTTCTTTGTCAACTCTACACAATATAGAATCACCTTAGAATGAATCTCAACCATGAATAATTCAGATTAGGTACACCTGCGGCCATGCCTGTGTGAGATTGTCTTATATGGGGTGACTCAAGTGGAAAGATTCACCCCAAATGTGGGCAGCACCATTTCACTGTCTGGGCCCAGGACTGAATGAACGGTGAGCAGGCTGTGTACTGGTGAGCATGCATCTGGTGACTGCCCTCGCTGTTAGCTGTACTTGTCATGTGACTAGCTGCCTGACACTAATTCCTGGTGCCTTGACTTTCCAGACGTGATGGACTATAACCTGGGTTGTAAACCGGATAAACCTTTCTCCCTTACGTTGCTTTTGTCCAGGTAGTTTTATACAGGAAATGAAATCAAGACACCTCTTTTCTGTTTTATTGTTTTGTTTTATGCCCATAAATGTTTTATTTTTTAATTCTATTTTGGGAAAGCTCATAGTATTTTTAAAATAATCACTTTTAGTTAGAAACTGATTGTTGCTCTCTCTAACCTAAATATGTTGAATTAATTTTTAAAAAGCTATTAGAAAATGCAATCTTACAATCTTGACTAAAATCATGGAGGAGAGGACTGGTACATGGTACACACACATACATATAGGCAAAACATCATACATAGAAAATAAATAAATCTAAAACACACAGAATATACAATAAATTATGTATTACACGTCTCATAGCCATTGGGATAAAGGAAAATGCACAGATCTGCAGCCGGTCTCTTCTCATCCTCACTTGTAACTTCCTGTTTATTCAAACCATGCTTTATTTTAGAGCCTGAGCTGCTTTCCTGAAGTCTCTCTTACTTTTCCTGTCTCACTTTGTCCTCATGCACTCTAGGAAACCAGAGAGGACTCTCTTTTAGCGCTGGAACACCCGCTGCTGGGGATTTGACAGAGCCCCCAGATGACTAGACTGTTTTTCTCACAAAGAGCTGAGAGGAGAGCGCAGTCCCAGCAGTTTCCCTTTCTTCCTCTCAGGAACCTTGTTCACAGCCTGCTGCAAATCATTAGCTCTTTGTTTCCTTTCCAGAGAGCAGAACTAGATGTGTTTTTGTCACTGGAACACAGCAAGCTCTCAACATATTCACATTGATATCCCCTGCAAAGTTTCCAGGATAGATTTGAGATGTGCCGAGGCAGAATTCCAATTGTAAATATTTGGAAAGCGCTAGCCCACTTTTTTTTTTTTTAATCTCAGTTATTCACCCCTGTGGTGGTTTGAATAAGAATGGTCCCATAGGCTTATGTGTGTGAATGCTCCCACAGTTAGTGGAACTGTTTGGGAAGGAATAGGAGGTGTGGCTTCGTTGGAGGAAGTGTCACTGGTGGGGTGGGCTTTGGGGTTTCAAAAACCCATGCCATTCTTAAGTAGTTTTCTCTCTGCCTGGTTGTATCTCAAGATTAGACTTTTAGCTCCAGCACCATGCCTGCTTGCCTCCTGCCATGTTCTCCACCATGATGGTCCTGGAATTCTAAACCCCTGAAACTGTAAACCCCAGATAAACTCTCTCTCCCATAAGTTGTCTTGGTCACGGTGTCTCTTCACACCACGCAGTAGAAAAGAAATGGAAACAAACTCTAGAGCTGTTCATCTCTCTCACATAGACAGGATTTACTCATTCCGTTGGTGCTTAGTCACTTAAATCCCATACTTTGTTTTTTTCTGTAAAGGAAAGCTATTACCACCAACACATTTCCAGTACTCCCTATGTGCCAGACACGGCTCTGCACATCAGTATGATGACACAGCAGTAGCTGGACTTTGCTCACCTGGGTCTCCTATTTGAATAGGATGAATCAAGTCTTAATGACAATGTCCAAGGGAAATATCCAGGAGTGTGTGTGGGAGAACACACAGAAAGAAGGGCTGAGAACTCTCCAATTCTCTGAAGGTTAGCCAAGCAGAAAACCATTATGGGGTCACCTAAGGCTATTGATAATTTGGACCGTAGAGGAGCCAGGCCTGGCTCAGAAACGCTTCATGAGACTGGGCTGGGAAGTACAACTGTGGGTTGGCAGGGAGGAGGGTCTGAGCAGAGGTTGTACCTGGACTGTCCCAGGAAGCTCGGCCTCTCACCATCCTGTGGGTGAGCCTACCAATGTTACCCTCATGCTTACATCAGTCTAGAGGCTTCCAGTGTCATCGGGATACTGGGGAGAGAAGATTCTGCCTCACAGTGTGGTATTATCCATATCCAACTGTGAAAATGTTCAGATATGTAACCAAATGTGAAGGATTCTAAGGGTGAACATTCATGTATTCGCCTTCCATGGAAAATCTACCATGAACAAACTACTTACTTACTGTTCATGCTAAAAAATCTCTATCACATATACGTCATGTGTCACTTGACAACAGGGACGAATTCTGAGAAGTGAGTCCCCAGGCTGTTTTGTAGTCGGAACATCACAGAGTATATGTCAAAAAACTGCCTGGTATAGATCAGCGTCAGCTTGGACTCTTGGTGAAATCACAGGACATGGTGCCCCCATGGGTTTATGTGCCCATCACTGTTGGAACATGGTACATTGTTTAACAGTAAACATTTTTAACAACTATTTATTATATCCTAAAATAATGATAAATTGTAGCCTTGTAAATGCAAAAGGTGCAATGTAGTTGTTTATTATCATTATATAGCATTAAATTTTATACCTATTTACTTATGCTGTACTGTTATAGGCCTGGCAGACAGCACAGTAAATCCATTCACAGCAGCTTCTGCGCAAACACACAAGTCCTGTGATGTGAGCTTCTTTCTTCCTTCTTTCCTCTCTTTCTTTCTTCTTTCTTTCTTTCTTTCTTCTTTCTTTCTTTCTTTCTTTCTTTCTTTCTTTCTTTCTTTCTTTCTTCCTTTCTCTTTAGATAGTGTTTCTCTTCATTGCCCTGGTTGTCCTGAAACCCGCTCTGCAGTCCAGACTAACCTCTTCTGCCTCCCAAGTGCTGGAATTAAAGTTGTGTACCACCACACCCCTCTCTTGTGTAGTGGGATCTTATAATGGCCATGGTACCAATAATGGTAAGTTTTCAGCTCCACTGTGAGCCTATGGGATTGTTATGCAGTGCGAGCATCATTAACTGGAATCTGATGATGTCACCTAACATCAGCTCATCTCCTTCTTGTGAGTCTTAAAGTACACTGCAGATATTAGCACACTCTGAAATAGTATTGTTTACTCACGTTCAACCTGTGGGGACAATTCCTTTTCCTCTTATGTAGAATTTTCTTATGATACCCTGCACAGAACTTAAATGTGCACTTGTTGAGTTTTGGCAAATGCATACATGCTATTCTGATATTTTTCCACCAAAGCCTAGAGTTTCCCATTCTAGGGTTTCATGTAAGTGGAACATACTGTCTATACTCTTTTGTAGCTCCCTCAATAATTTAATATAATGCTTTTTGAGATTTATTCATGGTGTCATATGTATTACTTTCCCCCCTTTTTATTACTGAGTGGTATTTTATGGATATTCTGTGATTTGTTCTCCATTCTCTTATAACAGATAGACACCTGGGATGTTTCTAGTTTTTCACTCTGATGAATAGGGAAGCTATGAATAGTCTTATATAAGCTTTTTTATGAATGCTGCTCTTGATTTCTCTTGGGTATATAGGAGACATGGAATTGCTAGTCATAACGTATGTGCTTGTTTTATGAGAGACTGTGGAGTGTCGGAGCCAGTTTGACCATTTGACACTTTCCTGGGTAGATATGAGCATTCTGGCTTTTCTATCATGTCCTTGGCAACATTTGACACAGTATATTTAATTTCGGACAGACTGCTGGGTGTAGCATGCCATTTCACTCTGGTTTTCATTTGCGTTTCTCTGATGACTGGTGATCTACATTTGCCTTTAATCAAGTCTTCCTTCTTCAGTCATTGTGGCTTCCTTGTAAAACAGGCAGTTATTCGAGGTCCCTTCTGGCAGTGGTCCAAGTTTCAAGGCTTTCTACTTGTGGGTGACTTCCTTGCACTCACAAGGGACTCGGATGTGTGGGTGAGGTCCCACACACACAGTGCATGGCCTAACGGGAATATACACTGAGCTATGGTAAACATCCCAAGATAGAATGGCAGTTTCTAACACAAACATTCACAGCTCCAGGTTTCGTAGACTAGCCACTGGATGACTAAGTCATGTAAAAAAATAAACCATGCAAGTTCTTTATCCCTTTTATGAACTAGACGAGTCAGGAACTCAGCTCTCTGAAGCTAGGTTCAGAATGAGCATTGATACACACTGATTGAGATTTCCCAGGAATTGGTGTGTAAGCATCTCCCGACCCCCACCCCACCCTTCTGTCTCTGAGGAAGGCAACTGCTCATTGCGCCCTTTGCCCTTCTGTGCTCTTCTGCTTAGAATGAGCAGCAGCTTCCTGGGGTTTTAAGGGTTAATTAGTGGACTCTGAGTTATTTGGGCCTCACAATCATTCACTTTCCCAGAATGTAGGGAAAACCTTTTACGAATTAACGTTCTATGGACTGGTGAGTTTTTATTCAACTTGACACAACCTAGGGTCATCTGGGAAGAGTGAACCTCAAATTGAGAAAAAGCCTCCATCAGACTGGCCTGTGGGCTAGTATGTGTGTGATTTTCTTGACTGATAGGTGTGGGGAGTCCCATCCCACTGGGGGGGTGCTATCTCTAGGCATTGTGGTCTTAGGTTATATGAAAAGGCAGGCTGAGCAAATTGTGAAGAATAAGTCAGTCAGCAATGTTTTTCTGTGGCCTCTGCTTCAGTTCCTGCCTCCAGGTTTCTACCTTGAGTTTCTGCCCTGCCTTTCCTCAATGATGGATTATATCCAGGAAATACACATTAAATAAATCCTTTCCTTCCCAAGCTGTTTTGGTCAGTGTTTATCACACCAACAGAGAAGCAAACTAATAAGACATATCTTTTAAAACATTACATTTAATTATTTTACGTGTGTGTGTATGTGTGTGTGTGACAGAATGTGTGTGGAGGTCAGAGGACACTTACAGGTGTCTGCTCACACTTTGCACCATGAGGATCCCAGGAATGGAACTCAGGCCGTCAGGCTGGGTGGCCAGTGCCTTTATACGCAGCACTGTCTCACTAGTACTCCTGTGTCTTGTGATCTAGGTTATTGGGAGATTCGTGGGAAGAAACATACAAATCAGCACCAAGTTAGACTTGTGTGAGAAAAAACCCAGGGTGGGAGCCATTTGACTGCTGGCGTTTACGTCTGTTCCCCTTTGCCAAATGGGAAAGGTACCAATGGCTACCTCCTGAGGGAAAGCATAATCTGTTTTCCCTATTTTTGCCTAGAGCCTTCTGGGCACTTTTACCTAAAGCATCTGAATCCGCCAGAATAAAATCCACCAAGGCTTGACATTCAGTAGGTGACTGCATCTTTCTGAGTTCAGTTTCCTAAACAGTATATTAATTTATGATGGTATCTGCATGTTAGATAACAACTCAATATAGGTAATTCTCAATAACTCAATACTAGATAATAATAACTAGAAAATCTTGAATGTGTTATAAGCTTCACCTGATGGAAATGATATAACTGTCTATAAAGAAAAACTACATACTCTTCTCTTCTGTCTCTGTACGATTGCCCCTTCTTTTTTTCTCTCCCTCTTGTACCCCTTCCCCATCTACATAGAAAATATGACTCTTAAGATGCCACAGTCAGTAGAAAGAGCAGGAGCCATATTCCTTCTATAACACAAGGGCAAATATGTAGCATAAACCAGAGACGAGCACTCACCAGGAAGCACAGAAAAGAAGCACATGTAGTGCCAATGAGAGCTGGGATGGGTGCATGTCCAGTGATGCTCTCCTATGGGAAGAAAGTGATTTGGGGTTTTAAAAATACATATTCTGTTATAATAATAATTACTATTATTACTATCATCATCATCACCATCATTATCACTGTGTGTGTGTGTGTGTGTGTGTGTGTGTGTGTGTGTGTGTACATGTGCCACGGTGCCTGTGTGGAGGTATGAGAATGACTTCTGGGAGTTGGTTTTCTTTCACTACAGGATGGAAGGATTTGTGTCAAGTGCTTTTCCTCATCGAGACATCTGTCTGGCTCTTTTATTTTTTTTTTTAAATAGTTTTAAATTGTGTGTATATGCTGCGTGTCTCTGTGTATGTGAGTGCAAGTGCCTACAGAGGCCAGAAGCATTGGCTCATTCGAAGCTAGAGTTACAGGCAGTTGTTAGCTACCCTATGTGAGTGCTGGGAACTGAGCTCACATGCTCTAGAAGAGTAGTGTGTGCTCTTAACCACTGCTGGACTGTATCTCCAGCTCTCACCAGCCATTGACCAGGCTGGCTTGGGATTCACAGAGATCAGTCGGCCTCTGCCTCTGATTAAAGGCATGTGCCACCCACCTCACACCTCCAACCCTGCTGTGTGTGTGTGTGTGTGTGTGTGTGTGTGTGTGTGTGTGTAAGACAAACTAACAACGATGGTCACTGTGTTTTTCCCTCCAGTTTCCTGGTGTTTAACACTGACATGGTAGGACACCTTGCCTTTCTGCTGAAAGCAGTGAGCTTTCGAGAAGGGTTCTTCAGCGGAGTTTGGTGTTCAGAATTTACCATAAGGTAAGGATGCTGCTATTTTTTTCCCCTTTTGATGAATGTGTAAGGTATAGCTGAAAGATGCTAAATGTAGTGGGGGATGAATCTGCTCAACCAGAAGCTTGGGGAAGTACTCGGGGGTCTACAGGCTGTCTTACAGGGCAACCTTGCCTGCTCCAGAAGCATGATGTTACTGCTTGACCCTTCGTGTGCTGTTCTAGAATCCTGCCTGTAAGCGTCATTTGGCTCCACGGTAGGTGCAGAGTGTGGTGATTTTCATTGGGAATGGAAAAAAAAATTGTCCTCTGGAGAAAATCTGTACATTGAACATATATAAAGTTAGCATTGTGCTAGTCTGGGATGTATTGCATTTTTTTTTATTAAGAAAACCATGAATATCTGTGGAAACATAATACAGGAAGTAGGGGGAGGGGAGTTGGCTTGGTTCCTAAGGTGCTTTCTGTGCAAGCATGAGGACCTAAGTCACCGCACACAGACAGAGGGGGAAGGGGGAGGAGGGGGGGAGGAAAGAGAGAGGGACAGGAGAGAGAGAGAGAGAGAGAGAGAGAGAGAGAGAGAGAGAGCAGTGAGTGTGTAGCACTTGCCTCTAATCTCAGTACTAAAGAGGTGGAATCTCCTGGGGTTTGCTAGCCAACTTGTATAGCCAGTCAGTGAGCTCCATGTTGAGTGAGAGACCATGTCTCAAAAACAAGAGAATGGGAATGAGAAGGGATGCAGAAAAACACCACATGTTGATCTCTGGTCTCCACATGCATGTGTACACACATGCACGGGCAGCCACTCACCCACACATATCCACATACGAATACCCCAATACAAATACACACATATGCAAAAATATATACCATCATTGATAGCTACCAAGAAGGAATAGCTGTCATGCACAGTGCCAGTGGATTGGCTTGAGGAGACACTCCAGCTCTACAGGGTCCATCACTTGGTCCGAGACAACTGGTCAACATGGCCCCAAGAGCCTTACTCATCCATTCTCTATCAGTGCTCAGGGCTGAAGAACCAGGATACAGAGATCTGCCTTTCTGTGCTGGAACTTGGTGCTAAAGGGACAAGAACTGAGTCCTGGAACTCTCGTTCAATTCGCCTTCTCTATATCAATGGCACAGTGATATCGCTGGGTCTAATAGAGGAGATAGGAATGAAGAGAATGCACTGCATCTGGAGACATGCATTCTCTCAGGAATTGGCTGAATGCAGAAGAGTCCTGGAGATGCATAAGCTGTCAAGACTCATGCTTATGGACTAGTGCCACACAGCGTCAGGATTTGTTGGAAGTTGGGCCTGAGAATGAGCAAATCGGTCCATCTTCCAGGTAGAGATGTGAGGTGAGGCTCTGCCAGGTCTCAGCGACACCATCGGGTGAATTTAAGTCACTACACACACCCTGGACTTTTTGTACACGGAGACAGCTGCAGAGAGAGGACGATATCACCCAGGACGAAGATGCAGCAACTGAGAACGGAGAAAATGCAGCCTATGAACCATCTTTTCAACACTGTAGAAGGAAGAGCTGAAGATGAAAGTTTAAGAGAAGAAAATAGACATGGGTAGAAAATACTAACAATCTAACCAATGGGGAATCCCAAAATGCCAGAACAAAGGGAACCACAGTGGTAATCACAGACTCAATGGGAAAATATTTATTTTGTATTTATCATCATGTCCATGTGTGGAAAGCCTGTGCCCATATACTAGTTGCTTTTTCTCACTGCTCTGACAAGATATCTGACAAGAATAGCTTACAGAAGGTTTGCTTGCCTCACAGTGTGAGGGTGCTGTCCATCACAGCAGTGCAGGCATGCTGTCCATCACAGCAATGCAGGCATCCTGTCCATCACAGCAGTGCAGGCATGCTGTCCATCACAGCGGTGCAGGCATCCTGTCCATCACAGCGGTGCAGGCATGCTGTCCATCACAGTGGTGCAGGCATCCTGTCCATCACAGCAATGCAGACATCCTGTCCATCACAGCGGTGCAGGCATCTTGTCCATCACAGCAGTGCAGGTATCCTGTCCATCACAGTGGTGCAGGCATGCTGTCCATCACAGTGGTGCAGGCATGCTGTCCATCAAGCGGTGCAGGCATGCTGTCCATCACAGCGGTGCAGGCATGCTGTCCATCACAGTGCTGGAGCATCCTGTTCGACACAGCGGTGCAGGCATGCTGTCCATCACAGTGCGGAGGCATCCTGTTCGACACAGCGGTGCAGGCATGCTGTCCATCACAGCGGTGGAGGCATCCTGTTCGACACAGCGTGCAGGCATGGCTGCAGGAGTTTGAGGCAGCTAGTCACATTACATCTACACTGAGTACTCTGTTCACTTTCTTCTCTTGTATTTAGCCTGGGACCCAGCCCACAGGATCCTACTGCTTGCATTCAGGGTAGATCTTTCCTTCACAGTTGGACCATTTTTGAAATACTCTCACAGACACACAGTGTATTTTCATGGTGATTCTTCTGCCCTCTATATTATTCCTCGTATAATATGGACGCTCTGAGACTTTCTAAACATTCAGAAACATTTTTCTATTTACGCTTGTTCTCTGCCAGAGGAGGAGTAATCATTTTCATTAATGTCTACTCTGATTTTGAGAGAAGAAAATTTTCACACATGCAAGAGTATTTTCCAAACATCAAATAAACATTCGGCCAAGGATGTGCTGAAAAAATTGGAAAGGACTTTAGAACCTGACGGTTAAGATTCACTGCTGCCAAACTTCAGCATCCTCTTCTGTAATTTGGAATAATAAGGCTGAGTACAATGCAAATGTGCTGAACAGCCAGAATACCATTGAATATGTAAAGTAGCCGTGGAAACTCTAACTCCTGCATTCATGTTAATTAGATTAGTCTCTACCGCCCATGTAACCTGTTTACAGACAATACGATTAAATATTCATAGTGCACAGACAGTTTCTAGGGCTAATCAGAAAGAAGACCATCAAGATTATCAAACAGGCTCCTGCCTTGGGGAAAGTCCACATCCAGTTTTAGCCTGAGGCAAAATTAGAAAAATCCTACAAGGTTAGTAGAAAGAATATGGACTTCTATTATTTTAGTTTGTATTTTTCACCCGGGTTTTTCCTCAGCTAGATACAGGTGAGCTTGTGTTTGCTTCCATATGTTAATTGCATGTTGTAATAAAATGATTCTTATCTACAGTTTGAACATCTAACCTAAGCAGAGGCTGGTCAGTAGTCGGCTAGCAGCAAGGGGAGGGGAGTTCACCTACAGTCCCTAATTCTCCTGAAAACAACTGTAATATTTGGCTTAGAGCTTTCAGATTGGGAAAAAGAAAGAAAGAAAGAAGAAGAGAAAGAGAAGAGAAGAGAGAAGAGAAGAAGGAAAGAGAAAGAAAGAAAGAGAGAGAAAGGAAGGAAGGAAGGAAGAAAGAAAGAAGGAGAGAAGGAAGAGAAGGAAGGAAGGAAGGAAGAAGAAGAAGGAAGGAAGGAAGGAAGGAAGAAAAAAAGAAGCAAAGCCAAGATGGCTTCAGAAACACATGTGTCTTCCTAGTTCTTTGGTAAAGCTTTGAGGGTTTTTTTCTTTTTTTTTTTTTTAAAGCACATTCCATTATAGACATGTTGACCAATTTTCTCAGAGTATTGGACAGCCACTGTGCCTCTGACCTTGCAGTGACCAGTGAAAGCCACAACAGAACCAGCCCTTTGCAGTCATTTGACTGTGTGTTTCTCTCCCCCAGAAGACGCCTCTGCTTTGCTGATGGCTGTAGGGAGCACTCACCTGGCCTCCCTGGGGGCTCCTTTCTCTGGTTTTTCAAACTTGTGTTGTAAACGCTATTCATGGTTGCTGCCTCATTTCCCCACTTGTGGGGAAAATATAAATCAATGAGAAATGGTTTGTCATATTGAGAATATTGCACCATGAAAAGCTGCCAATATGCAGGAGAAATCTGTAGACAAGAAGACAGATCAGTAATCAGTGTGTTTGAAAAATGACTTTACTTGCAAATGTATGTGTTAGAAGCTGGGTAGGTAGAAAGATGAGACTCTAGGTAAGGGAACGAGTCTAGTTAGTCTAGAGTTACTTCATGGTCTGCCTCTCATCACGGGGCATTCCCTCATGCTAGCTGCACCTCTACTTGATTTTTTTCTTTAGTTTTTGGGAATTCACTCGTAAGTGTAATGTATTTCCATTATTCCCATCCATCGTTTCCCCCCTAAAGCCAGCCTACCCTGTTCCTCTTATACTCATGACTTCTCCTATAACCACTGTTGCTACACGGATGAAACAATACATTCAGTGTTGCTGTATGTACATGTGCTTAGGGCTTGGATCAGAAAACCCATCAGATGATGAGTCCTGGAAAAAATGGATATTCTCCCCACCCCCTCAAGCTATTGAATGCCTGGAGCTCTTCATCCAGGAGTGGAAAGTTTCCCCCATTCCTCTTGTTATGCAGGTCTTGTTTAGGCCACCATATCGTTGAGATTTCATGCATGCAGCACCCTGTCAAGTCTAGAATACACTGTCTTTCAGTAGTCCTGGTTGTAGAGGTTGTGTTGTATGTGTACCAAGTGGGGTCAAACATCCCCTCATCATGTAGCTTCTGCATTCTGACCAGTTGCTGACCGATGTAGTAGCCTCCATTTGTTTTAAAAAGAAGCTCCTTTGATGAAGGGTGGTGTCTTAGTACTCTCCTATTGCCATGATAAAACACCATGACCAAGGCAACTTATAAAATAAATGTTTAATTTGGGGCTTATAATTGAAGGGTTAGCATCCATAAGCATCATGGTAAAGAGCGTGGCAGCAGGCAGACAGGTATGCACTGGAGCAGTGGCTGAGAGCCGACATCTTCATCTGCAAGTAGGAGGCTAAGAGGGGCAGAGAATAACTGGGAATGGAGTGGACCCTTTGAAACCTCAAAGCCCAATTCCAGTGTCACACCTCCTCCAACAAGGTCACACCTCCCAATTCTTTCCAAACAGTACCACCATCTGGGGACCAAGCATTCAAACACATGAGCCTACAAAGGCCATTCTCATTCAGAGCACCACCAGGTAAAGAGCAACTGTGGGTATAAGTATTTAGAACACAGTTAAAAGCTTTATTGATTTATGAAGATGGCAATCCTAAGTTCTTGTCTGGGATCTGTAACCCCCAGACAGAGGTAGTTGGTTAAGTTTACAGTACGTGTCCTACTGGCCGTTTTGTGTCAACTTGACACAAGCTAGAGTCATCAGAGAGGAAGGAGCCTTAGTTGAAGGAATGTCTCCATGAGACCCAGCTGTAGGTCATTTTCATAATTAGTGGTGCACCCCTGGGCTGGTAGTCCTGGGTTCTATAAGAAAGCAGGCTGAGCAAGCCATGGGAAAGAAGTCGGTAAGCAGCAGCCCTTTATGGCCTCTGTATCAGCTCCTGCCTCTAGGTTCCAGCCTGCTTGAGCTTCCGTTCTCTGACAAAATAAACCCTTTCCTCTCCAAGTTGCTTTCGGGTATGGTGTTTCATCCAGCAATTGAAACCCTAACTGAGACAGTGCCTCTACTGTAGCGGTATAGGAATCCACTGGGAAAGACTGACTTAAGAAAGTCATGTGGATTGACCTCTGCTACACCACAAGGCCAAGTTAAAAGGGAAGAGAAGAGGTATGCAAATGAGCATTAGGTTTTACCATCAAATCCAAGTCAGTAAACTGCTACTTTTCTTTATTTGGAGATGTAGATGAATCAGAATCATAGAAAAGATCTAGACGGCAGGAGTTTAAAGATTGAGCAGAGAGGTACGACAACTGTCGATAGCCACAATTAAAACCTATCTCGAACTAAGACAAACATAGCAAGAAGCTACTTGTACACTCCTATTTGAAACTCTCTTTACATTTTGTATGTTCAATGCACAACCTGACTGTTCTGACTGTCTGTGACTTTAAATGTGGATCTTTAAATTGTAACATACCACAGAACTTCTGCAAACAATGGCAACTGTTCTGTTTGTTCAAGTTTAGACCTGACAGTACCTTTGTTTAGGTCCAACAGTTGGGGTTGGGGATCTCATCTAACTCTCATCTATAGTAAAGGCGAAGGGCCCGTGTTGGTGACTGGATGACCCATGAGTGGCACATGCCTGGGTGAAGGGCACTCAGAACGTCTCTCAGTCAAGAATCTTCATAAACATTGGTTAGGTGGTAGCTGATGGACCCAGGAAAACATTATTGTCGGTCAGCCCACACAAAGACTCCAGTGCTGACGGAATCCACTTGAGGGTACAGATAGGACAGAATGATAGTCTGCAGTCTGCTTGTTAAATGTAAAAGATTTATTTTTATTATTTTCAGTTAATGCATGCTTGTGTGGGTAGGAGGTTAAGTGCAAGCGATCACAGGTACCTGTGGAAGCCAAAGGCAAGGAATCCCCTGGAGCTGGAGTTACCTGTGCTGGGAACTACTGACGGATCTTCTTCCTCTACAAGAGCAGCACATGCTGGAACTGCTGAGCCATCTTTCCAGTCCATACTTGTTAGGTTTTAGAACAAACAGGCTAGGACACAGCTCAGTGGTTAAAAGCATATCACATACTGTTCCTGGGTTCCACCCCCAGCACCCATGTCAGATGGCTCACAACAGCCTGCAACTCGAGCTCCAAGGAACTTAATGTCCTTTTCTGGCCTCCACAGACACTGTGCTCACATGCTCACACCCCACACACATAATTGACAGTAAAAATAAAATCTTTTAAAAACAAATAAAAACCAGTATGGTGACCTTAATGAGTAGGTACTTTCCTAAACGTCTCTTGGTACAGAAACATCAAGAGCTTTGCTCCAGACAAAGATCATTCGAGACAGAAGATGCCATGAGAGGTCACATGTCCTGAATTCATAGTTCATGTTGAACTTGATGCATTTTCTTTCTCCTCGAGGTCTAGCTGGGCTGGGAAGATGATCTGATGGAGGGAACTTCCTGTGTCTTTGGAACATGGTGGCTGTGTCTACAAGGGCTGCTTTATACAAAACTGCAACTTCCTCTCAACTGTTTAGTGCTTAAAAATTCTGGAATGTAAAATAGATTCTGTTGCTCAGGGTTTAAATACTTAAAGGCCTGAGACAGGGAAGAGGTGACATGGCCCAGGAAAGGATGGTATACCCAGGAAGGGGTGACATGACCCAGGAAGGGGTGACATGACCCAGGAAGGGGTAACACACCCAGGAAGGGGTGACTCGCCCAGGAAGGGTTAGGCAGTGGTTTACAGAGTTCTGGGAACAGAAAGTCAGGAAGCCCCAAGGTGGACTGTGCTCACCTCCCTGTTTTCAGTGCTCCTAAGCATTTGCTTAGTTCTTCCCTCTTTGTCATGGCTATCATTACTATTGTAAAGCCCACTTAATAAGTCTTGATACATACACACACACATACACATGCACACACACATATGTACATGCACATGAATATACACACATGCACACATACATGCACACACATGCATATACACACATGCACACACATGCATACATACACACATACATGTGTATACACACACATATTCATATCCATTCACCCCTTTGTTTCTGTTTCTCTAGCAAACCCTGACTAAAACATGTGTCATGAAAAATATCCTGTTACTTAGCCTTTTTCTCTTTTGCTCCTTTCTCCACCCACAGGAGCCCAGAAACTCCTTAATATTAAGACTCACACTCTCTCCTTCTTCCTCACTTCCAACCCTCTCTGTGCATGACTTTTATTAGAAAGACATTAGCAAGTGTCCTGTCCAGACAAGACACCATGATAGACCAAAGAAATGATTCCATCCAAGTCTAGCCTAGTGACTCAGTGAGATTTGTGGGGAGGGGTACATACAGCACAATAGGTGAGGAGTGACTCAAAGGCGTGAGTGACTTATAGGCAGGTCATAACTGTAAAGCCTACCTCAGAAGGGGTCATGACTTCGGACCTACACACTTACAGAGGAAAGCTTCCTCTCTGTAGCAATTGCTCTAGCTTATATATCCTGTGGAGAGACCTCGTGAACTGTAAGTTTTAGAAACTTCCTGCACCTTGTTGTGCTTGCTGCCTGTGCCTTTGAGCCTCCCTCCAGGAAGGAGTGCTTCCATTTGAAGAAAACAGTCACATATTATTCTCATTTGCTCATACCCAGACTCTTAAACTATGTTCTTGAGAAGGGACTGGGAAGGTAAAGAGGAAGTTGAAATAAAGAAGAGGAAAGGAAATTTTACTCCTGTTAATGACATGGGAGTTGCGTCCACTCCTGTGGGAGAGTGAGAGCTTGGAGGAGTTTTTGAGATCATGTGATCAGGCCCATTCGTTACTGGCTGTCAGCCTGGATCAAGATACTCCATAGTTTCTAAGTGGTGTTGGTTACCAGTGGCAACAGGGGACAGAGGAAAGTCCAGAGATAGGACCATGAAGACAGCGAGGGGTCTCCTGCAGCGATGTACTACTCAGAAGTAGTTACTGTACTGTAGACAGAAGTACTGTGCTGACTTGGCGAGGAAGGAGCTTCTGCTTCCCTCGTTTCTATATGTACTACTTAGAAACAAAAGCATCTCCCTAAGTTATTCATTCAGTGAAATCCTATTTTATCAGAATGGATTCTTCGATAATTATTTTATGCTTTGAAATATAATCCAATACTGTTGATTACTTTCTTGATTTTGATCAAGAAAAATGCTTGCTGGTTTGGCCATGGTGAGCTGCTTGTTTAGTTTGGTCTTCATGCCCTTTCATACACACCCCGACACCTCTTCCATTCATTCTTTCTTTTTCTTTCTTCCTTTTTGAGCATTTTCTTACTTCATGGTTTATCTTTCTTTGTTACTGGCAACTCGAGATTAGGAGCCCAGGCTGCTTTGTAGATAATTGTATTTAAAATCCAGTGTCTTCTCCTTGGGTTCCCTCTGCTTCCTCTCCAAAACCATAGGATAAATATAAATATGAACATATATTAAATCATGTTTGTTAGAAACCATGAGTTTTTAATGATGGCTCCGACTTCAGTATGAACAATAGGGTTCCTTTTGAAGTCTCTCTTCCATTTCTTGCTTCTTGCTTGTGTTTATGTTCCCAGGATATATGTCAAGAACTTAACAGAACTGCTCCTGGTGAGAAACATATTTACTTACTGGAATATAGTATTTTTCTTTGTAACATTAGCCCTACATCATCAAATCAAAACAGTATTTTTAACATTTCTTTAACTAGGTTAGTCCTACTCTTCTGCGTGCTCTCTATCCATGTGTAGCAAACCGACTCATTTCAATGTGTAGTCTTCTTTCAATTCCCCCTATACACTACCTGATTTCTCTTTTCCCTTTCCTTTTAAAATTCTTATTATTTTTAGGGTCTCTATGAGAACCTGCTTAGTTCCCTAGCCTCATTGCTGTACAGAAAACTACACCTCTTTGACTTTTTTTTTTTTTTTTTTTTTTTTTTTTTTTTTTTTACTGTGGTGGTTTGAAAATGAAATACCCCTACCTACTCTGAAGTGTTGAAGACCTGACTCCTAGTTAGCAGCTCCTGAGAGGTGACTGAGAATTCAGACCTGATCAATAGAGCAATCCATTGATGGATCCATAGTTTGATGGTATTATTGATCTATGATGGAAATTAGAAGGTAGCTCTTATTTGGAGGAACTGGGTCACTGGGGTTGTATTCTTGAAGACTCTCTCTCCTTCTCTCTCTCTCTCTCCCTCTCTCTCCCTCTCTCTCTCTCTCTCCTCTCCACTCATCATGGAGTGAGCATGCTCCATGATGTTCTGTTTCACCATGACCCAGAACCAACAGATCCTTGTTTGTTGCAGGGATTGTCTCTGATGAGGGAAAGCTTGGACACTCACTTTTCCCATCCTCACTACTCCGTTTCCATCTCTTCCTTTCTCCCCTTGCTTAGCTGGTACTTGTATTTCCTTCCCACAGTGAGTGTTCATGTGTGCATGCTCATAATGCCTTTTTCTTATATGAAGGGCAGCCTGTATAGACTTAGATCTTTTCCGTGGCCCTGCAGAGCCTCTGCTTTGCGGTTGCATCTCAGCTCACTAAGCCTGTCTTACACATTTGATTTCCCACTTACGATTTCATAATTTCTGAAACTCTGCTCAGAGGGAAAGGGTGACATCAGCTGTGTCTACTTCCTCATAATCTTATCCATGGAACTGAATCTGCTCTCATGCGCTCCTTTTCTTTGGTTTGGTGGGTAGCATGTTATCTCCATGTTACATGTGTGTGCATGAGCAGCGCTTGCTGTGTGAGGACCACTGCAACTTTTCTGGTGCTTTCTGCCCCTACCAGGTCCACTGTTTTCCATGAGATTTTAATATTTTGCATTATTTTTTTTTCTGGGCTGAGGACTGAATGAAAGGAGCCAGGAATGTTGGTTCACACCTTTAATCTCAGCACGTGGGACACAGAGGCAGGTTGATCTCTGAATTTGAAGCCAGCCTGGTCTACAGAGCAGTTCCAGGATACCCATGGCTACTACATAGTAAGACCGTCTTAAAAGAAAGCAAGTAAACAAATGCTAACCAAAAAAAAAGATCTAAAAGCATTTATTAAATTAATTTGATTTTTAAGAAAACATTCCTATAAAAGAAAAGCTGCAGGTTTGTGTATTCATTTTAAACTAAACAGTGCCATTTCTGCTGGTTAGTGTTTTGTCATTGTGACACAAACACACACAACGTGACAGGGAGAAGGTTGACCTTGGCCCACAGTTTCTGAGGACTCAGACCACGCTGACTGGCATTCTCTTCCAAGCCTGGGTGAGTCAGAACTCTGTGGTAAAGGGCGTGGTGCTCACCCTCAGCAGCCAGGAAGCAGAAGGAAGAGAAAGGAGAGGCCACAGACAACACTTCACTCAACCCACACTCCAGTGGCCTGCTTCTTACAAAGGCCCCAAGTCTAAAAGTTACACCTGTCCAAAAATTATGCCCCAAGCTCGGGATCATACCTTCCACAGGAGCCATGGGAGACTGTTCACATCCCAGCCACAGGAGCCCATGGGAGACTGTTCACATCCCAGCCACAGGAGCCCATGGGAGACTGTTCACATCCCAGCCACAGGAGCCCATGGGAGACGTTCACTTCCCAGCCACAGTGCTAGCTTGCTTTTAAAAACAGCAAAAGACTGGATCAGTGTGTGTAGAACAAAGAAAATGACAGGGGAGCATTCTTCATAAATGTATTATCAGCAACATAGTGACTGACACTAATAATATATTTTTGAAACAAATTACATTATAACTGAGAGATATTTATTCCAGAATTGTAAGATAGATTTGATGTTAAGTATTAACCACTAATATAAACATCAGTCAATGAAAGCTATAATACAAAAACAAAAACAAATAAACCTCCAAAGGAGATGATGTGTATGATAATATAATGTGAACAGAATTTTGTTGTTGTTTTTGAGACAGGCAGCTCACTGTGTAGACCAGGATGACCTAGAACTCAGAGATTCCCAGGCCTCTGCTCACCGAGTGCTGGGGATTAAAGGTGAGCACCACCATGCCCAGTCATGAAAACATTTACCAAACTCTTGATTTAACAAAGAAAATCTTAGTAGGAATAGAAAAGAATTCTCCTCAATTCAAGAAGGACACGTCTATATGTATTTCAGAGTTCTGTCAGTGTAACTGGCAGGAGGAGGTGGGGAGTCAGGGACAGAGGGAAAGGGAGAGAGAGGGAGATAGACGGGAGAAGAGAGAAGGGAAGGAGAGAAAACTGGAAGGAGACATGAAGATTGCAACAAGAAATAAAACTGCCTTAACTCTTGGGTGAAATAAACCTTTTTTTTTTGGTAAAAAGATTTAAAGGGGGGTTAGCAATGTGGCTGAGTGGGTAAAGAAGCTTACCCACAAACCTGGAGACCTGAGTTCAAGCCCCAGAATGTCTGGGGAACAATTTCACAAAGCTGTTCTTGGACACTATATGCATTCTGTGTACAATGCCTGCATCGGGCAACACACAAACTCGCAACCAACACAACTCGACAACAACACGGACACACCACACGCGACACGTAGTCAACAAACTAAGAACATGAAAAAAAAAAACGATCTAAAAGAACTTACCATAACAGAACTCTACAGGATCAAAAGAGCATGTACATTATATAATATAAAGATTAAAATTCAAAAATTCAAAACAAAGCTTGTTTTACATCCCTCAGTAGGCAAACTGGAAAAAAAAGTCAATTATAGTACACTACAAATATGAGCATCTTATACATATAATTTAGCATTAAAATCCCAAAGCATAAAAGGCCAGTCACAGAACACTACAAAATATCCAAAGTAAGTCAAGAAATATTCTAAATAATTGTGAGGCACATATCACTTTCACGTATGAGACTTAACACTGCCATGAGATGTCCCACTCCCCCCAGAGTCAGCTCCACTTCAGTCAAAATCTTGGAAAAGATTTAGTAAACTTACAAGCTCACTTGACAGTTATAGGAAATGCAAAAGTATGAAAACAGCCCAAGAACTTTGAAAAAAGTGGAAATCACTGAGGGATGGTGCCAACTGATTTCAAAGCGTGTGCTGAGACTGTCCTAGTCCAGGCCTGAGATCGCTGGCAGGAAGTTAAGCAGACTAGCAGAGCACCACCAGGCCCACTTAGCCACACATATTTGTCCACTCAAGTTCTGACATGAAATATATTAAACAATGAGGGGGATTTTTTTTTTAATAGCGAGGAAAAGTAGATTCTGAATGGAAAAGAAACAAGCTGTAGTTTGTTTCCTACTCCATACATAAATGTTCATTAAAGACCAGCATAGACTTGAGTATAATCAGGGAAACTGTAAAATTTCCAAAGAAAACAGGAAAGCATCATCAATATTTACTAGAAGCCATAGTAAACAAAGATTTCTTAGGAAAACACAGAAAGCAACAATTGTTTACAGTTGATATTGATAAACTGTTACTGTCTGAAAGACGCCCGTCAGGCAAGAGGCAAACACTAAACCTGGGGGAGTTACTAGCAGTGTCTGTGTCTGGCAAAAGCTTTTATCCTGAGTGTGTGAAGAACCCTCAGGATGAAATAGTGAAAAAGATATGATCTAAAAAAAAGTTTTCACAAAAGACTTGAAAAGACACCTCATAAAAGAAGATCAAAGGGAGCTAATGAACGCGTGAAAACTTTGCCGAATCTTATTAGTCATAGAGAGCTAGAAATCAAAACCACAAAGAAGAACCAACACCCACCCACTGACGCAGATCAACTGAAGTGCTTGATGGCACTCAGCCCCAGAGGTAACGCAGGGCAAACCTGGGTCTCATAACTAAGACATTCTAAATGGAAACATAGAAGCTGAGAATACAGCGTGGTGGTAGAGCATTCATTCACCTACCCATGCACAAGGCCCTGGGTTCAACCTCTCTCTCTCTCTCTCTCTCTCTCTCTCTCTCTCTCTCTCTCTCTCTCTCATACACACACACACACACACACACACACACACACACAAGTTTGGGAGTCTCTTATAATGTTAAATGAACACTTATTCTGTGATCCAGAAATTCTGTCCCTAGAGATATGACCAAGAAATGACACTACATGGTTCATAAATAGCCTTATACAGGAGTGCTCCTAACAGCTCTATTAATAACCCCAAGTTGGAAACTGGAAACCGAATGTTTATAGATATGAAACTAGATGAGTAAACTGTGGTTGATTTCACATAATGAATCATGTGACGCAGCATGTGTGAGTTCTACAGACATGCTTAGTGATGTGAAAGAGGGTATACCAGATACCCCTTGTAGGCCACAGTTGAGGCGGAGGAAAACCAGCTGAGAGTGATATAGTGCCGTAGTCACAGTCAGAGAGGGAGAGGGCGGTGCTGCATAGGGAAGCTCAGACATTATCTGGGGAACGCTGTCTCTCGATTGATTGACATGGCTCCAGTGGATACATAGACATATGAAAGAAGTCACTGGTGAGTGTTGATTTTTTTTGTTTGTTTTGAGAAATGACTCAGTCATTAAAGTGCCTGCCATGCAACCATGAGGACCCAAGTTCAAGTCCCAGCATCTAATGTATCACACACCTGCAGTCATAGTGCGAGGGAGGCAGAAATGAGGATCTTTGGGTGGTTCTGACCAGCTAGTCTTTCCAAAGTGGGGAGCTCAGGTTCAGCAAAAGGGTCTGTTTCAAAACAACAAAATGGAGGGCAATTGAGGAAGATGCTGACTTTGAACCCCTGCCCCCAAATATATTCATATGAACACATATACATACATGCACCTCCTTCAAACACTTTAAAACTCATTGAGCTACAAACTTAAGGTTGATACATGGTTCACATCTAACTGTGCGTGTGGTATATCTCAATGACAGGATTTAAAGGTCTCACTCAAACAAGACATCCCAACTGCTTAGATTGTATACATGCAAGTCATTACATTTTTCTACATAAGTTAGAAACATTGATGTCCAACAGGCAGCCTTCCTTGTCTCACCATGTGAGAAAAAGAATCGATGACTAGTGGCAGCAATGAGGATTCACTAGGGTCTGTCCTGTGCTGGACTCTGTGTTAGACACTTTTCAATATCACATGGAAAACTAGTAATGGGTTCCCAGACCACCCAGCAACATAGATGGTCAGACTGGTAACAGGTCAGACTGCTAAAGATGTGTGGTGGAGGACTAGCCGAGACAGCAGACAGGCAAGCCCAAAGAGCCTGCACATTCTGCTGGGAACTTGATTTGAGGCCAGACCTCGGGAAACAGAGCTTTGGTGATCTGGTGAAGCTGAGGCAGTCCTGATAGACATATATAGCTCCTTGGAGATCTCCCAGACCAAAGTTGGCACAGGGAGAGATAAACTGGGTCATGCAAGAATGTTCTTGCCACTCCGCTTCAGAGTACCCTCTCCAAAGCAGTGGACAGGTACCTGTGGTTGGCTGAGGTCACAGTCCTCACTGATGCTCCTATCACTGTGAGCTTGGACTAGATGAACTGAACCAATAAAGTAATCCTTGCACATGCCCTCGCTGGTTTGATGATGGTTTTGATGCTGGTTTGATCAGTGGGGCAACAACCTTCCTGCCTGCAGGGATGTCAGTTAAACCACAGTTGAGCAGGAAAACTTCCGATTCCACTAGCCAAATTGAAGCAGCCGGTGGTCACTGAGGACACATTTAAGACCAAAGACAGGGTGACATGTAGCATTGGTACACAGCCTAAGTTCAGAGAGTAGAATCAGACTGTGTCCATGCAAGGCCACACATCGACCTGCTCACTTGAAGACAATGCTAACTCCAGATTCACTCCTCTGTTCTAGAGGCTGAGAGGCCCCTTGCTGACTTAGAATCCTTTATGGTAGACAGCTCTTGTGGACCTGCTCAGACTCCTGCTTCTCTTCTTCCTCTGCATACTAGCATCTTAGGCTGTTAGCACTGGTTCCTATGCATGTATGTTGGGGGAGGGGTGATTAGTAGATAAACTGCTTGCCTAACATGCTGAGGCCCTGGGGTCAAGCCCCAGCACCCTATGAGACCAGTATTGCGGTGCACATTTGTAATCCCAGTACCTGAGAGGTAAAGGTAGTGGGTCATCCTTGACTATTTAGGGATTCTGAGGCTACCCTGGGCAACATGAAAAGAAAAATAAAGTAAGTTCCTTAGTCCAGTGAAAGATACATAAATGCTTAGTCAAGACTTAGGATGTATGTTTAAGTAAGGAAGGCTGGGCAAGAAAGAGCTGTGGGTATTTTTATTTTTATTTTAACTATGTTCTTGCTTGAAAAAAATGTTGTTTATAGGGACTCACATATACCAGGCACTGTGAGAGTTTAGGGCTCTAAAGGAGGTCAGAGGGCACAAGCTAGAGAGACCAGTAAGGGAGGTGACAGGGATGGTTGGTGGGCCACTACCTTAGGCATCCTGCACACGGCACCGAGGATGTTCTACATTCCCTTCAAGAGATGACTGTGACACAGGTGTCCTGTGAAGATCCTCCTCCCATCATGCTGCAGTCACCTGCGACTCAGACGAGTGAGTCTCAGCTGAGACAGCAGCAGAGAAGCCAAAGTGTGGTTGATGGAGCTTTGGGTCATTTGACAGAGAGCAAAGGTGTACTGGGCTCCAGCTTAGATACTGTTTCCAGGATGCCATCACCAACGAAGAAAGACTCCTAAAAAGTCCCAAATCATGGTGGGTCAGTGACTGTGTTCCAGGTGCCTCCTCTCCGAATTCATCCCCGACCCCCGTTTTCTGCGTACTGTCCTCACCTCTTGTTCATCGGTTCATTTCTCTACGTGCCACCCAGGTCCTTCTCCAGCAAACTGCTTCAGGTTCAGGAAAAAAGATCTCAAGGCACAATTTCTTTACCATAGTAAATGTACAGTTTCCTGGCTTCTGTGAACTTGGAGCCGACACTAAAGGCAATCGGGTCCCATGACACAGTCTTCAGCTGGATGAGAAGTGCGGGCTGTTGAAACACAGTGTAGCTGACTGGACTCCAGATGCTCACATTGGTGCCTGTGCAATGTATTCGGAACCCTGTAATTGTATTCTTCCACTTCTTTCCCTGATGCAACAGCTAAGGGGGAACTCTGAAAATGAGGATGCTGTTAGGAAAGGGACCAGGCAGCAAATATTTATTTACAAATCTGTTAGTGGGAATTATCAAGATCCATTTCAGGAGTTGAGCTTTCAAGAAAAAAAAAATGCTCTAAATGACCAAGGAGAATGTTTCGCCCATAATCATTTTCTATCCCTGATGGCTAGGTAATGAAAAGCAGACTCTTCACTGGACATGAAAGCAGGGGAAATTAGGAAGCAATATATTCAATTGTAGAAGCCCTTTGCCAAGACTGTATTGATTTCATGTTCTGACAACTTCAGTTAAATCTCCGTGGGGAAACACTTCTGAAGCTGATCACGTCTAAGACATGCATGTTCCCACTGCTTGGACCCTGGGGTGGGTGGAAGTGTTGACGTCTCCACTGGGGATGTGGAGCTCGGTCTTCTCTTTGGGACATGTTCATTCAGGTTGTGGGAGCCTGTGGGCTGTAAAAGCCCTAGCATGACCATCACTGCCATGATGGGAGAGGCTGGCCCCCTCTATTGAACCCACCCTATTCCTCTACTTCCTTCTTGTGTGTCTTCCTCTGATCTCAGCACCCATCTACAATGGCCAATCCTTTCATGTAGCCATTAGCCCTGGCCAGACACTCAGACCTGTGCTAGGTGCTGAGGTCATGTGGCCAGCCAGAGCAGTACTCATTCATACTCCAGCATCAAGGACTTTCCAGAAGGGCTGTGCCAGCTGGGTGGAGGGTAGAAGAGAACACCAAAACACTGAGAAAAGATACTGGGGAGCTTCCAGGAGGAGGTGGAATTCTTGAAGTCAGGAGGAGGAATCAGAGAAAGAAGACATTCTGGTAGACAGAATTTTGAGCTGGAGACAATGTAACGTTTAGTTTTTGCTACCCGGCTTTAAGCTGTGGGTGGACCATGACATCCCCACCCAGGTTCCCTCAGATCCATGGATGAAACACACACACACATTAACTTACTTTCAACCCGCCTTATTGGCTCAATTGCTGGGCATTTTAATTCTCCTGTAGCTAGTGTGCCCTTTCCAATACTCTTGGCTCAGCACCTCTTAACCTGCCCTTAGCTTAGTTGCATTTCTAATCTCTTGCCTAAGGAAGTGGCTTATGGCTGCTCTTCCCGAGATCTCACATGGCTGGTCACCTTTTCTCCCTCTGAAGCATGGTGAAATCTCCCTTCCTCTTCCTGCATCTCTTAGCTTACCTGTGGGGACCCGGAAGTCCTGCCTCTTTCCTTCTGCCAGCAATTAGCCCCTGACATCTTTACTGATTGATCAAGAACCAATATTGGAGAACAGGGCCTTAGCATCAGAACCACCCTCTACAGACAAGGGTTGGGCATGGGAAGCTCATTTGGTGGAGTGCTTATCTAGCATTTACAAGGTGTTGAGCTATTCCCCAGAGCTGCACAGACCAAGTGTGGTGCTGCACACTTGTAATCCCAGCACTCTGGAGGTGGAAGAAGAATCAGAAACTAAAGGCCATCTTATGTTGCATAGCAAGCTTGAAGTTGACCTTAGATACATGAGACCCTATCTAAAGAAGAGAGGGAAGTATATGTCATAGAACTGGACCCAGATCTTGGAATGTGTGTGTGTGTGTGTGTGTGTGTGTGTGTGTGTGTGTGTGTGGTGTGAGAGTGCGCGCTCACACACTCATGTGCAGGCATCTAAGTTTGCCTCTTTTGTTACTGTTTCACTCAGTAGTCAGGCTGGCCTGGAACCCATTGTATGACCAAGGCTGTCCTTGGACTTGCAGCAATCTTTCTTCCTGCTGCTTCATCTGAAATTACATGTGTGAGACACCATGTACCGATATGAGTCCACATTTATTGAGCACACACTCCCCCAGGCATTGTTGGCAAGGTGGTGCATTTGCTGCTGTGGGCAGTACAGAAGACTTCTGTATGAGTAAGGATGTGGGTCTAAGCCACATCTCAGATAGACCAAGGACAAGGTGCCCAGTCATAGTCTTAAAACCAGGTACTCTTGTGTTCCAGGGTGTGACTTAGAGACAGTTTCTAGATTCTTCTAATCCTCCTCTGTAAAATCAGAATGTTTTCTTACATATGATAGTCACATTATGCCTGTGCTTGGTGCATGCAATGTGCATAGTATGTTTTAGATGCCAGGCCCTTCCTACCATTGTGATATCTACTCTGTGTTTCTCCGGAACATGTACTGGGAGTTCCCACTCTGCACCTCAGGACACAACTCCCAGGCAAGGTTACCATATTCTGGAGAAGGAAGATTCTGGTGCAATAGAAGCTGGCACAGAGCCAGGGACAGGCTGCATACGGGGAGGAAAGAGCAGGGTGGCAGAACAGAGTGCCCTGAGATGAAAATCTGCTCTGGTGACTTCATCTCCTGAGGTTTCAGAATCCAACCAGGAGGTTGCATTCTGGAGCTAGGAGCATCTAGTCTGAGGCATCGAGTCCATATAATAGAGCTCTTCTATGGCCAGTGTGACAGACAGCTTAATGGATAAGGGTACTTGCTACCTACTGTGAAGATCTGAGTTTGAGTCCTAGAAATCCACACAGTGAAAGGAAGAGAACTGCTCCCTTCAGAAATGACTCTCCTCCCCACAAAAAAAAAAAAAAAAAAAAAACCAAAACCAATAGGGTTCTCCAGAGGAACAGAACCAAGAAAAAAATGTGTGTGTGTGCATGTGTGTGTGTGTGTTTGTGTGTGTGTTGTGTGTGTGTGTGTGTGTGTGTGTGTGTGTGTGTGATTAAATGAGAGGGTTTATTTTTATTGCATTGGCTTACATTCTCAGAGTGGAGTTTTGCTGGCTGGAGAACTTTGTAAGCCGAGAATCATTAGCTGTAAGCCCAAGGAGCTAGATGCTTCATACAGAGAGAGGCGAGCAGACAGTGAGCAAGCGCTGAGCCTCACAAGGACACAGCCAGGAACAGATCTGGAGGAACTGACAAGAGGAAGGATGAGCTTATCTGCCTGGCTGAAGAACATGGTGGGCGCAGAGCACCAGGGCTATGAGAAGACCTGGGCCAGGCATTTGCTGCAGCCTTGTTGGGGGAGCCACTATAGGAGCCTTAAAAGGCAGAGAATACCCCATGACTTTGGAGATACCAAGGGAAAGTCCAGGGCTGAGATTGTAAAAGGGGGGTGTTTGGGTCAAGTGACCTTGGCAAGGGGGAACCAAACCTATCAACTCATCCAGTCCACTGTTCCCTTGGGCCAGGCACAGCACTGGAGTTAAAGGGCCCACATTCCACTGTTCAGGTCAGGAAGGGACCCAGGTGCCACTTAAACACCCAGAGGAGGGAGAATACCAGCCGCAGTGCTGGCCCGCAGAGGTTTATCTAAGTGTGCTTTCGTTCTCTCAGAACAGGAAAACAGAGGCGGGCAGCCAGGGCTCTGCTGTGGCTTTGTGACCAAAGCCTGGCCAGGCTCTTGCTATCCTTCCTCTCTGCTCCCATACTGTGAGTTAAACTGTTCCCAAGAGAAGGGTGTGTTCAAATCCTAATCTTCATGACCCGTGAATGCCAAACTTAATTGGAAAAGGGGTCTGTTGTAGCTATAACCAAGTTATAAGCAAGGAAGTCATTCTGGGGTACATGGACCTATTCCAATATGCCAAGTGCCCTTGTAAGAAGAGGAGAGATACACAGAAGCAGATGCAAGGAAGGAAGCTGTGGGCGTGGTCACCAAGATTAGAGTCACACAGTGGCAAGACAAGGTAGACCAGAGATGCCCACCACCTGAGGCTGAGGAAAGACAACATCTTAGGATGGAGTAGCGTCTGCTGACACCTTGGTTTCAGGCCCACTGTCTAGAACCATGGGAACATCCACCTCTGTTGTCTCAGGCCCCCAAGACTGTGGTCATTTCGTACAGCAACCTCCAGAAGCCAGGAAGCTCTGTAGCACAGCGTTCTGCTGTTCTCACAGCTGTGCAGTGGCTGGCTTGTAGGTGTGGAAAGAACAGAAAACAAAAAAGCATGTGCCAGCCTGGGTGGAGTCTTTTCAGGAAAGTGGTGGCTTCCACAGAGTACCCTGCAGACAATTGTCTGGTCTCTCTGGCCTCGGAGGCTGCATGTGTAACCCTAGTGACAGAAGAATTTTGTAGAAAATCATCTTCTATACACAAGTATGCATATACACACCTACAAAATCTATATATTGTATAATTTTAGACTTACTAATCTTGGGTAGTTGATCACTGAGTTTAAACAAATGCATTCGGTAAAATAGTCCTCACCAAATCTAGACAGAATAAACCCATCACTCCAGAAGGTCCCTTCGAGCCACTTTGTCATCTGTCAATCTCGCCTTCCAAATATGGTTCCTGTACAGCTCTGAACTTTTCTTCACTATAGATTCATGGAGCTGTTTCTTTCATCTTCATTTTGCATAATTTATTGTAAACTGAATAGTAAGCCTTTTGTTTCTGGCTTCTGTTACTTCACAAAGTGCTTCTGAGATCATGCAGCTGTGACTGTGTATGTGTATGTTCCTTTTCACTACAGTGTAGAATTTCCTTACAAGATCTATACAACCTGTTTGCCCAGTAATTGCTAGATTGATACCTGTTTGGTGATTATGAATGAAGCTTTGGTGATTGTGAATGGAACATTTTCTTACAAATCTTTACATTGACAACAGTTTCAATTTATCTGTGCAAATACTTGAGAGTGGGATGACTAACTTCTCTGGTGGCTACATACTGAATTTTTAAAAGGAACGATCAGACTGTTTCCAAAGTGACCACAGTGCCTTGTATCCCTACCAGCGATGTGGTCTCTGGCAGCTGACCATTCTTGCTTATGCTTGGATTGCCAGTCTTACTGTTGCCAAGGTGGGTGTGAAATGGCTTCCCACTGTGGTCTCGATTTGCATTTCTCAAACCCTCTCTGTGTGTTTATTTTCCATTTCAGACACAGATGGGCGAAGTATCTGTTCAAAGGTTTTGCCCATGTGTTTAAGTGGATTTCCCTTTCATGGTATATTTTTATGTTATTCCTTTCCACTCATCTGTAATGCTGCCCTTATATATATGCCATATACATGGTAGCTTTGTAAAAGTCTATCATATATACGGTTGGCAAACATTTCCACTAATGTGTTACCTTTTATTGCAATGTGCTGCAAGAGTAAAGGATTTATTAAAATAAAGCTTTCCATATCATAGCTCGTGACCCTTTGGTCCAACCCAGTATGGCTAAGATTTTCCTTCTGTGGTTCCTAAATTCCTGTAAATGTAGCTCTAACATTTAGGTCAACAAATCACTTTTGCCCAAAGTGTTCAGCATGGGCCGAGGTTTATTTGGGTTTGCTTGTGTTTGTGCATCTATCCTGGTAATATTCGTTCAGAACGTCACTTTCCCATCTTCAGTTACCTTAATGACTGCAGATGTGTGGCTGTATTTCTGGACTCCTTGATTGTTTCATTCCTCTATATTTCTATCCTTATCCCAATTACATACCACTGTGCTAGCTGTAACTTTATCAGATCATGTGACTCTTTCAAGGTTTTCCTTTCTCAAAATCACCTTTGCCTGTTCTAGGTTCTCTGTTGTCCTTACATCTTCTATAGCCCCCTCACAAGTTTCTACCAAAGCTGAAGGCTGGATGGAGTTTTGATGGGCATGTGTTGACTCTACACATCAGGATGACAAGTGACATTGTAGCAATATCAAGGCTTCCCATCTGGGAACACAGTGGAATCTCCTTGCATTTAGGGGTCTTTGTAAATTTTTCTATGCCAAGGATATGACAAACCCACAGGAAGACCAACAATGTCAACTAACCTGGACCCCTGGGACCTCCCAGAGACTGAGCCATCAACCAAGAGCATACACAGGCAGGTCCAAGACCCCAAGGACATATGTACCAGAGGACTGCCTTGTCTGGCCTCAGTGGGAAAGGATATGCCTAATCCTACAAAGACTCAAAGTACCAGGGTGAGGGAGATACCTGGGTGGGGCTGCCATCTCAGAGGTAAAGGGGAGTAGGGGATGAAGGGAAGAACTCTGTGAGGGGAAATCGGGAGGGAAGCCAGCATTTGGAGTGTAAATAATTAACTAATTAATTAAAAAATTTCTGTATGCCATATTGTTTTGGTTTTCATGTATACATTTACACATACATTATAAGTATTTCATGTTTCTGAAGTTACCATAATATTTTAAAAAATATTTTATTTTTTATTTACATATGTGTGTGTGTAAGTGTATACCACACTCATGCATTTCCTGTCGAAGTCAGAAGAGGGTGTTAGATCTCCCATAGCTGGAGACTCAGGCAGTTGTGAGCTAGTATGGGTACTGAGATCCGAATTCAGATCCCCTGAAAGAGTAGAAAGTCCTCTTAACCACTGAACTGTCTCTCCAGCCCTATAATGGAATTTTTATTTCATGTTTCTAATTGTTCACTGCTGAAACATAAACACAGAGTTGACTTTTTAAATATTAATCTTATACCTTGTGACTTTGCTTAATTCATTTAAAAGGTCTATAATCTTTATTATATATTCCTTGGCATTTTCTTTATAGACAATCATGCATTTTTTAATATAACAATTTTGTTTATTGCTTTCATTTTTTTTTCGGGCCTTATTACCCTGGTTCCCCCAGCACTATGCAAAGGAGAGAGGTGAAGGCAGACAGCTTTGTCTTCCTTTCCATAGGGAAAAAGCATTTATTCTTTTATTGTTAAATATGATGCTAGCTGAGGATGCTTTTATTAATGGCCATCTATAAGTAATATTTCTAACTGGCTATATTGCTCACCTCCATTCGAGGTCAGTTTCTAGAAACAAAGGGGAATAGGTCTGACCACGAGGAAGGCTTTTCTCCATGTCCACCACTCTGTATCTTTTCATTGGACACTTGAAGGACAGCTGCTGTTTACAGACATGTGGTCACCTGTGGCAATATAAGCAGCACAGGTGGGAAGGATGGACCTTCATGTAGTTCCCCACCCTAGGTCCATTGGGAATCAATGTAGTCCCTCGGCAGGAACAGGAGCTTTGAGATCTCCGTGCCAAGTTCCAACTCCACTCTGCAATGCTAGGCAGATTGTTCAGCTTCTCTGCGTCACCATCTTCTACTCATGAAATAAAAATACTAGTAATTACCTACCCTGAAGGCTCCTGGAGATTAACTACGTGAGCAAATAAAATTAAATGCTTAAAAAGCAGTGCCTGGTGCCTGGTGCATTTTAAGGACTCAGTTTGGATGTTCCTAGTTTAAACACACACAGGCTTTCAGTAGTCATTTGCTGCCTAAGATAAAGACAACTGTCATTTAAAAAGTCTTTTTGCTTGTAACCTCCCAGAAGGTATTTTAGGTGGGAGGGTTGATTTCCTTTTTTTGTAACATTGCTTATGCGGTAAATAACTTTACAAAATCCCTGCGCTGGAGACAGGGTGTTAGGACTGTGGGCAATGACATTGTCCCATCTGAGGTCAACATATTAGGGAAAGGGTCTAAGGAATCCTCTGGGATCCTGGAGGACCTGCTGCTCTCTTGAATTGCCTTTTCTCCCTTTCTTGTGGTCTTTGAAGAGACAAAGAAGCCCCCAGAGGCTTTTCTAGTCTGTTCTCTGTCCCTGTTTTTTGTTGATTGGGCCAGTGAAAAACTTACACTCCATGTCATACCGCTTTTAAATAGTGCCCTGGATTCTATGTAGAGCATCTATCTGCACAGTGGTTTGTTCTTTCCTTCTGCCTCCCTGTGGTCTTCAGAAGAGCCTAGGGCAGTATTCTGTAAGATAATGATTAGTGTTGCCAGACTTTGTTTGGGAACTTCCAGGAACTTCTGTGAATATCCCACAGTGTGCTTAAGAGAGCCACTGGCCTCTGGACTCTGCCTTGCCTCCTCATTTGAACAGTGACACCAGTACAGGCAGATACTGATTCAGGGATCGTTGGCACTCACACTGTCTGTCCTTGCCCAGGACTGCCATAAAGATGCCCTGTTAGATGTGGAGCTGGAGGCTCACATGACATGTATGGTTCTCCTAGCCATGCCCACTGCCCCAGGTCTTCATATTGAATTATACATGGCAGAGGCTTTCTGCAGAGCCGTTTTTTCCACTAGCACACAAAGCAGTGTGGAGGAGGCATCTGACACAGTGAGAGCTCCAGGCCCTGCAGAGGCGAGGAAACTACCACAAAGCTGGTTACTTTCCAACTGAGAGGCCTGTCGGCTTGGGGGTGATGTAAGTGGGAAGTGGAGACCTCAAGTGTAACTTTCTATTTGAGAGTTAGTCTCTTGAAACACATACACAGAATCACTCAAAGTTTAATATCAAGTCGTTTGGCTTTTGAAACAGAGAAAGAGAAGGAGGCGCAAAGAAAAGGTCAGAAGTGCCAATGTTAACTTTCTACTTTGGTGAGGTAAGATGTGCCTCGGGCTCCATGCACATCTGACCCACAAGGTCTCAGTTGACCGATGTCTGTGGTAGTGCCAGGATGCACACAGACAGCCAGTGGCTCCTGTTAACTCCTCACTGGATCAAATGCAGAAACCACTAGATAACAACTTGTGAGATGTTAAAGACCTGCAGGAACCATTGCAAACAAAAGGATGCACCCAATGACAGTGGACACGAGGAGAAACAGGGGAGTTCACATTTATTACATCTAAATAGTCAGTTTGCTCTTCAGGTGCCCACAGGTAAACCTACTACTATTATTCTGATAAATGGACATGGTACCAAACTACCCACTAAGTTTGTATCTCTATACTGTATGTTAGTGCACCTATCACACCTCATCATAGACGTTTCTTCATACAGCGGCTGGTGTTTAACACAGAAACTCACAACTGGTCGTAGTGCAGAGAATAAACATCTGTGGAATGTTCAGCCACAAGTGGAACATCTGTATCACCGCCCCCATCCCCACAGAGTTTCAGGCGCTGTGGTTAAAGGTGGGGGACAGAAGTGAGGGAGGACTGGAACAAAACAGTATCTTTGTGGCAGGACCTCTGCATGAACTCACAGCAGCCATGGTCAAGCCACGCAGCATTCTAGCCTAGAGGAGAGAGGGGCTCATGAGCCCCACGCCTGACTGAGGACCTATAGTCAGCTAATGGCTTTCAGGGGAGGGAAGGTCAGTTTCCGTTATTGGAGTGGCTCCTGGTGAGTTTACCACACTATAGTGAATGTCTCCACACCCAGGAGTATATGGGGAGCACACATCGGACTTGGTGGGTTATTTAAAGGGGGGGGCATGAAGTCAGGGGTGGGGAAGTGTCAGTCAGTCTTGGAGGGGCTAAGATGTGGACTAGGAGATCAAAACATGAATGAAAATTCTCAAAATTTCATAAAAATATTATATATAAAAAGAATTGTCAGCTTCAGATGGGACATCTATATCACCAAATCTTTGAGATCATGGCAGATGAGGGGACAAGAGATTGTAAGAGATAGCCATGGTGGGTGACTGCAAGCCAATGGTACACAACCGGGCACTTAGGAACTCAAAGTAGTTGGGAGAGCATGCACAAAACTAGTGCATGCTCAAGCCAGGCAAGATCACAACATGGAAGCAGATGGGGCAAGAAATCCCACCCCAGCTGGGGAGCTATTGGCAGTTGCTAGCTCAAGAAGAGGGAGAGTTTTCTTTAAGGGATGATCCCTGGTAGGCTGATGACACTCCAGGGGTTGACCCTACACCCAAGAGAATTTGAGCAACTCAAGTTTAACTTGAAGAGTCTTTAAAAAAAAAAAGACATAAAATTGGACAGAGAGGAAAGTGGGATGGGCCAGGGAGGAATTGGGGAGGAGGGAATTGAACATGAACCAAACAGATTGTATGAAATGCTAAAAGGATTAATTAAAATATTATTTTAAAAAATCTCGCCGGGCAGTGGTGGCGCACGCCTTTAATCCCAGCACTTGGGAGGCAAAGGCAGGTGGATTTCTGAGTTCGAGGCCAGCCTGGTCTACAGAGTGAGTTCCAGGACAGCCAGGGCTGCACAGAGAAACCCTATCTCGGAAGGAAACAAAAAAAAAAAAAAAAAAAAAAAAAAAAACTCCAGGAAGTGAATAGTCCCATGTAAACAGTCTCACTGTGTTTGTGTACGTGCCCAGATCACTCAAATTATTTCTCTCTTACTTTTGTTTTGAGGATTGACCCTCACACACACCAGGCAAGTGTTCCACCACCAGGTCATACTACCTGTCTTCTTTCTTTTCTTTGTTTCTTCGTTTCTTTCTTTCTTTGTTTATTCATTTATTTATTTGGGGGTGGGGAGGAGACAAGTTCTTCTCCCTAAGGTGCTGAGGCTAGCTGTGAACTTGAAGTCCTTCTGCCTCAGCCTCTTAAACAACTGAGGTTACAGGGCCCACTCAAAATTACTCCTTGAATATGTGTTATCTCTTAAGTATCAGGCATGACTAGATACCATGCCTGCTGTGTGAGGACTACACACACACAGAGAGACAAGCATGCACACACATGCACACACAGGCATGCGTGCACATGTGTGCACACAGCACACACAGGGACTGGACTCCCTGGACACCATCCAGGACATTTATTCCACTCACAAGTTGCTCTGACAGGTCCTACAGCCTCTCTGTGACTTTTCGCAATGCCCAACCTTAGTGTTGTCTTGACAGTTTGGATATTTACTGGGTCTATTAGTAAAGGCTGGTAAGCCTCGCTACTTGGAAGGCTGGGGCAGGAAGATCACTAGTTTAAGCCCACCACAGATAACTTAATAAGGATCTGTTTCAAAACATAAAGAACAGGGTAATGTTGGGTGATGGCATTCAGTCCACGGAAGAGTGCTTATCTACCACACATGAGGCCCAAGTTTCAATCCCCCTACTACACACAGTCCAAAAGCAAGAAAACAAAAGAAAAAGGGAAATTTCAAGTTCATGTTTCTCTAAATATTATTCATGGATATTTTCCTGTCCATTTAACAGGTGGTGACCAAGAAGGGGGACTTCTTCAGCGCCTGGAACTCCTGTATGCACCATGTCATCTCATTGTCTCTGGCACACATCCACAGGGGTGAGTTGGCCCTTGTTGAATGTTCATGGTTGCATGGCTCAGGGCCCTGAATGCCACAGGGGAACATAAGTCTGTAGAAGGGGAATCTTGCCATCAGTCTGAGCCTCAATGCTAGATTTAGGGCCCCAAGTAACTCCAAGAGGTTTGAAGCCCGTTGTAACTCAACTCCCTGCTTATTGAGAAAACTAGCCAGTAGAAAGCCCACCAGGACACACTTGCCAGCTAGTTTGTACACATCCATCTTCCCAAGCCCTTTGTCCAACAACATCTGGAATCTCTGAATAAATAAGTGGGGGAGGCTATATATAATAATAAAAAAAGAAAACACAAAACAAAACACAAGTCTGATACAAAGGCCACTGGCTGAAGAGTTCCAAGCACTATAATAGCTGATTAAACCTAGCCCTTAAATTAGGTGGCTGTGTCAACCCACAAGTCCCTGATTCTCAACTAAAGACAGTTTTACCTCAAGGAAATGTTTGACCATGTTTGAAGATGCTTGGATTGTTTGATGGGAGCAGCATTATTGACTGGTAGTAGGTAGACACTAAAATAAATGTTAACTGTCATAGGCCAGTCCCCTATAGTCCATTATGGAAATAACGCTGAGACTAAGAATATTCATTTTGCTTTAAAGAGGCTAAAATAGCACAAGAAAATGAAACACTAAGTATTTGAATTCATGTCATTGAAATGATTTAATACTGAGAATCATTTTATTCACAACATGATTTTGCTGTACAAGTAAACGGTATTAACAGAGAAAGGCCAGGCCCATACTGAGCCTGCTGGCTATGTGGGGCTTCTCCCATTGCAGGAGGCCATTGAGGGTCATGTAGAGAAGGGCCAGGTTGAACTCCCAACACAACTACAGGGGCATGGCTCCTGGTGCTTCTCATCTCAAAGGAGGAAAATCTTCAGTGGGTCTGCTAAAAGTCGGGGCAGGTATTGTGGCCAACTACCCAGGATTGAACATATTTGACTAAACTTCCCAGCCTGCCCACCATATTCCAAAAGGAACTGCATAGTTTCAGGGACACCCAGCGTGCCTCAGAGCTGAACCAGAGGAAATGCTTCCAGTTCAGAGGGAGCATGGCTACTTCCCCCCACCCTCCTCTCTCTCTGAGGTTTGGCTCTGGGAATTTTGTGTGCTAGAGCAAGCATCATAATCCAGGGCCAGTGAGCACAGGCTGGAATGAGGATGTGCCAGGAACACAGGTTCTTCATGGAGAAAGGAAGCAGGTGGCTCACAAGAGGCCTTCACACACAGTGACCGGACCCTGCAGTAACCAGCACCCCGTATCAGCAGCCTGATTCTGAATTCTATCTTCTGCTCCTTGGGGCAAGGACAGGGAGCAAGGAGAGGGATAGACAGGAAGGAAAATGGGGAAAACACTCACATTGGGTTCCCTCATCTGGAGATCCAGAAATGTTGTTTGTATGCCCTGAAATGAATTGGTTATGAGGGACTCACAGTAACTGAACTTAGAAACAACTGGTATAAACCAGAATGCCAGTTTATTCATGATTGTCTGCAAGTCATCCCTCCCGTGGGCAGAATGCCACTGGGAGTTAAGTGGTAACCGAGGGGGTCCGGCAGGTCACACCATCTGCATAGCTCATACTTTCAGGGCTGATGTGAATCTGAGGACCCGCTGTCAGCTGCCAGTGATCCTGTAGGTCACAGGCTACCTATGTCCCTACACCAACTGTGGGTCCAGCCTCATTTGCTTAAGAAATGTGTGTAAATCACCTTCTTCCATTAGAGGTTTTGTTTGTTTGTGTTCGTGTTTGCTGATTAGGCTCAAACACACTGAACACAAAGCACCCCAACCCATAAACTCTAGCTGAAGACAGGCATGTCCTAGACTTCTAGCCACAGCATGCGACATTCATTGGCCTCATTCTGGAAGGTATTAAAACCAGGTGCTGGAGATCTTCCCTCTGGGCCCCTGTGTACTGACCACAGATACTGTCCATCCCAAAACCCAGTTCTAAGGTGAAGGCATGGGTCATCTTCGACCCCCATGTCTCAAACATCTCTAAAGAGCCGTTAGCTTTTCCTCTGGGGCTATGGTTCACCTTAGAAGCTGGGCCGTGAGTCTTCCGGTGACTCTGAACATTACAAGTATAGTTGAGTTCAGTCTGAGGTCTGAGGTCACTTGTTTGAGAGGCTCGTTATCTGGGTTCGTGCCCTGGCTCTCCTTCCACCAGCTCTGTGACTATAAGAGAGACACCCAGCCTCTCTGAGATTCACTTACAGAGACTGTGAGACTATGGCAAAGATGAATCCAGAGGATCCTGTCAAGTCCTTGTCTTACTGTCTCACTCATCTGCGGAATGCAAAGAAAAACTCTGTTAATCACATATATATGCATATAGATATAGATATATATATGTGTATGTATATGTGTGTGTGTGTGTGTGTTGTGTGTGTATACATATATATGTCTTAGTTTCTGTAACTGAAGTAAATCTTGTTCCTTAAGAGGAAGTTAAACAAATGTGAGTGTTTGAGGTCTGTCTGACGGGAAGAAGCATCAAAGGTTTGCTGTCTCCTCAGCACAAAAGAAATTCAACCCATTTTGAACTGTCAGTTGACTAATTAAAAAAAAAAAAAGTGATTGTTTTCAGAAAATTACCTTCAGGTTTAAGACCAGATCCAAAGTTCCTGGATATATAAAGAAGAAAATTAATTCAATGACAGTGTTTAGGGAACTCAGGAATAATTTGTAATAGAAAACTCTGTAGTGTGAAGGTTTAGGGGCTATGGCAATGTCTCTGTGGGTAAGAATGCTTACTGTACACATATGAGGACCTATGCAGCCAGGTGTGGCTGTGTGTCCCTAAAACCCCAGCACCTTGGTGGGCAGTGACAGGGGATCACTAGGGCTTGCAAACTACAAGCCTATCTCCAGGTTCAATGAGAAACCCTGTCTTAAGGGGAAAAAGTAGGAGACCCCGCATCTTCCTCTGGCCTCTGCACGCACAAGTGTGCACCTGTTCACACACTCATGTGCCTACACCACATACAGAAAAACAAGGCATGCAATGCAAAGGTCTGTGCAGACAGACCTGTATCAGTTCCTCAGGGTAGGAAAGCACACCCACCACAGGCGGCAGTCAGGTAGATGGAGCCCATGTTGCTGCCTTCACATCCTGCTGCCCTCCAGCAGAGGTCTCTAGGGGAAAGGAAAATTGCTAAGAGTCCAACAGTCTTTGCTGACCTGCACAGATGTTCTCTGCAACGCTTTCGAAGGGAGAGCACACCGAAGGAGAGAAGGGAATCAGTCTGCTATAGCTCAGACCTTAACATCTCCCCAGATGGAAATGAACTCAGAATCGAGCCGGTTTTATTAGGAACAAATGGGGGGAAAACGCCTCCTGGCATCAGTATCAGTTTGTCACCTGAAGGCTGGGGAAAACTCGGCTTGAGATAAAAATGTTAAGCAGTCTCCAGTGGCTTCTGGAGGGGGATGTAACCATTGCAGTGATAAATTGATATTTTTCTGGGATGCACATATTTATCTTGCCCTAGAAAGAGCAGCACTGAACCTCATGGTATCTGAACCCCTAAGGGTGTGCCCGTTCCAGGCAAAAAAAAATGAAAGTAAGCACTCATTAAAGAAATGGCATCATGCATGCTGCCAGCTCTGTGCAGAACCATCCATGACGCTTCTCAAAGCCGATGAACTTCATGCAGCAGGAAGCCCCTCTTCTGCTTCTTAATAAAGTGCCTGATAATTTTGAATGTCCGCGTTAAGGGCAGGTTGTAATTATAATTAGAACACAGAATGCCGTGGGGTTCTGCCTACTGAGAATTAATTTCAGATTCCTTTCAAGGACGTGTGTGTTTTGAAACGAGGCTTTCTTTGTTAATAAAAACATGATCGCATGCATTATTTAAAACAGCGTGTTGTGTTTTGCCCATTAGTGCTGATTCCAATATTCTTCGTGGGTTAGCACTCTCCTCCCAGTTGTGAATGGGGTTGGTCTTTGGACGAATTACATTCTCCTTACTTAGCTTACGCTTGAATCCACTTTCTATAAAATTATGAAAGTAGATTTACCACCTCCTTGAATGCCTCTTAGAAATACGGAAGCGCTGAATGCCACCTCTTCAACAATCCTGTGTGAGTCTAGGAACTTGTCAACCATTACAACTACCGACGTGTCACCCCATGCCACCCTCAGCCCTTACACCAGAAACACACATTTGTCCTTTGATAGAATCAGAAGTTTCAAGTAAACTTATCTTACTGTGTGGATAATGGTTTTGCGAAATGTTGGTGTTGTCCCAGCTAGAGATTGAAGGGTGGAGGGTGCTGTCAGAGGGGAGAACTCAAGGCCCTGTGCCAGCTGTGTTTCTTCTCTCGCCACTGGTCCTCATCAGCCTGTAACACAAACCTTTCCACAGTGGCCTGTGCAAATCTGCATGTCTTAGGTTTCTTTTCACAAAAACAACTTAATGGAGAAAGGTTGCCACTTGCTCACAGTCCAGTAGCACAGTGTTGAGGACAAGGCAGCGGGAGCTTGAAGCAGCTGGTTACATCACATCCACAGTCAAGCAGAGGGAGTGAGCACAAGCTGCTGCTCCACTCTGCCTCTTTGTCTCTGCAGTTCAGCATCCTAGCCACAGTGGGAGGTTTCCCCACCTCAATTGGCATTATTAAGATAATTCTTTGGAGAGATTCCAAGAGGCCCATCTCTCAGAGAATACTAGATTTTGTCTAGTTGACAATGGACCCTTGTCATCACACCAACGAGATGCAAGTGGCTAGAGAGAGGGAGTCCTCAGTATGGCTGTACCTGGTCCTATCTTCTCTGTGTGTCTGTCCCTATCACACACATGAATGATGGGACTGGCCAGGGATCTAGGGTGCTGAGAAAGGGCAGATGTAATTGGCTGGCAGGTCTCTGCAGAGCTGGGCTTTTGGAAATGATAGGAAAGGAAGGGATGTACCAGCTTTGTCTTCTCTCTCCCAGTCAGATGCTCAACTCAGAATGCTCAGAATGTATTTTATGAGCACAAGGTGCTCATTCTACAGAATCTACTATGGCTGGCTGGGGGACGAGTTGCACGTGCTCCACGAGAGCCCAAGAAGTCCTGGGCCTCTGAGCCATTCCCAGATGAAATCAGAAAAACCCAGTAGGTAGTAATGTGATAGAAAAGAGCAGGAACCCATGTTCTCACTACACGTTTTCAACAGGGACAGGCATGAAGATGAAGGCCCAGGGCAAGCCCCTTACATGGAATCCATTTTAAATGGGAGTGTGAGGTACTTTGTGCTCTTCAAAAAGAACATGATTAAGGACTGATGAAATGGCTTGCTGCTCACCCAGAATACCGGGGTTCAGCCCCAGCATCCACATGGGCAACTTACAGCTACCTACAACTCCAGTCCCAGGGGATCTGATGCCATTTTTGAGCCTCCAAAGTCATCTCCATACATATGACACGCAGATATATATGGACACACACACACACATATACACACACAAATCTCTTTTTAAAAGAACTCTGCATTTTGATTGGTTGTAGTTTTCTATGATGATCTATGTTGCAAAGAGAAGTTTCCTTGATGAGAGTGGAGACTACACTTACCTGTTTGTATAAGGACATCTATTTAGGATGTAGTTAGAGATTATGCTGGTTTAGTAAAGTAGTAATTTTAAGTCTCTTCCAAGATCTATGACTTCACTAGCCTTGTATCGTCAGCTGGCTTCCAGTATCAAATATGATTTTCCTCTTGTTCAGTGGGTCGTAAGTCCATTGGGAGAGCTGTTGGTTACTGCCAAGGCATGTGTGTCACTACTACATCCTTGGAGGTATCACATTGGGCTGACTGTAGTTATGTATTGCAAATGTTAAAGCTGGATATGGTTGTTAGTTGCTTCCCTCCTTTGGAAGCTTTCATGGTACCATGAAAACTAGTCCTTGAGGAAGAGAATTTCAGGTCAGTTCCAACTCAGGGACATCTGGGCCCTGTCCTGAAATGCCTGGTGTCTATATTAATAGACTTATCTCCTACCTCTGGGGGACAACCAAGGACAATAGCAATAGTTTATAATGTTTTGGGACCCTCTTGGACAACCATGACCAACAGTTCAAAAGAGGGCTTTTCATGCCTGAAGTGAGGGTTTCCGTTAGATGGTCTTTAGGTCTTGGAGAGAACATTGTCAGCCCAGATGGAAAAAATCTTCATTTGAATTACATATGTATATTTATATGACTGAGGATTTTTTTTCAAGTATTTTTAGGTAGATAGTTAATATGATTCCTTTTGACTTTTTCCAGACATCTTTACTGCTATTCTACCCTCCTTCTGTAGTTACCTTCCTCCTCGCCTCCCCCCCATTAGTCTCCCCTTTTCCATTTTCCTGATCAGATCATGCACACTCTACTATTCTCCTCTGTATTGCTTGCTCCCTCCAGCCCCCACCATGTCAATGGCTCCTTATTTTCCTGAGTTGTGCAGTTACTCCAGGCTATGCATGCACATCTGAAGATTTGGAACTAGGAGCAAAGTGTGGGTGCTTCGATCCTTCTTAGAAGGAGTAACAAAATACTCATGGGAGCAAATATGGAGACAAAGTGTGGAGCAGAGACTGGAGGATGGGCCATCTGGAGACTGCTCCACCTGGTGCAGCAAATGCACCACCCAAGTGCAGTCACCAATGCAAACTGATGTGGATGCAAGGAAGTGCATGCTGACAGGAGCCTGACATAGCTGTCTCCTTAGAGGTCTGCCAGTGCCTGACATATACAGAGCATACATATATATGCTCACAGCTAGCCATTGAACTGATCATGGGGTTCCCAATGGAGAAGTTAGAGAGAAGACTGAAGGAGATGAAGGGGTTTGTGGCCTCATGGGGAGAGCAACAATATCAACCAACCAGAGCTCCCAGGGTCTAAACCACCAGCCTAGGAGCACATAGGGAGGGACCCATGGCCCCAGTGTATAGGTAGGGGAGAATGGTCTTGTTGGACATAGGTGGGAGAGGAAGTCCTTGGTCTCATGAAGGCTGGATACCCCAGTGTGGGGGAATTTGTGGGCGGGTAGATGGAGTGGGTGGGTGGGGGCGCATCATCATAGAAGCAGGAGGAGGGGGGATAAGATAGTTGGTTTCTGGGTGGGAGGGAAATGGGGACAGGGGATAACATCTGAAATGTAAATAAAATATCCAATTAAAAAATTTCAAAAAAACAAAAAAGAGTAAGACCTTCAGAAACTAGGCAGAATTCCTGGAGTTCCTTGGTCAGCCAGTCTAGCCCAATCAGTGATCTCCAAGTATAGGGACAAAAAATAAGGTGATCATCTACAGGAGTTGACACCAGACATCAACCTTTGGCTGTATGATGCATGCACACGCACATAGGCACACACAGGCACACATGTATGCATGTACAAATGCATGCACAATACATTCAAAATCTTTTTTTTAAAAGATTAAGATCTTCTACACCATCAATAAAAATAGATGTTGCACAAACTCTTGCCTTGCCATGGCAATTCTGGATATGATTAAAAAAAACATTACCCCATAGGGCACTGTAAATTTAGAAGTATTTGCAAGGAACACACACTTAAACATGAGTTTTAAAGGGCAGCATATTCTAGTCTCCAAAACATTTAGCAAATAACCTTTGAGTTCACATGAGCCACCCACACAAAAACCAAAATGAACTACACAGAAAAAAAAATTGCAAAAGCAACTGTCTGTTGACAACCAGATTTTCTTTCAGCCCTCGAGTTCTGGTCTATAAATAATCTGTGTGTTTCGAGTCTGACCATTGTCTTCAGAGGCCCCTCCTGACATATTCTCAGTTCAGGGTGTCTTAAAACACATATTAAATGTGTAAATCATGGAAACTATTATGTTTTTAGAGGAGAGCTGTTGGAGATATGTGCTTTTTAGATACCCAAAGTGTCAAAATGAAACATTAAGATGATGTATTCTTTCTTTGGAGCATCTGTTTATCTTTTGTGAGATCTCGAGCTTGATAAATCACCAGAGATAAAAACTTCATTTTTAACTTATCGTAGATCCCAAATGCCGAGAGGAAAAATAGCACTGAGTCTTCTCTATGTGAATTTACCTCTCTCCCTGCTCATGACTTACAGAGGTTTGTTTGCAGAGAAAACACAAGGCTCTGTTGACTGGCGAGATGATGGCTTTTGCTCAGAAACCTGAGAACTAAAGGGGAAAAGGGGAAGCAAGCGTTGTCAGACTTGATGATTTAACTCGGTTTAATATCTGCCTAAAGCGGCACGGGGTGTTAAACGGGGGGAAAAACCACAAGGTAATTCAGAGTGAAGTCTTAGGAATATTTGTGTTTTTATTTTTCAGTTTGTGTGTGGGGGGGTGTTTCTGTGTGAGTGTGTACCTCATATGTGCAGGTGCCTGGGGAGTTCTAAGGTGTCAGATCCCTGGAGCTGGTGTTACAGGTGGGTGTAAATCATCAGGTATGAATGCTAGGAACTGAACTTGGGTTGTCTACAGTAGCAGCAAGAACTTTAAACTGATGAGCTCTCTCTCTCTCTCTCTCTCTCTCTCTCTCTCTCTCTCTCTCTCTCCACACCGTAAAGTGAGATTTTTACCAGTATCTTACCTTCATCTGTTGACATTTGAAACCTCTGAACAGGTACAGCAGAGTGGATATTGAATACTTGATGGGGATGTGATTTTTAGATCAACCCAAGTAACTGATGAAGGTATCTTGAGAGATATAGATAGAAAGATAGCATATATATTTCTCTCTCTTTCTCTCTCTCCCCCCCTCTCTCTCACACACACACACACAGAGAGAGAGAAAGAAAGAGAGAGAGAAAGAGAGAGAGAGTTTTATACCTCAAAATGACTCCAACATTGTCTCTTAATTGGCAGTCTGTCTAATCAAGAAATCCCCACAGATTTTTTTTATGTATCTATGAATATTGTTATATGAATATTCTTCTGTATCCAAGAGGACCACACAGAGAATGTGTATCAATGGCTCTCAACAGCTCTTACTGTGAACTTGAAGATCATAAATGATCCAATCAACAAAATGACAGTATGAATGTTCAAGCTCTCTGTGGCTCCGTGTGTAAAGAGGCCCCTGCTGCAGTGCACAGCGGCTTGCCTTGCCCTTGTGCTGCTGTTCTTCAGCTTTGAGCAGGTTGAGACAAATTTAATTGTGTGCCAATCTCTTCTAGGCCACGGGTCCACAGTTGAGTTTTTTCTGATAATTGCCACAAAGAGCTGTTTTAAGGAGATAGCTTCTGTCCTAGGTCTTGGAGGCTCCTAAAGTTCCCATAGCACATGGCCAATGGCAGCTGTGAGCAGGTGACCTCAGTTTGCCCTTCTCTCTCCTCTTGCAAGAAGCATGCAAGTCATGATAAGGAGCAGGATCAAGGCATTGCCTCCTACCACAGGACGAAGATAGGCAGATACTCTGGAGTCTCCCATCATTTTCTCCATCCAACAGCTATACAACGAGCTAGCCTTTAGAGCAAGAAGCTTTTCCACCTGAATTACTGTATCAAAGGGTTGCAATCCATCATGGTAGGAAAGAAATGGTAGTCCAGGTCTGTCCATGGAGGCAAGAGTGTGTGGCAGAAGCTGTTCTCACCACAATAGACCAGGGATCAGAGAGTAAGGTGGGGAAGCAGGACCAGGAATTATCTTCAAAACCAGTCCTAATGGTCTGCCTCCACCAGCTAGACGAAAATCTAAACATTTCTAGAATCTTCCAAATTACCACCCAGGGACAAAGCATCCAAACAGAGATCTCTAGGAAACATTTCAGATTTAAATCTGTCCACTCATGCAGGGTTTGTTCAGGTTGGAATGGACCCTACTGTAGTGTATCGATATGCCCGGGTAGTTGAGGCAGCCTGCAGAGTTAGTATGCAGGGCTCGCTGGGGTAACTGCCAGAAGAGCGGTGGTGAAGGGCAGGTGTATGAATTCAGCACTGAGTCCAGCAGGAAGAGGGCAATCCAGACAGGTTAGACAGTAAAGGGTCCGTCCATCCCTGTCAAAAGAAGAGGACTGAAGTCCAGGTATGGCAGGGAATTATGTTATGCAAACACCTTCAAACCTGAAATAACACAGACAAAAATCACAGGTAGGGAAGAAAGACTATGTGCTTACTTAGATAAAAACTGGTGCTCACATGTAGCAGGCCTTTGATGAGAGACTGGCTTTGGATACAGAAAAGGGGAAGGTACTTTATAGAAACTGTAACATGCCCAGAACCAGTAAGGCTAATTTAAATACCTATTAAAACGTGTTCTGTAAGCCATCTTGTGCTTCCCTTAACCATTCTGTTGGAGAAGGTTGAGGAAAGATGACTAAATGCATCTGGGGGAGCCTGGGGCTAGCTTGGGTCAACATCTGGGGCCATATCATGCTTCAACCACACAGTGAATTAATGCCATGGAAATGGCTGTGGAAGTGGGTAGTTGGAGGTAGATACCAAAGGTACCAAGCTGTTGGGATTCTCTTTACAGAGTCACTGGAATGGAGACTGAGTGTGTTTTCTCAGGGTGGCTCATGCAGTAACTGAACCCAGAACGTTCTGGTGGCTCCCATGGAGGCTGGCGGGCTGTAACAGCCTTGTGATCTGCCCAGCTGATTGTGGGGAAGCCACTGACATGGATTTCACCCATGTAGTGAGCAGGCAGGGAACTCTGCATGTCCCCAAGCAATCACACCCAGTGCGCCATTCATTTCTGCCATAACCACGAGGTTGTCCTCAGCATGGCAGTGCTGGCAGTCCCCAGGGAGGCCACTCACCTTTCTGTCTCTTCCCTTCCAGTTGCACTAGAGCAGTTCACGCTGGCCGTGAGGCACTGTCCAGACAGGGAGGACCAGGCTTTGCTAATGAAGGTAGGTTACCAGCTAAATTCTTATTTCCTTAAAGCCTCCTAGCATTTTTTTATTGCCCGGAGGAGAGTTCCAGCTTTTTTTTTTTTTTTTTTTACAAGCAGGAGTAAATTTATCATCTCTGAATTTTGTGCTCCACGGGGACATGCTTGTCAGTGGCTGGCGGGAGGGTGGCTGGCTAATGAGCACAACCACAGTCTGTGGAACACAGAAGTGACAGGAAAGTGGGTGTCCAAGACTAGCAGGGAGCCTACGTGATTCTCAGCGGACCTGGTTGGTTTTATTTAAACTTATCTGACAGTCTCGATTCTTTCAGCAGATTTATGAGACTTGGCCAAATTCCATGTCTCCGACTATACTTTTTAATTAAGACAAAGGATCCCACACCTTCCCTGTTGGCCCCATCCTCCCTCTCGTCACCGTTGGGAATGCCACACAAATCAGACCACTTGTGTTAACTGCCGAGACAGTCAACTCATGTCTTAGATTCTTTGTCCTTGAATCGGAAACAAACTCCTTTTCTTCTCAGGAACGACCATTTTATTTCTTCCCTGATGGCATGGACAGAGGTGCGGTATAACCTATATTTAGGGTGTGCCTTTAGGAGAGCTGAAAAAGGTCAGGCAAAGAGCCTGTGCGATCTTAATAAAAGCTGTGTCTGAAGGCAGAAAAAGCAGTCTCTACACTTGTGAGACACGCACATTTCCACTGATGACTAAGCCTCCTGTTTTCACCTAGAAATGTACACATCGACCCTGAACACCAGTGTTTCCATGATGTCATTTCCATCCTGTGCCTTCAGGAAACCATGTATACCAGGAGTTGCACTTCTTTACCTAAATACAGTTTCTTTACCAGGTGTCTTCTGACTTGAGAAATGGGTGGGAAAAAAAAATAGGATGTCACTCTAAGGGATTTTCAACTCATTTGCCTAAGGTGTGATATTTTTGGTCTGTCTATTTTTTGTTTTTTGTTTTTAACTTTCAATGATGTTTATTTTATAATAAGGAAGGTCTGCTGATTCCAAATGTTGAGTTGATCTGGGAAACCCAGTTTATCTGAGTCCAGGGTGCGTGAGGCACTGACTTGGCCTGACAGATTCAAGCACATGAGGTGTCTTGGTAGTCTGAGGTCTCCCACATTGGTTTTCACTCCCTGCTCTGAGCTCTGTTTCCTCAGCCTGTCCTTGAAGTACTGGTTGGTTTCCTGTGACCTTGAAGCAGCCTTGGGTCACAGACACTCACCTATTATCCACCACTCCTTCACAGTTCAAGACACAGAGCCTTTGTCCTCTTCCTTCTCATTCTGTCCAGCATCTTCTTTCTCCTCTCCTGATCACGCAGACCCCTGTTTCACAGGGAGAGACTCCTGGGTTCTATGCGGTCCTGCAAGCGAGCCTCACAGAAGCTTATGTGAGCATCTCAGAAGTGGTGTTTTTCAGAGAACAGAGCACCTAAACTCAGGAGCCCACATCACCTGGCTACTTCTAGTTGCCCTGTAGTTTTGTCTGAGTCCCTCTCTTGATTTCTTCTGGTCTATGACAAGTAGGTGAAAACAGAAGCTATCTGAAGGCCCCTCCTCCCAAGCTGCTGCCTGTTGCCTCTCTTGGCTGCACCAGGAGAGATAGTTCCTTTGGTCCACTTGGTTAGAAACAAACATTTGGACTTGGGAGAAGATCAAGCTTTCCCAAGATGTTCTGGAATGTGTGTACCTCCCAGTATTTTGTGTTTTCCCTGATGTTTCTTCAGACTGTATGACCACAGTAACTGAGAGACGTGTCTGTGGGTGTTTTTACAGTATCTTCGAGATATTTGAGCAGGCCTCATCAAAGAAGTTTCACTGAACAAAAATGTGTGCTTTGCTCATATCTACCAAAACGACTTTGTAATTTTTTTCAAGAGATTGAGGTTTCTTTCATGTCACCTATGAGAGGCCACCATGTGGGCGTGACAGGAATGTGTAGGATTTTTTGTGGACACATATAAAAGAATGTAGAACAATAGATCATTTTGAACACTCTTAATCAGCTGACCATTCTATGTTCACTTTAGTGTACTTGGAGTTTATATAGTAAATTTCTTTATTGTGCATGTGCAGGTGCATATACACGTGCACGCATGTGTGTGTGTGTGTGTGTGTGTAGTTATTTCAACAATGTATTTTGATCATATTCATCTCCCTCCCCCAACTCCTCCAAGATCCATCCCCCTTCCCAGAAGCTGTCAATTGCCAATAGCTTCTTCTCTAGGGATGGGGCTTTGTGCCCATCTCCCCTCTCCACACCAGGATTTGGTCTGGGTTTTGCATGCTGTCACAACAACTGTAGTTCATATGTGCAGCTGTACTGCTGTCCTGAAGACACTGTTTGGGGGTAGTCATCTACTTTCTGGCTCTTATAGTCTTCACATAACCTCTGCCACAATGATCTCTGAGCCTTGAAAGGAGGAAGTGTTCCATTCCGGACTGAGCATTTCAAAGTCTTTAATTCTCTGCATTTTGGCCAACTGTGGGTCTCTATGTTAATCACCATCTGTTGTGAAATAGAAGCTTCTCTGATGAAGGTTTGGGATTCATTGGCCCATATGTTTAATGATAAGTCATTCAGAATCAGTTTAATACAGTTTAATATTATGTCCACTTAAAGAATAATAATAGCAGAGTCTTACCTAGTACCTATGGCCTGTGTAGCCATAGGCTCTTGGCCCATTATCAGGCCAAGTATGAGTTTCAACATATGGAGCACGGCTTAAATCCAATGAGAAAGTTGTTGGTTACTTACATGATGTTCCTGCTACTGTTGCATGTCTTGCCAAGCTAATCATTACTGTAGTTCACAAAATTCACAACTAGATAACATTGATGACACTTTTCTCCTCTAATAGTATATATAAAACTTTTCAGAATGATGAAATCTAGCCAGTAGGGATGAAATATCCAGATTAGTACCAGTTTGATTTTTTCATGCTCACATTCACAAATTTGGTTGGTATCTTCAGCAAAAGTGTCTTACTGTAGCTTCTGGAATGTGACCAAGAGTACTGGACCTCATGGGTCAACAACTCCAAATAAAAGTAACTCATTCTTGACACTGGACTTTTATTATTAGATTATGTGTCTAGCAGAGACATTGTCAACCTGTTTTAAATTAACTCTATTTTAACTCATTTTATGTGTGTGAATACACACACACACACACACACACACACACACACACATATATATTATATATATATACATAAATATACATATATACTTATACATATGTATATATGTATATATGTATATACATATATACATATGTATAAGTATATATGTATAAAAATGTTCTTTGAAAGGTCCCTAGTGTCATTTATCCTTCCCCATATTCTCTCCTCTACCCTGATCTCTCTTCTTCTACCCTGATTTAACACTCCCTATGCATTATTCTCTTTTATAAATTTCAATTTTTGACTTCTTATAATAATTTCTTGGGATTCAAACAACAAAAACTAAAACGTACTTGTTAAGGGTAGAGCATGACCAAGAAGTGATGTTCTCAGGAAAATGCTCACTCACAGCACTTGGAATGTACTGACCCTTCTTGGGAAACTTGATTTATAATTTATGGTAGCGGAGGAGTACACTTTCAACACATACACATGGGGTAGGGGTAGACCACATATAATATTACATTTCAATGCATATCGTGGATTCCTACTGTGTCAAACATTACTGAAACCGGAGAATAGGTGCTTTAGTCTAACCTGTGAAGGTGTTCCATACATGGACCTCCAAGAAGACAGAAGAGAGGAGCAGAGAGAAGCATACAGCTACACCAAATTCAGATACATCTGGAAACAGAAGCATCAGAACTAAAGATGGTAGAAGCCAAAGCTTTTGTCTAGATCAGAATAAGCAAGAGGTGTCAGAAGGTACGACTTCGGGATCCTCTGGTCTCTCCCTAGTGCAAGCACTAGGGTAAGAGGACTGACAGAGAAACCCTGCTTCCGACGCCTCTTCCTCCCCAGCACCTTAAGAGCACATACAGGAAGCCAGGCTTTGATGGAGTCACAAGACCCACTACAGTCTCACACCGCCATGAATGCTGCCATGCTTTCTGAACCACAGGGAACTGAAACCTCTGGAAACCACAAGGCATAAGCCTTTTCTCTCTTAAATTGTTTCTGTTGGGTATTTCAGTCACAGCTTTGTGTAAGTAACTAATACCCTCTCTCCAGCTTCTCTCTCAGGGCTTGAGAAGCCTCTTAGGTCCCCATTCCCACCAGGTTTGTCTTTGGAGGACGACAGACTACCGATGGTCAGTGTCTAAATGACACTGCATTTGGACGGTCATCTTCTAGTCTGACAGTCAGCCCTCCTCACTCTGCCCCTGCGGCTCTTGCTCTGACACATCTAATAGGCAGCATTTGTTCTCCATCTGGAAAGTCAGGAGCCTCCTTGGGACTAAAATGTCTCAAGGCCTTCACCTTCCAGGCTTCTGGGCCTCCCTTGGATAAGCTAGAAAAGTAAGTAGCATGTTCATGGGACAGTGACCCTACCCAGGAGCTGCCACTGCTCCCCAGCTCAGGCGACAAGAGCAAGTGCTGAAGGACCCTTGGCTTACACCATCCCTGAAGCAAGACAGTAGTAGCAAGGCTCTCCCTAGCCAGTGAGCTCCCAGAATGAAGCCTCCAGCTTGGGCCTGGCTCAGTTTCCCTGCCTAAGGCTAGGACACCTTGTGAGGGTGAAGATAGACCTTTCTGTAGGTAGAACCTGACATCACGGCACATGGCCCACAGGAAACAGTAAAAAGAATGAAGCTGCCTGCGAAAATAAGTAGATAAACAAACCAACAGGTAGCCAGCTGGGCCAGCTTATGACGTAGCCTTCCACCTCTGCTCCCACACTGCAGACCTTTGGTAGGGCTGCCTAGGAAGCAGCAACCACAGTGTGCTGGCCTGTTCGCTGGAGTGATGGCTGGGAGGGGAGCTGAGCTGGCTCGTGGCGGGATGGTGATACTATATTTTAAGGAGACATGATAAACATTTCTCCTGTTTTCCATCCACCTGGCAGCCTATGCGGGGCCCACTGAGGATGGTGGACACAGCTGTCAGGTGTGATGCCTGGGCTGAGCAAACCCACACACATCATGGTGAGTTTGCAGGGCCAAATGCTCCTGGAAGCTTCTTTAGCACCATACCACCCACAAAGCATCAGTGCTGCCCCAGGTGCAAAGAGGAGCCTGGGCAGATATGGAAAGAGGGCCTCCCTCACACACGCTCTCCTGCTACTAAGTCCAGCTAGATACAACTGTTTTTCCACCTACCAGTGTTTGAGACCAAAGACACCAGAGACTTTCTTCAAACTGGAAATCTCCTAGCAACAGACATGACCCGGCCCTCCAGCCTTCCACATTTACCAAGTCATCCTCTTCCAGAAGCAGGGACTTTCTCCTAGCATGGTGGAATCCTGTCAGGAATAAGGGCTTTTACCAGGAACAATGCCTGTGCTTTCACTTGGAAAGGGCCGTGCTGAGGAGAAAGGAAATTTTCCACATGACGGCTCCACTGCTCTGCCCCCCTCCAGAAAGTTCAGAAGCACCCAGCAAGCTGGTTGTCTAGTGTCTCTTAAATTGTCATTGTCACAAAGATTCTTTCTGCTTCACTTCTCTTAAAGTTCCCCATCCCCCGCACTGCCTGGCCAAAGAGGAGTGCCTGAGCCATTCAGCATCCAGTGTGGGGCACGGTACTGAGCCTCCACACAGGTGCCCTTTGTGTCCCTTTGTGCTTAGAAGAGACCTTTGGTTCCCAAAGGGTACTCACCAAGGCAACTAAGACTCTGAGCAGAGCTTTCAAAGGGGACTGTCCCGCCCTGACAGGCTTCTGGCAAGCAGCAATTTGTGCCTGTCAAGTGGGCGAGGTGGGTTTTTCCCTCTTTCCTGCTCTCTAACTGCTCTTTCTTCCTTTTCTCAGTGTGTGTAGGAGGTAGCTAGTTTAAGAACCAAACCTAGCAACCAATGGTTAATTGCAAACACCTCTCTTCAAGAGCTGGGCCAAATATGATACCCTTTCTTCGGCAGGTGGCCCTTTTCAGGCCTAAAGATGCCATCCTTAGGCTCCAGTCGGCAAGTTTTCCCTTGCCTCACAAGCCAGGGCCCTTTAGGGGCTGTTGTACAGGCTGCATGCCCCACACATGCCCAAGACCACCAGTCAGTCAGTCATCCAGTCAGTCAGTCATCTCGGGCTGGTCATGGGATTGAACCTCCCACACAGGAAGAAATGGGCTCTCTTCTGAAGCTTGACTGTCTGCCCAAATCCAGTCCAGAATGAAGAGTACCCATCCGTGTTCTGAGTCCCGTTCACGCTATAACTGGTCAGGGACTCTGATGGTGGAAGCCAGCCTTCAGCCACTGTTCTGTTCCCATGATCTTTTCTACTCCTTGCAACCAAGGGCCACACAGACAAGAATGTGTGAATGACCACAACAATCCTAAGAAATGTAACAGAAGTTGACTGGATTCCTATTATGTGGCTGGTAAGGTTTGATGTCTGGCTCCTTTGCAGATTTTGTCTCCATACTTATGTACATCAGAAGGGAAACAGATATTGGTGATACAAAAATCAATGTCAAACCTTGATTCCCAGAAAGAAATGCTTTTCTCTCCTTCTTGTGTCTCTATGACACTGGAAGGCTCCCCTTCACACAGGAGGGCTTCTCACAAGTGAGTGTGACAAAATTCTGCAGGGATCTGCTTAAACCCCTCCGCCAAATCTCATCCCAGTGTAATTTTAATTCTGGAAGTAATCTCTGGTATGTAGAACTAACCTTTCAGCTTGCAGGACTTTTAAAATCAAGGAATATTGGTGGGCTATTGGGCCCAGAGATGAGCAGGCAGAAGTTATTTCCCTAGCTGTTGCACAGATTTGCTACAATTTCACTTCTAAAGCATCTGTGGGTGCCTGTTATATGTTAGGCTATGCACTAGGCACTGGGGGTGCAAATGTCAGTAAGACATCAGCTACTTTCATATAGACTTAGGTGAATAGTCAGAGACATCACAGCACCCAAATATGCAAACATCCTGGAATACATCAAGCCCTGAGGAGGATAGTCGGCCATAAGGGAGCACTTGGCTAGACTCCAAGTCAACATGGATTTAGGGAGGACTCCTCAGAGGAGATGGCATTGGAGCCAACCTCTGTATCTCTGCAGGAAATTAAATTTAGCTGACTGTGTGTATTCCACAGCACTTACCAGTGTTGTTGATGTGACAAGGTGTGTTCTGAGGTTTCCATTTATAGAGTAGTAGTTTAAGTGCACCTATGTGTGCCTTGAAAGCTGACACACAACAGGGATCCTGACAACTGCCTCCCTGAAGGAGGGAGTCCTGAGTATTCTGTTCCAATCTGCCCATTTCCCCACCTGACCCAGAAGTGACTTTAGACAGCATTTAGTGTTCCTTCCTTGGCCAGGAAAAAAAAAAATGGTTTTCTTGAGTGGATATTAAGGTGTTTTGGGAGGGAATCTAACAAAAGCTGCCATGAATGGCCACCCTAGAACTGCTCTAAGAGTGAAGCCTCTAAGCCAGAAGCCAGGGGAAGAGAGGGAGGGGCCTGAGCACTCTGGGGAGAAAGGTAGAAGGGTCTTGTCTTATAACAAGGGGTTTGCTCTGCTGTGGGATTCTACACTCCAACCGACTCCTTGCAAAGCTCTCTGCTTAGGAGAAAGGGACCAATGTCATTCTGTATGAATGACCATGTCCTTTGTCACCCAGGGGACACACATCCAGATGGCAGTGGTTGCAAAGTTGTGCAAACATCTAACCAACCCTTGTTAGATTATTAAACATCTAAATCAATAGCTAAGCAGAAAAGCAGCTAGGTGGCAGAAATCCTCATGTTTGAAAATGCAGCAAGCTGCTCCTCCAAGCATGGCAGGCTCAGTTCTCTGGGGACCTACCCATGCTTGCCAGGCACAGGGCCTGTGACGATTAGGCCTCCTGGCATACTCTGTCCCCCATTTCCTCCGTGCACAGATGTACATAGTAGATTTCCTTTCAAGCTGCAACTCTAGAAGACAGGGTAAGAAGAAGGTGATCGCTTGGAACAAAGAAATGAGAGATGTTTGGTAGGAATCACATACTGGAAGCTGAGAGCAGAATTTGGCTCTGAGAGACAGGGTAGTGAGTGTATTGAGGGACTGAGGGAAGACAGTCCGTCAGACACTGGCCATTTCACCAGTACTGCGGATCCAGCCTAGAAGACAGTCACACAGCTGTCCTGTGTCTAGAAGAACACAGCTGTCTTCCCAGAAGACAGCTAAGGGGACACTGGTGCTACCGTTATGGGAAAAAGTCACACTGGGTGACTGACAAGGCGGTAAACCCAGGCATCCGCAGGAGGCAGCTCGCCACCAGTCACATCTGCACCCTGAGTAATAACAGGAATTGTTTGAGAGTTCATGACTTCTGCTCTCTACGCCTGATGAACTCTTTCTTTTGTCCTTACTAAATTTTAGTTGCTTAAATTTGGTTGGTTTTATAACGTTTAAATTTCCATTAAAAAAAAAAAAAACCTACCAGGATATCAGCTCTAGTATGTGGAGGGTGAAGGGCTAGTTAGGTCTCATGCTTTCTTCTGCCAGAATCTAGGCAGGCAGCAAAGAGAAGAAACAAGGGTGGGTGGAGAGACACAGGAAGGAAAGAAAGTGGATTTATATTTTATTTTAATCTCCACCTCCCATAAGACAAGGTTTCTTTGTATATAGCTGTGGTTGTTTTGCAACTCGCCTGGCCTGGAATGCACAGAGATCTGCCTGCTTCTGCCTCCTGAGTGTTGGGATTGAAGGTGTACACCACCATCACCCATCAAAAATGGATTATGTTTAGACTAAAATATCAGGGGGAAAATAGTCCACATGAAGGCACCAGCTAAGCAATTGCTGTCCTTTTTCAAAAAATTCTCCTGCTGTAATCTTTCCAACTTTGAGAAAGCCTTTCTTCCTTTGCTGTTTCGTCTGGACTGTCAAGGATTGGATGGGATCAAGGTAACTTGTATTCTGAAGCCTTAGCCAAATGGGAAGGGCAGCTAGGAATAGCCCGTCTATAGCTGTCTGGTTAATGTATTACATTCTGAAAGGACTTTTTACATAGCTGAAAGCACTAAATGCTAAGACTGGGAGCGATTATGTGCGCAAGGCTGGTTTGTCTTTCAAAATAAAAGACCCAGATTATGTATAAAATCAGACTTATTCATGCCTATTATTTCTGTTAAATATAAGAAATTACTTAAAAATAGACACTGGAAGACAAACAAGCTATAACCCTGGGCCCAAGGCATGCAGTGCACACATCACAGTGTCCTCTGCATTCTCAGGAAGCCTCATATCCCAGAGTTGTCAGAAACAAAATGGAAAGATAGTAACTCAAAAACTGGAAAAAGCTACCATATACTGCCACAGTGGCATGAGGAAGAAAAGGAGGAAAAGAAAGAGGGAGAGGAGGAAGAAGAGAAGAAGAAAAGAGGACAAGGAGGAAGAGGGAGAAGAGGAGGAGGAAGAAGAAGAGGAAGAGAAGAAGGAAGAGGAGGAGGAGGAGAGGCTGGCTTACTAAAAGGTCCAAGAAGGAAGCAGTCTATAAAGAGAATGCCTTTGACATTGGCTCCGGAAGCCAGTGCAATAAGACAAGAAACAGAAGAATATAAGCTGTATCCTCTTAGACAAGAAAGAAGAAAAGCAAACACTGACTTACATGTGACATGCTTGCTTATCTGTTAAAAAACCCTAGCATTTGGGCTAAACTGGCAGCCACCTGCTCCATGTGGCCTGGGATAGCTATGAATATACCCAATGCAGAACAGTAAGCTTACTTAAAATTTCATACTTTTAAAGAAACATATAGGTTGATTAAACCCTCCTCAAGTATAAACTTTGTAGATGATGATGTTGTGTCACAATGTCAAGTGGTTGGACACACCCGTAAGGGATCTCAAAACAAGGAACTAGGGGGCAAAAGAAAAAAGAGAGAAATTAAAACAGAATCCACCAAAGCTATAGATACAAGGCCAACACAAAAATATTGATGTTATTTTTGAATGCTAGTAATGAATGCCTGGACACTGAATTTTTTAAAATACCATGTACAATATCAAAAATTAAAAAAAAAAAAACAACCCACAAGTACCTATTAATAAATCTACCAAAATGTGTGGGACTTGAACATGTGAGTGATTTGAAGTGCTGATGAAGCAAATCAAGTAGATCTATAAAAATGGATAGACCCATCAGCTAGAAGCTTACATGCAGTCTCTCTCTCCGTATACATATACACATATACATATATATTCTTTTATCATGATATACAGGTTTAATGTAATTCCTATTTTAAAATCTCCTATTTCTGGATACAAAAACCATCCTGAAATGTTTAAAGTAATGAAAAGTACCTGGCAGAGCCTAAAAGATCGTGAGAAGAAAATGAAGTGGGAATATCAGTCATAACAGTTTCAACTATTGTAATTAGAGTCATCAAGACTGCGTTGTTGGTAGGTACACACACACACACATGGCTCAATGGTTCATACCACACAGGGAAATGCAGAAATATGTGCACAAACGGGGCCACCTGGCTTGTTGAAACAGCAACAGCAAATCCAACAGAAGACAGCCTCTTCAACAAATGGTGCTGCAGTAATTGGGCACTCATAGACAAAATAAGATAAGGGAGAAGCCAGAGATGGTGGAGAACTGGAGAACTGGGGATGACAGGAAGTTAAGTTGGGATCAGTGTGATTCCAGATTAATATAATTCAGGGAGAAGAGCCTGACTGAGCTGAGCACTTATCAAGTCTCCAGTTTCAATGCATGCAATAGGGGTGTGCTTCTCTGCCAATGTGTGAGTCAGCTTTCTGTGACTGTAACAAATACCCAGACTAAGCAACTTATATAGAAAAAAGGTTAGGGGCTATAGTGGTGCAGGCCTGTGATCCTGAGAGCTGGGAATGTAGCTCAGTGGTAAGATTCCCAACACCACAAAATGAAAGGGGAGAAAAGAGGTTAAAGCTCTATTTTGGCTTATGGTTTCAAAGGTTTTGGTCTAGGGTTGGTGGTTGCTGTGCTTTTTGGTGCCTGGTGTGGGAAGCTTCATGTAGAGCAAAGCACTCATTTTGAACCAGGATACTAGAATGGACAGAAGAGCCTGGCTCCCAGTATTCCTTCATGGGTTTGTGCCAATGACCAAAAGATGTACCACCATGCCCTACCTCTTAAAGTTCCAAGTTAGCAATAAAACCTCCAAGAAATGGGCCTTTGGGGAACATTTAAGAGCCAGACTGTCTCAACCAGCCTGCATAGTAAGCTACGCAGGAGCCCCTGGGAGTATAGCCTCACATGCATGGCTAGCTTGCTGAATTTGCTCTACATGATAAAATCTACAAGGTGGAGAGTGGGTTTGCCAGAGTATGGCAAACTCAGGCCAGGTGTGTGTCACCAGGTTGCAGGATAACCATCTCCCAGACAATCCTCACTTGCTGCTTGGACTAGGCAGTGCTCTGGTCTTCCCAATTTCCTGACTCTTCACTAGTTCATAAAAAGATGGCCATGGTCTCCTTCTTCAAAGCTTTCTCTCATCTCCCTGTGTATGTGTTGATCTTGTTTCCTGTGCTTTTCACTTTCTGTCATCTGGAGACCAGGATACATCTGCTTCCAGGCCTATCAGTAAGGCAGACAGAAGGCTGCTTTGGGGACTGTCCTTGCCTATTGTCAACTCCTGCTTGTTTGATCCACTATGACACCAGCATGTGGCCCATCCTGAAGAGAAGTTACCTCTACTACAGAACATAGTGCTAAAGACAGAACCAGCCAAAGAGCCACAAGAAACTCCCTCCCTACCTCCCACTCCTAGAACACTAAGATTGTGACTAGGCTGGGTTTTTAAGTAGAGACACATCTCCAAGTAGTTTGGAAGCTTAACTTTAATTATGAACAACTTCTTCAGATGGTCAAATAAAAGGACACTAAAATACCTTCCCTACTTTGGGGTTAAAAATGATTACAGCTGCCTTACCTGAGCTCACAGCTGAGACCTGGAGGGGACTGAATGGGGAACCTGAAGGCTCAGAGGTAGGCATTGCTCTAGTCCATCCCAATTTAAGTCACTTTTCTAATGTAAGGGATGCCCTTAGAAATCGCAAAGCTGGTATTTTCTCACTAATGCTGACAGAAATTCCTTAAACCGGGAGATCGCACCATCGCCCATCAATTTTACAAGGCAATAACGGGGATCCCAAGTGGCTAAAGGCTGAGGCCGGAGGCAGACCACTTCATCACAGTGAGAGAACTGGGTTGCTGCTGGGGGAAGCTGTTCCGTACCCACGCTGCTCTTCCTTGTGTTAATAAGCTTTGTTCATCTTCTCTGACACCACAGGCCAACTGGACCCGCTTGCTTCATCTCCCAGCTTATTATGCAGCTCAGGCTATGTATGCAGGCCACCAGCTTGTCATAATTTGCAGGCAGCCCCCTTAGTTCTTCTGCTGTGGGTCCCAGTGGGCCTGGGCTCCTGGGAACCAAAGCTCTCTGAACCCATTGGTTTCACAAAATGCACATGGGGCCTGGATACTAGCCTGGGCACAGTGGGGCACTCCAAGATGCATGAGCATTTTGATCATGTTGTGATCAAGGAGTGAATCACATGCCAGATAATTACACCAGCAGGCAGATGGTGTAATGGAGGGGAAAAACATATAGTTGTGAGAACCCAAGAGGCAAGAAGCCATGTTAATGGAGGGGTCCTTGGACAAGATTTAAGATATAGAGAACTTCTAAGAGTGTGGATATTTCAGCTTGGAGTTTGCCATGTCAAAAGAGAGGGGCTTGGGCATGAAATGAGATGCGGAGGCTGTATAATACACACTCACTCCACGTTGTTGAGCAATGTGGCATGGTCTGAGAAACCCTACAGACCCTGACAGACTCAAGAGATAGAACAAATGGGAGATGTGGCATAAAGGTATCACTCTCAGCTGCTTCTGTAAGAGGGAAGTCACTACAGATGATGGTAGGCAGTCTAGTCAGTGTTCGGATCAATACCACACACAGTACAAGTTCATTATTATCAAGCATCACATGTTGGTAAACCCTTCAACAGTTGGTAACACCACAGACATGCAACATTACTGTAAACAGGAGAGACGCTTAGCTCTGCAGTGTCAGAATGTCTGCATCTCTGAGAGGAAGTTGTCAAATCACTATGATCTTTTGTTTTGTCTTGAGACAAGGTCTCAATACCCAGGCTGGCTTGGAACTTGCTATACAGCTCAGGTAGGACAAAACCAGCAATCTCCCTTCTGTCTCAGCTCTTTCACTTCCACTCTGCTCTCATGGGCTCATGGGTGGTCTGCTGTAGACTGAAACGTCAGACTTGGAGTTAAATTTTTTAAAATGCGTATTTTTAAGTTACTATGAAGCCTGATGGTTTTGTTCAGGAATTTATAGAACTATGAATTTTGACACACAAAGATTTATGTAATTTAACCATTCCTAAAAATATTCTTCTGCAATGGCTTTATAATTTGTTTCTCCTTTCTAATGCCCTGCCCCCCAACCCTGGAAATCAGTGATATAGTCTCTATGGCTATAGTGTTTTCTTTTTGAAAACATATAAATGGAGTCCACAGCCCTAAACTTTTTATATTCATGTCTTTCTCTTGACATGATGACTATGAGATTCGGTCAAGTTGTTGTGACGATCAATGGGTAATTCTTTTGTGTTGCTCAGTCATATTCTATTGTATGGATCTACAAGTTTTTCTGTCCACCCATTAAAAAATATTTGGTCAGCTTGGCAGTGGTGGCGCACGCCTTTAATCCCAGCACTTGGGAGGCAGAGGGAGGCAGATTTCTAAGTTCGAGGCCAGCCTGGTCTACAGAGTGAGTTCCAGGACATCCAAGGCTACACAGAGAAACCCTGTCTCGAGAAAACCAAAAATATATACATATATATATATTTGGTCACTGTAAATATTCCTATGTGGGATGTTATGTGAATATAGGCCTCTAATTCTCTAAGACAGCTTTTCTCAACTCTTGTGCATCTTTGAATCGTAAATGTCTCCCATGTGTTAAAAGTGTAATGCCTACGTTGGCAGTGTAAGAGATGAGACTCTTTGAGAGATTTTAGATTATTATGAGCATGTCCTGGAAAGGGTAGGTGTGACTTCAGTCTCTTTCTTTCTTTTTTATGGCTCAGCATATTTTGCTATATTATATACTTCCCACCAGAGGCCCAAGAGTAATATCTCTGGACTCAAGAGTTCAAAACTGTGAGCTCAAATTAACTTTATCTCTCTATCAGTTGGTAAAATCAGGTATGTTACAGTAGTAGAGAGCTGTTATATTCACATGTGTATGGATACTCGGCCCATCCATCCTTAGTGTTTGGTTTGGGAAGTGTTCCTGCCCACTGCAGGGTGTCTCGGGGCATCTCCATAGATGCTAATAGAATTCCTCAGTTTCAAGGACCAAAATGGCTGCATTGCCAAGTGCAAAACCCATTCATAATTAAGAACCACTCCTCCAAGGTAAGTGCACTGGGGTGACCTGAGAGTTGTAAGAGAAATAAATCCTCTCATTCCCAAGTTGCTTTTGGTCATGACCTTTAGCACAAGAATAAAACTCTAATAACGAAGACAGCAGGGCTCTCTGCTCTTGCATTTCCCAGAAGACATTATATACACTTGGTGTTATTCTTTATTAGATATAGGTGTGATTCACACAACAGACCATCATGCTTCATGGCTGTTTTCCAAAAACTTTAAAAGGATGAGTTCAATTTTTTTAATCTTTGTAAGACTATTCTAGTCAAGTCTTCTTATGTAATTCTGTGGGGCTGTGTAGCTTTCTGCTACTTCATGTATGATCTTAATAATTGGTGTGTCTATTTTCATGTTCTTAAGTCCATAAAGATTGTGTTAATTATGTTGATCACAATTTAAAATAACAAATGTTGATTTTCACATATCTAAATTGTTTTTCCATTTTCATTTTTACTGTTGATATATATATATATATATATATATATATATATATATATATATATATATCTCCTGTATTTCTCTTTTGTTGGGTTGTTTTGGATTTATTTTACTCTTGGTTTTCTAAGGTTCTTGAGGCGGATGCTTCCCTGCGATTTTTCTTCTTTAAGCCAAAAATCTGGTATGAATTCACCTCTGAAAACTGCTTTCTCTATATCACACAAGGATTTCCATATTCTGTCTTAATTTTCTTCATTTCTCTTGAGATTTATTTATTTATAAATTATTAAGAAGGATGCAGTTTAGTCTCCAAGTGTCAAAAGACTGTCTTGGTTTCTCTTGTTGCTGTTATTGGTTACTTGGTCAGCTCTATAGTAATTACAGGTTATACATCTATAGTAATTGCAGGATAGACAATGTTTTTAATATCAGGAAAATCAGACAGTAGAGCAAAGAAAACATCTGGAAATAGAGGAAATTACATCACAATAAAGGCGTGATAAAAGAAGACAGTAATGTGAATTTACTCACAGATATTTAAAAACACATGATGCAGAGGTGGAGGATACCTCGGTGGGTAAGCAAGCTTGCTCTGCAAACAGCAGGAACTTAGTGGAAACCAACACACCCATGAAAAGATGGGTCTGACTATAGGAGCCTGAAATCTCAGCACTGGCAGGACAGAGACAGGCAGATCATGACAGCTCACTTGCTATCCTGCCTAAAATAGCAAGCGGCTTCTAATTCAGTGAGACACCCTGCCCCAAGGCAGTAAGGCCAAGATTGATAGAGAATGTCCCCTCTAGTATCCACACCTGTGCATATGCATGCTGTACAATCAGGTGCAACACACACACAAATACACATACAATACACACACACCACCACCACCAATAACAAGAGCAACATATAGAAATAAATATATATGTATATAATACATTTATATTATATGTATTATAATATTTACCACATGGCATACATATTATGTACCTATGTGATGCAAAGCCCAAACAGAACTAAAATGGTATGTAATTTTTAATTGTTAAAATTGTTATTATGAGCCACAGTATGGTCTGTCTTGGTGACTGGTTCATATGCCCTTGAAGAACAATGTCTCATGCCACTAGGGGACGGAGCGTTATGTCTGTGAGATCCAACTGGCTAATAAGGTGGTTGAGTTCTGTGTTCTTGCTGATATTCTGTTTGTCAGTAGTCTCTCGACTGACATTCGCATCTCTAAACTTCTCATTATTAGAAGCCAAATGTTGACACCTCCAATTACACCTGTGGTCTGTCCCCTTGTCTCTTGGTTGTGTCTGAAGAAGTTGTCGTGAATGCCTGTTGTTTCTGTCCCCCATGTACAGCTGCATGTCTGTCTACTGCATCTTCAGTCCTCCCTCCTCATTATGTGACTCCCTCTGCACTCCTGGATATTTTCTTTGCTCTCAAGTCTAATTTGGCTGATCTGACAGAGCTATGAAAGATTTCTTTGGATTCATTTTTGCATGGGGTATCCCAGCCCATCACCATGGTTTTAGTTTACCTCTGTCATATCTGAAGTGATTTTTTTTATCCAAATTAGAGTCTTCATTTTGAGAGGACTGGAGAGATGGAAGGTTAAGCATGTGTACCACTCTTGCAGAGGACCCTCGTCCAGTTTCCAGCATCCATATTAGATTGCTCACAACCACTTATAACCTCAGCTCCTCTGGTGGCTGCCTCAGGCATGGTACTCTTGTATGTATCACACACGCAGACACACACACACACACACAGAGACACACACACACACACGTGATTTAATTATTTTTAAACTTTGAAAAAATAATTTTGAATGCCCCTGCTTTGATTAGTGTGTTTAGGCAAATTATATTTACTGATGTTTATGTCCATATGTCTTATTGATGTCTACGTCCGCCACTTTATTCTGCTTCTATTTGTTTCTTCCGCTAGCTGTTCCTTTGTTTCCCTTTACATATTGTACTAACCTGCTATGGCCGTTCCATTCAGGACTGTCTACTTACCTGCCACTCACTGGCCATGCTAGTTTCTGAACCCTCCTCTGTCCTCAGGCTCAGTTGTCAGTCTTTTTGGTGCTTAGCATTATTGGTTCATACGCGTACACCTGTGGCTGAACTCAGATGTTCACAGTTTTGTGGGTTTGTTTCCCCAAGCCCATCCTATCTATGTCCTTCCTGTAACTGTCTGCTTGGCTGGGGCTCCCCTTCCAGCTAGAAAACCATGGCTTAGTAAACCTGCTTCTGTGCACCTGCCATGAGGGACCAGCTGCACGAAGGCTAAAGGGGAAAGGTTCAGATAACCACCAGTTCAGCCGCATGCGCTTTGACGTCTGGTCTTCCCCAATCTGGTTGCCACCATCTATTTTTCAGAATTTTCAGGTTGTCTCTCTCTTCATACCTTCCAGGAAATGAGGAAAATCACCTACTCCACTATCTTAGTTTCTATCCTGTTGCTGTGACAGAACACTCTGACCAAAGTGACTTAAGAGAAAAAAAGACTTATTCTGGCTTTCAACTCAAGATTATGGTCTGCTCCATTCTGGCCAGGATATCAAGGCTGCAGGAGCTTGAAGCAGCTGGTCAAATTATATCCACAGCCAAGTAGCAGACAGCAACAGATTACACGTGTTAATGCTCAGCTTCCTTTTGCTACATACATAATCCAGATGCCAGCCAGGGAATGGTGCCACCCACAGTAGACAGGTCTTCCTACATCACTTGGCACAATCAAAATAATCCCCTCCCCAAGCCTGACCAGAGACTTGTCTCCCAGGTGACTCTAGATTCTGCAAAGTCAACAACTAACATTAACCATTATGGTCATCCTACTCCAAACTAGAACCCATACGTTTTTAGAAAAAGTTATTTCTTTCATTAAGCTCTGAAGAGTAAAGGTTTGTAAGCAAGACTTTACAAACTTGTATGTCACATTGTACCAGGTGATTGAATAAAAATCCATAGTGATTTCAAAGGGCTTGAGGTGAGGCACATCATGGAGACAGCTTTAAAAGAACAAATTTATAAGTATCTACTTAAGAATCTAGTTATGTCTTCATGGGTTGATTAAAAGCTGTTCATAGTAGGAAGTGTGTAGGTGTATTAAATGATCAAATATTTTAATAAATCAAATGCATATGACACCTTTCCAATTCATTTATTTAAAAAACATTATGTGACTGTATGAGAGTACATTGTATTTTACTTTGCATATAAAAGCATAGATTCCAAACTCAAGGCATAATGAAGCTGCAGGGACCTCTGAGATGAGATGACATCTGGATACCTCTCCTCCTTTCTGGCATCTTAAAAAAGGGAATGACTATCTAGAAGCCATCAGGTTCAAGAAAACTAAGCTTGTAGGAAAAAGAGGTGGCTTAGCAGCTAAGAGCACCCGAGTTTGATTTCCAGCAACCACAGCAGGTACTTAGAACCACCTGTAACTTACAGTTCTAAGGGATCTGATACCTTCTTCTGCTTTCAATGAGCACTCTCACACAGTGTGACAGACACACACACATACACACTCAAATACACACACGTGCATGCACGCATACACATAAAATAAATCTTTTTTAAAAGCCCATAAGTTTTGTAGTAAGAGGAAAGTAACAGTTAAGACTGATTACATTAAAAACAAAAAGACCAGGTGGTCGCACTTGAGAGGTTGAAGCGGGTAGATTTATATGAATTTGAGGCTAGCCTGGTCTGTGTAAATGAGTTCCAGGTTAGCCAGGGCTCCATAATGACACCCTGCTTCAAATAGAAAAATAGATATGCAAAAAGAAAAGGGGGTGGGAGAGATGACTCAGTGGTTAAGAGTGCTTACAGTGCAGACATGAGGATCTGGGTTTGAAGTCTCCATGTGAAAAGCCACTGGGGTGGACAGACATATCACTTGGGCCTGCCGGACACCAGCCTCACTCTGGGTTCACTGAGAAACTCAGTGCTGAGAGAACAATGTAGAGAGGGATAGAGCAGAAACTCCCTTTCCCCCACCCCCTGGTCAGCATCTCTATGCACATGCATGGACACATATACCACACACACCATGTACACATATATGCATACCACATACCATGCACAAACACATGCACACCACACACATACACGCACAGCACATATACCACACACACACACACACCCCACATACAATACACACACACACCACATACAACACACACATGCACACACACACACCATAGAGGAGAAAAGAATGCCTAGAAGTAGGAAAGCCTCTGTGCTGTTACAGTCTGGAATTTAGAAGTTGTCAGACAGACTCCTGATTTGCTTTTCAGGCAGCAGAAGTTACAGGGTCAGTAGTAAATAGTGTGAATCACTGGAGACCATTCCTGGCAGTCCCTTTGTTGGATCCTAGACAGAACCAAGCAGGAAATTCCTGTACCTCCTAGAGCTCAATCCCCAATGAAGAAGAGCTTAATAAAAATGACATTTCTGGCACTGAGAGTCCCTGAAGAACTGGGCACAGAAGGGACTAAGCCTGGGCCCTTGGTACCTCTACCTAGATGTGATTCTGGTAACCACAAAGAACCAGCACCTATCCTGTTTACCCGGACAAGCCAAGATGGCAGCCTCTGCAGAGTCTAAGCTATATTCCTGAAACAGGCAGAGTTTGAAAGCCAGCTCACAGAGTGTCAGCAGGAAGGTAACCCAAGAGCCTAAAGAAAAGAGCAGACAGCCAGTGAACGCCCTGCGAATCTGGTGTAGCTGGCAGGGAGGAACTAAGCCTGCATTGTGTAGGCAGATGCTGGCTTGCCAGTAGCTTTCTGCAATCCGGTGGACTTGGATTTGGATTGATAGGACTGGATGAGAGGCTGATGTTAAAGCTAGGACTTGTGATGAGTATCTTTTCTCTCCAGTTCTCCTCTCTTCTCTATCCTGGCTATCCCTGGGAAGTTGGCTCACTCAGCATGCATGGATACAATCTATCTTAGTTTCTTTCCTGTTGCTGTAATAAAACACCCCAAATAGATACTTTATGAAGAATAGAAATATATTTGGCTCACAGCTGTGCTGGAGGCTGGAAAGTTCCAGGAGCATGGTGCTCCCATCTGCTCCACGTCCGGTGAGGGGCTGGCCTCTTGCTGCATCTTAACATCACAGGACAAGGATTCTAGTTCTGTTCTCTCTTCCTATAAAGGTTGCCAAGTTGGTCTCATCCTCAGGACCTCATTTAACCCTCATTTCCTTTCAGAGGCTCCACTTCCAAGCACCATTAACTTGAGGATTATGTTTCCAGCAGAATGGCTTGAGGGAAGCATGTTCAAATCATGGAAGATCCTTGCCCTCTCAGCTCTGTTGGGTTCAGACTCTAGGGGGAATTTCCCTGTCTCCTTCTGACTTCCCTGAGGGGGTACCTTGGCTGAGGTTCACGACTCTTCCTACAGTACTCGTTTGCACTGTTCTTTCAGACTGCGGCAGCTACCCTTGGTATTCATCTTCCCATCTGAGTCTCCCAGCCAGAGTTTTCAGCTGTAAAGAACTCCACTATCCCTCATGCTTTTCCTACACCTTGCCCACATATATACTGTGTATATGCACATGTATGTGCACCCATGTACGAAGATATGCTCACCCATGCATGTGCCTATGGGAGAGCAGAGGTTGAGCATGGGCATCTTCTTTGATTGCTCTCCTTACGTTTTGACACAATGTCTTTTACTGAACCAGGAGTTTAGTGGTTGGCTAGATTGGCGGGCCAGTGAATCCTCGGTCTCCACTTCGCAGCTCTGGGATTACAGGCATTATCTACCAAACCCAGTTTTTACTCTTTTAAGGGATAATGGAGATCCAGATTGAACTCTTACACGTACAAGGCAAGCACCCTGTCACTGAGATGTCTTCCCACTAAGGCCATCTTCACAGAAGCCATTATCTTAGAGATATGAAGGAGAGGTGTGTTTGTGGATGGAGTAGTAGGCCTGGGCTTTGTGCCACAGTACCACAGAGGGGACTTGAGTGGGTGTGGAGATGAAACGAGAAGGCCAGAGGTCTAATTGCTGAAACTCGGTGGAGCCTCGAAGGCTCTTGCATAATACACCCCCACAGTTTGAAATGATGGGACAGTAAATGGTGAAGGAATGAGTAGTTAAATGAAAAGCCACTCTGCCTCTGGAAAATGAGTTTATTTTTGCTTGGTGGCTGCCTGTGATGTCACTCAGGGTGCTTGCTTTCAGAAATGTAACAGAAAAAACATACTGAGGCAAGATGTAAATGAGGAATTCTATTTTTGTGAAAGTTTAATCAAGTGCTACTCAATGGAAAAATAGCAAGATGGCATTGCAGAGTATTTTTCATGAATGAGAAGAGAAGCAAACAGAACTACATGTGTCTTTCAAAATCTATTCTAAGTCACCCGGGTGGGGAGGACATGGGGGAAGTTACATGTGAACCAAGGTTGATTGGGGTTAAGATTTCTTGAATGGAATTGACACCAGGGACCCCCTTTTACTGTCTATTGCTTTCAAGGTTCATCAGAAAGTTAAAACAATAAAACATATACTTTGTATCCAAAACATGGCCATTCTAATTAAGGACTTTCTGGTTTTTGGAAATGAGATGTGATGTTACCTCTGACTTGTTACAGTCTCCATTTTTCTAACGTTTGCTTGTTTCCTGTCTCTCACTTCAGTTTTGTCTGTTGTATGGAACGAAGCTGGTGTTCCAGGAGCGGGGTTGGTACTTAGAACATAGATACCTGACTCCCAAGGCCAGCATGCAGATCAGGACTCAGGTAAGAGGCTCGGTGCAGAGGAGGTTCTCTGGGCAGCAGCCTTCGGCTCTTTGCTTTCATAGACAATGTCCCTGCCACTCTGTTGCCAGTTTCTGAGCACTGACTTTAGCCCTCTAGGACTTTGTGTGCATAAGATTTTGTGTGCATTTCAGACTATGATGATTCTATTAAGTAATAAAGACTAACTCACTGTACATGAACTTCCTGACATCAAAAGCAGAGACGGGAACATGTGTTTCCCTTGTCTTGATGGGGATCAATATTAATATTTTTTCTACTCCTTCCAAAGCATATTAATTCATCCTTCATATTCAGGAGAAAATCCTGTGGTATTTTTATATCAGAATAGACATGGAAGTGAAAAGCTACTTACTGCCTAATGGTAAGGTGAGGCCATTAACCCATCCCAGGTTGCTGCTTTAGGGATAGAGACTGCAGACAGCGGCAGCAGTGAAGCCTGTTCCTGACATACCTCCTCTACAGAGGCACAAAGAGACCCAAGACTCAGCAGTCTTCAGAGGAACTCATTATAGCGAGAGTCCCAATATAGATTTGTAAAAACACAAAGCGTGTGGTTAATATCCCCAGTGACACTCAATAAGAGACACTCCTTTGCCAGCAGTTATCAATTATGAGTAGCTTCTTTCTTAGGGGTGGGGCTGCTTTCCCTTCTCAGTGCTGGGATTCTGCTGGCTCAAATCTGTGTGTTCTTGTGCTTGATCCCACGGTCTCTGTGAGTCCTTATGTGCATCAGTCCTCTTGTGTCTGGAAGAGGATGTTCTTTAGTCATCCACCCCCTCTGACTCTTAGAATCTCTCTACCTCTTCTTCCATATAGATCCCTGAGCCTCACGGGGAATTTGATAAAGATATCTCATACAAGACAGAGTGTTCCTAAGTCTCTCCTTTGTTACACATTGTCTGGTTGTCTGGTTCTGGGTCTCTGTGTTAATTTCCATCTACTGAAAGAAGATGCTTCTATGATGGATCTCCTAAGGAAGGAGAAAGAGTATAGTGTTTATGGGAAACTAGAATAGGAGGATTATTTGGGGAATTTTGGAAGGGACAAGTAATACTATGTGCCATTTGAAAAACCATATGGAAACCCACTGCTATAGAGGTTTCCTAAAATATATGCAATTAGGAAAGGAATCCAAATGGAGTTGCCATATATTGAGGAGGACAATGCCCCAACTAGACTTCTTATACCACCAAATAAAATCTTGTGCCAGGAATGGGCTGTATCTTGTTGAGTTATTGACCAAAAGGGTCCCATGCAACCCCCAAACAATACAGGCTATTGCCAAGGCAATAGACTGAGTTTCACATTTGATGGTAGGGTCCTATTTCTGAAGACAACGTATGTCATTCATTTTTATCTTATAAGTGCCTGAATACATGTCTTGCACATTTAGTACAATGCCCTTGGTGGTCAGAAAATGGCATTGGATCCCTTGGGACTGGAGTTCCAGACAGTTCTGAACAATCTTTGTGAGTGCTGGGAATTGAACACACATCTTCTGGAAGAAAAGCCAGTAAGGTAACAGTCAAACCGCCCCTCTGGTTTGAGGGCCTGAGTGGCCATAAGAGAAGCAATGAATATGTGGCAGCTGTCTTTGATGGGGACATTTCTCAAAGACAGCACTCACTTGGAACTTAATTTTAAAAATATTACACACAGAAGAGAGGTTAGGCATATGAAGAGCCAGAGAACCAAGACACTACTCAATTACATCTTCTAGAAAAGACAGGAAAGCTGCACCCATGAAATCTCAACATGGTCAGCTGAACAAGACTTGCATAAAGACAGCAGTTGGCATGGCAACATGGATAGGGGAAGTTTCATAAGGCCCCACCCCTAGATGTTGAGCTCTAGGCAATCAGTGGCTTCAATGAGACGGCAAATCTGGTTTCTTCAGGGACAAACTCATGGTCAGTTATCTTTAGATAATCAAACTACCACCCCTAAACATATGTAACATAGAAACAGCACTAAGTTGACCCAGTAGGTGTCTTACATATACATGAGTGTATGTATGCATGCATGTAACAATAATAATTAAAGAAGAGGTCATGAATTTGAGAGGGAGTGCAGGGACGTGGGAGGAGTTGGAACGGGAGAGAAGGGGTGGAATGATGTGATTACAGGACTTACGGAGTTCTCTAGAATTACTTTCAATTGAAAGTGTTATATAAAAGACTATTTGAATCTATGGCACCAGTAATGTTGAATTAGAAAAAACATATAGCAGAGACAGGCCGAGTGAAGACCAACTTTTATGTAGGACACAAAAGTGCTTTTGTATTCTTGGAGTGCAATGTGATTTCCATACTTGTCAACCATGGGACCCTCACAGCATCCTGGGAGATGGGCAGGAAGGAGCCAGCCTCCTCAGAACTACCTTTCTCTGGTAGGGCAAATGGGGTTATTCAAAGGTCTCCTTGTTGGATTCTAGGCTGACAACTTGGAGCATGCAAGTGTTTTCCAAAGGGAGACAATGAGGAAGCTGGTGCACCTCCAACATCTCCCCTTCCATCACTTCCCACCTCTATCACTTCCCCCTCCATCATCTCCCCCTCCATCATCTCCCCCTCCATCACCTCCACCTTCATCACCTCCCACTTCCACCATACCCCTTTACAGGAACCTCTAGTCATCCAGGAAATTATTAGCTTTTTTCAAATAGATTTGGGGTCCTTCATCAATAGAAGATGAACAGCAGGAGGGTTCTGATAAATCTATATGAGACAGACATGGATTCTCTGTGTCCCTGAAAGTGGCCTAGGTGTTTCCTCTAATATTTCAAGTTCCCTGGCTCCTCCCCCTTCCCCTCTCCAGCCCCCCTCCCCCAGGTTTTATTCTAGCTGTCAGACTTTTTAAATCTGAACAGGTCCCTGCTTTCTTTGTCATCTTCCCTGGAGGCACTTTTTAGTTTCTATTCCCAAAATATATTTAGCATTGTCCTTTATTTCCCTGAAGATTTTATTACCTCCAGGTAACAATTTCAGGTTCTTAGTTTTTAAACTTTTATTTCCTTTTCCTCCTGTGTCAGCTGTGTTATCTTCTGTGCGTGCTGCTTGGTGCTTTTGAGTAATAATCTGTATGATTTACATAAAGTCAATTGGAATTACTTCACCTTACAAGGCACTCTGAAGAGACATTCAGGACGAGGTCAGCCTTAAACTGAATGCCCTGCTTGAGGTTTCTTCAACAAATCCATACAATTCGGGAGGAATTACTTCAGGTGCCTGTTCACGAGCACCCAGCGTGTTGTGACAAGGTCTCCTGTCAAGGTTTCTACCTAGTGCTGTCTCTGCTGTTTTGTTGTCATCCCCTCTAGCCCTCTCCTCAGCCACTGTGCCCTCTATCAAAGAGAAAGTTCAGGTCTGCTGGAAATGATACATGGCTTCAGGGAAAATGCAATTTTCTTTCTTATTTCTCCAATTTTTCTTAAAATTGCTTTTATTTGTTTTGTCAAATCACTGATGCTTTGAAGATGTTTCCCAAATATTTTGATAATATTTGGCAGAAAATTTGGTGTGAGAAAACAACATCAATAATAACAACAACAACAACAACCACGGCGACAACTACAACAGCAGCAGCAGCAACAACAACAACAAGAAACCTGACAGACTTCACCATACAGAAGTGTGTAATATTACTCTCACTAATAGCAAAATCAGCACTGAAGGAAGCATTCCAGTTGGTGTGTGTTGAGTGACCAACAACCTAGCTATGGGCTGCGGATCAAAAGAGGACCCTCTTCAGTATGGTGGAGATAATACATAGCAAAATGTTGAATTAGGTTCTGTTTCCTGATGAACTTGGAAACATAGATGTCAACGATTCACAGATAATAACGGGTTTAGCCAGGAATCAAGGGACGTTTGGGAAGCCCAGACCCAGTAAGAGGCCTAACTTTCTACCTCTCAGAGGCCATAGGACATCAAAAAAGAGAGTCCCAGTGTTCAAACAACAAAAACTCATTCAGAAAATAAGAAGAGAAATACCAGCCAGGACTCTGTCCAAAAAATTTTGATACCCCTACCCCCACATTCAAGCACATTGCACTACCCCACTTTGCTGTTCTATTTTGAGTTAGGACACATCTCTACTGGAGCTAAGCCCACTCGAGTTCTTCTCCCATGACTCTTAGAATGTTTTCTTTGATGCATCCACAGATGTGCCAAACAGAGCCCATGTTTTGCTTTGCTTCACTTGTAAGACAAAGCGGAGAGCAGACCCAGCAGCCTTGGTCTGCCCTGCAGGAAGAGATGATTCATTTCCTCACCAGGGTGGATGAGAGCTTCTGGGAGTCTGCTGATGGGATGTGACCTGGGCTCTTGACTTTGCCTGCTCCTACTAAATGACCCTTTCGTTTAGAGTTTAAGTTTCACTTCAGTCAATCAGATAGTCGAATTGCTGAGGAAGAGAAGCGTTTGAGATAATGATTGATGGGTCCTTCCTGTAGTTCCCAGTACCACTGGCACATGGCTTTATCCTTAAATATGGCTTAGAGTAAGAATATGCAGAAGCGTCCCTTAAGCAAGGATCTCTGGGCCACTGTTCGAATTCAGAAGAGTGATGCTTACTTATTATGTTTGTACCTTACAGGTTTTTATTTATTTATATATTTATATTTGGTGCTTGTATTCACTCAAGTTACTCTGTTCATTTTGAACTAAGCATAGACTATAAATGCAATGCTAAAGATTGAGAAGAAAACGCAACAGAAAAAATTAGGGGGAGAGCTGTAAGTGGGAAAGATGGTGTTGGGATATGAACCCTTCTCCTCAGCCTTAGCTTCCAGAGAATGTATGCTCCACACTCAAAGTCATGAAGCTTGGAAAGGGTTCATGGGGATTTTACTTCTGCAGCGGCTTCCCTGGCTGTTTCCTATGCTCCGTGGGATGCTTCTCCTGAAGAACACTTACACTTCCATCGCTGTTTGCGTTTGCCCAAGGCAGCTCAGCAGAAGTTCAGATGGCAAGATCAGTGCAGCATGAGCTGAGGTTTCAAGCACTGGGTGTTGAAAATATCCACAGGAGTAGGAAACTGAGGCAGGGCTCCTTGGCCCTAAAGCCTCAGCTACTGCCTACACTCTCGGATTCCTTGTCAGAGCATAAGAAAAGATCCCTGTTTCCCACCAGTTTAAGCCCATCTGGTGTGGCTTCTGGCAAGTGCTAAGGTATAGAAACCCTGCTGTGACATCCCTGCCAAAGGGGAAAGGTGATGAAAGCTAGTCTGCTAGGGAAAGGGGACATAGGTCCTGCCTGGGACCAAGTCAAGGAGTAGGTAGTGGTGTTGTTTTGGAATGATCTCACTGGACACATAACTAGAAAGGCTTAAAACCCTGTTGGAATTGAAAGAGTAACCAGAATGGGGCTGAACCCACTGCCTCTTCTGTAGGGCTGCTGGTGCCCCTCCGGAGGGTAACAGGGAACAATTCAAGCATCTGTCCTAGCCAACCATCTATTCCTAGGACCAAAAACCTTAAAACGGGAGATGGGAAGACTGTTAGTGCTGCAGTTCACTGCTAAGGGCTAGAGATGTCTCCTTCTCCTCTCCCCTCCTGACCCCTGTGCGCATCGGTGGCATGAAACTCTAGCTTGAACTGATAAATTGGAGTTGTTGAATTGAGGTTAAAAAAATACACACAGGGTTTGGTTTCTTCCATTTAACCAGTAGCAGAAGACCAGAAGGTCATACCCAACCACCCGTCCTGATTTTCACCTGGCAGCCACCTGGTCAGACATCATGCCCACAGTAGAGGTTTGTGTATCTGGGAAATGAACCAGGATTGCTCTATTACCTTCACTCAAGAGCAGCAGATGAGGAGAGTATTTTGCAGATATACGGCCTCTGAGTTCTTCCAGGGCCATCAGCCTGGGCCCCTCAGAGAGATGTCTCACATACTGGGTAAGTGGGACTCTCTTCTCTCTGAGGTTTCACACCCTCAACTCAGGATTCACAAATTTCCAATGGTTGGGATTTGTACCTAAGAGTGATTGTGCTGTACCAAGAAGACTTTTCAGGAGCGGATCTCACTGGACCCCAGTCACAGTTATAGACAATAACCTTACTATGATTCCTGTAAAATGTAATGGATTTCACCTGAAACAGAAACAAATAATCCTCAGTGTATCCATTTTAACATAAGTTAACACTTATAAAAGCAAATCTCTTTGTGATTACCTTTCATTTCCTGAAGGTAAATTGTCTATTCCCTTCAATTATTAGTTTTAATATTTATTCATTTATTTTTATGTACATGTATGTATATGTGCCTGCATGGGCTTATGTGCACTATGTTCATACTATGCCTGAGGAGGTCAGTAGAGGGGACTTAGTAAGCAGAGGAGGATAGCATGTGAGGGTGACAGAAAAGGGACAAGTTTGACCTGTGGGAGCTGGTACATCTGTGGGAAGCTGAGGTTTTTGCATCCTCGGTTCCTGGGCAGCTAGTTACTCACATGGAGCCGTAGACTCACATCATAGCCACAGGCACCCATTCTGTTAAGCTAGTGAGTTACTGCTGAGCCAGTGTAATAAGAATGTCAGGTGTGAGCACAGGATTATTTTTTAAAGTCTTTTGGGAGGCAGATTTCTATTTCTTAACCCAGGTGATAAATAAGTGTGTTCATTCTGGCATAATTTAGCAAGATGCTGAGTTTAGATCTCTTTGTGCACATTATATGCCAACTAAAAGGCATAAAAATCAGAGGAGGAGGCTTTGGGGCCTAATATAAAATTCTCTTGTTAGAATCTAACTTGAAATTTATGCTATGATTTCATTGATTTTCTTTCTGAATTAAATGTTTTGTTTGGGGAGAATTACATGTTCACATATACCTGTCAAGAATAATGCACAGCAGTTTCACAATTCTTTACCTAGTTCCCCTGTTTGGAAACACGTTGCAAAGCTTTAGAACATCTGGTGCAGGTTGGGATACAGTTCTCTTGACACAGGGAGGGTGTAGTGTGCTTCATCACCACAGGAACCCTCTGGTGGCTCTTTTATGGTTGTACTGTCTTCCTTTAATCTCTCTCTTTAATCCCAGCCCAGAAGCACCAATCCGTTCTTCATTTGCATAATTATCTTTTTATTGATGGGTCCCATAGCATACATGCTTCAGAATCAGCTTTCTCCTCCTGCACCATTTTCTGGAGAGACATCTATGCTGTTTCATGTATCAAGAGCCTGATTTATAATTACTGAGTAGTATTTCACACCGTGGGTATACAACAGTGTGAAAAAACAGACTAGTTTTTAACAGTTAAAACCACTTAAAAAAAAAAAAAAAAAAGCTAAAACTACTTGGTTTTAAAATGTTGGTGTACAGGATTTTGTGCGTATATAAATTAGAATTTCTGCAGAGTAAATGCCCAGGAACTCTTGCTAGATCATACAGTGGATACATGTTGATATTTTAAAGGACTGGACACCCTTCCTTGCTAGATCAGACATGACATCTTTACATGCCCACAGTCATGTGATCCAGGCATTCTTGTTTTGTGAGCTTGAGCACAGTATATGAGCACAGCATTTGGCTGTGGCATGGTTTTCTATTTTCACCACCCTGGGCAGTATGCAGATACTGGTCCTTGTGTGCAAGCGGCTCATAACCAAACACTGGAGCATTTTTACGAGGCTACTTAAGTCTCCACCCATTAGTGCTCTTATCTATGTCGTCCCTGCACTGGGCTCACTGTTTGTCATCTTTTAGCCTAGCATTTTCCTGGCTCTGGGTATGATGAGTATCTTTTGATTGAAACCTGAATGTTTGAGGTTTTATGTCACGAAACAATCTGGATCTGCATAAGCATCTTTAGCTGGCTTCCTTAGCACTGTGGGGGAATGGGAGGGGTATCTCACCTTATTACCATGTAATAGAAAACTTCCGAGTTCCCTACTCCATCTCTGTTGATAGATGTTCTACTTAGCTTTTAACCATCAATCCAACAGTCTGGAGCAGAGTTTCTCAGCCTTCGTAAGGTTGAAACCCTTTAATACAATTTTTCATGTTGAAGGGACCCCCAACCATAAAATTATTTTGTTGCTACTTCATAACTTTGATTTTGCTACTATTATGAGTCGTATTGTAAATATCTGTGTTTTTCAATGGTCTTGGGTGATTGATCTCTGTGAAAAAGCCACTCAGAACCCAAAAAGGTTACAACCCACAGGTTAAGAACTGCTGTCTAGGGTCACCTGAGAAGATGACCTCTGCTGAGGATAGCTCAGATTAGGTTGGCATGGGGAACTATCTTGATTGTTAAGTGATGCAGAAGGGCCCATACCACTGTGGGTAGCACCATTTCCTGGGTTGTATTAGAAAGCTAGCTAAGCGTCAGTGAGCCACCAAGCCAGCAGGCAACAGTGTTCCTCCACACTTGCTACTTTAAGCTTCTACTTTGGTTCCTCCCAGACCTGAGAGTACAATAATAAACCATTCCCTACCCTTCGTGGCTTTAGTCAGAATGTTCAAACCCAGCAACAGAAAGGAAACTCTAGAGTGGAGGGGGTTCAACTTGGCCTCACCAATTCCTCTGGTAGGGAGAGACAGGAAGATCTCATCACTTTCCCCATGTGGCCTGGTCACTCTCATGTTAATGCTAAATTCTCACCAGGCCTTCTCTGACCCTATGTGGGAGAGGAAAGGGGCTCTCCACTGCCAGGAGGTAGAAGGCACAGATCCCCATGAGGATTTTGCTACAACCTGTTGGGATAGAAGACTATCCACGTGGCCTATTGAGCTACTGGGAGTGTGGATACAGTGTGTGGCTTGGATATCTGTGTGGCTTGGATGAACTAGAACAATCATACAGCAAAACTCTGTGTAGTGAAACTGCCTTACCTGGCAGAGACAGCATACATTTGTTGGGGTATCTCTACACTGGGGATCTGTGAGTCAGTAAGGAAATTACCACTATCACTGTATTCCATAGAATCATCAGAACTTATGGAATGTCTCTATATATTAAGGGGATTTATTGTAATGACTTCCAACTAACCCAACAATGGGCAGCTGTGAGTGGGAAGTCCAAGAATCTAGTAGTTGCTCAGTCCCATGAAGCTGGTTGTTTCAACTAGTCTTCTGTATACACTGGAATCCTAAAGAAGTATGTTCCAACGTATGTACTGGCAAGTAAGTGCAAGCAGGCAAAGAAGAATGAGCCTTCCTTCTTCCATTGTCTGATTGTAGGCCTCCAGCAGAGGTGTGGCTCAGATTAAAGGTATGTATGTACTGGATTTGGAACTTGCTCTGTCCCAGGCTGACCTTGTACTCAGAGATCTGCTTGCTTCTGTCTCTTGGTATTAAAGACTAGTACTACCTTGGCTGGGCCTAAGTTTTTCATGGCCACTATGCCTCGAGATCTAGATCAAAAGCACATGTTATCCCATGTCAAGATCTGGGTCAAAAGCTTGTGTCTTCCAACCTCAAGATCTGGATCACAGGTGTGCCCTCCATTTCTGGATTGTAGTTCATTCCAGATGTAGTCAAATTGGCAACCAGAGATACCATTCCAATCATCCAGGAACCCACAGGCCCTAGAGATCTGCTTCTCTCTTCATCCTTTCAAGTCCTCTCAGGTTTGTTTTACTAAAATATCTAGGGTGTCCACTGTGGTTAAGGGAATAGGGAATCTGTCTTCTCAGAATGAGCATTGATAGTGACTTTTATGCAAAGAAAAGTGTGGTCAGATAGGATGGGGTTTACACAAGTGTGCTGGGACTGAGCCTCAGGCGAGCTAGAGCAGCATGCTCCCACTGACCCATGGCTGTAGCCCAGAGTCCTTTCTAGAGAACTTTCTGAATTCCTCAGACCCTAGATCAGTTGACTCTAGGAGTTCTGTTTTACCTGAGTCATTTCTTGTCCCTTGGCCTCATGTTAAAGAGTCTTCTTTGTTGCATGTAGCTTTTGCTACCCTGCCTAAGCTCCAGGAATGGACCATGCCACCAGCCCCTGCCCAGAGAACATTAGATCCATGGATGAAAAACAAACACACGCAATTGTTCAATTCTAGCTTGCCTTATAGCTCAATTGCTGGGCATTATTAATCTCCATGGCTAGCATGCCCTCCCCAGTACTCTTAGCTCAGCACCCTAAATCTGTCCTCAACTTTAGTTGTCAGTTATCTTTAGCCCCAGCTTAACACCCCGTCCTCCCACCTGGAGAAGCAGCCTGTGGCCACTTCTCCCGAGATTTCACATGGCTGGTCATCTTTTGTCCCTCCAAAGCATGGTAAAAACTCCTTCCTCCCCTTAAGTCTGCTAGCTTGCCTGTGGGGACCCAGAAGTCCCACCTATTCCTTCTACCCAGCAATTGGCCCATTCCATCTTTATTGATAGATCAAGTAGCAGTTGGGGAACAGGACCTTAGCATCAGAACCATCCCTACACTTGCTATATTCTTTGACCTTGTGCATTTATTGCCCTGCATCTAATCTAGAGCATCCCTTCCAAACAGGGGAGATACCTCTGGGAAGGGCTGTCCTTTTATGGTGAAATGAAGAAAACCAAATTGCATTTTCCATTTAAAAAATTGTATTATTGGACCATCAAGCAGGCTCAGTTGGTCAGGGTACTTGCCACCAAGCCTGATGACCTGAGTTTAGTTCCTGGGGTCCACATGATGGAAGGAGAAAACAGACTACCAAAAGTTGTTCTCTCCTTTCCACATGCATGACTTCATACACACACACACACACACACGCACACACACACACACACGCACACACACACACACACATACACACTACATAAATATAAAACTATATTATTATGTTCTTCCTACTTTCTAGGAGTCAAAATGCACCCTTCATATATAGTGATGGTAGATGCTATTTTGTTATCTTTAACAGAAACTAAAGTAAGTTTGTAGTCGCATACTGCTTTCCCTAAATTTGCCTTTGCCTTTGTTTTTCTTCTAACTGAAACTTTTAATTAAAAATTAACATGGAAAAAATGGGACTCATGTTGCATACACAGAAATGTGTAAATTTTGATATACTTGGTGAGTTTTGCCAGAAGGCAGACTGTATAACACAGACGTTAACCGCGTTGGAGAAAGTGTCCATTGGGGGAGAAGTTTCTGGGAGCCAGCTTTCTGTCCGGCCTTCCCTGTCTCCTGCAGTTCCTACTGTGTGTGTAACTCAGTTCCCCTGCTGCAGAACATGGGGAGCAGACAGACTGGCTCTCTCTGTGCAGCGTATGTCTGTGATGTGTTAGTCCATTCCTCTGTATTGCTCCCCGACTAGTATTTCTTTATGTAGACTTCTCTGGCCTCTCACTGTCTCTTCTCCCTCTCCAAGGCTCTTTGCTCTAAGACTCTGCTGTGTCATGGCCTCCAGAAACTGGCCTTCACCTCCAGGTGACCTCAGGCACAGTCACTGAGTACAGAGTCCCATTGTCCCAAAGAGGCAGCAGGCATGGGTACTAACGGCATGCTATCTCACTGTGTTAATATTCATCTCTCGGGCATCTGATGACGTTGAGAATCCTTCAAGTGCCTACTGCTCATTGATATGTCCTAATATTTTTGTGAAATATATGGTTTTGTCCTCTGTCTATTAAAAACTGCATAATGCTATGTGGTAGGAATTTGCTAGACACTGTCATTATGAGAACTTTTAATTTTCCCATCCTATGGCCTAATCATTTTCTTAATATCTTTGGATAAGCATCAGGCTTTAAGTTTGGTGGATATAAGCCATCAGTTTTTAATTTTTTGCTAGTGCCCTTGTGCCTTTTCTGAAAACTTTTTTGCCTAACTGAAGGCTGTAAAGATGTGTTCTTAGGCTTTCCTGGAAAGCAAATGGCAGTTGCTTTTACAATGATGTTTGCTTCCTATCTTAAATTAATTTCTGAGCATAGAATGAAGTAGAAGTGGGCTGTCATAAAATTATCCAAGTATCTAATCACAATGTGTTAATAAACTTGCCTTTTCCCATTCAAGTATTTCGCCTTCTCTGGGGAGAATTGCCTGAACGTATGACTATAAGGCCATTGGGGATTTCATATTTTACTCCATTCATTGACTTGTCTATTATTTTTCTAATTTTGTCTTGATGTTATAATCAATCTTATATTGGATAATACAAATCTCCTGTGTATTGTATTACTTCCTTTTCAAAATTATTTTGGCCGGGCGGTGGTGGCGCACACCTTTAATCCCAGCACTTAGGAGGCAGAGGCAGGCAGATTTCTGAGTTCGAGGGTAGCCTGGTCTACAGAATTCCAGGACAGCCAGGGCTACACAGAGAAACCATGTCTCAAAAACACAAAAAAAGAAAATTATTTTGTCTATCCTATTTTTTTTCTCTATACATTTTAGAATTGTCTGTATATTTCCTGTTCACATTGACTCTAATCTCGGTTTGGAAAAAGCTGATGCTCTAACACTCTGTGAACACGGCATGTCACTCCATCCAGCCATTTCTCTCCAGCAGATCTTTTTAATTAGCAACAGAATTTTGAGCATACTTCAGTATGTTAAGCCTTAATTTGCATGCTCCTAAAGCTATTAGCTGGCATGTTTTAATTGTACATATTCCAATTACATGTTCCAGATGTAGTGTAGACACAATTATTCTTGTGCATTGGCTTGTACACTTAAGCCTACTAAGTCCACATCATACTGGACCCTCCCTAAGTATTCGACTTTAGAGTATGGATTTACCATTATTACCAAGAAGGTATGTGTCCTGGACTTTTTAGTTTCATGGACATAAGTGCTTTTAATAACAACTTTGTAAGGGTTCCTAATTCTAGTTAGGATGCGAAAGGAGTGGAGAGAACTTTGCTCCCATGTGAAGAAGATACAGAATCCAGACAAAGCAAAGCTGTACTATGAAGCAGGGCTGTGCTCAAAATGATTAAGTAGCTTCGTAGAGTAATGAAGTCCTTGGGGATAAACCAAAGCTCCTGATGCTTCAAACACTGAGTAAGCGACTGTCTAGAAGGCAGACGGACAGAAGTGTGAGCAAAACTAGTGAGAACTGGGAAACCTGGAGGGCAGTAAGAGGCGCTGCTCCAGCACTTCCATCGTGTGGAATATTAGACTGGTGGGGGTGGGAAGCACAGAGACAATCTGAAGTGGCCGTAAATATCACTGCATTGCAGTTAAGGAATTTAAGCACCCATAGCTCTCCCCTCTGTAAGAAGGTATCCTAGTCTCAGAAGCACTCCCTGGAGACACAAAGGAATGGCTGTATTTAATGCTGTATTTCATGCATTTCTGGGGTTTCTGCCCTTGAAGAAATTTTTGTGACTGAAAATCACTCCCTCTCGGTTATGTGCTTATCAGACTAAACCATCAGTTGATTCAGATACCATATTCTTTGGTATTAAAAGGTGTGAAAGTGATGTGCTGCAGCTCTGTGATAACCACCTAATTGAATATTCTTTCTCGTTTTGTGTAAACGCCTCTGTCTGTTAGAAATGCTACCAAGCGCAGCCCTGTGGTTACTTTAATTCCATCACTGATCCTTTCATATGGTTTCCTGTATTCTAAAGGGAAAGCCATGCGCGCTTGACTTCTGTAGAAACTTTTCCTCTTATGAATCAGCAGCAGTTTGAATCGATGTCAGACGCTTTTATTAAGTGGTTAAATCGATGCCTCTGTGTCAGCACTCTTGTTTTAGGTAATGGTGATTTAGCATTCTCGCTAAAGGAAATGCCAGCGCATAAAGAAATATTTATTGCTAACTAGAGAATGTAGAGAATCTGTGATAATAATCATAGAAGGGCTGGGCAAACATGAAATCCTGGGTTCAAGCCTGTGGATCACAAATCATCATCACCACCACCACCACAGCAGCAGCAGTAACACCACTATTATTTTTCATTTGTGTGTATGTGTGTATGAGTGTTTTCATATTTGTATGAGCACATATGTGTGTGCTCACTCATGTATATGGACATGCATGTAGAGGCCAGAGATTAATATCAAGAAGTATCTCTTTTTTGTTTTGTTTTGGAGACAGGTTTTCTCTGTGTAGCCCTGGCTGTCCTAGAACTCGCTCTATAAACCAGACTGGCCTCGAACTTACGGAGATTCCCCCTATTCCTGCTGCCCAGGTGCTAGGATCAAAGGCATGCACCACCATGACCCAGCCCACTATTTTTTAATCCAATCAAGTTGGCAATCTAAATTAGTCATGATACAATCTTCAAGGGAGACAAGTATGTGGGGACTGAGTCAGAACAAGACCTCTGGGTGTTTAGTGAGAAGACCAGTTTATATGTCACAGGAGAAACAAAGATATTAACTGATAGCCACAAATAACACAGAAGCCAGACATGGTAGTACACACCTTTAATCTCAGCACTTGAGAGGCAGAGATTGGCAGATAATTTTTAGTTTGAGAACATCCTGGTCTATCTAGTGAGCTCCAGGCTAGCCAGGGCTACATAGTGTGACCTGGTATCAAAAATAAAACAAAAGTAATACAGAAACTTCATTTCACTAATGGCTTGAATTTTGTCCCCATCACATTGTTAAATTAAACAACATTTTCTCATTAATTTGAAGATTCTTTCTCCTTTGTATGTATTTGCCTGGATGTAAGTGTGGAGCATGTGGGGCCAGTGTCCATATCAAATGTTTTCCTCTGTAGCTCTATACCCCCTCCCCCCCTCTCTTTCTCTCCAGGAATCCCACCTCCACTTCCCAGAGCTGGCTGGCATGGCTGCTGCAAGACTGTACCTGCTTATTTGATGCCTCTTTTTACTATCATAGGTGTGGTTCCTCTTGTGTGTGGCAAGCACTTCAACTACTGCACCATCTCTCTAGCCTTGAAGATTCCCTTGCTTTTTAAAATGATTTGTTTTCTTTTTCATTTATGTCTCTGTGTCTTGGACACACACACACATGGGTCCCATGAAGTTGAAGTTACAGCCAGTTGTGACACATGTGGGTGCTGAGAACTGAACCCAGGTCCTCTGCAAGAACAGCAAGCACACTTATCTGCTGAGCCATCCCCAGCCCCACTTCCTCTTCATTGTTGGTTTCTTTCTTGATATCCAGGTTTATCAGAAATCAAGTTGGCTGAAAATAATGGACAGGAAATTAGTCAATATCAAACAGTCCTTTAGAGATGGATGTCAACTCCACTGGGTTCCTTTCGAAAATGGGTACAATTGATTAGCAAGTTTATTTGCTTTACATTTCTGAGCATAACCATTAATAGTAATTAATTTCAGTTCTGTGAGGCTGAAGTTCTTTGGGTTATCTTATGTGTGATCATTGCTGGAGTTACAGTCAAGTGGGCACAACAGTACTGAGGTGGGGGAGGCAAGGTGCCCTCTGCTGCATTGGCAGTGGGTACTGGCTGTTGGCCAAGGCTCCTTAGCTCTTGTTCATTAGGTTTCTATCCTCCAGCAGGTGATACGGGACAGCAAGTGTTTCAGGGTCACAGGAGAACAAGAGCAGGGTGTGTGGAGCCTCTTAAAGGCCTAGCCTGTGGAATTCACCTTCTACTTGCTAAAAGAGCCACGTGTCCTCTCAAATACATGGGATGGAAATAAAGAACCTAGCACAGTGTCCAAGCAGGAAAGGAGCAGCTCACTTAACTAGCCACTCATTTCTCCATGTGTTTCAGCTTGGGTTTCTCCAAAAGTATCTGGAGCTGGAAACAGGCAAGACACACAGAAGCAGGAAAACCTGTGCACAGAGAGCAAACAGTGGTTGGGTACCACACCCTGCAAATTCCTAGATGGTCATGGCCTTGCTGAATGGAAATAAGAAAGCTTCGGGGATGGGAAGCTTATCGACTGCTGTTTCTAGGCCATCTCCTTTTCCTAACTGGATACGGCAGTGCTATGAGAGTCGAACAGGAGAGAAGAAGGAAAATATGTAAGCAGATGGGCATAAGGAGTCAAACAGGACAGGAACCCCTCCCCCAGGTTACAGAGTCATATATCCACTCTTGGGGCCTCCTGTGCCCCATGCTTCTGCTTGCTTTCTGGTTTGTATTTCTTATATCTCGTGTGTGTGTGTGTGTGTGTGTGTGTGTGTGGTGTGTGTGGCGTGCTGTTGCAGCCGCACACGCCGCTCATGCGCGCGGGTGACAGATCCCTGAGAACTGGTGTTACAGGTAGTTGTGAACCAAATTTGGGTTCTTGAAAGAACACCAAGGGCTGGTAACCACTGAGCCATCTATGCAGGCCGAATCCAAGTACATTGTTTTTATTAAGCAGATAGTATTTTTAAGATTTATTTTTGCTCTATGTATATGAGTGTTTGCTTACATGTCTGTATGTTCACCATAGGTGTTCCTGGTGCCCAGAGGGGCTAGAAAAGGGAACTCGATCCCCTGGAACCAGAGTTAGAGACACCTGTCAGCCACCATGCGGGTGTCAGTAACTGATCCCAGTTCTCTGCAAGAGTAGCAAGTGTGCTTAATCACTGAGCCATATCTCCAGCTCCCTACTCAAACTGCATTTTTTTAGAGCTCCTGAAACTCTGCAGTGGCTTCCTGATGTAAGAGGCCATGGCTTTCTGCAGTGTGTGGTGTGCATGTAAGCTTTTCAAATCTAGTGTGGTCTCTGACACAGGACAGTTCGCATACTGGAAGTAAAAGGAGGCTAAAGATTATGCTCTTAATAGGAAAAGAGGGATGGGTGAGCTGTTGGGAGCCCCACCCCACCCTTCCAGCTCCATGTGCAGTGTGGGAGCCCCACCCTTCCAGCTACATATGCTGGGTTCTGTTGAGGTAAGGATGGGAAAGCTGGAGAGTGCTTTAGACTACTCCAGAACCTGAGGTTTAGAAACTACTATCTTGGTAGTCAATGTTTGGTTTTCCTAGCCAGTTTAATCCTCTTTTCCAATACCTTTCGGGGTGGGGGTCTCACTCCTGAGAATGACGAGCATAGAAATACTGTTCTTCACTAGCATTCCGCCTTTCCTTTTTTTTCCTAACTCTTTTTATAGCAAATAGAAATCACTTTCTGCGATTTCTACACCTAACCTTTAAATCTATATTTCGCACTAGACAAACCAAACCCATAGTGTTCCTTCACAAGCCTTCTTTCAAATGAGTTTCCCCCATTGGCAGCTACATGACAAGAGTTGGCCTATCTGCCTTAATGAAACCCAAAGGGAACATTATCTTGAATAATTACATGAGTACGTGGCAAGTTCAGGGGCTAGGTATACCATCTCGTGGTTTTGAAATGTGTGGTAAAAGACATCAAGAGTTGACAGATTAGTTGGGGATTTGTCAAGAGTATTAATTACAGACTTGGAAATCCTGGTTAGTGACAGTCTGTCTTGTCACATCTTGCAAATGTGATCAAAGTCATTTCAGTACTTATTTGATGGTGCCTAACCACAGTGTGTGAAGAACGAAGCTTTTCATTAGAAATCATTGGGATATAGGGTCACTTTGAAGGAAGAGGTCTTGAATTGCCCTCCCCTCCACACTTCTGCCTTCTTTTCCTCTTTCTTTTGGGGAGTCCCCATTGTTTCTGGACACCTGAAATGTTTTGGGGATGACCGATAAGGGAGGGGGGAGTAGTTCTTAAAACATGGATAGCACAGAAGGACAAAGTGGGGTCCACAAATGTGGTTTTTAAAGCCACAAAAAGAGACTATGAAGCCTGGAGGTTGTTGTTGTTCAGTCAGTCAAAGACAGTATAGCCTAACAAAGACTTCAAATGTCGGAGGACAGTATGAAGTTGCTTAGGGGAAAGGAAAACAGGCCTCTGTCCTTGTTCAGATCTAGAAAAATAATCCTTTATTTTGGCTTCCTTGTAGGGGTGAGTGGGTGGGTAGGAAGGTGCTGGCGTCTAAATCATAGAAAATTAAATGAAACACAGCCCTGGTCTGCAGCCTCCCTCCCGTCTGGGAAGTCTGTCCTGATGTGCCTGCATTGTCTAGCAGAGTGGGCCGACCACTCGTCGATTTTGCAAAGTTGGAGAGGCCAGAAAGCGACTAACGCCGAGCCTTGGTTTGTTTGGTGGTCCACTGCAGTCTTTGGGATCCTAATTACTGCCTTCCAGGCTCTGTTGGCATTCTTCTGGTGAGATGAAGCAGATCTTTTCAAGGGCTCATCTATTCAGAAGTTCTTGTCAGTTGCCTCTGTGCGCCAGAGGGTGGCACTCCCGAGGTGGAGAGGAAGGGCGGGAAGGAAGGAAGGAGAGGAGAGAAGACTACGTTAATTCTCAGACCTAGGTTTCTACTTATCAAGATATTCGAGCAAAGAGTCGCTACCCTCAATCCCTTAACGGGAAGGTGGGGGAGGACCTAGTTTCGGCCCGACCAGGGGGTCACAGACTTAGAGATTTTTAAAGAAGACATAGCTTGTTTAGAAACAATAACTTCCTATGTTGTGGGGAACCCAAATTTTCTGCACTTCTGAGGGACAGACGGCAAGTCCTCCGTGAGCGCGCCCACATCTGACCTGTCCCTCTGGGTCATGTTTTGCAGTTGCTGAATTTGTGCGAGTCCGTGAAGGATGACGCCCTGAAGGTGATCTCTGCCTTCAACATTCCACACACCACCAACCGTGCAGAATCCCCAACCCCGGAGCTGCCACGGCCTTCTACACGACGCCCACGCAGCCGCTGGTGCGGGATGAGAAGCGCTCTCGACTGGCCAAGCTGTGAGCCAGGCGAGAAATGTAGTGTCCCATCTTCCAAGTATTTGGTCAGAGCTGGAGCAGAGGCCAAAGTGGCAGGTGCAGGGCAGCCACCTTGGGATTTTGGTCAGGCAGACGGGGTCGGGCTAAGGCTGGCAAGGAGCAGGGCAAGTTGTTGTCCGGGAGAGGGAGCCCTAGATGGATGCCCCAGTAACATAGTGACTTATCCGGGTCTCGTAACCTCGCCTGGCCCCTTGCCTTGACTTCTCCCAGCCTTGGTCCAGGATCCCCAGACAATCGTCTCGTCCACCGTATGGTACCACCAAAGAGCTCTACTGTCAGCGGTGACTCAGATTCCCAGAGACTTCGAAAAACTCTGGCGCTGGGTGAAAAAAAAAAAATCAAAACATAAAAATCAAACACCCTTAGGCAAAAGGGGTGGAGGAAAGCTCCACCCTCTCCAAGCTCGGGCAAAAGTTCAACAAGGGATGATTAGTGAATCAGACTTGCTCCAGCTCTGCGAGGAAATGCGCTGGCGAGAGTCGTTTGAGCCTAGAGTCGTCCTAGTCTTACCAGGTAGGCGATCTCCAGACCGCAGGACCATGCGCAACAAAGGGTTCTCCGCGCTAAACTGTTACCCACCCTTCAGAAAAGCGTAGATGTGCAAAGTTTAATAAATTAAACGATAGAAAGGTGCTCCCGAGGCTTGGAGAGGTAGGGATGGCGGGCCTGGGGAATAGTTGGAATAAAGTGTTTTTGGAATTTGGAGAAATTACACAGGCGGAAATGAATTTCTTATTTGTGTTGCCCAGTTTCGTTCTCGTCTCTAGCCATCGTCTCGCTTCCCTCCCTCCACATCCGTTGGCAGCCTCGGGAAGGTACGGGTGACCCACTGGCCCTTCCCACACTGCTCTTCTCTGCCGTCAAATCTGATCCCAGTTCTCCCGGCACAGCCGGAGAAAGCTGCATGGGCCCAAAGGCCCGCGGCTACCTGACTTGAGGCACTTGGTGGAAGCTCCCTTGACTGTCTTGTTCCCTGGTGATGCAAGAGCCTCCGCCTCCAGGCCGGCTTCCTAATTAAGCTCTAAATAAGAGCACATAGCCCAGCCCGTTGCTTTCCCCAGTGCCTGTATATTTTCTTTTAGCGTGTCCAGGGTTGCAAAATCGGAAGACTCCAGAGTCGCACGCTCCTACGAAGAAATACCGGCGCTTCCCCCAGCCCCACCCTACCCCCACCCCCGTATGGTTCTTTTCTAGTCCAAGTCTGAGGCGCCTTGCTCCCCGCTGAGGGCGCAGAGCAAGAAGACTTGTTACTGGCTTTGGACTCCTGGAGTAGCAGCAGCAGGTTGGGCTTTATAGGATGCAGAGCGGCCAAGGCACAGTACTTGTTCACAGCCTTGGTCGGGACAGACCAGGATCGGCAGTGTACTTGGCTGAATCTTCATCCCTGCCCTGCGCGACCTTGTAGCGATCACCCCTCACCTCCAGCAGGGGCAAGGCTTTTTGCCTTGAGGCCTCCAGCTTCCCTGGGAACCAATGGCTTCTTTGATCTCGCTCAGAATTCACCTGAGAACCAAGACTTTAGTCTGGGGCTATGCTGTGTCACGGTGACGTTAGATCCGCTTATAAACACCAAAATGACCAAGATGGCCCAACGTTGGGACGGCAGGCCGCGACACTTATTCTGCATGAAAAACCTACGTCCTTCTTGCTGCCAGCCTGGATGCAGGTTGGGTAGCCCTTAAATCGAGTTTCCTTAATCCTCACGTGTGGGGTGCGGGACGTTCCATTTCCAGATCAGCTTCTCTCGGCCGCCGCGGTGAGAGAAGGGGTTGGGGGTGGGGATGTACATGACACCATTGACTTCGAGACTTCCGTTGGGTTCACGAAGGCCTCAGGAGGATCAGGGGATTTTTCGACCCTCTTATGACTTTCCCGGCTCGCCCCGAACTCCGCTGCTCCGCGATCGCCAGATTTCAGCGGGCTGATGGATAGACAGCTCCTGGCGGTACACTGTGAGCCCAATAAATTCTGAGGTTCCCAGTACAGCTCATGGCACAACAGTTTTTCCTTGGTAGCCTCCCTCCTTTTCCTTCTAATTATTCTTTTCCCGTTAACTTTCTCATTCCCCTATTTTATTTGCTTGTCGTGCACGCCCATCGCTCCCCGAAGCTACCCTTGTCTCTCAACTGTCCTTCTCACCACCAACTCTGCCTCTTAAGTAACTGGGCACTGGGGAAACAAACATATAAAACACAACAACAACAACACACACACACACACACACAACCAGGGAGGACCTAAATGAGGACAGAAGGCAGAAGGGAAGGCGGCGGCGATGAAGAGTCCCGCTTGAGGCGCAGCCGAGAAGGGGTGAGCATCTTGCTGATCTCGGGTCCCCCCACCCCCGGAGGCCAGGAATTCTAGGAAAGGACAATCAAAGGCCACTGCCCATCCTTGCACCAATCTAGTTCCCATGGTTTCGGGCTGAGAAGCTCCGCAAAGCAAGGGCGCAGGGGCGCCTCCTGAGGTTTCCAACTGGCGCCCGCGGCCAGGCTGGACACAGAGCAGCGTGCCCTGAGCGCCCCCTAAGTTCCGCTCTGCGAGGTGGCCGCCACGGGCGGACGGGGAGGGGCGGGTATATTCTGAGTGGAGGATGGGCGTGCATGTAGCTGCCCGCAGGCCAAGACACTAGGGTAAACACGCCGGGGTGGGCGGCGCACGCAAACTGCAGGACAGCCGGCGGGGCCACCCTCCCCACTACCTGTCGTAGCCTGCACGCGCCAGCGGCCTGGGGGCCGTGGGGGTGGGGCCTACCTTCCGGCTTGCCGGGGGCCGGACTGAGCGGGGGCGGAGCCCGCGGTGATTGGGCGCGGGAGCGGGGGCTCATTAGGAGCTGAGTCGCTGGGGCAGACTGCTTTCACTTCGCTTCCCGCAGGCACTGGGTCACCAGCTGGTTGGAGCTCTGCGGTCCCTGTCGCCGTCGTCGTCGTCGTCGCCGTCACCGGATTCCTGCAGCCGCTCTGCGAGCTGTGTTCCACTTGGATTCACACCACCTCCGCTGCTCCCGCCGCCACTGCCTCGGCGCCCTTCCCCTGGCCCTCGTCCACCCAATGTCTGACTCTGATTCTCGCACTGAGAAACGCAAGGTAAACACTCCGAGACTCCCGGGGGGCAGGCTGGGGATGGATAGAAGACAGGCGCCGCAGCCACCTCTGCGGCTTCATCTGTCTCTGGTGTCGCACGTGCGGGTGGAGGCGCTGGTTTGTCCCGCGTGGCGCGCGGCTGCAGGAGACGAACGCTGGGAGTCGGGTCGAGGTCCCTGCCTGCTAAGGCACTTCTGGGGAAGGGTCGTGGGTACAGAAGCTGCAGGCACTTAGCCGAAGACTGGGTTGGGCCCCGATGCGGCACAGGGGGCCGCTGAGACATCTCTCAGGCCAGGAGGTCGCGTGGTCTCGGCTTGGAGCCGAGGTCCCGCTTCGTGGTGCTGGTAGTGCGTCCAACCGGGAAGCGTCGCCGCGACTCAGGCGGCCCGGGAGAAGTAGCCGCGCGGTAGCGGCAGGCGGGTAGACTTAACTCTTCACTGGCGCGGGTTCCTTGCGGAGGTCTGAGTATTAAAATCACACGCGCCCAGACTTTGCTTGTACTCATTCAAGCCAGTCTGGCCACAGTGGCCAATTTCGCCTTTCCGGATGTCCCTGGCGGCCCGGTTCTTTTTGCGAGCGTCCTGTGGATATTGAGGAGCACCGTATCTACAGGATACAAGAGACCCCGAAAGCCCCCTCGGATCACTTAGGCTACGCGTGTTCCGAGCTCCAGCCAGCTGACTGCCCTGTCTACTCCATCTAACCCGATCGCACCGGGACCCAGTCTCATAGGCTGGCGGACCCCTGAGCTCACGAGCCTTTTGCCCCGGGGCAGGCACTGCTTGTGAAAGGCTAACTGAACAGTGGGGTTGGAGGAATGGATGTGCACGCCCGAGACCCGAGATGGTCGTTCATATTTGGTGCGGGTCGGTAGCACATGGGGGCACAGCAGGTGAAGTTGCTGAGAAGTTCGGCTCTGGACTGCGGAGGCCCTTAGGGCCTTTGCCCGAAGTGGCCTGGAGTGTGATCGTGACCCCGCGGATCTCCGAGAGGTGCGGGTCTCGCTTTGTCTCTAATGTCCCGCTGCCCTGGCGGCGGGAATTCTCGCAAGGCGCGCGGCGTCCGGGCCTGGCCCAGGGGCGGGGCGCGGTGCAAAGCAAAGCAGCCGGGCCCCCTAAGTTCCAGCCCGAGCTGCGGCGGCCGGCACAGTCTGAGCGGCGCTGGGCGTTGAGTTTGTCAACAATCGCCTTGCCTTCGGCTGCCTGACCCGTAGGCGCCGCCCCCGCCGCCTCTGCCCATTGGTTACGATGAGGAGCGACTGCGCGCCGGCCAATGGGGAGCACTAGCAGCCGGCGCCAGGGGCGCAGGCTGGCGGTGCCCGCGCGGCGGCGGGAGCTGCGCGCGAGGGGCGGAGCGGGAGGAGGCGGAGGATGATCCCGGCGGCGGCCGGTGCAGCGCGGGCCAGAAGCGCGGCGCGCGAAACCTTGGGCTCCCCGGCGGAGCGTGGCGGAAGGCGGACGGGCAGGCTCGGGGCCCTGGAGCCCAGGACCCGGCTTTGTTTCCCTTGCCTCCTCGGTGGCGACGTGCAGGGATCGTACGATCGGCGCAGCACGCCGCGCTCCGAAGGGAAGGGGCGGACGTGAGTCTCGGCGTGGTGGCCCGGGGAGGGAAAGAGTCAGCCTTGCGCTGGGTATTGCCAAGAGCGCGCAACTAGGTGTGGAACTTTCAAAGGGATGTCTCTGAAGGCCCCCGAAGTGTGCACATTCCGGCAAGGTTGCACCCGAGAGAAGTGGTTTAGTGTTTGGGGTGGCGCGCAGAGCAGGCAGCAGGAGGGACCTTGCGGCCGAGGGCGCCCGACCCGGGCGGAGCTGCGCTCGGAGTTACAAACTCTATTGTGACGCACTTACTACGACTGACGGCCGCTGCCAAACCTTCTCCAGACTTGCTGCCCTCAGCATTTTCGGCAAACAATGGGGCCAGAGCAGGGAAGGCGGCCAGCCGCCTGCAATCTCTGCATCTGCGCCCGCTCCTGTGCTCCAGCGCCGCATCTGAACCCGGGAAATGAGAGCCCGCTGGGATTTTCAGACTTGATTCAAGTTTGTCCTGAAGGAAAAGCTCGAAATGTAGACTTCCCACGAGCTGCTTCTAAAACTTCTGTGCTTGTGTATGTGTGTGAGCGCACCGACTGACTCCACAAGCTATGAAGTTGATACTTTGTTTTGTTTGGGAGTCTGATTTAGTTTCACCCTGCATCAAAATAAACACACCTACATTATTTTGGGAGTCCTTTTGGTCTTACTTGGAAGATAGTCAGAAAAGTAAACAACAAAGAATCTGAGGTTGACTCTAGAATTCTTAACGAGTGGATGAAATGATTTTAAAAATTTGCTGAAGATAATCGTTTTGTTGTTTCCCTCCCCCTCCTGTTTCCTTGCAGAAAAAAAGACCAAATGGCCAAGCAACCTTCTGATGTAAGTTCTGAGTGTGACAGAGAAGGTGGACAGTTGCAGCCTGCTGAGAGGCCTCCCCAGCTCAGGCCTGGGGCCCCTACCTCCCTACAGACAGAACCGCAAGGTAATCTCGACGGCGAAGGGGACCGCTGCCCCCAAGGCAGCCCTCAGGGCCCGCTGGCCCCACCGGCCAGCCCTGGCCCTTTTGCTACCAGATCCCCACTTTTCATCTTTGTGAGAAGATCTTCTCTGCTGTCCCGGTCCTCCAGTGGGTATTTCTCTTTTGACACAGACAGGAGCCCGGCACCCATGAGTTGTGACAAGTCAACACAAACCCCAAGTCCTCCTTGCCAGGCCTTCAACCATTATCTCAGTGCAATGGGTAAGCCATAGCTGGGTAAGAGGCAGTTCATGTGTGCTTGTTTGGATATCGGTTTCAAGGCTGTGGGGAGCATTTAAAGTCTCACAGAGTTGGTCAAGTGACTCATTCTATATTTTGATGGAAACAAGATGTATGGAGAGCTCAACAAAATTTTTTTTTTAACTTGTAATGTTTGTGTCATGAATTTATGGATGTACAAACATCAACTTACTGAGCTGCAAAGTTTGACTCTGTAGCCTTCTAGCCAAAGTTTGTAACCATGGTGCAGTCAGTTTTAATCACTAAGCTTAGATGTAATATCATTGTGTTGGAAAGGAATCTGGTCAGATATATAAAATAGTTCAATAACCACCAGGCATGTAAAGGATGGACAACTTGATCATTTCTGAAGACGGCCTCTGCAGAGATGAAGTGTGTATCAGCAGAACCAACGTAGAACCCCAAAGATGAACTTATGCCCTAGTTCTCCTTTAAGCTCATTTTTGCTTCAAGGGATTGGATTTAATTTGGATGGATGAGATTAGATTGTAGATTTTTATTTCAAGGGCTAATGTCAGTTGTAGAATCTTCTAGAAACTATATTCTTAGTTTTCAGATTTTGTGCATAAAATTACATTTGATCAAACTCATCCACTTCCCCAACTTCTCCCTTTAATACTTCCCAGATCAATCGGAGAATCTTAACCAAGAGCGACAGAAAATATCCATGGTGATGCCTAGTACAACTGAGAGGAAACAGCTGATGGGGACAGTGGGATTTTGGAGAGTGTTTGCCCCATCAGCATTGAAGTTGCCCCTGACTATGTCCAGGGGGACATGAGTTCTTAGAGTACAAGTGTTTCTATATCACATCATAACCAGGCAAGCAGATTTTGAAGTCTAATATCCCAATCTTTAAACATCAATAACTGCTTTAGATCCTTTAGTCTCTGTTAAAAGGCAGACGGAGACATCTGTAGACTTGATTTGACTCTTAAGACCTCTTGACTTGTGCCTTGGGACACTCCTAGGAAGGGATGACTGCATGTCGCTTCTCCACCAAAAGAAAAAGTACATATTTTGATCCTTTTCATCCACAGTCATGTTTGGTATGTGTCTGGCTAGTCAGACTCGTAGATGACATTAGGGACTTGCTCATGGTGTCAGTTAAGAACATTTCCTGCTTGAACCCTTCTGGGGACTGTTACGACCTCCTAACTGAAAGGAGCTAGAAGTCTTGTGTGTACTAGTGCTTTAGCTGTTGCTTATAGGAGTGCTTCTGAACAGGAGCTTGCTACTGCTCTACCATGAAACACACCCAGTGTATGCATACATCTACAGCACGTACTGAGTTAACAAGGCTCCCTGGTATAAGTGCTTAAAAACCTGTGCATTTCAAGAACCCTCTGGAAGCTATTAGAGTCTTAATACTGTGAGCCTAGGTAATGGTCTCTGCAGGTGGTGGGATAATCTGGGGAAAATTTTCTCCTTTCCTGTTAACTGGGAGTAGTGGATGAGTTAGGGCATTTTCTAATGTGAAAATAGTCACAATTGTTTTGTTTTGGGTCCTGTACTATTTAGGAAGCTAATTACAGTACAGTTCACCAGGATTTGAGATGACTGATGCAGAGCTTTCAGAGATCACAGTCTAAATTCTTAGGCAGAGTTAATGGTCATAGCTGTGAAGTGTTAACTACATTCCAGTAGATGGGGATGATGTTAGCTTAAAGATTAATTCATGAGTTTAAACAGCGAGTGACTGGGGTTTGTGTAAAGTGAATGCACCAAAGTAGGTTTTCAACAGTAAGTTCTTGAGAGATTTGTTTGGGGAGCGGGTGTGTTGGGATGGGATGGGCAGAAATTACTGACAGTATAAGAGGACTTAGCCAGATGTGAGGTTATTAATTAGATGCACTCAGAGTTGCTGTCTACCACGGCTGCTTTTCTGAACAGCCTCAATCTTGCTTCTGCCTATAGACTACTTGGGCTCAGCTAAAAAGTGATCTCTTTATCTTTTGGACTTATTTAATATTTTTTACCCTACCATTAAGATCTTCAATGCTGCTTTTGATACGTTATTGCAAAATACATTTTTCACAAAGGAGCCTTTATGATTGGTATGAACCCCTGGTTACACTGAGGTCCAGCTTAGCCAAGGGCTGCTCTTCTGCACTGGCAAGTTGTGGTAGGAGACAGAGTGTGTCTGAAAAGCCATGTCCCCCTCTCCACTGATGTATTGAGATTGAACCTAAAGCTTTCCCCATTAAGGCAAATTCTTCTACAGAGCTAAACCCCAGGTCCTTGTCTCTTTACTGTAATGAGAAAGGAAGGTCTCATTGGAGATACATGGCAAGCAGATACTGTATTAGAGATGTGGGCACAGTTTCCTCCATATCCCATTGTTTTGAAAACATCTTGCAAGAACATTTTGTTTACTGTTTGGAAGTCAGTGTAGTAAAACTATCGTTTTACTCGATATTAGCCTCCATATACACTAGGAGTATTGACTTGCCAAACCATTTCTTGGTAAACAGCTGATTATCTTAATAAAAAACCTTCCCTACACCCACTGGCTGCCTTTCCTAGCATTTTTATGCTGCATGTGTTTTTCACACCAATTGATCTTTGCACACATTCTCAATCTGAAGCATCATCAGTGTGACTTGGAAATGCAAAGCAGATGAATATTGGTTGTCAGTAAGGACTCTGAGGTGTTTGTGAATGTCTTCAACTTTGGACTGGCACAGCAGAATTTCATCATCTTTACACCCCCTCATCGTCCTATGCAGTTGGCCCCTGCTTTAGATTGAGAGCTTCCTGTGGCTAACAGAAGACGTTGGAACCTGTGGAGCTCTGTCTGGGAGCCTGTCCATGGAGTTGTATTTTGTTCTTACAGTGTTGGGAATAGAGCTCAGATCCCACATAAAGCACATATCTAATCCCAGCGTATCTGTGGTGGCAGGGAGGTGTCCTCTGACCTCTGACCTCCAAGTATGTGCCCCTATTATAGACACAGGAACATGCGTACATATTTACATGAGTAAATGAAGTAATTTCTTGGGCCATCTCCTTAGACACTCAGGTCATCTGCACATAGGGGGCCGCTTATTTCTTTTATTTGCCTTATTGCCCTGACCAGAGCTTTGTAATCTTAAAGGTAGCCTCAAGGATCGTCAGCTTTCTGTCTAAAGAGTAAAATCATTAACTAGATTAGCTATAGGTATTTGGGGATACTTATTAATAAAGATTAGGAAATTTTAACCAAACTCCTAAGTTTTGAGAATTTTCAGAGTTAGGTTTTGATGAAGTGTTTGTACTATGATTCTTTTAGCCTGTTGGCGTGGTGTAATACAGTGTTTAAACACTGTTAAATGCTCTTGTATGCCCAGGATAAATTCTACTTGGGCAAAACATAATTTGTATACAATGCTGGATTGAATTGAGTATTTTATTGTTTTTACACCTTGAAAGGTGCTTGTTAATGTTGTTTGCTTTCCACATCAAGGCCTGAATGAGTTGAGAAATATTTCCCCTCTTGTATTTTCAGAAGAAACTATGAAAAAGTAGTATTAAGTTTTGAATTTTTTTGAAACAGGGCCTCATATAGTCCAGGGTGACTTTGAACTTGTGTAGCCAAAGATGTGTTTGATCTTCTGGTTCCCCCACCCCCAGACTCCATCTCCCAGATGCTGAGATTACAGACATGTGCCACTATGCTTCTGCCAGAGACTTGACACTCGGCCCAGAGTGTCTCCTGATGATATCAGAGCGCCCTCTTCCCTGGTTGGGAAGCAGGTTGTGGAGTGACTGGATATCTCTCCATTGGCCATGCCTTTAAACTGTGGACTCCCTTTGCTACAGTCAGTTTCTGTGTTCAGTCATCCTTTCCCTGAGCCCCTTTGTAAAAACAAACAGTTGGTGAATTCTCTCTCCTCCTGTGGGGCTTCCCAGGTAGAGATTTCTGGAGCAACCTGCCTGGGCTCTGTGAAGGCAATGAGAAGACTAGGTAACTGCCCCAGTGTCTCATGCTGAGAGCCCAGAAGTCCTCCCCCTTTCCTCCTTTCCATTTTCCTGTTCTTTGCACACAGTGTTCGGGCTCTCTTATGTTCAAGGAGGAGGGCCTGGCTATGGAGCTGCCCCTTCCTTGGGGAAACAGGTCTTAATCTTTCACATAGGTCTTGTCTTTTATGATTTTTCTTACACTGTTTAGGATGATATGACAATTCCAGGCTGCATGTGGCTCAGTGGTGGCTTACAACTCCAGAAATTGAGACTCTAAGATCAAGGTAGATTTGGTGTCTAGAAAGCTGCTTGGCTGAACAGCAGCATCCCCAAGGTGTCATCACTGGGAGAGAAAATGTTATGGTGTCTCTAAAGTCAGCTAGCACACCCAGAAGACCCCACATTTAATACAGACCATCAATTTAGACTAAGGTTACCTTGATTGGCTTTGGCCACAGAGAATTCAGAATTTTAGAAATCACCTCTCTTGTTTGCGTTTTGCTATTGTCTACATAGAATAACATTAGAGATTTAGCAGCAGAGAGTGATGGTACACACCTTTAATCCCAGGAGGAAGAAGCAGGTGGATCTCTGAGTGTGAGACCATCCCTGTCTACAGAGAGAGTTCTTGGACAGCCAGGGCTGTACACATAGAAACCTTATCTCAAAAAAAAAAAAAAAAAAAAAAAAAAAAAAAAAAAAAAACCAAAAAAACAACTTAAAGAGATTAAGAGATTTAGCTACAATCCTCTTTTTAATAACTATACTGTCTGACATTATTCTCACTTGCCTTGTGTGACTAGTGGCATAGCCTCAGGCTGTTCTCTGTTGCTTCCTGTATGTGTGGATAACTGGGTCTAATTTCAAAATGGATAATGCCCCTTGGGGTATTTATTAAAGAGAATCCCAAGTCTGATAGTTGTATGTGATTGGATTCTAAGATAGAAGAGATGGACTGGAGAGGCATTGGTTGGTTTTAGCTTGTGTTCAGTGTGCTGGTAGAGGGTATTCATCTACTTAGAGCTAGGGCTATGTACACACATACACACACACACACCACACACAGAGAGAGAGAGAGAGAGAGAGAGAAGAGAGAGAGGAGAGGATGAGAATAAATCTAAAATAACAATGACAGCATGGGGAACATGCCCTGGCATGTTCTTTTAAAAGATGACAGAATTGTTAATAGCAAGTTTGGTTTTAAAGAAGTTCCTAGGCCTAAAAGGAAGAAGAAACTATGCCTAACTATAAGTACAGATGCAGATGTGTGACTTTCTACTACTGAAAGAAATAAAATAAAAACATCACCTGGACAAATATAATAGTGTCTACTGCACATCTGGCTCTGCAGCCTTGGTTTCAGGCATTTCCAACAGCCTGTCACTGGGTATGCATGTCTCGCTTGTATGTTACACTCTTGGTGCTGGTGAAGCCACAGCTAGCTGCAGCCTGTATTAGAAGTCTTCCAGGGACACTGTCCCATTACTGACTCCTTTGAGGGCTGCCTGTAGATCCTGTCAGAATAGAACATTTCCAGCCTGTGGAACCCTGTCAGCTGCTTGCCTTGGTCACCTCTCTCTGCAGCCTTGTACAACCACTCAGAGCAAGTCTGGGAAGGATCTTGGCTGCTCCTTTGCTGACCCAAGGACCACGGTGCATCTGGCAAGTCTGTTTGAGCTCCAGTTTTCTTGTCCATCCAGTGAGGACCTGCATTCTCTACATGCTGTGGGAGTTTGAGAATAACCCAGGAGACAGGAATCACTTAGTAGGAACTCAACAGTTGCCTCCCAGGAAGTGTCCCAGCTGACCACAGGCATGGCTGATGTGCAGTGTTCTTTACTGACATCTGTGGAAAAGACCAGCCCTTCCAGAACCCACTCACAGGGAAGCCTGTGGTAGTGGGAATGTCAACTGTGTGTAATTTATTCGGAAGCCCTTTGGTTCCCAAAGTAAACAAGCAAAAAGAGAAAATATTTTCTAGAAACTCCCTTGAGTGGGGTGGGACGTTTGAACCTGCTGCAGGTCTGCTGGTGGACCTGAACGTCACCTCAAGAGGAACCTTGGCTTTTTTGGCAAATCTTTGGACCGTAGAGGGACATCTGGAAACCCTACCCACACCAGTTCTGCCTGCCTTGGGGTTGAGCCTAGGCCACCTGCTGGAGATGGACCCTTTGTGGCAGAAATTTGACTAGAGTTCAGAAATGTGTATTTTGAAAAGAACAGTCTCAGGACAGAGGTGGAGAACCACTTTCCCCTGCGGGTCAGGGTTCTAGAACAACTTTTCAGAGCAAGGGGTGCACTCTTTGTCCCTGGAAGACCCATTGACTGAACAGTCAAGACTTTAAAAGTGCTTCCTTCCCCTGTGACTTGCGAGGTGATGAGCTATCCTTAGCTTAGCGTTGGCATAGGAAGTTTTAAGCCCTTCCAGGTGAAGTTTTCCTGTGCTGAGCAGCATCCAGTCAGCTTACTTAAGGGAGGTAGCCAGGCCTCTTTGGTCTCTTGATGAGTCTTCAAGTTCCTGGTGTCTTGTGGAAAGCCCTGACATCACTTAGATTTCTTGAACCCTGACTTTTCCCCAAACCAGAGCCCCATGTTTATTCGGAGAGTTGTGGCCTGTCCCCCATGATGTTGGTGAGAAAGGGATGCTGGCTCCTTCTGTTGTTGCCTTGGCCCATTGCCAATGGGACAAGAGAGAGCAGCGCTGGTGACTCATCAACCCTAGAGCCCGTGTCCTTCTAGCTCATGGTGATACCATCGGGGCTCACAGTTGATACAAGCCAGTTAGAGGCATGGCTCGTGTGTGTGGGCATGAAGCCTTTGTTTTGTTTTCTGCCTTTTCCCAATGTAAAGTTTGGGAGTGTGTTGTCTAATGATGAAACCTTGCTTGGGGTCATTGGCGCTGCTGCCTGGCCCTCTGCACAGGACGGTCTACTTGGTCTACTTGGGCTTACTTAGCTCTGCGTCTTTAGGAATGAAAGTGGGTTTGAAGCCGAAACTGAAAAATAATAAAAACCATTTCAGCTCAGGATGAGTGTACATGTTAAGTTGAAACAGATTGAACAGTGACAGTTTTCAGCTGTCAACTGTCTTGAGTTCCCACCCCTCGCCTCTCAGAATAGATTATACTTTCAGGTACAGAGTGAAGTTTCCAATTTTTACTTCTAAAACATCTAAATATGAGCAATTTAGGAATAAATGAGAAATTGGAGACTTTTAAAGTATGTTTTGGTGGTGGTAGTGTGTGTGTGTGTGTGTGTGTGTGTGTGTGTGTGTACATGTGAGGAAGCCAGAAGAGAGCATTGGATCCCCAGAAATGACAGGTACCGACAGCTATGAGCTGCCTGAGCTAGGTGCTGGGAGCTCAACCTGGGCCCTCTGTAAATAAGAGCAGCAAGTGCTCTTAACCATTGAGCCATCTTAAAAAGAAAAAGGATCTGTTTGACCTTTGGGAATGTTTATAACTAACAGAATACAGAGTATATTAAATGTTACTTTTCTATAGCATAACTGTGCTAGAGAAAATGCAAGGGATTTTCTTGGGGCTCAGTGGGATCACACTTTGTCAGCACGTCCAAGGCCCTGGATTTGATCCCCAGCCCCACAAACAGTAAGGTTCATTTCTTGTTGATTTCTTTTCTATCCTTGAGAAATTTCTTAGCACAGAGTAGTGACGATGAGGTTGGGAGGAATATGACAGTAGGATATATGAGAATCCAAACCTTGGTTTTATTTAAAACGAGCGTGTAGATTCTGAACCAGTCGAAGCGCTCAGTGCTTAAGGGAAAGATTGACTATTCAAGAAGAGCCAGTGCTGTCCTGTGTGATGTGCCCAGGGCCAGTCACCTTCCACTTGCACCTGGGTTTAGATCTGTGGGTTCCAGCTGAAAACCTGGCCCAGACAGTGTAAGTGCTTAAGGGTTAACTTTGTGTCCACCCTCTTCCTGTGCCGATCTATGATGAAGTCTAGTGGTGTTAAGTTTTAGCCTGTGACTCCCGTGGAGTCTTGATCTTTCCACTAAGATAGTCCCATTATCATGAAAGGTAACTGGAGCTCTTACCTGACTTAGGAGGCTGTGGAGGCCACTCTAGGGGTCTGAGCACAGAAGAGCAACTCTCCAGTGCCCCATTACACTGGTGATTTTTTCAGAATGTCCTCGAGCTGTCCTGCTTGGGTCAGGAGTCTTGTGCAACAGAGCTGCCAGCAGCTGTGTCTGCCCTGCCTTTATGGGCGAGCTGAAAGGCATGTCAGGAGCTTGCGAAGATGAGCGGACTGTCACCATAAACTCACAGTAATGACAGCCATTTTCCATGTCTTCCTGCACCTGCAGTCACCATAGCTAGCGTTTGTAATCAGAATGAACCTATTAAGCATGGCTATAAATGTCACTCTTAACTTTGATCTTTATTTCAGTCTGGTGTTTTCCCGACTGAGAAGTCTCCTGTATGGAGGCGGGGCATGGAGCACAGTTTTGTTGCATTTGTACACTTTGGACTGTATCTCTGCCACCTCTCAGACTAGTGTCACTTGAAGTTGGCCCGTCAGGTGAGCGGTGAAGGAACTTGGCTCTCACCTCGTCTCTAATTTTATACTCCTTCCGTCACCATGTTATTGGCAAGCTTTCTTTAGCAGCAGCATTTAGTTCTTCCTACGCTGTTGTTGTTATTGTTATTGTTTGTTGTTGTTACAGGGCTGGCTGGCATTGGCCTGTGTTATATCTCTTCTTAGAGAGATGTCACCTTCAGCCTGGATGTGTCTAATATGCTTTTGGGGTTGTCTGGGGAAGAGTCTCAAAGCCCAGCTGAGACAGACATTTTTAAACCATTAACTGTCCAAGCACAATGATTGTCTTTGCAATTATGCAAAGCAGCGTCTGGAATTGAGGTAGAAGGGTTTATTCTTTTCCTACAAGTTGGGTATAAAGGAAACAGCTGCCAGTGTGAGTGTAAGTGGGAAGTTTTTGTTGTCTCTGTCCTCATGGAGAGTTACCCGCGACGACCGTACATCTGTGTTGAATTACTGCTTCAGTTTGTATATGGCTATTATAAATGCTAAGTTTGTAACTAAGGCTTTCATTAGAAAAAAAAAAAAAAAAAAAAAAAGGAAAAAGCTAAGGGGTGACTTGCAGATGCTGATTTACCCTTGTTGTTAGCCGGTGTCTTGGTCTTTGTTGTCACTGGGATAAAAACATGATTGAAACCTTACATGAATTTAGGGGAAAACTAGTGTTGCTTGTTTTCTGCCACAGGTTTTAAGTTACATACAGGAAGCCATAGTTAACTCTGAAAACCCAGGAGTCTTTATTTTATAGTGTGAATTCTTAGCTCCCCTCACCCTCAGCCCAATATGATTTTTGTCTAAAGCAATTTATAGTTACCAAAAGGTAATGACTTCGGGTTTTTACATTATTTGTTTCTTGGGTCTTAAGTGAATTGACGTATATGGATTGGATGTTTGTCTTGGGTTAGACTTTCCGTAAGTAGCTCAGGTTGGCCTCAAACACAACCTGTAGTCCAGGCTTTCCTAGTGTTTGGGGTTTTCTGTGTGAGCTCCCAGCCTCTCTCATGCCAGGTGGGGAGGTATCCTACCACTGAGCTATGTCCTAAGTCCAGGCCATACTTGGGGTACAGGGGGTGGAATCAAGGTTTTAAGCTCATTGGATTAGGAGTCTCCCCCTGTGCTACATCTGCACCCTTGTGTTTAAGATCCCTACGTGGTTCTTTTGATGAATGAAGTAAATCAGCACATGTGCTGTCTGGCTAGGATGGAACATTGGTTTTAGGTTTTTGTACTAAATCAAGTACAGGGTTGGTCTTCGTTCGACCCTATTGTATTGAGTTTTGACGTTATTTTTGCTTATTCAAGGAAGATGCACAGTCTGATCCCTGTAACCCTCTAAATATAAACAATGACTGTGGGCAGAGATGGAGCACTTCAAAGACTTCGAGACACAGGAGTGTTCAGTGTCTTGCCAGGACCAGCGAGTGTGAAATGCTGCCGTGTGCTGTTCAGAGCAGTGATGTCAGCAGCACAGCATAAGAGGAGACACTGTCTGTTGGCACCATCCATTATGATCGTTTGAACCTCCCAGGGCATGTGAGAGGAACTGGCTTAGGATCACGTTTGCGAAGTGTGGCAGCTTTGTTTATTAAAAAGAGAGGAAATACGCTGGAGAGATGAGTCCAGTGGTTAAAGGCACTGGCTGCTCTTGCAGAGGATCTGGAGTTCAGTTCCTAGTACCCATGCGGTGTCTCACCACCACCTAGCTGCAGTTCCAGAAGATTCGATGGCCATTTTTCTCTACCACATGCATATGGTGCACAGACCTCAAACAGATATTCGTTACATATACACCTGTATACGTGAAATAAAAATAAGTAAAATCCAAAATAATAATTTTTAAAAGGGGTACTGGTTGAAAGTGATTATTATGGGCTGTCTTACAGCCCTAGGGACAGAATCATGATTGAGGTGGAAGATTAGAAGGGAGGATTTCAGTTCTTCCAAAGAGAGCTCTGTGGTGCTTAGTGTTCCTGGTATACCTCGAGAACAGGACATCTGACCCTGGAAATGAGCAAAAAAGGCAAGAAACCAGGTAGCCTGTCACCAACAAGCTCCAGCCTGCTTCCGCCATGGCTCTCCGACTGAGATGTCCCTGGACATGGGCCCTGCAGCTCAGACTCCAGACATAACCTCCTGTGTCTAGTAAATCTGCTAGTGTGTGTTTGGGGGACATCCCAGATGGAAGGAGGAAACCTTCTGATGTGGAATGGAATGAGCGAAAAGGCCCTGGATCTTACTCGCCACCAGGTTTGGACTTTTTTGCACGAAACAGACCTTGGTGAAGGAGAAAAGGCCTTGTGAATACTAGTTTCCACATCTCTGTCCAGCTTCAGCCTCCGGGACTAGGCTTTGCAAACCGTCCGGCTGGAAATGGATGAAAGCAACCCGTTACGACCTATTAGCTCAAGGCTACATGACGGCAGCGGGGAGGACACGCCGGAAGAGCGAGTGGGAAAGCTCTGGCTTTGGTCGTGCACTTCATTATTGAGCATTTTATTCCAGCAGCTGTTTTGAAGGCGCCGGCTTGAATTCATGTGACGACTCAGGCTTGACACAAATGTGCTCCAGAGAAAAACAGATTGAGGGAAACTTGAGCTCTTAGGCTGCATGCTGTTGCTTTATTTTTTATGTCTTTCTCCTTTTTACTTTTATTTGTACGTTATGTGTACCTGTTTGTGGGATGCGTGTGTGTGTGTGTGTGTGTGTGTGTGTGTGTGTGCGCGCGCGCGGCGCGCGCGCACTGGTATGCAGATGTGCAGAGACCAGAGGTGTTGAGTGTTTTCCTCAATCCATCTGAACCTTAGACCTTGAATCAAGGATCTCTCACTGAACCTGAAGGTCACAGATTCCACTAGGCTGGTTAGCCAGTGAGTCCCGGGGACCCTCCTGTCTCCACCTCCCCAGTGCTGGGTGCTAGGGATACAGCCTCACCTGCACAGCCCCCACTTAACTGACCGTGCCCTCTTCCTGTAGACTCCTGCATATTTATTTCCAATAGCTTTCATTTTCATCAAGTGACTCAGTGGGACTGGTAGATTTGTCAAGAAATAAAAACGATGTGGGTAAAAAAAAAGACCTCGAAGGAGCTTGGGGGAAGGGATGAGAAGTGGGGAGAGAGCAGGGAGACTGACTGGTTTCTGGGTGGTATTCCTGACTACACTTTTCAAAAAGAGCTTCTGGTGACAATTGTGCTCCCCCCTCACTGTAGTGGCAACAGCGATCGATCTCTTTGCCTTTGGCTGACTGGGAAGAGGCAGGACAACTTGGCCCCTTTAAGATGGCTTTGAAAGCTGCCTAAGCACACTAGCTGGTAGCTTCATTCCTTCTGTGGGTATGTCCAAATAGAGATTATTTCTGGAGATATTTAAGTAAGCAGATTATTGTATTAAACCAACATCCCAGAATTTTTTATTTGCCCCACTGAACTAAACAGCAAAGTGGCCACTTGTAGACATTTCCCCACCAACCCCACCATACTTGAGTATTTCTTTAGGAATTATTTTGTAACTGGTTTGAGTCCACAAGGAAGTGGTTCTTTGTAGGGTCCTTTATTAGTGTGAGTGGTCCCCTCAGAGCTTCCTCAGGGACAGAGATGGACAGCCCTGAGATGGCTATAGAGAGGTCTTTTTTCTTCCTACAGTCTATGGGCCACTTGCCCTTGACTGTCTCGGCGTGTTCTGTTTTGTGTTTAAAATAATCAACAGTAGTTTCTTCAAAGTCACACATTCCGTGTCTACTTGGACATCAGGAAATCCTTTGTTCTGAGTTGAATATAGATTTGGTTTAATTCATGCTGGTTACTTTCACATCTAATCTTTGGGGATTACTGACCATCTAGAGACAGCAGAAATTCTCCTTCAGGCTTTGAGTTGGCTCCTGCTATTGCTGCATTGTAATAATGCCAAGGGTAATGGGGCAGAAGCTGCCTCTAGTGATGGAGACTGAGCTAGCTCGCTCCCAGGCTGAGATTGCAAGTCAGTGTGTTAGGATGTGTGCTTGTGTTGTTTCACTGCCCTGCTGCAAGCAAGGAAAACTGCCAGAATGGCTGCGAATGTCACAATGTGACCATGGTGCTTTGAACCCATTGCTCACTGCAACAAAGTCTCAGCTTGATCTGGCTAACAACCACTTCCTAAGATACCTTGTATTACCTCATGACTTGGAAAACTGTTAGCCAAGTGGGTGACCCATATCTTACATAGCTAAGACCCTTTGGCATCAGGAATGTCCTCCTTTCCCTTCCCCCTCCTCCTGCACTGAAAAATGAATTGGTATAGTGCCACAGGAAATTATGTTACTGATACCAGTTTTGGATTTCAAAAGGTTATTTTTTGAAGTTTGGATGAAAACTCAGTGGGCAGAGGACACTTGGCAAAGCTGCATGTGTCTGACCCAGCACATAAGAAAGTTTTAATAATGGCATTTGTTAACAGTGAGGAAGAAGAAACATGGGCCTGGGAAGTCTCCTCTGGTGCAGTGTAGTGGCCTGCAGGGTTCCAGAGCCTTCCAGCTCTACAGCTTCACAGTACGTCTGTGGTCTCAAGCACTCTGCTTCATCTGCTTGGGGTGTGTGTGTGTGTGTGTGTGTGTGTGTGTGTGTGTGCGGGCACACACACACTCTCATGCCAGGTTCACAGAGTGAAGTGTTTCTTAAATACTGAAACTATATTCTGAGGGTGAAAACTCAACTCGAGTTTCCCCTTTGAAGAATTTTTATGTGTGTGCAAAATTTCCTTGTTGGTTTAAAAGTGTGGCCCTCCTACTTAGAAAAGCTTTTGTAAACAGATTTCTTGTGAACACAGATCAACACTTAGGATTCTCGGGCTCATCACTAGTAACAGAATAAGATATTTGTGGTTGGTTCTTTAGCCGTCTTAAAGACTGCATTACGTTTTTGAGAGACTGACTGTAGGAGTAAGTGCGTGCATGCAGGACAGAGTAACAGGAGTCAGGAAGGTGGGGTGACATGGCTTCAGAGTATTGTGTCCCCAGCCCACAGGCGACAGGTGCACCTTCAGAAGATTGACAACTGGAATGTCTATATACTGTGGTCGCCTATGCTTAGCACGACTGTGAAAGGGAACAAAACCATGTAGTGTTGGGAATGAAAACTGACTTCTAGCTCACTCTACTCTGTGATGTAATGGTGCTCACTAGCATTAGGCTGTGAGGGGAGCTCAGTGGAAAGCTTCCCTACACCCCATCCCTGTACCTCAAAAAAAATAGTTTATCACTATTTTTTTGTACAAACTTAGTATATTGTGGCTGAAGGGATGGTTTAGTGGTTAAGAGCACTTGTTGCAAATTCATGAAAACCGGAGTTTGGATCCCAGCACCCAAGTACCAATCCAGGCATCTGCCCACATACTTGTGCAAGCAGAGACAGGGTTGCTGAGATTTGTTGAACTCCAGCATAATGAAGGAAAATGTGAGCCCCAGGGTCAGAGAGAGATCCTGCCTTAAAACGTAGTAGGCAGAGAGGGGTGGAGAGTGACACCCTGCTCACTCTTCTGGATCCTAAACACACCAACAGAAACACATGTACTCCTGCACATAGACAAACATATGCCAATCTTTTTACAAAGTGTACAGCCAATCATAGTGTATAGCATGGTGCATATTACTCGTGCCTTGTGGAGTGGGTACTGGTCTTAATTTTCAGTTTAGATCAGAGGAAGAGTATTTGGACCTTAAAAAAAAAACCAAGAGGGCCAGAGAGATGGCTCAGTGGTTAAGAGTACCAGCTGTTCTTGCAGAAGACTTAGGTTGATTCCCAGCATCCACATGTCGTATACATAAATCCATGCAGGATATGTATGTATGTATGTATGTATGTATAATAAAAAATTTTAAAATACAACTATCCTAGAGGCTGAGGCTCAGTGATAGAACACTTGCCCATCATACTAGCATTACAGACAAGGAGAAATAAATATTCTTGATCCTTAAAAAATAAAACACCAGCCAAGTATGATGTGCGTGCCTTTCATCCCAGTACCCAGGAGGCAAGGGCAGTTAGATTTGAGTTTGAGGCCAGCTTGGTCTGTGTAGCCAGTTCCAGCTCAGCCAGGGACTGGGCAGAATGTTAAGAGTATCTAAAACATGTACCAGCCTCCTGTGCAAGTGCTGTTTATACCGTACAATACTGTTTTGTAACAGCTTTTTAAAATTACACCTAAGTACAGCTGATAGCCTCTTGGTAACCCAGAGCTATTGCCAGCCAATTACAGTTTAGGCTAAGCCTAACCATTATCTTGAGTTAATACACTGTCCTGACACCACCAACACAGATCAGGCCCCAGGCTTAGCCACTGTTTCTGGTCCTTTGTTCTGTGTCTTTTCAGGATCTGGTTTGTAGACCTTAGCGCCTCCATCCCTCCCACCCTAAGCCTCCTTGCTGGGCTGCAGGGATCTGTTTATATTTGCACACCTACTTGTACTAACAGCCATTGAACTGTTTTTTTATGGGAGAAACAAGCTGTCTGCTTATCTCCCCAAACAACAGGGCATTTATCTCTAATCAAGTTGAGCTTGGCCACCAGAGATCCATAGCTGCTGGCAGCGTCGGTGTGCTTGCTAAGTGCTAGGTCTGATAAGTCAAGTTGTGACCCAGGATAACTCCTTCAGTGGTGTTCGGAGTTCCCAGCCAAGCACGAGTCAAACTACCTTGTGAAGCATACATGTGAGGGAAGGGTTAGCCACAATGCAGAGGGCCTCTTCTACAGTGTGGAGGCGATAATTGGAGTAGGCATTGTTTTGTTTACAGTAGAAGATGGTGATGCTTATTAAAGCGTAATTCTCTCTGTATGTAAAGAACAACATAGCTCCAGACCACGCTGGACCCCAAGAAGGTCCAGTCAATAAAAAGGAGTGGAACCATCCCCAAATGTCCCTTGCCAGCAAGAAAGATTGAGTAACTCAAAGACGAGCTCCCTCGGAGCTCAGAATGAGTTGCTGAGAGCAAAAGCAATTCTCTACTGAAGGTTTTCTTTTTTAAATAGACTAAGAAGTGTGAACCATGTGGTAAGTATCCGAGTCCAGACAGAGCAAGGACACACACCTGGAATCCCAGCACTTGGAAAGTGGAAGCAAAAGATCAGGGACTCAGTGTCAGCCTGGGCTACATGGCAAGTAGGAGGCTAGCCTGAGCTACATTTTAAACCTTGTCTCTGAGAAGGCGAGGTGTGGGGGAGGGGAGGAGGGAGAAATTTGCAGCCTGTATTAGTCTCAAGAACTTCAGCTCTGTGGACCTCATCTTGGCCTCCTAGAACAACAACGGCTCATGGTCATTTGTTGAGTATATCCCTGAATCTTGCCACACAGTAAACACTGGGTAAGTTGGTCAGCAACTTGGGTACCGCCACCAACTTCGATCTGTTTTTCACCCATTGTCTTTTAGTACTGGCTTCTCTTTGCTTCCAACCCCAGAGTTGAAGCTAGGTATCTGTCCTCAGTGTGTACGGGGAGAGAGAGAGTGAACTGTGAAGGTGGGAGAGGTAGGTGACAGGACTGTCGTGGTGTGGAACCTCCCTGGCCTGCTCAGCTTGTAGGTAATGGGTGTGCATCCCTGTGAGGACACAACAGAGGGAGCCCCTAAGAGTGTTTGACAGTCCATTCTGTACAACCACTAGTCATGACCCAGCTGGTACATGCTTGTCATCCCAGCACTTAGGAAGCAGAGACAGCAGGGTTGACAGAGGCCTGGGCTACACAGTGAGATGGTGATTTGCCACCTGTGACACCAACACCTTACAAAGCTGAGAACCCAGGAAGAGACATGGAACTAATGGTTTGCTTCACCTGGCATAGTGTCAACCTTTAATTTTTTTTTTTTGCCAATTATTTAAACTTTAGCTTTAATAGACTTAATAATGATGATAATATTAGAAATTTCTGTGCTTTAAAAAAGGTATAGCCAGTGAATGTGACTTCTTGGTCTGCCTTAGCCTAAAAATTTAATTCCTCCATAAAACTTCCTATCTCCACTAATACTTCCTGTAGCGATGTCCCCTCTGATACTCTAGAGTAGGCAGCTTAATGGAGCACAGGTCCCCCCCTCACTGGGGCCTTATGGGATATCTGCTTCTCTTTTAAACTCTTGATGTTGTTCTCTCTCTCTCTCTCTCTCTCTCTCTCTCTCTCTCTCTCTCTCTCTTTCTTTCTCTCTCCAGTCAACAAGCATTTTGGAAAGAATTAGCTAAGTCTTGAAGTGTTCACTTCTATATACTTTTGTAGAGTTGTAAGTGTGCAGTTTATGGTTATTTTACAAATAAAAAACCCCAAGATTTAATGTTTTATGAACAGTTTTTTCCTACTTTCCTGAGTGGGAAATTTAGTTGTGAGTTCCTTATGCTTTCAAACTGAGAGAGGTAAATGGAAGCCCAGGGCATGATACCGAACGCTGTGATCTTGTTACGTTAACTTCCTAATGTTAGGATTTGATGGGGGGAGGGTCAGGATCTCACTATAAAGCCCCGGTTGATCTGGACTCACAGAGTATATGTGTAGATCAGGCTGGCCTCAGACTCAGATACACCTGCCTCTGCCTCCGCCTCTTATAACCTGCCCCAATCCAATCTTTTCTCTTTTAAAAATACCTTTACTCCCAAACCCAAAACATTTCCTCCCTGCATGTGGTGTTTGCAGACTTGAGTCCCTCTTTGTTGACTAAGTTAATATTCAGTCAGAGCATGCATTATGCTCCCATTTGGATGAGGTATTGACGCCACTGAACCTGTAGACATCCACCCTCCAGGCGTCTCACTTCTCCTTCCTCGGCTTTGGGAGGGACAAACATTTCATTGGGTTTGAATTTTTCCTAGGAATTTATACCTTGTTCTAAGACCAAAAGTGGTTATTTCACTGAGAGATTACAATTTTATATTTTGTGTATTAATTTTTCTAGTGTAGTTCTAGAGACTTAGGACCTCATGCAAACTGTCTTCACACATTCACACATACAAAACACACACACACACACAAATGTAATAATAAGAAATTAGTGAGAGTCAGTTCTCTGCTTTCACCATGTGGGTTCTGGGGATCAGACTCAAGGTTGAGAGGCTTGGCAGCAAGCGGCTTATCCGCTAAGCCTTTGCACCAGTCCCTGATGTGTTTCTTTGGTGATCTTCATTGAACTGTTAGTATTCTTTTTGAAATAGGAGTATGTATGGCCGGCCAGGGTGGTTTTTCATTCTTGTAAGTCCAAGTCTCCAATTCTTGACATCACTGTTCTCACGTACACACTGACTGTTTGTTACACACTGACTCCTGGTTCTCTTCGGCTTTGCTCATCAACTTGACACAAGCGAGAGGGCATCTCAATGGAGGGATCACCTCCATCTTGTTGCCTGTAGGTAAATCTGTGGGGTATTTTCTTGGTAAATGATTGCTGTGGAAAGGCTGAGCCCCATGCAGGCAGGGCCACCCTAGGGCAGGTGGTCCTGGGTTGTATAGGAAAGCAAGCTGAGCAGGCAATGGCAAGCAAGCCAGGCAACAGTGCATCTGCTTACTGCTTCTTGCATCTCCTTCTTGTGTTTCCTCCCTGACTTCTCACAGTTAATGCTTTATCACAGCAACAGGACATAGCTGACTAGGACATTGCCTAAAATGATACTACTTTCACAGTTCTTAACACGAGGTTGAGAGTCCCCGAGGCCAGGGAGCTTCCAGAAGACAAGAGTGTGTGAGGTTGGCTTGTCCCTGGAAACTCATGTGTGATGTTCTAAGTGCTGTGGACCTCGGTGTGATTTCTGGTTTCTTTGTTCCCACACAGCTTCCATAAGGCAGTCTCAGGAGGAACCTGAAGATACACGCCCAGAGATACGGATTGCACAGGAGCTGCGGCGGATCGGAGACGAGTTCAACGAAACTTACACAACAAGGAGGGTAAGGACCTCTTCCCAACCCATAGAAAACAAGACTGAGGAGATGTGGCCTACTTCTGGACCTTAGGTTATTTCTCTCCTAACTTTCTGCTCCTGATGCATCTAAGGGTTTGCCTTTGATTAACATACAGTGTGAAGTTGGAAGAGATATTTTATGTGTAAGAGACCTCAACATATTAGTGCTTTAAAAGGTTGTTTATAAACATGAAATAGTTCTGAGTAAATATGGGCACCTGGTCTTCAGTTCATGTCAGGTGCTTCTCCACACGGGCAGAGCTGTTAGCTTCTGTAGTCACTCAGCCAGGACTCGCAGCAAGGAAGCCTTGTCCTCAGCCCTGCTGCTAGCTTTTCCGATTTGGTTTAAAAACAATTTTGATGCCTTCCTGATGGGATGAAGACATTTGTCCGTTTTTGGTCCTGCTTCCTGTGGAATACACTTTTGGGGGTGTAGGCTTTGACTCTGAAGTACAGGACTACTGTGAGTGGGTGACCAGTTAATAAAGAGTCTGGAGGTTACTTTGGCTCCTTTTCAAATTCATTCAAATATTATCTCTCTTCTCTCTGGAGGGATACCAGTTAAGGGACCCTGAGATGTTTCTGTCTTTACATAGACATATCCAATGTAGCCACCGGTCCAAAGTAAGTGGGTGTTTCCCATGAACTGCTTGAGGAGTCTTGTTCCTTTTGAGTAGCAAATCTATCAGGGAGTCCTGGATCTTGAGAATAATCTCGATTCCCCTTCCTACTTTTCTATGGGGCATGTCAGGGGATGTGTGTGTGTGCTATGGTCACGATTCTGTTGTAAATGGGAACTGTCGTGTTGATGAATGGACTGAGGAATATTTCATGAAACAGTGTAGCTGGCACAGGCTTGGCATCATCCCCCTTGACATGGATCACTTCACAAATATAAATTCCTTCTTAGCTTAGGTTCAAAGTGGCAGTCTTTTGGGGGAGATTGGTTGATTTTACAGTAAAGTTACATCCACCAATCCATCTACCTTGTTTTCTTTAAAGAGATTTTAGTGTTTGTGTTGGTGACCAGGCTGGTTGGCTGTATGAGGCCATAGTATGTTTATGAGCCTGGCCCGTCTGTTGAGGGCAGGGGCAGGGACATGAGGCTGTTGAAGAAAGTAAGGGGCTACATTTGTGTCTTGGGCTGGACTTGAGGCCAGAGTTCTGGAGAATATTCCATTTTTGATGAACGTGGAGACCTAAGTAGAGTTATGAACCGGCTATGATGCTGTGTCTGTCTTAGAACACTGTAAATGCCCTCAGGGCTGGACCTGGTGGGTGGGTACGCCTCAGGAGGGACGCAGCTGTGGGCAGGTCTTTGTACTGCTGGGACTTGTACACTGAGGTGAGCTGGCGCAACACCCCACACGGGTTGTATCAAAGCCTTTGTCTGCAGAACCAGGCATGTTGATGGATATTTTGTACAAGTTTCACTTTAAACCATAAGGTAAGGACAGAGGATTAGGAGGCCTTCCCCATGGGCGTGATGGTTGATGGAGCCCCCTGGGGACTGTGAGGAATGGCTAGTAAGAGTGTAGTCACGTTCTATGGCTCGACCCTCAGGGTATCTGGGTGATGAATGGTTCAAATTCTATGCAGATGAAATATGGACTATTCCAGGTTCTTCACTAACTCGGCTTGCCTTATAAGAGGTCAGGCTATGCCTGTATGTTGTCTGCCTCCTGCTTTCTTCCCAGCATTATTCTACAGTTTTGTGTTTACATATGCATTTTGTAAGGTCAAATCAATCGACAGTGTTATTTCCCATCCTTTTAATACAATAAATGTAAATAAACATTATTGTACTGTTTTCCAAGATTTTATACTTTGTATATTTTTTATTTCTGTCTCTCTGTGGCGCTCTCTCTCTCTCTCTCTCTCTCTCTCTCTCTCTCTCTCTCTTCTGTGTGTGTGTGTGTGTACATTTGCAGGCTACTGTGCATGTTTAGAGGTCTGAGAATAACTTGTGGGAGTTAGTTCTCTGTTTCCAACTAGCAGACCTGCAAACTTCTCGCAATTCTTGGTCCTTTGCCTCCTGTCTCACCAGTCCTGGGATTACAGATGCACACACTACCACATCCAGTGCTCTTGTGTGGGTCTCGGGTGGCTAACTCAAGACTATGAAGCTCCTGGGTCAGGGTGCTTTTACTAGCTGGGTCATCTTGCCAAGCCTTAGCATATCTCAATCCATTGCTGAAATTTAGTCACTAATAAAGGACTTTAGCTTTCTTAGTAGGCTGGGGAAAGGGATAGATTCTAGGCTAGGCCTGAATTCCTCTAAAATGAAGGCAGGTATTCTCCAGATGGTAGGTATCAGCAGCCAGTTCAAAGTATCAGACTCTGAAACGCAGAGCACAGTGACCCCTAAAGCCACAACCACCAGCCTAGCTAGTTAGAAGAGCAGCCATTGTCTGTCATCACACCAATGGTCCATTGTTGAACACTGGGGACAGGAAGCTGGGCAGGAAGTGGGAGAATAATGACTTCAGATAGCCGGCTGCTGAGCTGCTGCCCATCCTTCATCTACTTGACAGCATTCACCGAAACCTCTAAAAGATTTAATGTCTGCACCATGTTCTCTCCAGGGTTGTTAGCTTGTATTGCTAACCTCACAGAGCCTGACAGGATATCTTCCCAAGTTACCAGTTGGAGAATTACAGACACTATTTTGTAGTTGTATGTTTAGTCCATTTAAGAACAGTGGGTCGGCATGAGATGGAGCTGTAGAGGCAGAGACAGGAGGTCAGGAGTGAATGTCCAGGCCTGTATGCCACTGACTGCTGGACTCCCAGAGCTGCACCACGGGCAGCTGTCACTTGGCACCCCCAGTATGTTTGTCACATGTGCTTTCAATGTGTGGGTTGTTTTCTCCATGCCCCACTTTAGCTTCTTCTTAAAAATGGTTTTATTAATTCTTTGAGACTTCCATACAGTGTTTTGATCTTACTCTTCCCCCTCTGCCACCTCCCTACTCACCCAGTTTCATGTTCTCTTTATAGCTGGTACAAGTATTCACAAGATGATCAGGAAACATGGCGGGGCAGGGGGAACAACCACAGGAACATTTACTGTGAGATTGTGTCATCTGTATAGAACAGGGAAGCCTCATCCCGGAAGTCTCAGTATGGTCACCTAAGCAAGATCTGAGCAAGGACAACCCTGCCTGACATGCAGGTGTGCATGGAGGACTCCTAGGAGACCCCCACCCCTTATTAGTACTGCAGTGTATGTTTCCTGAGAGTATAAACATCCTCTCATATGTACATGTTTCAACATGTAACAGTCATAATCAGCAAATGGATAGTGTTCCCCTGCTGTCTTGGGACTGCAGACCTAAACTTCTTCTCTGTTCTGAAATGTCCCTTTTAGCTGGAAGTTGGGGGAGGGGAAAAGTGATTCAAGACCCATCCTAAACTCATGCATTGCATTAAGGTGCACTTTGGCCTGGTAACTCCTCTGTCTTTGGAGAGGTGACACTTGTGGAGGGTTCAGGTCGTTTGAGTCTAAGGACTCCTGTATTTCTTTTACCTGGTGCTGCCACAGGTCGACAGTTAGGTTTTATGCTTCTGTAGGAAAGCTGCACAGGCAAGCTGTCCTTGGTCCTTTCCAACGCGAGGTGTGTGGTGGCTGCTGCTGACAGTGTAGAGCCAAGGTGCTGTCTTCACTGGAGAATTAGTGCTTTTCACTGTAATGGACTCGAGAGCTTAAGATGGAGGAGATGAAGCCCACTAGGAAGATGCTGAGTCTCCTGAAAGATGTTTCCTGATTGTTATACCCAGGCGTTGTACCAACCGTTCTAAACCTTGGTGTCTACTCTGCAGTGTGGTACCCATCTGGAAGACTTGGGAGGATGGCAGGGGCTTTGAGGGGAGCTGGACAGTTTAGGAAGGTCAGTGGGTCCAGAGAGAGCTTAGAGGAACTGGTTGTCTGGAGGTCATGGAGAAAGCGGCCATCTGCGTTTAACTGAGTGCTGAAGGGTTATTTGTATCTTGCAGCCTGTTTGAAGCCTCTTCATCCTCATGCAGGGATGCATCGATGTTTGACAACCCACTTCACATTCATCTCCAGTAGCTGTCATCAGGGCTGTCAGCATGGCTTAGCTGCTGCGCTTATACCCGTACCTGGGCCAAGTGACATCAAGTGCATGTCACGTAGTCCTCAGGACCTGTAGGCACTAATTCTAAAAGATGTCCACTCGTGGGCATTTTGGTTGTGGGCTGGGTTGCTGGGAAAGGCCTGTCAACCCTTCAAGTAGCTGTTGAGGGGATGTCCTCAAAGTGGCCAGCCTAAAGCTAAGACACACTCCTGCAGATAGGACAAGTGAATGGAAATCCTTCCTTTGTCTGATCACAAGAAACACCTTTGGTTTACACTGCTTACTTCCTCCTCAGTCCAGGACATGTACGGGCATGAATTGATTGGAGTGTGCATAGACAGCAGGAGAGCCCTGCATCAGATAGAGTGGAGCCGAAACTGGGGTCCACACAGATCAGCTGTGATTTAAAAAAAAAAACAAGTTTTACTAAAGCAATACACACAGGAGCATTTGTGCATTTTAAACTTGAAGCCTCTGTGGCTCGTCTTCCTAAGAAAGCCCGCTGTGCTATCTGACTCTGTGCTTTTAGCAATGAGGTGGTTCCTATAAATCACCAACAAGGGAGGGGCCTAAATTATAGCTTGCTTGGATGAAATCAACAAGAGATGTGTGGCCTCAGGCCATGGTCTCCAGAGGCCTTCATTAATTGAAAGCTGGAGTTTAATAAGATAAGTTGCTTTCTTAAACTGTTGCCATTAAAGGCATGAATATCAATGTAAAATCCACACTAGACCTGATTCACGGAAGGATGGGTCGTTTCACAAGGCAGTCACAGGAATTTATAGATGAGCAGATCTCTCTTGTAGCAAACTCGGTCACTAGGAGGTGAGGTGAACTAGTATCTGCTCTTGTCTGTGACACAATTATATGTGTTTCCCTTGCAGTTGGAGGGAGCGGTTTTGGCATTTTGGTTTTAGGCTTTGCTCACACCTGACCTGAACCACACAAGCCATCTCTGGTCAATGACTAGAGGTGGTGAGTGTTTCAATTTCTCCCCTGAGGCAAGTGGGAAAAGCTGTGTTATTCCCTCCGTAGCATTGAGCTGCTTTTCTGAGTGAGGGTTCTCTGTAGCTGGCTCGTCGGCAAATGCACCCCATCAACAAGTATGAGTCTACTCTAGTGTCGGAGGTTGAACGTTGCATGCTCGAGAATCTGGGTGCCGTTCTCTGTCACGTGGAGTGTTGCCAGGAACTCTGTCCACCTGGCTGCCCTTTAGATGCTTTGGACGTGCTTCTGAAGCAAGTGCGTTCGACCCTTCAGGCGCAGGCTGCATCTGTCTGGGTGTAGGCAAATATGAGAGGAGACTGAAGCACTGGGGTGTGTTCGAATGGCTGGCGGGGTGTTGGGCTAGACGCCCTTGTGTTGATCTACACACGTGTGAGGGTGCTGCCAGCCTGGCAGGTGCCACACCTGCAGGACTACCCGGCAGTTGTGGGATAGGGAGCCGTGAACATGTAACCAAGAGGAGGTGCAGGTGCCTGGAGGGGAACTTGAGGCAGGTTCTCAGGGTGATTTTTTTTTTTTAATCTCTGGAGGAGGAAATGAAGATGCAAAGAAAGGACGGTTTGGCCCTTCTGCAGACACATAAAAATAATAAAGTGGTTGCATCATCCCCTTGCCTAGACTTCACCTCGCTGAACCAAAGCAGGAGGTTTTAGTTGTGGTTAAAGTGTGTTACATCCCACTTAGCATTTCAGAACAGCGTGTTCCCGCCCTGAGCTGAGTATTTTGTCCCTTGTATCTCTCACAGGAGACATACTACTAATTTTGAACCCTGGCTGGCTGGCCATAGAGCAGGACCCAGTTCTAGTTCTCAGGCCTGTCTGGCAGGATCCCCATCAAGTAGAACTGTGTGTCATACTGCCAGGATGGCTGGAGAAATAGCCCCCGCTGTGAGTAAAGTTGTGAAGTGGTTTCTGTGTCCCTATAAAAGGCATTCACTTTTAACAGTTACTGTTGTAGGATGCATAGGAGATAGGATACAAGTTTGTCCTTGAGAATGTTTGTAGCCTGTATGTAACTTTCAAGCCAGTGTGGCCATGGCAGATCAGGGACAACTCTGTGAACTTGCTGTGCTGGGGATGGAGTAGGAACATGTTTGTTCCTCTGATGTTCAGAGGCATTACATCATACCTCTTGTGCACTGTCTCCAGCCGTCAGGTTCGCTAAGCTATGAGACCCAGGCTGTTTAGATGCACGTGTTCTCTTTATGGCAAATGGGAAGTGAGTGCAGCCTCTGGGCAGCAGTCACCTGGCCTCAAGGCAGCCATGGGCATTGAACCAGCATGGAAATCTCAGTAAATTTTCTGTCTGAAGGTGGAGAGGGACAAGGCCTCATGGCTGCTATAGGATCCCATAGGGGCAGTATAGCTGTGTTGTGGGTACCCCTCAGCCTCCTGGATGCCTCATTCTGAGTGTACCATCCAGGTGGACCATTACATTGCATTCTTGGAGCCAGAACCTGCAGCAGAGACTCTACCAGAGTGCTTCCTAGTATCATAGTTCAGAATTCAGTTTCCTTTGAGTAACTGCCTACATGTAAACCTGTTACAAGTTTAAGACTCTTCAGTGTGATCATTGTATGTAAAACATACTTCCACCTGGTACTTTTTGTCTCTAAGAACTTGGGCTAGGATACTGTCAGTCTTTAAAAAGGATTTGTTTATTCATCTTTTATTTATATATGTGCACATCATGTGTGTGCAGGTTGTTTTCTGGACAGAGGGCATTGGAGGCCCTGAAACTGGATGTACGGGCAGTTATGAGCCACCTAAAGGTGCAGAGAACCCAGGTACACAAGAAGAGCAGTACATGCTCAGAGCTGTTGTCTTTGCAGCCCAATGCCACCATTTTTGCCCCATTACCTTGACTGCCAGAAAACATGACTTGAGGTCTGGTTAAGTTGCCACAGATCTCACTCCTAGGTCTCCTCTTTGATGTGATTTGAAATCTCTCTCAACCTTTACGTTTTATTGTGATGTAGTCGTCACTCCAAGCCCTCTCACTCGGGTCAGCCGTCTGCATGGTGCTGGAGGGCTCTATACATACAGGAGGCTGGCATTTGTACTCTACTGTAGCAACTCTCAGCTGAGTTGCTGGGCTCACTCGCAGGGCCTCGCTTCCCACTCTACAGACCCAGTCTGAAACCTCCTTGAGCGATGAGAGGGTCTTGGAGGCAGCGCTGTGCTGACTCCAAAGTCGCCTCTGTCCACATCATTGCTCTCCATTCTGGGAGCCTGAGTGTGAGGTCCTAGTTGTCGCATTCTGTGAGTGGGATCCAGGGAACTTGTCTTAGCCCTGCCACCTCTTGTCCTGCCAACTCCAGCCATTTGCAGTGTGGGGCAGCCACACTGGCCCTGTGAGATTGTTTTAAAGACTTAAAAGCCAGTAATTCATTTTTTTTTTTCAGTTAGCAGTTGTATTGGGTGATTCTTAGACACACAGTCCTAAAGCACTAGAATGTCTTTTCAGGGACTGCTTGTCTCTGATGCCTTTTTTAAAAAAAAAAAAAAAAAAAAAAAAAAAAACAACCTTCTCCTAACTGCATCAGGATAGTAGATCTCCCAAGTATCTTTATGATTTAGTAGTTAATTTCTCCACAGTTCTATGGACCAAGTCCAACATCCGTCTCAGCAGTAATGATGTCTTCACAGACACCTCTTTGACTTGTTTGTGCTGTGCCCTCTCAGTATTTATAGTCACACCTTGCCCCGCCCCAGCCAGTGAGTTCATCTTAACCATCTTGCTGAAGGACAGCGATACCTGAGAATTTGGGGGACACTGGCCCATGTAGAGGGCTTGCCAGGAGGGAGACCTTATTGTACTTTATTTTCTGCTTCAAGAGGCTTTAATCAGGAGGAGCAGTCTGTCTTGTACCAGGCGGCATAGGTGTGGTACTGAACTGTGCCCCCAGAACACAGATGCCTCTGGGAGTGCCTGAATGTTACTGATGCGGACCCACCCGCTGGACACGGGCCAAAAGGTGGCTCTGCCAAGAGCTGCAGGCCCAGGGAGAAAGAGCTCATGCCCTTACTTTTTGTGTTTTCTGTTGTTGTTTCTCTAGTTCTGCATATGCTGTGAGGGACCTTGCAGCACATGGGTGGCTTTTCCCCTGGACACTGACGTTTAGCTTATGACACCCACCACCCGGCCCCCACTGCAGATGATGGTCATTTTCAGACTTGACATGTTATCCTGGCCAGATCACCCAGGGGCCTGTGCTTCCTCCAACCTCTCACCGGGTGCTCGTGTGTGTGTGTGTGTGTGTGTGTGTGTGTGTGTGTAAACGCACGTGCTCAGTGCTGATTAGGGGGGGCTTTGCATAATCCTTTCAACTCTCCTGACCCTGAAACCAACTGAAAACTGAAGGTTCAGCTCAGCCTTGGGTCCCACATAGGTGTCAAGGAGCTCGCTCTCTCTCTTTCTCACCCTGGTCCTGAGCATTAAGCCCTGGCTTCCTGGCTTTATTCTGCTCCAGCTTTCAAGTCTCCTGCCGCCCCACACCAGGCTCAGACTGAGGTGCACCTGCAGCAGCCTCATTGCTGAATCTGACGTAAGCTAGAGCCGCCCATCCTCCAGCTGTTTTCTGTTGTGTGGGCCACATGTGCTGGGCCAGAGGAGCAGCTCCAGCCGCCGTGCCAGCTGTCAAGGGATTTCTGGACTGGCACTGTGCTCTGAATCAGTACTAATGGCTTCCTCCATTGAATGTTGTCCAAAAGCAATTGTTCGCTTGTTAGAGGCACGTGCCGTGCTGTCACACCGGCCGAGAGGGCGGCACCTCCCCCAACTCACTCCCTCTCCAAGGACTGGGTCTTCCCTTTGCCAAAATTTCCTGCTTTCCCATGTCAGTGCCGCCTGGCATGAGCTTATGTGTCCTTTGTCCATGTCTTCTCGTTAACCTTGACTGCAGTCACCATTGTCCACCTGTCAACCTCACATGGTCGCTGTCTCCCCAGATGTTGCCAGGGCTAGAATTTGAAGCTTATCAAATGTTAGCAGTTGAGGCCCCTCACTCGGGTGACCCATTCTGGGTGTGTTGACTGTCATCACCCAGTCAGCCCCAGCGTCTGATTTTGCAGAGGGCAGCGGTGACATAGGTTGGTACAAGTCTTCCCACCTTGGATTGACAGCTTAGGCTTAGTCAGTTGTAGCGCATGCTTTCTTTGTTTTAGTGAATTATGGTTCTATTTTGAATAAGCCTCTTTCGGCCTATTAATATTCGTCTTCACCAAAATGAACTTTCCCCTGAGTTAGTCTCACACAAAAGGAGCAAAGTAATTTTGAAAGTTAAATCAAAACAAAGCAATCTTGTGTGTGTGAAGCCGATAAAATCGCAGCCTGTGGTCACGGGAGCACCTCCACAGGAATCGCTGACATAAAGCTGATTTCCTCCCATCTTGTTATGGAAAGAGAAGGGGAAATGCCCTGGCCCCTTGAGCCTGAGAGCTGTGTAAACAGTGGGGTGAGGAGAGCTCCCCTCACAGCTGGCGTCTGCGGGGACCTTTGGAGTCTGAGAGGGAACAGACAGTCCCAGTCTGATTCATGGTCATTCCCAGACAGTCCTTAGGAGCCTTTCCCACCAAAATGAAGGGGAGTCTGTCGGGGGCTGGGATAGCCACACAGCCAGGTCCTGTTTGTGGGTTAGTCGTTCAGGAAACAACTAGGGCCGACTTCAACCTTGACTTTGAAGCAGGTTGTGGCCGATAGCGTTGAGGCAAATATATCTCCCTTGCCTTTCATTGTCCAGTGAGATGAATTAGAACCTAGATGTGAGCACTCTGGAAATATGCAAAGGGGCTCTGAAGTCTTCACATGAATCCGAGGTTTCCTTCTGAACAGTCTTCAGACTGTAACAAACCTACATATGTTACAAGGAATGACGTGTTGTTCTTAATTGCCCTTTCCTTCCTGGGTCTGATGTGGGAGGGTGGGGTTGACTCAGCCCCTTGTCTTCAGGATCATTGTTTATCCTTTGTGGCCAGAGGCACAACACTGCCACTTTATTTAGCTTCTTGGGGCACATTACCCCCAAATCACTGCTTCCTTAAGTCAATCACAGTGACCAGAATCCACCTCTGAGGGAGTCTTAACATGTGTGAAATACCAGTGACTGTGGTTGGTAGTTAAGGGACCCAAGTTCGTTCTTTCTTTTCCTCTGCTCCCCCACCCCCTCGGCCGCTTCTCCTGAGACACCAACATCAGTGACCTGGCGTGGCTCTTGCTCAGCACACACGTGAAGGTTTACAGTTCTGGGATACCTTTGGAATAGTTTGGTCTTCTGTTCACTGTTTTCCCAGTGATGGAAAGTTCGTTCGGTACACTTCTACTCTGTGATGTCACATCCTTCTCCCTGCAGGGCAGATGGAATTTGAGTTTCCCTGCAATTCAGATGGGGTGTGTCTCTTGCCTTAAATGTGCCTTCTCCAGATTACTGGGGAGTAACTAAGAACTTTGCTTCTGTTGTTGCAGGTGTTAGTAAATGATTACCCAGAGGCTGAAGACCACCCTCAAATGGTTATCTTACAACTGTTACGTTTCATCTTTCGTCTGGTATGGAGAAGGCATTGACAGGATCTTCATGCAGCCAGGATAAATGTCGGGACATTGCTCTTGTTCAGACCGGGAGAAGCCCAGCACTTCCATCTCTTGGTGCTGCAGCAGTACACCCAGTGGTTCTATCCCAGAGAGGTGTGCTGAGCATGACAGCGCTCTGCACTGTGTCAATGTGAACGGAGCCTCTGTTCATCACCACATGGCTGAATTTTCAGTAAATATTTGTTGTGAATGTAAACAAGGGAGGGGTTTTCTCTTTTTAATGTACAGATCCTAGGAACAGAGAAATATGCAAGAAAGGTGTTTACATGTGGTATGTTAATTTTTTAAACCCACTTTCTTTGATAACTGGTTTTTTTTGTTTTTTGTTTTTTTTGTTTGTTTGTTTTTTTTGGTCTTGTTTTGTTTCATTAAGGAAAACTTTTTAGCCAATTTATGGATGATTTTTATACTCAAATTTTTACCCCATTACCTACTCAGAGGATTAAGTAACCCTGCAGTGGGAACTGAGCCAGCTGATTTATAGGGCTGCCTTAGTTTATTTTTAGAGATTACTGTACAGAATTTTTTAAACAGGAAGAGGATGGTGTTGCCCTCTCTCCTCTGCCATGGCCTCTTTGAGTTTCCTTTTGAATTATTACTACCAAAACAGTTCTTATGAAACGGAATGAGATCACGCGGCAGAGGATCTGTTCTGGTACGCCACTTCCATTTTGTAAATATTTACCTCCTTAGCTCAGTTGCCCCTGTGGCAGAAATTCACACTTTTCTTGCTTTCCCTTAGCTCCTCAGACGCCTCGGTCTGTCTCCACACCGATGCACAGGTTCAACCCAGGGTGTTTGCAAATGTATGTATGTCAGCAAGGGCTAGGGGCCGCCGGGATTGTTCCCAGCTCCATCAATCAATGACTCATGGGAAGGGCTCTTGTGCACTTCACTTCGCTGTGGTGGATTTGTTTGTCTCTTTTATCCTGAGAGAATGTGGGCTTACACACCACTTGTTGAAGCTGTTAGCTCTTCTGGTTGCTGGCTTTGCTGCTGCCATAGGCTCTGCTTTGCCGTGTGTACCAGATGAGCTGGAGCCCACACTTTCCTGGGGATTGGCCAGGTCATTTCAGGAGCAAGGAGCTCAGGTGATTTCTTTCTGTGCTTCTTGGTATGTAGCCCTGCTCATCCTACCTGGCTTGTGAGTCCTGGATTTCATCTCCATTCCCTTGAGTTAAGGGCTGGCTCTATTTCATCAGTTTCCATACATAGGAAACCTCCATTATGCCAAGTAAAGCATTTGTCTTCCACAAGATGTCTGCCTGCTTTGCTCTCTCCATTTTCTTAATACTTGGATCTTATTGGGCTACCTGTGTCTGGGGTGGGGTGCTCTTTCTTGGTACCTGCCCCTTAGGACCATATATACCAGCAGCCCATACATTGGTCAGTTATTTCAAGAGCAGGCAGCACTGGAAGTGTATAGCCTGATGGAGAAGCGCTTCCTATCATGTAGAGGCCCTGTGTCCCATCTCCGGCACCTCCCAAAACAAACAGCACACCTATAGGCAGACAGCCAGGGAAGATACAAAAAAGGACCAAGAGGAAAGAACATGGGAGGGGTGGGGGGAGTGGTGAGCCCTCTCACTTGTGAGAACTTCAGACATCAGGCAGCTTGCTTAGAGGTGTATGAGCTTCCACCCAAGTCAGTGGTGCCAACAACTGTTTGCTTTTGGCATGTAGAAAGCCAGTGGTTTTCTTACGTTATTAAGTAGAGAGACCCATTCGTTCCTACTTTCCTCTGTGTGTGTGTGTGTGTGTTTATATGTATATATATATATATTGCCTATATACTTTCTTCTAGATTGAGATATCTAATGCTAATAATCTTTATAAACGCTTTCCCAGCTTCCTTAGATTTGTAATAGTTTGAAAGCTGTTTTGGCGTTCACCTCCTTTCCTGATGTATTGAGCCTGCTCGTGGGTTCCCAAGAGGCCTATGGTTGTAAGTTGGTGTTAAGAGTGCAACCATGGCTCTGACACACACACACACACACACACACACACACACACACACACCAAAGACATGCTTGGTTCTGGGCTATCTCCCTTCCAGGACCTCCATTCCATGTGCCAGTCTCCCTGACTGGAGCACTTTACTGTCTCAGCCCCGTGGCTCTGTGGTACTGCCTGGGCAGGTGCAGAAGGCTTCCAGAGCCAGGTGCCAGTGGCATGTGTGTCCCCTAAAGCATGCTTAGCTCCAGCCTGGGGCTGGCCGCTGAAGCAGCTCATAGGGAAATAAGAAATTCTATGAATTATAGAAGTATTCAAGAACAGGATGTGGCACCCAGAATTTAACCCTGACTGGATGTCCCTGTACTGTATCTGTCTCTTCAAACGCAGATGTCTCCTACAGAGAGTATCCCTGCTTACTGTGGGTAGGCCTTTGTACTTTTATTTTTATTTTATTATTCTCTCTCTTTTTTGGTAGGATAGAAACTAGAGCTCCCTCCCCCACATGTATGTGTGAGTGTGTGTTTGTGAGTGTGTGTGTGTGTGTGTGTGTGTGTAAACATAATGCGGGTTTTGTGCCTTGACAGCCTCCATATGTGAGGTTTGTAAATAGTGTCCTGTGACTTCACCTCAAGTTGGAATAAACGTACAAAAAGGCCTCCTGAGTCATTCTTCAAATTTCCTTCCCAGAAAAAAGTTGATGAATTTGGGGCGGGGGGATCTGAAATCAGTTTAAAGTCTGTCTTTATCAGTCTGTAATGGGTAATGTCGTTTCTCCTGTTTCCTTCCAGTATTGTATATATTTTGACTATTTATTAGATTAGGAAGTCATGTGTCACTCGTCAACTGAGCCAAATGTCTGTGTGCAATTGTATTCCCTTTACCTTTCTTTGTAAAATATTGTACAGGATAAATGAGTAAAAAAAAAATCACTGTTTTTTTCAAATTTCTCATACTTAAGGATTGTAAATAGCGTAGGTTCTTCTTCTGTGTAATGTGCCCTACTGTTTCGTAATGCTGTAACTTGTAGAGACGTTGTATATTTATTTTCCGCTTATTTAATGTCTTACGTTCTTGAAAGTGTTGACATCCCTATCCCTGACACCCCTGCCATGCCATGAATTGCTTCAGCTCCTGATAAAGTGGGGCAGTGACTGTTTCTGTTCCTCCAAGGTGGCTTCTGCTTGGCTTCTGGCATTCAGTGCTTGGATCCTGCCGCCTTTCTGGTGAAATGAGTGTTTTGCTGCCGGTGAGATACCCTAGATGCAGGAGCCTGGAAGATTGGACTCTGAGAAACTACCCATCAAACCCATTTGTAAAGCAGCTGGCTTCTGAGACAAGCACATTTACCAATAAGTTGGCCATATCCTTAGAGAAGTATTATTAGCAGCAGATGGGGAAGATTTTTTTTCTTTAATTGAAAGAGTATCTTTGACAACTTAGTGTTGAGAAATATAATCCTGCTCCTCTTGAGGTACTGCTGAATGGCTGCCCTGGGTAAGAGAAGGGCTGGTGGGACCTGTTTCAAGAGCTTTTGCCAAGGCCACTTGTGTCACCAGGACGCTCACTGGCTACTGTCCCCACCTACTGTGTGCTTCCTTCCTATGTTTTGAGGTCTGCGGACTGAAATTACCTATGCCATTCGGCTCCCTCCCCCTGTTCGCTGCATTAGGCCACCTGTAACTGCTTCCCTCAACAAAGGTCCAAGTCCCCACCAGCCTGGGTGTCAAGATGGAAAAGCTCACTGAAGCTCTAGAGCCATGTGACATCATGTAAATGGTTTTGTCCTCCCTGCTGATTTAGCCTGGTGCCTGTGTGTGTCCTTCCGCTCAGTATGTGTGCGGGTCGTGTCCACACGTGTCGCTAAATCAGCGGGGAATCCCTCTCAAACAGCCTTGCGCAAAGCATCACGTTCCCAGCAAAGTACTTGATCTCTTTCCAATGTGTTTTGTTGTCTAGGTTCTGTGACCACTGGTGTCTGTATGCAGACCTGTCGGGTATCCTTTAGTTAACAGCACTGATCTCTGTAGAGAACCCCATCACTAATGTCAGAACCCAGCGTATGTAGCATTTGTATTGCAGTTCCCTGGCTTCCTTTATGTTTTGCACTGATGAATTTTGACAGGGTAATTGCCACTGTACCTGTGCAATACTGCTGTAAATAACTGCAGATTTTTTTAAGAAACTCAATCTTTTATGTTCTTAATGAATTTTATATAAATAAAACTTGCGACTAGCTTTCGTGAACTGTTTTGATTTGTGTTCTTCCAAATGGCCGACAACTGGGGGTACGTATAGATGCACACCCCTGCCTAATATCGCAGCACATTAACTGCATGTAGATCTTGTAACTTCTTGCTTGGTAATGAGTCTGTGTAGTATATATAGTTAAAAGCAAACTATGCTGAACAGTTTTGAAGCAGATGTCAAAACGTCCTGCCCACGGAGTCAGCCAGACTCAATACTTGGGTGTAAAGATGTTGGGAGAAGACTGTTCTCTTGTCAGCTTGCAGAAGGACGGCTAATCTCTGGTTGGAGACTAAATGAGGCGTGAAGAGACACTGAGGCACTCCTGAGGGAATACAAGTTGTAAGGTGAATGTGAATGAGTACAGGATTTGACTGTTTGGGTCTGAAATTGTTGCTGGGAAGATTGCTGGACAGTTTTTAAACCAAGCATCTATTCATGCTGTTAATTAATTAAACAGCACCTAAATGGGGCTTTGTAAAATTAATCAACCTGTTGCAAAGGAATTGTTTGGGCTACCACCCCTAGTCCTCATCCAAAAAGTACATTTTTCTAGAACCCCTCCCCCCACCATGTGGGCGTGGGCATGTATGCTCATCTAGGCGTTTTGCATAAATGCTGCAACTACATTCTTTACCTAGTAACAGGCCATAGATCTTTCTAGGATGATTCCATGTCACCTTGACTACTGCATCCAACACTAAGACAATACTCTGGCCTGGCTCACCAGCAGCAGCCACCAGAATGTTCTGTCACCCTCTGAGGAAGCTCTGTCAGTGACATGCTTGCACTTGCCTGGTGTGTGAGGAGGGGTTGGCCCTCCTGATTTAAATTAGATCGACCTGTTCACCGCTCCCATGACACCAGGCCCTATTGGCACTGTCATTTTGTCTGAAGGGAACATACTTATTTTTAGCCATTTGTATCATATTTTCCTATTGATGATCAACTTGTTATGCATAATGATCCTTCAGTCTGTTGCTTCTTCCTACATTCTATTGTGAACGAGAAAGTCCACAGGATTCAGCAGCATTCACATGACGTCCTAGCTTACGTTGAATGTTTTTCTGTGGCGATATGCAAGCATCTACAGAGAGTTTTTTTCTTTTTGCATATTTCAAAGTTAGAGTCATCAGTAAACTCCTTAAATTCAGCATACATGCCATTCATTTTTTTTTTAAATTATCATTAGAGATAAAATTTATGTACAATAAAACACAGATTTGGGACTGAGGAAATAGTGCAGTGTTAAGAGTGTTCTTACAGAGGACCTAAGTTTGTTTCCCAGCACCCATGACTAGTGGATCACAATCATCTATAAATCTATTTACAAGGGATCCAATGTTCTTTTCTGGCCTCAGATCCCATCCCCACATACATACATACATACATACATACATACATACATACACATGAATAAAAATAAACATTAAGAAAAAGCATACATGTTATTAAGCATGTGTTAAGGTTCAACTAAGGGAACAACTGTCACTCATGGACCTATCAAAACAGGAGCATTACTGCCACTTCAGAAAGTTCCTTCCCAGGAAGTGCTGTCCTCCCCACCCCACCCCTGCTGGCCTCTGGTTTTTTCCCACTTGAAGTTACTTCTGCCTGTTTCCCACCTTCATATGAATGGAATAATCTGTGTCTGGTTCCTTTCAGTCAAGGCAAGTTCCAGAGTTGTGTTCCAAGGCCCAGTGATCAGTAGTTGTCTAATGGACACCTGAACTTTTACCTTTGGAAGAGACAATGAGCAGAGTTTCTGTGACTGTTCTCATACAAAGCTCCAGTTACCAACCAAGAAGCCAGATTTCACTATCTTGTTGATTTCTGTGTTTTGTCCTACTTGTGACAATCTCTTCAAGACAAAGTTTTAAATATATTTGATTCACATAACCCCACAGTTTGCTTTTTCTTTTTAACCCACGTGGGATTGCTTTTTAGTGACACACAGTTTGACTCTATTTCTACACCCCACACAGACATAAATTATTCCATCTGAAGATAGGAAACAAGTCTGTTCTGGGATCCACTTTGAATGCCAATCAGAGTGCTCTCAGCTTGGTTATTATTTAGAAAAAAAAAAGAAACGGATAACTCCTGGGCTGACAGACACTACTATGCCTCCGCACTTGGGGGCCAAATGAGCTTGCAGAATCTGAAAGTTTTTCAGTCTCTCTAAAGAAGATGATGTCTGCCAATATGTAGTTAGAAAGCCTTAAACAAAGGTCAGAAGCTCAGGACCAAAGAAAGCACCCAGAGGATTCAGTCTCTTGATACTTCATCTGTCCTGCAACACGCATGCTGACATGTTGCTCTGAAGAAACTACACACTGAGAAGCGTGATGGGGAGGCTGCAGAACACGCTAAAGCAGTAACAAATAAATTACCAGACATTGAAAAAACAGAGCAGGGGTAGGGGAAGATTGTTGTTTGAGTTACTGACTTGAGTTCCACACGCATGTGCACGCCTACTCATACACAAGTGAATTTTGGCCTGGGATTGGGATGGAATTTCCAACAATATTCATGTTTATGTATGTATGTATGTGGGGAGGGGATCTGAGGCCAGAAAAGAACATTGGATCCCTTGTAAATAGATTTATAGATGATTGTGAGCCGCTGGTCATGGGTGCTGGGAAACAAACTTGGGTCCTCTGTAAGAACAGGAAGTACTCTTAACACTGCACTATGGCCCTAAATAAACCTCTGCCATTTTGTAGTATGTATTTATTCAAGGCAGTTTCCTCAGTGGAGCACTGTTGATTGTAAAATCAAAATATCAGTCAACTGAAAAATACTGAAGATGTTCTATAACCTGCAGGATTGGATACTGAGCCATGATTTAATTCCTTGTGCAAAATCAAATGAGTGTGTCTCTTAGGATGCAAATTTGCTTTTGTTTTTAATAACCAGGCAGTGGTGGCCCTCAGGAGGCAGAGAAAGGTGGATTTCTGAATGTGAGCCTTACTTAGTCTAGAGAGCGAATTCCAGGATAGCCAGAGAAACCCTGTCTCAAAAAACAAACAAAAAACTTATGTGCATCAAAGATTGTTTTAAGTTTCTATGATTTATTGCCAATAAATGATTTGTGCATGTATATTATGTACTTGTACACCCTGGATTGTGTAAATATTTCTCCGACATCAAATGATCACAAATGGAAACGATTTGAGAAACGTTGGCTAATTCAGTACACTTAGATTTTCTTTAACACCTCCAAGTGTCTTGGCTTATTTGAAGGGTGGGATATGCATCGTCTGGCATCTAGCCCTGTACAGCTCTCTGTATATGCCTGGTACCCAGTGTCGCTTCTGCCTGTGAAAGTCTCCCCTGCCCATGGTGCAGCTGAGGACAGGCTCAGAGCCAATGCAATGCTCTTTCCCAGCACTTAGCATCTAGGACAAGTGCAGTCTGGAGGGCAGCACCCAAAAGGCTGCCAGAGTCCTGCTGCCCCCCACTTGGCTATGATGCTTCTCTACCTAGCCACCAGCAACAGTTTCCTCTTAGTCGGTGGGGCAGGTGCCCGCCCCTCCAGCGACTCTTTGTGCTCAATTAGCTGAAGTTGGCCTCTGTTGTTGGCAACTGAACTGCTGACTCATTCCTACCTGTCAGGAGGGCTTTATAAAAGGGTTGCAAGGAGTTCTCTACAAACTATGAATTCAGAGGGTACAGGGCAACAAACTGAGGGTAAAAATGTCCTCTGGGGCAAGATCAACCAGAACAGGGCTGTTAGGAGTTGCAGGGTATGACAAGGGTGTCTATCTCTGGGCAACTTACACTTGGTCTTTTTCTCCTGCCAACTCTTTTCTGAAGCAAGCCTGAAATCCTCATTCGTATCGCCAAGGCGGAGCTGTTTCAACTGTCACAGGCCGCCGCTTTCCCACACGTTATCACTTCATTACAGGTACTGCTGAAAGGGACCCTGGGAAGCAAGGTTTTGATAACTGCTTGACTTCACCTCCTTAAAGCAAGCTTGGGGTGAATTAACTCTTTTAATAACCTGTTTCTCATGTCTAAAGAGCAAACTTGAGCCAGCATCTGTGGAAAGTACACGAGGAAGCTGGAGAGATGGCTCAGTAGGTAAAGGCGCTTGCTGCCAAGACTGATGACCTAATTCAAGCTATGGTAGAAGGTAACGGAACTCTACAAGTTGCCCTGTGACCTCCACATATATACCATGACCTGCATGCAAACAAACACACACACTGCAGGAGTTTTAAAATACGCTAGACGTTCATTTAAAAACTAATTTAGATGGCCATTTTCCTAAAAAAAAAAAATTATTTAACTTTTAAGGCCCTACTATATGTCTAGCACAGAAGAGAATGGAAAGGGCTTAAAACTAGAACATGCCAGGGAGGGTGAGGAAGGACCACAGGAAATCAGAGGTGGAATTTCCAGGCAGAAGAAGGCTGATTTGTGAGTGTGATTGGCCTAAGGCTCTATGGGGTGTCTCTCTTTTCCCTCCTGGCCTCCAGGGCCTGCTATAATGACCCTATAATGATCTCTAATCTTTGGATATGTGTTACTTATGAGACTAGCCTCAAAGCATCTTATTGTTGCCTCAGAACTCCTTTTATGTAACTACCATCAGATGGGGAGACTGTTTTACAGTCTAGACCCTGTCACAGAGGTCCCGGACCTGGTCACTGGCAGAGCCAGATGAACTGAGGCATGTGGCTCTGCCTGAGCATGCCTGTATGATCATTTCCTTTTCTTTTTTCATCCAACAGAGCTGGAACAGGAAGATGAGGCAGCCAGGGTCTGCCTCCCACGGAGTTCCTGAAGAAAGCTTTCTGCAGAGTAGTTCCAGCTATCACTGGGACTCATGAGTCTGGAGCTTGGTTCAAACTCACCGTGAGGGAATTCATCTGTGGGTTTAAGTCTCATCTAGTCACCAAGGGTGCTTCAGCTGTACCTACGTAGCTCACCTTGCGGACTTCTGTTCGATCCTTGCTGTCTACTCTCAGTGTCTCCTGGTTAGTCCTGTGCCTTCTAATACTGCACTTCCCACAGTTTTTGACCTAGTCTCAAGTCCCACTGACATCTGGCTTGTCCCAACAATTCTGTCTGTAGGAAGGTGTGGTTCAGCTGATTCAACACAGGCTTTCCACCATTGAGAATAACTTCCCAGAAAACTTGTTCATATTTATTTCAATGGAGCATCAGAGTGTCAGGGTAATGGAGAAATAGGTTCAGAAGAACCATGGATATAGTCCTCCCAGGTAAGGTGGGGAAAGTCTTAGTTTTAATTCAAGCCCATCCACTTCTTTATCTCTGGTGTTCCAAATGCTTTTGCTTTAGATTTAGAACAGAGAAGAGTTTTGAACCCAGAGATCCCCCAGGATTCAGTATCACTACAGCACCTGCTAGACAGGCTTGGAGCACTGAGGCCACAGCCCTGGTTGACAGAATTGTCCCTTTTGTACGTGTCTTACACGTCCCTGGATCCTGAAGGAGAGTGAATTGGGCATGGTGGGAGACTGGTGTCCTACTCAAGCGTGAAAGCAGAGAGCCGGATGTGAGCACCCCCAGGGATTCCGGCAGGCCATGCCCAGCCACTGCTGCTCATCTGGAGACATGCACTGTCCAGTTTTGTCTGTACAGAAAATGAGTTAAGCTCCACATGCATATAGTGCAGGGTCTAGGTTTGGTTTGCTCAAGAGCTTTTAGACATGTCTCCAGACAGGAATTCATTTCCACAGCAAAGGCAGAACCTTTCCAATGTAGATGAGAACAGCTCATCCTGCCTACCCATGGCCTGGCTCACCCCTGGCTCGCCCCAAGCTGATAGTTTCATGGGAGATGATAATTCCAGCATGAATAGGTTTTCCAGGATGCCAAGAGCTACGCAAGGCCCTTGCGACAGACAGGGGACCATTTTAGCCCCTGGAAATTCCAACAAGTCACCTTTTGGTGTCTCTCAACCCTGACCTCATGTCAATATGTTTCCTTCTTTCTGCTAAGAAGCCTAACACACAAAGACTGAAATGTAGACGCTCTGTCATATCTTCTTTAAAAGTAAGACAATGCTGTTGCCTTCAGATCTGGAGACTATCAAAAGGAGAGCATGAACCAAAGCCTTCTAGATCATCAAATGACATTTTGAAAGGGACATAGGGTTGGGGGAAGGGGCAGAAAGATGTTTCTCCTCTGTCAGTTCCTGCCAAGTATTGATCCCTTTTGGGTGAAGGTGAAAGGGTTCTCTTGTCTCTAATCCAGTCATCTGAAAAGACTTCTATTTATTTGCGCATCTATTCATCCTACAAATGTTGGTTGAGTGCCTATCACCTGTCAGGCACACACTATTCCAAGCATCTAGGAATCACTACGGACAAGACGCCTGCACCGCAGGAGCTTATCTTCAGAAGGGTTATAAGACGACAAGCAGGTGAACAAGTGAACTCTCTCTCCATTGTCTGGTGAATGCGTGAAAAAGCAAACAAGGCCCAGTGTGGTGGCACAGCTCTGCAGAGGGGACTCAGCCAGCACCGCCTGTCCTCCATGACCCCAGAATGAGCAAGAAGCAGCCAGAGAAGTGTAGTCCAAACTGACAGATTATAGACACGGTAATCCTGGGCAACCAGAAGGCAGGCTGGTACGGCTGTAACAAACGGGAAATGGCGCAGGCATGGGTGTGAGGAGCAGACTGGCTGAAGGCCAGGAGAACATGTCCAAAACAGAGTTAGCTCCAACTTTGGTGGGTAGGGAAAGGCTCTTGCCAAAGAGTACCAGCAGCTGCTAGAAATTGTTTAAGGAGATCCCTTTCAAACTCCAGATTAAAAGAGAAGGAGCTTCCATAATGACTGAAAGCCATCCATGACCTGGGGTTTTCTACTGCTTATTAACAGGACATTTGGGAGACAGATGATAAAAACATACAAATAAAAAAGTCTGATAATATTGCTTTATCATTTAGAGACTCTTATTGTTGTGGGTTGAATGTATCATCAAGAAGTTCAGGTGTTGGAAACTTTTCCCAGAGTCATATGATGCTGTATTCTGTACTAGAGCCTTTAAGGGGGTCTTAGGATTATGTGGGTCACATGGGTAGTACACTGATTACTTTTCTATGCTGTGATAAATACCATGACCAAAAGCAACTTGTAGAAGACTGTGTATGGCTTGCAGTCCCAGAGGGAATAGGGGAATCATGGCAGTGAGTGGCTGGGGCAGAAAACTGAGAGATCACATCTTCAACCACAAACAGGAAGCAGAGAGAGCTCACTGGAAATGGGGCAAGGCTAGACAACCTCAAGGCCTGTCCCCTCCTCCCTGTGACATACTTCTTCCAGTGAGGCTCCACCTCTAAAGGTTCCATAACCTTATTTAACAGCACCGCCAACAGGAACCAGTGTTCTTATACCTGAGCCTATGGGAGACACTTCTCATTCAAACCACCACAGGGGAAGACTCATACAACTTCATTAGTAACTTTGTAAGAAGGACCACTAGCTAGCCTGCTTGTTCTGTGTCAATGTGTGACTTCTACCAAGTTATGATGCAGGAAGAACACTCTAGCCAGATCTTAGGCACATGCTGGAACCAAGCTCTTGAGCTTCCATTCCCAGTCTCTAGAACCACCAGCCAAATAAACTCTTCTTCGTAAATTACCCAGCCTTGGGCATTTTGTTACAGTAACAGAAAATAAACTAAAGAGATCTTCATTTTTAGAAGTGCATTCAAGTATTTAGAGATGAGGAAACACCATCTCTCAAATGTTCAGGGGGAAAAATGTGCTTACAGGTGTCTCAGGAGTGGGTTGATGTTTGGTGGAAGGGAGGACAAAGGAAAAAGGAAATGTAAGGAAGTGGTATAATAATACCTGAGGGATCTGAGTGAGGGCTCTGGTACAAATCTTCTCCTCTTGTTTTATGCTTTTCTCTGAAATACTCAAAGTTTAAAAAGCGAAATGCTGTCAATTTACTTCGAAGGAAAAATGTGGGGAGGGTAGATCGAAGCCTCGATAGGGTAGCATTATGTATTTAGGCATGCATTACAGTGAGACACTCTCATAAACCAAACGCTCCAAACAGCAGCTCATGGGTGTGTTCCAGTCCACATGGGTGCACACAGGACAGAGGCCAATCTCAGCTATCTTCCTCAGTCACTCCCCACCTCATTTTAGAGTCTCTCATGAATGCCATTGCTCTCTCATTCGGCTGGACTCCCTGGCTAGCAAGTCTCTGGGATCTTCATATCTCAGCCTCCCCTGTGCTGGGCTGGCTTGTATATACTGCTGTGCATGGTTGCTGGGAAATCCAGACTCAGATCCTCATACTTGTGAGGTAAGCATTTGACTGACAGAGCCATCCTCCCAGGCCCCAAAACAGATTTGTTGTTGTTATTATTGTTGTTTTGTTGTTGTTATGGATGGACCCAGTGGCCAGTCTTCATCCCCATATGGAGCATTGGTTGCACACAAGCCAGATGGTAAAGAAATGTGGCATCCTCCAGCCCAGGGGTTTTTGTTTGTTTGTTTTGATATACAAAATACCAGGGTAGGAACCCATCACTCCAAATTTCCCAGAGGCTCTACTATGAAAGTGGCTGCAAGGTGTGTCTGGGCCCCATAGCCTCTGGATCAGAGCTTCCCCCAAATTCTCATGGATAATTCCAGAATCTGGGGAGCCAGCACCATAGCTGGATTAAATGAAAACACACAGGATAAACACGCTGAAGGACAGGTGCTTGCTGTTTGTTTAAATTAGTTGTAATTGCAAAATGTTCAATTCTCATCTCTACTTCCCTCTGCCAATTTGCCCTGGCCCAGGCACCCATGCCGCCTGCCAAAGGCAGGGTGAGTGGGAGGACAGAGTGGGCTGGAGGGCCCAGGGCCAAGGCCATGGAGGGAGCAGGTGAAGCAGCTCCAAGCTGTGTGCCCAGGGAGAGCCCAGTCATCAGGTGAGTCAGAACCTGCTGTTGACAAACCTAAAGGGAGGGCTAGGTGAGGTCAGAGAGGAGGAGGAGCCATGAGTGTGCCCTGGGAAGAGACGGATTCTCACGTCCAACACGTATGATAACATGGTTCATTGTGGGCTTGATATCCTGCTCAGTGGGTTTGATGTTACAGAGGGTCTTGGCACAAGGAAGGCATCATTGCCTCCTTAGGAAGAGCCTGGAGGATGTACAAAAGGTCCTGAGACTCCCTACCAGCTATGCAGAGAAAGGAAAGTGGTTCTTTGTACTGAGGTCCAACCTACCTATACTGGCCCCAATAGGAGAGAAAGTCTTTAAGAAGGGGATTTCCAGTTATTTCTAACAGTTTCTCATAGGCCCATCCAGAGATGGCTTTTTGTGACAGCTAACTATCCCAGACCAGACTCTCTCCCATGTGGGGCTTGGCTCAGCTCAGGTGCCCCTCAATGTCATTTAGATTGTCCCAGGCTGACCTCCTGTTGACTTGTAGGTACATGTACCTTGCTAGTTATATTTGAAGTTGTCCCTGAAGCTCAGCCCTCCGACGTGGCAGGACCTGAGAGTACTAGTTGTGTTGTAGGCACTCAGCACATCATCTGCTAGGAGGCTGAGAGGCATCTCTGCCTGGTTAGGACTGAGGTAAATTCTCCTCATGTAATCTGGATCTCCTCTCGGCTTCTTGACCAATAGGCATCTTTAAAAACAAAACAAAACAAAAAAGTTCATAGCCAGCAAGATCCCCAGGAGGTAAAGATGCTATGCCCACCCAGCCCGATGATCTGAGTACAACAGGGAAAGGAGAAAATTGACTCTCACAAGTGGTTCTCAGACTGCCACAACTGTGCATGCTGTGGAACACTTGGACGTGTGTACATACACACATACACACAAATAAATGTAATCATTTTGTTTTTAAGGAGTAAGGACAGCGGGCTCTGGGACCATTGTGTGTCCTCTGAACTCCCTATGAGCGTCTTTGCCAGAGCTCCACAGAGGCAGGATTCGATGCGCGGACTTCCCAGGGAGAGCGGTTGGTAATGGTTTGCACACAGTCTCTCCTTTCAGACAGGTTGCTATCTGAACCTGGTGGCCACTGTAAAGCAGCAGAGTCCGTGTGTCATCCGAAAATGACACTTAGGGAAAATAAATCCCAGTAAGCAGGGCTCCTTCCTGGAACACGCCACAGACTACTTTCCAGAATGCCCAGTTCACTGCCACCGGGTGCCCTTGCTCTCTCAGGGAAACTCTCAAGCTGGGTCTTCTGGCCTGCAGGTCTTGTGCACACTCAGGAGCACACTCTAGTGAGCTTGCAGTGACTGGGGGACTGTCAAGGAGGACTCAGGTCCAGAGTTCTAGTGCTCTGGGAGAGCAGGGCTGCATGGGCCCCATTCTTTGTATCCCCAGTACTGTTGAGGATGACAGAGTTCTTCGTTCAGGGAGAGACCATGGCAGCTCCATGGACACGATGAGCAAACACAACTTTGGAAGGGAAAGAGAGTATCCTTCCCAGTTCCCTCCAGGCCTCTAGTACTATCCTTCCTGGGACTGTCTGCTGCAGGGCCTTTCACAGCACAGCCCTGGCCTGGGGCTGGGGCTGGGGGAGGGTAGAGCTCTGGCCCCAGGGCAATGGGATAGAGACCCATGTTTCTTTGAACTCTCTTTCACAGGAAATTTGGCTTCAAATCCTTGTACACCAAAAGGCCAAGGCAGCCTTGGGACATCATGTCTCTTATCTGATGATGTCTGGACAGAGGCCTCTGGAAGCTCTTCTTGGAGCATCAAAAAGAGCCAGCTGGTGACCTCATGGGTCACAACTTTATTCCCTCCACTTGATTTCAAAACATGGGACTGACCTTCCTGGTTCCTGTCGGGGCTTTAAAGTTCAGACATGCAGACAGACAGACAGACAGACAGATAGACAGACAGAGATGTGAGGGAGTACACTTGTTGCTCCTGTGACTAAAATCCCACAGGAGATCAGTGTTACTTATTATTTATGGACCAGGGAAAGAAAGTGGGGGCCTGTCCCTGAGGTAAAAGTTAAAACCAGGTGTCTGAAGCTGGGGAGATCCTGTTATCAGCCAGCTGAGCACAGCCATACTGACAAACCCCCTTTCCCAAAAGCAAAACCTCCTGAGAGGCAAGTATGAAATCTGAAGGACTTTGTCCCCCTGAGTCATGATGTCAACATGTATAGACAGCACCTCCATGACAAAATAATGCACCAGCCAGGGACAATGCCATGCTCCCTGTTGGACTGAGTCTGTTTCTCCCTCTGTCCACAAAATACTACTTTTAAAGACCACAAGTCAACCTTATAGAGCCAAGGGAGGAAATGACAACAGTTCTAAGCACAGTCTTGTTTTGTGTAATTTATGGGTTTTTTTTTTTGTCTGACTTTGAAGAACTGTAGATTTATATAAAGCAAGCTAAATGTTTTCTTTTCAAAAAAGAAAAAAAAGGTCAAATGAAACTCCATGTTCAAAGAATGAGAATTCTTTGTCCATGTTCCTAAATGCTGAGAGCCCTTGTCATTTGACATGATAATGGGAGGAACACTCAGGAAGAGGGCCAGGACAGAATGAAGCTGTCCTGACCCAGCATCTGAGACAGAAAAGGCACAGACCTTCATGAGTATTAAATGATGGAACTGCCTCCAGGTAACTTCTATGTTCCCGCTGCTGCTCTCTGTGAGGGGCTTCTAATGACTGAGTTCAGCCTTCAGGGAGGCTGAGACAGTCCCCACTTCTGATGGCTGGGCCTAGCCTCTTCTGGGTCCATTTGGGGCCTTGGGTTGACCTGAGACAGCAGACAGAGCTCCTCCATCTGTTGTATGGTCCTCGCAGATGCCCAGTCTGGCAATGATGTAGTACCCATTTTCCTGACCATTATCACATATGACATCCATCTTACCCGTACTTCATGTATGTGTATGCACAGACCTATGCTAGCTGCCTGTCTCTGGCCACTAGTGACAATGTGCCTTTAGGAATCTCCCGTTCAGTGTACCATACACCTAAGGAAGTGTACAATGGAGCAAAGCCACCTGCACAAGAGGTTCATGCCTGCAGAAGCCAGTGACAGAGGTCAAAAGGATACTGCGTTGTTACTCAGTTTACAAAATACCAGAAAAAAGCAATTAAAGCAAGGGAGGGTTTCTTCGGGCTCAGTCTGAGTCTATCACGTGGCAGTCCCAGTGCCTAGGTGTGATGCAACTGATCCCATCGCATCGAATGCTAATGAATACTGAAAACCAGTTCCTTCTTTTTATTTATTTTTTGCCTTTTTATTCAGTTCAGGTCCCCCCAGGCCATGGGATGGTGCTGCTAGCACTCAGGGTGGCTTTTTCCTCCTCAGCTTTGGAAACTCCCTTACGAACACAAACTCAGGGGTGTATCTCCTCTGTGATTCTAAACCCAGTCAAGTTAACAGTGAAGCTGACCCACAACTGGCTACCAGATCTACCGACCCCTGTGTACCTGACACTTGTACACAGTTCAGTCTTTAGAACCCAAGTCAGTCTCCAAGGCTGAGGGGCTGAGGGCCAGGCACATGAGGAAGGCATTCATTTCCTGAGGCTGCCTTAGCCAATTGTTCCAATGCCCTGACTTAATGCAGCTCACCCTAAAGGCCACTATTTGGCTCTGTGGGGGTGTGTGTTGTTTTCGGTGTTTTACTTGAATTATCTCCCTTTGTGCTCACAGAAGTATTAAGATGTAGGTCCTTGTCCCCACTTTTACAAAGAAGACACTGAACTGTAGAGAAGGGAACTGCACAGCTAGAAAGTGATGGCCCTGGTAAGAGTGTGGCTCATAGACTAATCAGGGGCATCGGCATAGACTCCACCTCCCTCATGGTGTCGTACTCCCTTGTCCTTGGGGACAGCTATATCCTGTGCAGTGGATTGTACATCATGTAGCCCACGCTTCTGTGGAGACCCCTCCCTTCAGATGTCGTATTTCCTACAGCCATTGAGTCTCGCCCTTGATCCAGATCCCCAACACCTCTGCCTTCCTGACCTCTGCAAGATGCTTACAACCCTCCGTTTTGTTCTGCTTCTCTCTCGGGACTTCCTCCTGCCTTCTCCTCTTTTCTGTCTGGCTTCTACTCCTCAGAATCTTTGTAACGGGAATTCCCTCAGCAAGTCAGTCTTTGTTATAGCTACTTGGCAAAATCCCAACCCCAGAGAGCCCTCCCTTCCACCTCTCAATGCCTGCACCACGCACGGCTTGTGACTGTTTACATGGGGAAAGAATCACACAATCTGACTGGGTGCTTTTGCACTGGACTCTCGACTCGGCTCAGCCTGCAGGTTGACTCTGAACACTGCCAGGCTAGGCTATGGATTCCATTATTCTCTCCAGTCATCTTGTGTCCTGTGCCCACAGGACCTGTGTACTCTCCTGTCTCTGCATCTGGCACTCATTCTGCTTCATGGACCTCTGCACTCTCCTTCCAAGTGATCCCCACCCCTCTTAATTCAACTGTCATCTTCTGGACATCGAACTGACCATCTCATCTAGGCCATGTCTCTCTCCTCCCCACAGGGACAGCCAACAGCCTCCCAGCTGGGCTCTGGAGTCAGCCATCCCACTCCCTGGGTGTCTCTGGCCTCTTGCACAGTGCCCTTCTGTTTCTGGACAATTCCAACCAGCATCCAGCAGTGCTTCCTTGGTCCCCTGGCTTCCAGCCCCTCTGGCACAGAAACCTCTGAGCGCCTCTCTCTTTGCCTTCAGAGTCACAGCTTTCAAAATCGGATTTGTTCACATTGTGTCTATTTTCTTAACTCCTTTGCAGTCCTGGGCTCAAGGCAGCCTGGCGCAGATCCCAATGCTTTCCCTGAGATCTCGGTCAAGGTTGCCAGCGACCCGTCTGGCTGGCTCTCGGACTTTATCCTGAGTCTGGACACACTCTGAGCATCTGTCAACAGACTCTCCCAGCTCACCTCCTACCTCCCTGATGGTCCTTGTGAGCCCGCCCCCTTTTCAGTCTCCTATGAGTGCTCCCTGGGCCCCTGGAGCTCTTGTCTTCCTATCCCAGGTGGTTTCCATTAGACTGTGGATGGATTCAAACACCGTTCTCAATGGACCAGTAACTCCAGGTCCATCCTGCACTTCTTTGAACTTCCTTCCAATGTATCTGTAGAGGCTACAGCCTTACACTGTTTCCTCCACAGAGACCCCTGTCATCCCATAATTGACACGTCCGGATTCAGTTTTCCCCAGCAGTGTGTTCCCTACAGAAGTCGTCATCCCAGTAAGCTGACAGGGCGCCCTCTCCAGTTCACTCAAGTCTTTCTCTGGCATCTTCTCACATCATCTGAAATCTATATCTTATGGTGACCTGGAGGACATGGCCATTTTGTCCATGCTTTGCTCAAGATATTGTCCCAGAGACTCTCTCAGGTCCTAAAGTCTTCCTACTTCAGGATCCTGGGTATACAGCTTGCCTTGCCCTCAATAGCCTTCCCCATTCTTCACATGAGCTCTTTTTCCTTACTGTCTCCCCCGTTTCAAATGCTATCTATCCAAAGTGATCATCATTAACCAGCTTTATCTAAAGTAAGCCCCTTTTATATTCTTTATCTCAAACCTATTCTCTTTATTTCTAATAGTACAACTTAAAATTGATTGTTCTTTGTGGTTTAAATCTCTTTGAAATTCGATTTGATCTTTATTTTTGACGAGAACAAATATACATGTTTTAAGAAATAAAATACATATTTTCAAAATATGTTTATACTGGCTGGCATCATCTGATCGCCTTCCTCAGTCGCACATCTGTCTCAAATGTTAAAAATTGATTTCTTTGTATGTCTGCTCTGCTCTTTTTTGATGTTGCTGTGGACCCAAGAAAGACTGCATCTTTGATCCGCCTTCGGGATGCAGAGTGGTGCCTAGCATATTCTGTTAGGTAGCAGATGGGTGACTGAAGGACAGAAGGTAGGGTTGGAGTCACCTGTGAGTCATGATTCTTACAGCTCACACAGCGTCCTGCAGAAGATTGAACACAGTACTGGAGTTATTGAGAGCGAGAGAAAGCTATCTGAGACTGTAGAAGGTCCGGGAAGTCTTCCTGGAGGAAGAGACTTGGGGCTAGACAGCTGAGAGCTAGTCCCATTTCCTCTGCCTTCTAATCACAGCAGACCTTGTGAAACTCAACTCTGGTCATGAAGGCCTGGTGTTGATTTTGAATTCATCTTGTTTCCCTCATGTGTCTGGCCTGTGGATGAAATTGGGATCTTCCAGGACCCCTGTAGACACTTTCTTTGAATAGTTGCTTTTGATCACCTTTGCTTCCCATCCTACACCACCCCTATCATCCCCTGCTCTGCCCCCCGAACTCCACCCAGGCTCTTGGCCAGGTCTGTCCATCTTCATCCAAGGGTTCTTACCGTGCACTCCCTGACACTGTCCCTCCTGCTGGTGTTCCTAGGCTTTGTTTGCCTCCTGTACCCACCCTGTCCACACTCATCTGAGGATGAATCAGGTTGACTGTGGTAACAATCCCCCACTGCCCCAAGGCTCACGGTGACTGGTGCGTGTGAACTGGGAGAGGAACAGAGTCCTGTACTGTTCATCCGCCATGGATTTTCCCCATGGTCTCTATTTGAGGACACAGGCTGATGGAGTCTCCACCATCTGGAGTGTTGCCAGGCACCACGGTGGGAGTGAGAAACAAGGACAGCTATGAGTCAGCTCTTAGCAGCGCTCATCTGGAAACTCGACAACGTGTCTCCCTCGCATTCTATGGGTCTGTGGGCTTTGCAGAGTGAGAAGAGGTAGGAGCAGCGAGTAGAATATTATACAGTGCATAGGAGCAGAAACATGCCAGCCTTGCAGGGCCTCCACCCTAACGGGCTGCACGCTCTCAAAGAGAGGGCACTGTCTTGCCCCTCCCATGCCCAGCTTGTAATTTGTGCAAAGATGCAGTATGAATGTGAACCCCACTTCCGGGGCAGGATGCCCCCTTTTCATTTCAGTGGTTTCTAACACACACAGTAGGAGTGGGTGATTTTGAGGACTTTGGCTCAAAAGAGCTCTGGCAAAGTTTTGGATGAGTTTCCACTAGTTGACCTCATTTTGCCCTGTGCTTTTTAGCCACAAGCTCTGTTTTCCCCTTTGGGCATACAGTCCTCTCACAACCTCACCCCATCCTTCCACCCAGCGAGAGGTTTCTGAGGAACTGCCCACTCGTGAGTAGTGAGGCCACAGCTGTTCTGTGTTGAGCCCTCCCCAAAGGCCAGCACTGGGGTCAACGTTTAATCACCTTTTCATGACTCCTCGTCACAAGCCAGCTGGTAAGGAGACAATCGTCCTCAAGCCACTTTTATAGAAACGAGGAAACTGAAGTTCAAAGAGGTTTTTTTAAACCTCCCAGCTTGTGGGCTGGACCTTTGGGCATTTCCCTAGTCTGTGTGACTGGCACGCCTGCCTCGCTGCCTCGTGACTGACTGACTGGCTCCTGGGCGGCAGGGGTGAGTCGGTGAAGGTCGACCCTGTAGCCAGCTGCCAGCTCGCCTAGGAACTAAGTGTTCTGTGCAGGGGTTGAAGTGCATAGATAATGGTGGAATTTACCTCTCAAGATGGCAGGGCCAAGTGTGACTTTGTTTGATAAGCTTGGATTTTATGTCTTTAGAAGCAAACAAACAAACCATCAAGTGGCAGTGTTGCTGGCCAACTTCCCAGAAGCCTCCCAGAGGGAGAGGCATGGACTCCACCCTCAGGAGAGCCAGGGTTCTGGGGTGAGGAGCTTCATGGAGTTTCCCGCCAATACTCAGGTTCCCCTGGCTGTGTTTCCTCTGGCTTCTCCTCATCTCCTCCGTGGCATTCTGGAGCATGGAGGAGCACATCCGCAGCACGGCCACTTACAGGGCTCACTTGCTGACAGAGAGGACAGTGACCACAGTGAATTACACCGACAACACACAGCAGGCACAGAACTAAGAATTTTATTGTTTGCATTGTGTTTTCTTTTTAAATTTTTCATTAATCATAGGGAAATGAGGCAGCGGCTCATGAATTTTGTGGCTGGGCTGGGGTATAAAATGATACTCGGTCTCAAAGTATGATTTTTTTTTTCTTTTTTGTAGGAAGATAGAAACCATTCATTTTTACACTTGCTAGTAACAAATTTTTTCTATTCGTTTTATCGTAATTTTTAAAATTGATCATAAAATGTAAAAAATGTAGGCTTATAGGTAGTAATATGATTTTCTTCCACTTTTGAGGGTGTGTTTTTGCTTTAATTTTTGTTTTGTTTGTTTGTGTTGTTGTTGTTGTTGTTGTTTTAGGGATTTTGTTTTGTTTTATTGTTGCCTCCCCTTCCCTCATCCAGACACCCTCCCATAGCCTGAGAGACAGGACTGTCCTGGAACTCACTTTGTAGACCAGGCTGGTCTTGAACTCCCAGACATCTGCCTGCCTCTGCCTCCCCAGTACTGGAATTAAAGGAGTGTGCCACCACTGGATAAATGAAGTCTTTTTGTTGTTTGTTTTATTGAGATGGGGTTTCTCTGTGTAATCCTGACTGTCTTGTAACTCACTCTGTAGATTCAGAATTCAGAGATTCACATGCCTCTGCCTCAGGAGTACTAGGATTAAAGGTGTGAACCATGAACTCTGCCCTTTTTCTTTCTTTGTATTGTTTTGTTTTGTTGAGACAGGGTCTCAAAATGTATACCTGACTGGCCTGGAGTTCACAGAGATCCACTGCCTCTGCTTTTGGAGTGCTGCGTTATGTTACCACACCCAGAAGTCACATGATATTTTAATACATGTATCCAGGTTTCCACTGTGAAGAACTAACAGATGATTGAGGACACAGGTACATGTAACCTGATCTTAAAATTAATTTATTTTTAATTGACAAGTATGAATTGCATATGTATATACTGATTGTGCACAGCATAGTGTTTTAAAAAGTGCATGCCTTGTGGAATGGCTACATCAAACTAGTTATTATATGTATGACCTCATTTATTTGTTTTTGATTTTTTTTTTTTTTTTTTTTAGCTAAAGTCATCATGCTGTGCAATAGATTTCTTGAGTTATCTCTTTTGTCTAAAACCTTAACCTGTATCTGTAACTACTATTTCCCCTTCCACTATATTTTTTGAGTTATTCTATTTTATATATTGTTTCAAGAGATATTTAAATCTGTGGCATTCAATCTGGCTTTTCTTAATCAGTTGACATGTTCCCGACTAGCCTAGGCCTGTGGCCAGGAGCGGAGGCATATTGCCGCTGCTCAGTTTATCCCGTTTGCTCAGGTGACCAGAGACACTGGTCCTGCCACCTACAAGATGCCAGTGTGGGAGATGGGTCTGCCAATTTTCCACGCTGTCTCCACATGTTTGGGCTGAGCCCTGACCATCTCACCATCCACACAGTACCTGGTATGAATGAAACTCTAATGCTTAAAGATTAATCAAAGGCTTTATATGTTTGGTAATGCTCAATAACAATATGCCCATACAATTAGAGGCGTATCCCAATTAGCTAACCTAAATATAAGTTGTTATCCGCGACTGCTCTCCATACCTGTGTGACTCTTCATCCTCCCACATCTCTGCTCTCCCCAGCTCCTCCTCTTCCTTTTCCTCTTCCTCTCCTTACTCCTCCTACCTTAGCTCCTCCTACAATATATGATGAATATGAGGATTGCATTAAAATGTCCTCAAGTTCCCACCATGGAGTGATGAGCTAAGCTAGCAACCCACAAGTCTTCCAAAGGACCACAGTCCCTCTGCTTTACTGTGAAGGGTCGTTGATGGAATGCAAGATTGACAGCAGTCAGAAAGCTGGGAATGATTATAGCAATGTTCGTGGGGATAAGGTCAATGATTGACAGTCCCACTGTGAGTTGCAGATGCTTTGAGCGTGTCCTTTAAAGACTATTATACTAGAAGGTGAAGCTTTGGTGTGGCAATGCTGATTGTGATGGGCCTTGTTGTGATTTGTATATGCTCGGCCCAGGAAGTGGCACTATTAGTGGGTGTGGCCCTGTTAGAGTAGGTGTGTCACTATGGGCATGGGCTTTAAGACCCTCATCCTAGCTGCCTGGAAGCCAATATTCTCTTAGCAGCCTTGAGATGAAGATGTAGAACTCTTAGCTTCTTCTGTACCATGCCTACCTGGATGCTGCCATGTTCCCATCTTAATGATAATGGACTGAACCTCTGAATCTGTAAGCCATTCCCAATTAAATGCTGTCCTTATAAGAGTTGCCTGGTTGTGGTGTCTGTTCACTGCAGTAAAACCCTAACTAAGATAGGTCTTTATGAGGCAGAACTTAGTGAGAGTCAGATAGATTACCAGGGATAATGTCCTTGGATAGGATTAATATAGTTCTCAGGACTCTGGGTACTTCACACAAAACAATTGCTACAAAGCAACCCCCTGAATATCTTTGTCTCTGTCTCTCTCTCTATCTCTGTTTCTCTCTCTCTCTTTCTCTCATATTCACACACACACACACACACACACACACACACACACGCACACACAATTCTTCCACCATGCCATCAGTTTTGCTGAGATGCAGCCACACAGCCTTGCCAGAGACAGAATGGATGGAAGCATTCAATCAAGTTTAGACCTTCAAGTTTAGCCTCCAAACCTGTGAACTAAATAAACTTCCTTTCTTTATAGAGTATTTAGCTTCCAGTATCTGGCTTCTGTTGCTATGGCAACAGAGAATTAACTGAGAGGCCAGAGAGATAGTTCAATGGTTAAAATGCTTGCTGTGTAAACAGCATGCAGGAGGGCTGGAGTTTGGATCCCAGAATCCATGTGTCTTTGTTAGAGCTTGCTTCTATTGCTGTGATAAAACACCAACTATAGCCAGGCAGTGGTGGCGCACGCCTTTAATCCCAGAACTTGGGAGGCAGAGGCAGGTGGATTTCTGAGTTCGAGGTCAGCCTGGTCTACAGAGTGAGTTCCAGGACAGCCAGGGCTACACAGAGAAACCCTGTCTCGAAGAAACAAAACAACAACAACAAAAAAAACCAACAACAAAAAACACCAACTATAAACAACCCAGGTTCATTTCACCTAACTGATCACAGCCCATCATCAGGGAAGTCAGGGCAGGAACCAAGGCAGGAACCCAGAGGCAGGAACAAAAGCAGGACCAAAGAGGAACTCTGCTTCCTGACTTGCTCTTCTGTCTCTGTAGGCATAATGTTTTTGTGCATCATATAAAGGTTATCTTTGTGTTATTCAAATGCTGATTTCTCTCCATCATTTCTTGTTTCAACCCACTCGGCATTGTCTAGAATCCTGTCTCCAGTTTGTAAAAAAAAAAAAAAAACGGTTCTTACCATTTATTCTCTGCTTTCTCAATAAATGCTGATCACTCAATGTCTAGGCAGAAGAGAGAATAGGGAGGGGCTTCTGCCAGCAAGGGGAAAGGGGAAGGTGGGAGTTGGAATTGGAGTCACAAGGACAGGATCTAAGAAGACACCATGGAAAGAAACATCTGAAACCCTAATTGTAAGTATTTGGGATTGTGGCTCAGAGATAGCCAGATTAACATAGGAGGTTAAGATAGATCATTTAACTGCCCAGATACTGAAGTGCAGCTCAAAATAAATCTTGGTTTCTCTGTGTGCTTAACTGGGGACTAGCAAAGGTAAAGAAATACAGTCCCCAGATTAATTTACTATTTACATCTATATTTAAAAATAATTCATTTTATACTCCTCATGCTCGCTCAACTTGGTTTTTTGTTTTTGTTTTTAATGTAACCTGGGACCCCTGGCCAGGTATGGCACCACCCATAGTGATCTGTGCTCTCCCACAGCAACCATCTGTCAAGAAAATGTACCACAGGCCACATGACATTCTGAAGGAAGCAATTCCTCAATTGTGCTTCCTTCTTCCTAGACTTGCTTGTCTGTGTCAAGTTGACAAAAACCAACCAACACACTATATAGATGCTAGATGGGCAAAGCAGTCCACTTACAATTCCAGCTTTTAGAAGGTGGAGACAGGATTCCTGGAACAAGCTGGCCAGCTAGTCTAGTCATAGCAACCAGCCTGGGTTCAAATAAGAGACTCTCACTCAATGAAGAAAGTAGAGAGTGATCAAGAAAGATACCTAATGACGGGCAGTGGTGGTACACACCTTTAATCCTAGCACTTGGGAGGCAGAGGCAGGCGATTTCTGAGTTTGAGGCCAGCCTGGTATCTACAGAGTGAGTTCCAGGACAGCCAGGGCTACACAGAGAAACCCTGTCTCGAAAAACAAAAACAAAAAAGATACCTAACATCAACTTTGAATGTCCATACACATCACCACACACAAATGCAAGCCCACACACATGGACACACACATACCTATGCATGCATGCCACACACAGCAAAGAAAATGAACAGCCATGTCCCAAATGGTTATTAATGAGTTACCCGATTCTTAGCCTCTCTTAGAAGTGAAAGCCTCCCTGCTTGCAGGCTCATCATGGAAGAACCTTTACCTGCTGCATCAGGATGCTCAGTGAGTAGGAGTTGCTCTTCACCAATCCAGTCCCACATCCTCCCACCCCGTACAGCCATAGCCTAGAAGGCCACCCATACACAGGCTTGCTGCAGAAGACCCAGGTTCCCACTGCAGCCACCTCTTCTGGGCACAGCTTCTCCTACAGCAAGGCATCTTCCTGTCTTCTGCCCTGGCCTTTTCTCTCCAGCCCGGTCCAGCTCCAGGAGCTCATCCCACTGGCCCAGCTTAACACATATCTTCTGCATTCTTCTGCAGCTTATCCTGAGTACTGGCTCCAGAACCTGTGGCTGGTGGGCTCATTCTTCCTTTCATGGATTCATCCATTTATCTTTTACAACCATGTTTGCGAGGCACCTGCCATATGCCAGGTGTGTACGCTGTAGAGGAATGAGCCTGGGCTAGGACAGGCATGAGTTCTGTCCTCTCTCCATCAGTTATGTAGTGGGACAAGTAACCATTCATCTGCCTCCAGTTTGCTCTTCTGTAAAATCTAGACTATCATGGGTGGCACTGTGTGTACTGTGGGACCTAGTAGTTTATCACAGTCCTTCTGTAACCCTAACTCCTTGCTTAAGCACTCTACTCCCACCACTGTTCTGACAGAAGCTCTTCCCTAGTGCTAGTGACCCAGGCAGCCTGGAGGTGTGTTGAGGACTCTAGGTGGTTTCACGTCAAGGAAGGGTTGGGGCAGAGGCCCCACAATAGCTGCCAGGTTCTCTAGACCATCATGTATTCCACTGAATACAAGCCTTTCTGGGTGTCTTGTCTGGATGGAAGGAAGAGAGCTGGACAGAGCCTTCCTTCAGGCCTGTGGGCTGCTTTGCTGATCTGTGTAGAGAAGAAAGCACAGCTCTCTCTGGGGCCACACTGGAGCTGTGATTGTGGGCAGATTCCTGAGACAGTCCTGGTAAGAATTCCTTCCAAGCAGAAGGCCGGGCAGTGGTGGCGCACGCCTTTAATCCCAGCACTTGGGAGGCAGAGGCAGGCAGATTTCTGAGTTGGAGGCCAGCTTGGTCTACTGAGTGAGTTCCAGGACAACCGGGGCTACACAGAGAAAGAGAAACCTTGTCTCGAAAAACCAACCAAACAAACAAAAAATTTCTTCCAAGCAGAAATGGAGAAAGGGCCAAAGAAGGAACCAGGGGAAATAACAGGAAGTAAAGGTAGGTGCTGGTGAGAAAGGGAGGAAGAGGACTCTGCACAGAACCCAGAGCCTTCTTATATACACCTTACTGCTCAGTGCTGGGCAATGCTGCTAACTTGGCCTTGTCAGCTAGAGAGGGCAGAGGACTTAAAGGAGGGAGCAGAGCCATGGTGGGAACAGTCAGAGGGAGTCTGCTGCCAGAATAGTCTCCTGACATTCCCAGAGCACACACCTATAGTAGAGTGCTTGCCTGGCACGTACAGGACCACGTGCTCAAGTCTTAACGCTGTACAAGCTGGGCACTTGCCTGTAATCCCTGCACTGGAGAGGTAAAGACAGAGGATCATTCTTGCCTACATAGCACGTTTAAGGCCAACCTGGACAACATGAGCCCCTGAGTCCTAGTCTCAAAATAAAAGTGAACATCAAGAACACAGCAAAACCCAGGGCCTTAATTGGTCCTGCAGATCCTAATAAGTGTGTGTTTGTGTGTATGTGTTTGTATATTCCTTCTTCCTCATTTATTGAAAGCTTTGACCACTAAAAGCAAAGGTTACATGAACACAATTACATTCTACACATATACACACACCTTTTTTTATGCCCTGTGTATTCCATTTTTATTTTAAAAAATATAAAGAATTTGAACAAGGCTAAAATATATATTTTCTCACTAGTCAGCCTCTCCCTCTTGCTCAGCAAAAACAACACATCCCCCAGCATCTGCTTTTCCTTTCAATCCCATATAGTAGATTGGAAATAGTTACATTCTATAATTGCTAAGGAGCAATGGGAAAATGGAGTGAGCTGGTCACCTCTTCTTAGCCTCTAGGTTCCTGTCTTCTGCTAGGATAAAGTGCACTAGTAATCAAACTCTGCCACTGTTTGCTTAGCTCTCATAGCTAGAAGGGGGCTGTAGTCCTTCAGGGATCTCCAGTGCAGTTATGGTTGGAAGGTGTCTAGTCTATAGTCACCAAACAATTGTCACTAACAGGACAATAGCCAGTGCTGGCTTATAGAATCTAGGATGGGGATGCTGGCTGGCATACTTCCTGGCCTTAAATAGGGAGGGTCATATGTGAATGTGGCTGTCAGATTAGAAGGATGCTGTACTTCCTTCATGACCTGGCCTCAGGTGTCATTGAATGTCATTTGTGTCATAGTTGTGCCTGGATTCAAGGGACAAGCAGATCATTAGGAAATCGAGAAAAGCATTTGGTAAGGGAAATCTTCCTATACTCATCCTGGGTGATAACATAGTGTCCAAATATTTGTCGTGTTAATAAGGATAAATTATGGCATTTTTGTTTTTAATAAATTGTCACCAACTATTGTGGCATCAATGTTATGACATCTCCATGGCCTTCAGACTGTTTCTCATCTATGTTTACTCTTCACTTTCACCCTGACATATGGGGGTACTGGTTTTGACCCCTAAGGTCCACTGAATGGGTAAAGAGAGCCAAGGTTGGCTGAGTCCCTTCATGAAGACTGATGGTCACGGCTGCTTCTGTGTGAGACAAACCAGGCATTTTATACAAGAGCAAAGCTGAGGCTTGGCAGGATAGCTTCACTCACAGTTATCGATGCCCTGTCAGCAGTGCCGTTCATTGGGCAAGACTAAACAGAGATGTATCTCTGGCACGGAGAACTGAGATCCATTTAGTTTGCATGGTCCAGGGAAAGGGCTTCATTTGAGTGTGCGCGATAGGAGAGCTGTGTGCTTTGAGAAGGAGATGCCTGGTTGGGGAAATTTTAGAATCTGTCGGCAGCTGCTGTTGGGTTCCTTCCCAGAACTAACTCTCCCGGTCTCTGTAGTCCAGTTTCTGGATGTGGCTTCTTCTCAGGATAGCACTGGTGTCCAGAAGGGAGGTTGGGCTAGGCTATACACAAATTCTAATTTGGTTTTTATCTGAGAGAAGGTGGGTGGTGGGTGCTCTACAGTCCTGCCACACTAATGTACCCAGGGAATTCAAATGCAGAGCCCTAGACCTTGATCTTCCCTTCCTACAGGGCAGACTGTGCATGTGCACCTGGGTGGACTTTCTTGGGGACTCTGAATAGAACTAGCCTGCCAGAGTGATCGTCACTATGGGCGTTGACACCCACTCTTGGGTTTTAAATCCTGGGTCTTGTGCTTTTAATAATGGTCACATCTTAGCTACCCACTGCCTCAGTTTACCTACCCAACAGGTAAAGGCAATGATGACCGTGATCAGATTTGCTCCACCAGACCCCCAGCTCGCCCCAAGGCATCTCACAGTTCAATAAGAAGGTCTTCATTGGGGGTGGGGCTGGAGGGTGCAACCCTCCCTGGGATGTTGAAAGCCAGAGCCTTTCTCCACCCACCCTCTAGGATCTAGGTCCCTTCTCAATTCAGTGGAGACAACTTCAATACACACACACACACAACCTTTCCAAATTCAAGTGAGGGCAATAAGGGATTTCTGCAGTTATTATAAACACTTTTTAAAAATAGAAAAGCCAAGAAGACGGCTCAGTTAGTGAAGTTAGTAAGTGTTTTTCTTATAAGTGTTAGGGTCTAAGTGTGGTATTCAGACACCATGTAACAAAGTCAGGCGTAGTGGCACCCACTTGTCACCCCCATCCAGAGAAGGTAGAGACAGATGGAGTCTTTGGGCACACTGGCTAAACTCCACTACTTGACAAGCCCCATGTCCCAGTGAACTTTGCTTCAAAAGAAAAAAATGAGAGGGGACAGCTCAGGATGACCTCCTAGCATCAAAATGCACACATATGAAAACATATGCATAGAAGTACATGCACACATGCAGATGCATACAGATGGGGGGCTTCATTTTTTTGCTTTTTGTTTTAAAACTTAAGACAGACTCCAAATACAGCCTAAATATTACACAATAACTAGCCATGGGGAAGTCAGGGGAGGCAAAGCTGAGGCCAGGCACAAAGCCCACCACAGTCCCTTCAGTGCGGCCTTGACCTGCAGCTACTCAGAGGCTGAATCAGAAAGTGAGAAGGCTCATCCAGCAGTGGGCTGGCCACATGTGCAGCGCCAGGGGATAAATGCCTTCCAGGCAGAAATCACAGAAAGTGACAAGACTCTTCAGTTAATTTTAGTCAACTTTGAAACCTCAGTTCAGCTCCAGCAGGGTTGGAATTTAACATCTGTGTGGTTAGTGAGTAGCACACATTTCCTAATGTGTAACATGCTGTTTCTTTGCTTTGGAGTCTAAGTAACCAAAAAAGAGCCATTTTCTCTGTGATATCACTCATGTGGAAAGGTGAGTGCTGGAGTCCTAGGGGCAGCCATGGGCCAGAGGTACAACCAGGCAATCCAAAACCTCAGCTCCTTTGTCAGAGATTCAAGATGAATCGCTGTGTGTGTAAGTTTGGTATTTCCTTTCCGTTCGTGATTCTACTGTGAACACCTGTCCATGTCCATAACTTGTCCATGTTACAACAATCTGTTTGTGACTGCATAGAGCTCCCTGGAATGGAAAACGCTGCCTATCCAGCCGGGCCTGTCCCTAGGATTAGCATCAATGGCAGCTTGTCAAAAAGCATGTTGACTTAAATCAACAACTTAAATCTCCTTTCTTTCTTTCTTTCTTTCTTTCTTTCTTTCTTTCTTTTCTTTCCTTCTTTCTCTTTCTTTTCTTTCCTTTCTTTCTTTCTTTCTTTTTCTTTCTTTCTTTCTTTCTTTTGATTTTGATTTCACATAACAAAACCAACAGAATGTTGCTGATAATTTCTGATTAATAAGCTTGTTCTCCAAAGGGTCTAATTTTCTGCAAACTTCTCGAGGAAACACCTAGTGTGCACAGGACTTGCTTGGGTCTCAAGCAGTGGGTGGGGTGCTATGAGCTTGTTATGGGAGATCAAGCTGTCACCACAGAGCTCATCCTAATTATTTCTGGGTTACCCCGAGTCCTGGGCCCATGTTCTTTCTCCATGAGGAACTAGTCTCTCAGTAAAAACCCCCTTTCCGCATCCCAAGGCAGGAACCTGCTCTGATTAATGTTTTACCCCCTCTACCAGGTGTCCTTATTTTCTTCTGCTCTTGCCCCAAATGTAAGCATAGAGTCAACACAATAATTCAGAATGGGAAGCAGAGTTTGGGCTTGTTTTGAAAATACCTTTTAAAAAGAAGAGTTTTAGAACAATAAACGTATTGATAAAAATCACACAGCTGAAGTGAAACCCACTCGTCCACCTTCCTCGGGCTTCCTGTTTTGGTTAACACATTATCGTCAGCCTCAGAGGTATTTCCACCCTCTGCTTCCACCCGCACATCTGGACGAAATGTGTGCTCAACGGGAAGGGTCTGGAGCCCTTCCCTGGTCTGCTCAGGTCCCAGTGTTCCAGCCGGCTGTTACCAGGAAGGGGCCAGTGAAGCTTTGGCCACCCTTGGAGCCAGCAGAGCTACAGCTTAAGTGACCTGGACTGCTTTCTGCTCTGGACCCCTAGTTTTTAATCCTGGTTGCATCCTTGTCATGGAGGAGGAGTGGTGGTGGTATTCTTCGTTTTTTCCCAGTCCTGGGGCAGAAACGAACATTCTTTGCATAGTCCATCTGCAGCTGTTTACAACTAAGGGATTGTTGACTATGCTCTTCAAGTCGCCAAACATAACACCGTGAGTCCCAAATAGGACACAATGAAAAGGTGACCATGATGGTTTGAATAGGTTTCACACACACACACACACACACACACACACACACACACACCACTCCCTAGACTCTTGTGTTTGATTGCTTGGCCCATAGGGAGGGGCACCTATTAGGAGGTGTGGCCTCGTTAGAGTAGGTGTGGCCTTGGAGGAAGTGAGTCATTGTGGGGGTGGGCTTTGAGGTTTCCTAGTCTCAGACTCTGCCCAGTGTGGAATGAGGGCCTCCTCCTAGCTGCCTGTTGAAGACAGTCTCTTCCTGGCTGCCTTTGGATCAAGATGTAGACCTCTTAGCTCCTTCTCCAGCACCATGTCTGCCTGCAGTCTGCCACGCTTCCTGCAATGATGATATTAGACTGAGCCTCTGAAACTGTAAACCATCCCCAATGAAATGTTTTCCTTTACAAGAGTTGCTTTGGTCTTGGTCATGGTAGCCCTTTACAGCAATAAAACCATAACTAAGACAGTGACCAAGATGCTAACAACAGCAGCTCCTCTCTGGCAATCCTGACTCCCCTTTCCAGTGGATGTCAAAGTACTTTAGCCAAGCTTTGAGATCAGTCTCCCTTACTCCTACCTATCCATGACTACGTGGATTTCTTTCTTCTCTGTTATTTTGCTTTTTGAGGCAGGGACTGAGATGGCGTTGAGCTAGTTACATATCAAATTTGAACTCCTGATCCTCCTGTCTCTGCTTCTACCAATTGGGATCACAGGCCAGCTCCCACTGCCTGGGATGCTATATCTTTTTATTTTGGTAGAGGCAGTACTGTTGGTGTATTGTATTTGCTCAAATCTTCTACAGAAGTGAAAGAGAACAAATGACTGATAAACACTTTTATTCCCAAGTAGACATGAATAAATAATGAGTTTTAAGTTTCTGTTGGATTTCTCAAGACAGTATTGGGGAAATAGAAAAACTTTGCATACTTGATTTCCCAAAGATGGCCATCATCCATACACTCAACAGTCCCTGACCACTAATCTTGTCATCTCAGTCTGAACTGGTCCCATGGCTGCTCTGACAACAGAAAAGTATATCCTGGGTGTCTAGGTCGGGACCTAAGTGGACTGACAGCTTCTGCCTCCTTCCCTACTCTTGGACACTCTCTTCCTGCTGCTGAGAAGTTCAGACCTCGTGCAGAGCTACATGGAGAACAGCCCAAGTGCTCTTTGACGGCACCAGATGGGACCCCTGCCAGCGGGCAGCATTGACAACTAGCCACATGATGGTGTGGGGGAAGCCAGGCCATCTTGTCCACACAGAAGCTCCTGCTGTTCTGTAAGAACCCATCCAAACAGTCACTAGTTTCATGACGTTTTCTCCAAATGCCCTCCTCTGCACAAGCCAGAGCGGAAGTGAGCCCTTGCCTGTGGGCCTCACACAAAGTTCACTTACAGGGAACAACAGCAGCAACCTGCTGCTCTGGACTGCATTCCCCGGCAGCGTGCTGTACTGGAGGCACAACCTAAAGCCCGTGGGCAAAGAGCAAAGAAGACTGACTACATGTCACCTGAGGTGTTGGCGTAGTCTGAGTCCCCGATGATTTGGGCTTCCAGAATATAGAGAAAATACACCCCCTGGTTTTCCAGGTTCTCTTCTGGTCCTCCAACTTCTGTGACCTCGTAAGTTCTGTTCACTGAAGGGGGAAGACATGCAGACGGCCATGTACGGTGTCTGCATTCTCCATTGCCAGAACATGAACCTTCCCTCGAATGTGTGTTCCCCTCCCAATAAGAGCATCCTTTCTGGGCTGGAGAGATGGCTTAGCCATTAAGAGCAGTGGTCCAGAGGTCCTGAGTTCAGTTCCTAGCAACTATATGGTGCCCTGTTCTATCTAATGCCCTCTTCTGTCAAGCAAGCATACAAATAGAACACTTATCTACATAAATAATAAAATAAATCTTCAAAAGAGCATCCTTTCTGCACATGCCCCACCAAAATGGACATCTACTCTTGTCTTTAAAAGCAGCCTGATCAGTATCATTGTTGTGATGGCTATTCCCAGTTGTCAACTTGACTGTATCTGGAATGAACTACAGTCCAGAAATGGAGGCCACACCTGTGATGGAGATCTTGAAGCTGGAAGACACAGGCTTTTGATACAGATCTTGAGACCTAGTGGCTATGAAAAGCTTAACCCCAGGCAAGGTGATATCTGCCTTTAATCCTAGGAGACAGAGTCAAGCAGATCTCTGAGTTCAAGGTCAACCTGGGACAGATTTCCCCAGTTCCAAGTAAAGAACAGCTTAGGTCCAGGTGTGGTGGTATACACCTTTAATTTGGGCCATACCTTCTGCTGGAGACCTACATAAGGACAATGGAAGAAGGAAGGCTTTTTTCTTTTCTTTTCTTTTTTTTTACCCTCTCCATCTGCTTGCACTTACTTGCCAGCACATCTGCTGGAACCTTCTTCTTCTGGATTCCAGCTTATACAGAAGACCAGCTGAGACACTCAGCCTCATGGGACTGATCTTGAACTAGATTCTTGAACTTCCCACTCACAGCTACCCATTGTTGGGTTAGTTGGACTGCAGACCGTAAGTCATTCCAATAATTTCCCTTAATATATAGAGACATTCCATAAGTTCTGTGACTCTAGAGAACCCTGACTAATGCAATTGTTTTTGTAGGAAAAAAAATAATAAAAAAAAACAAAAACAAAACCCCACCTGCCATCAGAAGGGAGTGTTGTTAAAGGAAGGGAACGGGGAGGGAACAGGGGATGGGGCAGCGAATTCAGATCAGGACTGTTTGTCTTAAAGGAGAAAGACCACTCTGGCCTTGGTCTGACTCTCTGTGTTAAAGTGGTTCACAGACAGGCTTCTGTGACTCTTCACTTCACATGTCCTGATCTGTCACAAGCAGCTGGTCTGACACCGAAGGTCTTACTAAGGTAACAGTAGCTGAGTTTAGGCCCTAGTTGCTTGTCCATAAAATGGGTATAAGCAGTGACCATGTATAACTTCTCTCCAGTTGACTGTCCATGAAGTGGGCACATGCAGTAACCATGTATAACTTCTCTCCAGGCAGAGCTTAGGTTTGTTTTTATTTAACTTTTATGTGTATGTGTGTTTTGCCTGCATGTATGTCTGTCATGTTCATGTCTGTGGCCTCAGAGTCCAGAAGAAGGCACTAGATCCTGTGGAACTGGAGTTACAGATGATTTGGGGATCAAATTTGAGTTCTACAGGGAGCAGTCAGTGCTCTTTACCACTGAGCCATCTCTCCACCCACTTTGGACTGGTTTTGTTTTGTTTTTTTTTTTAACCCTGTCTTTTCCCTACTGCTGAAGGTAGAACTGACAGCCAAGGGTGAGCTACTCTCTGCCCCATGGCTGATAACTGTTTTTGGTGTGGGAGTGGGAGATAAACTTGAAAGAGAGTCTCATTCTGAAATCAGGAATGCCATGTTGAGACTCAAATTGTGGCCAGGAAAGTAAAGTAGAAGTGACGAGAGGGACAGAGGGGACGAGGAAGAGACGTGGTCCCAGGCCATGGAGCAGGCTTGGCAGGCATGGATGCCTGACTTCAGCAGAAGGTAAATGCTCAAACAAACGAGGACCAGAGCACTTGGCCAGATGCCTAGGCCAGAGCTGCCCAGGAAATAAGAATCCTTCCCATCACTGTCTCCTTGCCAGCTCTGCTGGGGAAGACTAGAAAGGAATATTGGTCCTGGGTAGGAACATCACCCTGTGGTGAGTTGTCCAATGTTTCAGAATGGTACAGAGAGTGCTGTGCAGACCACAGTGAGAAGGCAAGGGTAGAGCACCCTCCAGGAGTTCTACAGACAACCCTCCTCTCTTGAAGATCAGCAAGCTGGGGCTAGGATGGTCTACCTTGGAGAACAGAGAGAGGTCAAGCTGTTGCTACTGACAGCAAACTCAGCCAAGCTTCTACTCCAGACTGGCTCCAGGCCGTGGGTAATTAATTCTCTCTCTCTGTGACCCTCTAATACACTTCCTCCTATTATGGTGACCCTTAACCATAAAATTATTTTTATTGCTACTTCATAACTGTAATTTTACTATTGTTATAAATTGTAATGCAAGTATCTGTGCCGCCTATAAGCAAAGAGATCGCGACCCACAGGTTGAGAAGCTTTCGTCTAGTGCCGTTTCTCCTCATCCATGTAGAGAGCAGACAAAGCGTGGCTCCTTGACTTTGCTCTGTAATTTTCAAAAAGGAAACATAAATCACCTCCACTGAACAGCACACATATTATTTGTCTAAATTTCCTGGGCAACCATTTAGAATCCTTCATCCCTGAATCACACACTCCTTCCCCTATCCTTCCAGCCGCCTCTTGCTCCCCATCTCCTGGCTTCTGTCATAGGTTAGTTTTTCCTGTTCTTAAACTTTATAATAATAAACTGAAGAGCGTAGAGCCGTCTTTTTGTGTCTCTCTATGTGCTCTAGTTCCTTGTTTCACATTGCACGCATGGCTACCCCTCAGTTTGGGCTGTGTCTCACATTTATTACATCCCAGACTTTCTATCACCAATAAAACTTAGGAATACTTTGGTGGATGTCCACAGCCACCTGCCCTCAATAATACCTCAGAGTAGAATTGCTGGTGTGAGTTGACGATTGTGACAGTTACAGTTAATTGTCAACTGGACACAATCTGGAGTCACCTAGAGAGACTCTGGATTATTTAAACCAGGTATACCATTCCCATAAAGGATTTTTTCAATCTTGTTGACTGAATTGAGGAAGCCTACCATGAATAAAGGACAGCATCATTTTCTGGGTTTGGGTCCTGGACTGTTAATAAAGGACAAAGTGAGCCGAGCATGTGTTCATTCCTTTTTGCTTCAAACCGTGGATGCCATTCGAGCTGCCTTGACCCCTGCAGGATGGACCCTGGGCCTATGAGTTAAAGTAAACTTCCCCTCTCATAAGTTGCTTTCTTTAGGGTGTTTTATCACAGCAATAGAAACCAAGGTTGAATATTTATTTTTATTAGAAAATACCATACACTTCCCCAAAGATGCTGTACTATCTATTGAGTTCTTATGAGCAGAAAGAGATCTACTGGCTTTCTTGTCTTTTCCAACACTTGATGGACCTCCTGGCCCATCTGGGCAGGTATGTGGATAGGACCATGTCATGGTTTTTCCTTATGTGACTTCAACTCCATGGCATAGGCCCTGACAGGCACCACCATTCATGTGCACCTAATCACACAGATAAACACACAACTACATGTAATTAAAAAAAAAAAATCTTTAAAACAACCATCAATTTGATATAAAAAATAAAGACACCAATTTATCCCAATATGATGGAAGAAAGCAGGATATAATTTAAGTGATATCTATCTAATACACAAGTTTCCGATCTTTGATCAGGCAAAATATCAAAAGTTAACTTGGATAATTTCAAATAGAAAACACCATTTGTTGATTTTTTTTTTTATTTTAGGTATATGGTTATGTATCTAGAAAGACTAACAGAAATTCTGATAGTATCAAAATGTGATTTTGTAGATGGGCAGTTCTTTCTTTTTAATAGTTGTTTTGTTTGAGACAAGGTCTCATTATGTCCAGCTGGTTGTGAAAATTCTCTCTCTCTCTCTCCTCTCTCTCTCTCTCTCTCTCCCCTTCTTTCTGTCTAATGTGCACTGGTGTTTTTCCTACATGTATGTCTGTGTGAGGGTGTCAGGTCTTGGAGTTATAGACGGGTATGAGCTGCCATCCGGTTGCTGGAATTGAACCCAGGTCCTCTGAAAGAGCATTTAACGCTTTTAACTATTGAGCTATGTCTCTAGCACCTGGCTGTGACTTCTTAGTCCTACCTCCAGCTCACAGGCCACTCCAACACACCAGGCTGTGGGACTCTTAACATCACTTTTGTGTAATTGAATTACATATACACAAAGTAGATAGGAAACACGGTCAGCCACCCTCCTGAAACACCACCAGTGGGTTCCAATGCCAGGCATACAGTATAGAATTGGTTCTTCCTGGATCCAGCCAACCAGCTCTCCCTGAAGACTTTGAACTTGCCAGACTCCATAATCACTGAGCAAAATACACTTCTTCACATGAATACAAGTTTGGTTTCTCTGGAGATTCCCAAGATACTAAAGCCTGGAATCATAGAACCTACCAAAAATGAATGAATGAATGAATGAGCATCGGTGAGCTGCCTTTAAATTTTCAAAATCTCTGAAGCCTCAGTCTCCAAATTCCTTTACAATCAGGATGGCTCAGGAATATCCTTCCAACCATCCGGGCCTGCTCCCACATCTTCTTAGTTACCTTCTCATCAGTGTGACAGAGTCCTGGGAAAACAAGATGGACGGATTTATTTGGGCTCACAGCTTTAGACAGTTCTGTCTATGGCTGGTTGACCCTGTTGCTTTGGGCCTGAGGTGAGACAGAAGCAGAGTATCGTATGTGGAAGCTTATGGTAGAAAAGGTTGTTTATACCATGGTAGCCAAGAAGCAGAAAAAGAAACAGGAAGGGGCCAGCAAGCAGGTATGTCTTTCCAAGGCACACACCCCTATGATCTACTTCATGATTCCATCAGCTCCACAAATGACCCTGTCATAACATGACCTTGTGGGGACATTTTATATGCAAAGCATGATGCCCACCCAAAGCTAGGATGGCTTTGATACTGTACCCGTGTGGCTTCCCAAGAGCTGTGACCTTTGAACTTTTATGTATCTATTTCATCTTGAGAGTTGTGATTACTTTTTAAACTTTTCTTATTTGTTTTAAGAATTTCACTTACGAATATGCTATATTTGCATAAGGAATGTCGTGGGAGTGATTTGAAGATGGTTTTATAGACATGTGTACATATGAAAACTCTTGTTATCTATTACACATGTGTGGGACTAATGGCGACTCTGGAAACCGCCCTGCTGATAGTCTGCACCTTTGCTCCCTCAGCAACGTGGTTGGTTTATTTCTAGAAGAGACTTTTCGGGGACACAAGATGATTTGACTGGAAATGGACGGCTATTTTACATGGCTGTGCACAGGTGAAGTCACTTTAGTGGAGCCGCCAAGAATATCTGTTTCAGGTCCCTTCTCGGCAGCGGGGGTGGGTTGTCTATTCTCAGAGGCAGAAGAGGGAAGGACAGCCATGCAGGGTGTTGATGACATCATAGTCTTTTAGTGTTGGCAAATCCCAAGTTGGTAAAACATGGATAGACCAGTTGGGAACAGCTTGGTGATGCCGGTCTGTTTTCCGAGCACTTGGGAGGTGAAGTTCAGAGAGCAGGAACTCAAGGTCAGCCTAGGCTACATGAGAACCTGTAGAGAGAACGAGAGGAAGAGAGAGAGACAGAGAGAGAGAGAGAGACAGAGAGAGACACACACACAGAGAGAGACACAGAGAGAGAGACACACACACAGAGAGAGACAGAGACAGAGAGAGACACAGAGAGAGACACACACAGAGAGAGAGAGAGACACAGAGACAGAGAGAGACAGAGAGAGAGAGAGAAAGAGAGAGAGAGAGAGACAGAGAGAGAGACACACACATAGAGAGAGACACACACAGAGAGAGACAGAGACAGAGAGAGACACAGAGAGAGACACAGAGAGAGACAGAGAGAGGACACACACAGAGAGAGAGAGAGACAGAGAGAAAGAGAGAGAGAGACAGACAGAGAGACAGAGACAGAGAGAGAGAGAGAGAGAGAGAGAGAGAGAGAGAGAGAGGAAAAACAAAATGTAAAGGTGTTAAATGCTTGCCACAGGATTTGTTTTTCTTAACAGCCCAGGAGTTGGTGCGGTGGTGCCTCTGGGGCCTGTAGCTTGGGTCAGTATGGGGTACTTTCCCTGTATGTGAACCACCACAAACACTTCACTTAACCCAGGCAGAGTCAGATCCTCCAAACCAAAGAAAAAAGCCCCAACTTGGGTTAACTGGCAGCTGAAGGCGACAGACAGCCCAGACTGGAGGAGGGTGGGGTGGATATGAACTTCATCGGGTGGTTTCTACCTAACTATCCTGGACCCTCCCACACTGGGGTTTGCATAAAGTTGCAGAGGTGCCAAGCTCCCACTAAGTATCTGATTGTGTGCACGTGTTCAAAGGCCAGTGTGAGGACTTATGGGTGACAAAGCCTTAGGACTCCCCCCCCCCCGCACTCCCCTCACTTGCATGTTATTATTTTAACAACTTCAATCCAGTGAACCAGACATAAAAAGAGACCATGAGACAATGGAGGAGGACATGTTGGGGGCAGACGGAGCAGAGAGGTGTGGAAGGAACGAGATACCATGCGTATATGTGAGAAATTGTCAAAGAATAAATAAAACATATGTTTTTAAAACACCGCACTTATTTATAATAGAGAACAACAAGAGTCTTCATGTGCACATATGCCTGTAAACCACCTCCAAATCACTCCCAGAACATCTCTCGTGGCATCCCTGCCCACAGTCCGTTTATACCTATTTTATATCACTGTAGATTTTCATCTCCGTTGCTTTATATAATGCAAATATTCAACATCAGTCTTTTCCCTGACTTCTTTCACTCCCCAGAATTCCTCTGATGATTCATCCAGATTTTATTTACCAGTCATTTATCTCTCCCTCCTTTTCTCTGACCGAGAAGTAGGGCTGTGCCACACCAGTATCACATGCTGAAAGTTCAGGTGGTTTTCAGTGTGGGGCTATGACAAAAAAGCTTCTGTGATTTGAGTCCAAGATGTTTTGTGAACATTTAGTTCCTTTTCCCTTGGCATCAAAAGTCTGGGGCCTGTGATGTCGTCAGGGCATAGTTAACCTTTTAAGATACTTTGAACTGTTTTTGGAAATGTTTGTGGAAGTTTACAGTCCCAGCAGCAGTGTGTAAGAATTCTAGTTCCTTTACATCTCCTGCACTTGGTAGTGTTCGTCTTTCTCATGGAAGCCATTCAAAAATGCGTGTGATGGGGCTGGAGAGATGGCTCAGTGGTTTTAGAGCACTATCTGCTATTCCAGAGGTCCTGAGTTCAATTCCCAGCAACCACATGGGCTCATAACCATTTGCAATGGGATCCGATGCCCTCTTCTGGTGTGTCTGAAGACAGCTACAGTTTACTCGTATACATAAATTAAGTAAATAAATCTTTTTAAAAAATGCATGTGATGGTTTTACACAGTGACTGCAGTCTGCATTTCCTTAGTGGATAGTGATACTGCTATTGCACGCTGTGGAACTAGCTCTCCAGACGGCCACCATGTTCTCTGTTAGGCTATTTTCTTCTCATTGAGCTTTTATGATTTTTAAAATTTTTCTGGATATAAGTCTATTATAAGATATATGTGTATTAGAGATGGAGAGGTCAGAGGTTAAGAATGCTCTCCAGAGGACCTGGGTTGGATTCCCAGCACCTATATGGCAGCTCACAACTGTAACTCCAGTTCCTGAGGATCTAATGCTCTGCTCTGGCCTCCACAGGCACCAGGCAAATAGACAATACACACACACACACACACACACACACACACACCACACCACAGAAACACACACATGCACACCACGAGTGCAAGCGCAAAACACACAGACATAAAATAAAAGTTAAGCAATTTAAAGATGTAAAAATATTTGTATGACATTTTTTTCTCCCAGTCTATGGATTGTCTTTTCTATCGATTTAAAACTTTTCAAAGGTCATAAGTTTTAAATTTGAAAAGATTTAATTATATGAATGTATTTCTAGATTGTGTGTTAGGGGGTCATATCTTAAAACTCTTTGCCTAAATTTAAAGTCAAAATGTGTGTGTGTGTGTGTGTGTGTGTGTGTGTGTGTGTGTGTGTGTACATTGCCTGAGTTTGTGTTTGTGGGCATGTGTGTTCCCACACACACACATGCAAAGGTCAAAGGAAGACATTGGGTGTCTTTCTCCATTACTTTCTGCCTTCTTGCCTTGAGACAGAGTCTGTCAGTGAATGGGAGACTCACTGTTTCAGCCAGGCTGTCCAGGCAACTAGCCTGCAGGTCTATTGGTCACTGCCCTCCAGTGCTGGGACTACAGGCACACACACAGCCATGCCTGGCTTTGGGGATGTAAAGTCAGCAAACTCGTACCACTGAGCCGTCCCTTCAGGCCTTCCACATTTTTCTCTCTCTTATCTTTAAAGATTTATAGTTCCAGACTTAGTACTGAAAAGGTGAGCGATGCACATTCTTAGTATTTTCCTGTGAGTTTTGAAAACCTCTTCTGCCTCATCCAGGAGGGAATGTGTGGAGGAAACAGCTACCCAACACACGCTTGCCAGATTTAGTCATATGTACAGCATATGTTGCTGCCACTATGAGCAAGTGAGATTTAAATATCTTATATTATTTAGAAATAGTGTCTTGGGGCATTGCTAAATTCACTTCCAAGGTCTGGTGTTTTACTTCCACATTCCTAAGGATTTTTATAGAGAAGGACTGTCCACAGTGCAAAACTTCTATTTCTTTTTCGTGACTTACTGTGCGGGTTAGCATTCTTGGCACAAGGCTGATTAGAGGTGGTTCTTCTGGTTTCTGTCTCAACACGAGGAAATTCTGTCTTTTATCATGAAACATACAAACTGTGGATATTTTCACAGTTGCTCTTAAATGGGACAAGCACATAGTCTTCTAGACCTGGCTCTCGAATCATTTTAACCAAGAAAGGTTTTGTCAAATGTCTGTTTCTTGCATCTATTAAAATGGTTCTTAATTTTGCTATTTATATCATGGCTTACATTGAATGGGTTTGAAGATTGAACACACAGGATAGAAGGAGAGAACTGATTCCTGAGAGTTGTCCTCTGACCTCCACACACGTCATGGCATGGGCCCACATGCATGCTTCTATGCATTGCAGTGTCATACACACACATACACATAAACACACACACACATACACAAATAAAAAGATAAATTATAAATATGTAGAGGGATATCCCCCCACTACATTTGTGATAAAGCTTGGTGGTTGGGCAGTATGAAAGATAGGCAGAATAAGGAGTTGGGAGGAGAGAAGGAGAGGAAGGAGGGGGGGAGGAGAGAGGGAGTAGCCATGGAGAACCACTGATGGGTTGAAAGCTGTCCTGAGTAGCAACTTTTATCAAAAGGTTAAATATTGGGTAACAACTCTAATTGTGTGAGCATCTTGTTAATTGAGCATTTCCAAATATGTAAATCCATTGGATAATCTTTAAGTATTAAGAGTCTTCATTCTACCTGGTACCGCGGGCATAGCGAGAATGGTCTGGGCTCAGCCAAGCATTGTGGACAACGTGGTGGATTGGAGAGCCATCCACCATGCTGGCATCTCATGGGTGCCAGGGCCCATGTTTCTAGATAGCCAGAGCCGAGGTCCAAAGCCAGAGCAGTGGGGAAAATGGTGGCTGCACAGGAACAAGCCGGATGAAGCACCAAATTCTGAATATCTTCCGATTCATAAATGGACCTGTATGTGTGTGGTTCACAGTGCACAGTTGCAGGATCAGAAAGACTGAATCATAAATATCGGGCCCACACATCTCCCGTCATAGCACTAAAGACCTATTTACTGCAGTCCTTTTATTTCAGATCTCATGCTCTTATCAAGAAGAAGTTACAAGGCACACTGAAGGAGAAAACAGGCAGAATCCAACTGAGAGAAGAAAAACAGTGTTACCAGGCATGGAACTTGGAAAGGAAACCTTTTTGTTCTGTCAGTACTTGGGGAAGCTGCCCACCTCCTCCTGGCTTCACCTGTATGAGTTATGTATTGTTTATCTCTCCCTACTCTCAAGAGTTTGTCTTTCAAGTTTCAGAAGTGTGACTGTGACCTGTCTCAGTGTGGCTTACCCAGGTTTCTCTCTTGGGGATTTGTGTTACCATTTCTGTTTAGAAATGGTAGCTTTATGCCTGCTGCCAAAAGTTTGCAGTGATCAGATGATTTCCACTGCTCCTTTCTTTCTCTACTCTCTGCCGGGACTCTGATCTTCCGGGTCTTTTATTGCCCGCAGATCTCTCAGGCAGTTCATTTCCTAGTCTCCAGAGTTCCTAATTATCCAACTTTGCCTCTGATTTACTTTTTGTTTTGTCTGCAAACTTAGTCCATCTATTGAGTTTTCATTTTAGTTATTATATTTTTTAATTTTCTAATTTTTTACTTTATGTTTTTATTCCTTTACTTAGATGTTCATGATTTTTGTCTTAATTCTTCTTTTTCAAGAATATATTCAAGGGCCTGGGAGGTGGCTCAGTTGAGTGAAGGTGCTAAATGTGGGTCTGCACCGCTGAAGTGCCAGAACGTTGCCGATATGCTGCTCAGAGAGGGTAAATGCAGGGCTGCTATGCTGCCTTTCCTCATCACTGGGATGCCGTGCTCAAGGGATGCCAACATGCTGTTCAGGGGAGGCAAAACACAGTCCAAGATATGAGTCCCAGCCCATGTTTTCCCGGTGAGAAACAGCAGGGGGCTGGGACAGAGACTGTGGTTCTCAAACTCCTGTGCACCCTGAGACCGCTGGGAACTGTGAAGAGTTGAGAATGGGGGCTCCCACTCCTGTATAACCGGACACCACTGGGGACCTTGAGGAGTTGGGAACGGGGCGCTGGCCTCTAATGAGCCCAGGGAATCCAGCTTAGCTCGGAGTGTGTAAAGGAATACAGAGGCTAGAAGAGGGCTTTCTACAGGGGAGTTAGGAGTGGCTCTGCATGATGAAGGCGTCTCCCTCACTCCCCTAGTGGTCCTTGATGAAAGAGAAGGTCCTTGTTTGTCCAAACTGCTTTATTCATGGCAGATGAGGATAAATATGACTTACTCGGGGTGAACCAGAGATTAAACTTTTTGCAGGAAGAGATGCCTAGGAAGGGATCTCATTGGCTAAACACTCGGGGCCCCTAGATACCTCATTAGCATGGAGAACTCTAGGCTGTGTACTACACGACCCGTTATCAGGGTCCTCTTATTGGGGTGTCATGATCACTTGCTCCAGGACAGGAATATAGTCTGGATCTAGTTCAAACTCCCGCCGTTCACAATTATGAGTTTTATCCGGATTCTGAATGTTGCTACTACCTTACCAGTTCTTCTGTCTGGTGGCACGGTCCACTGCCCCACAGCTTACCACCAAGCTTATGTCCTGAGTTAGGTCCCATACCGCACATAGTAGAAGGAAAGAACCAACTCAGGCACATTGTGGGATGACCTCTGCGTGTGCAGAGTGGCACTTGTGTGCCCACACACATTCATGCATGTACACAGAACAAAGAAATGTAAGAAAAATTTAATTTAAAAGGATATATTCAATTTACAACGTCTTCAGCGTGTCTCACACTAATGACAGACCATTGTTACCTTCTGTTGCTTTTCTCATTCACTTTTGTCCAGTTTCCTCAGACAAGTGCTTTTTGCATAGGTAACTTTTTAGTGTGTATTAATTATATACAACAATGGATTTAATTATGATGTGTTCAGTTATGTATATGTTTTTTGTTTTTTCCCCTGTGAGCAAGCACAGGCAGGATTCAAACTTGGTCGGGAGAGACAGACAGACGGCTGCCTCAGACTCCAGAGAGCGGCAACTGCAGCAGTGCGCCACCGCTGGCTGGCTATATAATATGTTTTGATCACTCACCCCATTGCTCTCTCTTGTACCCCCCAACACCACTGACTCCCTCTTCCCAAACAACTTTTCCCTTCTACTTTCATGGTCTCCATCTTCTTCCTCCTCCTCCTCCTCCTCCTCCTCCTCCACCTCCTCGTCCTCCTCTACTTCATCCTCCTTCTCATCTCCTGTGTCCCAGTAAGTTTAATTAGAGTTGCTTACAAAAGCATGAATAAAAAGTTATTTACAGGAGGAAAAATGTGGTAGTTGCTTAGTCCACAAGGCTGGGTGCTTCAGAAGGTTCCTGGAGAGCTGCTGGTCCCAAGTCTGAAAACTTGGTTTTGCTACAGGCAAAGGAATCACCAGGGGCAGCAGGAGCAGCAGTACAGGGGCAAATGAACTCAGAGACATGGGGGAGGCCAAGACAGCAGAAGGCAGGATGGTCTTCCCTCCTTTTCTTATCTGGACTGCTCCCTGAAGACGCTGCCACCCACAGTGCGTGCGGTGGAGGGGCAGAGCAGTGGGTCTTCCCACATCAATCAAGGCAGGCTCCCCATCTAGACTGTAGCTACTGACCAGGGGCAGAAAGTGGACAATTATGGGTACTCATGATGAGAATGCTATGCTTTCTTGCTGGGTTTTATATTTGGATATTTTTACAGTGACATGAAGACATATTCATACTCTTCTCAGCTCAGAGCAGAAGCTCAACACTTCCCTCATCTACAGAGAGAGCTCAAGACAAGCAGGAAGTGAGAATAAATCGCAGTGAACAAGAGTATAGCTTAGTTAGGGAGATGGTTTATCACTGGAAAAATCTCCCAGTCTTACACTGCCCTGGTGCCTATTCACCTGTAAAATTTGACGTTTTGATTGCAAAAGTAATATAAACATATAATAAAAATGATCGCTCACTAGAGAAAAGAAAAAATAAATAAAAATTAGATTCTTCTGGAGAGATGGCTGAGTGGCTAAGAGCACTTGCTGCTCTTCCAGATGAGTTGAGTTCTTGACACATGTCAGGTAACTGACAACACCTGTAACTCCAGCTCCGGAATCGACCCTTCTCCTGGCCTCCCAGGCACCTGTACTAACATGCTCATACCCACACGCAGACACCTAAGTAAACATGAAGATAAATCTTCAAAAAAAAGATTCCTCATATGAGTCGCCTCATAAAGACAGACAGCTCTTGGTGGTTTGTTAGTTACTCGGGGGGGGGGGGGGAGAGAGAAAGAGAGAGCTGCCTATAGTTCTGTAACTTCCTGTTTTTTGAACATTCTACAAGAAACACTATAAAATAGAATAAATAGTTGCTTAGAAGAAGATGTGGTTAAACCAGACAATTCTATGGTCATGCTAATTTTAATTTTGATATGAAGTTAAATATGAACATTTACCCAATACATAATTTTGTATATATATTATGCTTTTAACTTAAGAACAAACAAATACAGCAGCAGAAACAACCCAAGTGGTGAGAGCTGAGGCTGTGGTTGGGATCAGCTGGCCCTTGGCGCCTCTGCGGGCAGGTGGCAGCTGGGCCACTTGAGGGGAACTATTTAACAGTGACTCAGCAGAGCTAGGCTGACCAAGATGGCAATCTGTCAGGAAGATCATTGCCCTTAGTCATTCAATTTCTCTTCTAAGATGGCAAAAACACTCACTTGTCAGCTCCTCTCTACTCTGTCAATTGGACTTTGGATTTCGGTCTTTCCCAGGACTAAGCAATTCTGTTTGGAGCTAACTTTTGGAGGCATCAAAGATGTTTGACCCAAGTTTGGACCCAGGATCTCCTCAGATGTCCTACAAATAAGTATCCTCCAATGATTCAGAACTCCCACAGCCAGAAATGTTAGCAGAAGATCTAAGAAAGCAGACCTTCAAGCACAGTGCCAGGAAGCTTCCTTCTTGACCAGAAAAGGACATCATCTCCACCGCTGGAGGGAGATAGGTAGAGAACGGAAGTGAAGAACCATGAGAAAGGTTCAAGGTGCCTTTCCCAAGAGAAGGGTCCAGACATTACTGTTGGTGCAGAATGACCCTGTAGCAAAGATAAACAGATCATATGGATTGGATAGAGGTCTTCTGGGAAATCAGTTTGAAGAAAATAGTGGACCATTCGTATTCATCTGCTTTTTCTGCCTGTATCTTAGATGGATCCTTCTGAGAATGCTACCCTGGGGAGAATGTAGGACAGCCAATTAAGACCAAAATTGTACACTGTCCTTTACTGTTGATAATACCAATGTTAAAACTTGGGGTTTTTTATTTGTTTGTTTGTTTGTTTTGAGATGAAACTGTACAGTGATCATTTTGAATAATCTATGCAAGTATTTTGTGATTTATTTCAGTTCTTTTGCAATTACTTTGAATAATCTATGTACAAGTTCTGTGATATATTTTGGTTCGTTTGCTGCAATCATTTGACTAATCTATGCTTGAGATCTGTAGTGCATTTCCAGTCTCCCATTTTTCTGATGCTGGGGTACGTCTTCCAAACCTGTCCTCAGTGATCTATACGGATGTGTAAAGTTTGAATGCACGTAAATGACTTCATTAGATCTTTATGTTTTAATTTGTCCCAAAGAAGTATGAGTGAATTCAAATATTCCATGAGCTTCAGAAGCTTGGAGTCTGAGATGAAGTATAGAATGTGAAAGAACATAAACAGAATTTAGGGGTAATCTGGTTAGAAGGTAAATAGTTAAATAATCAATTTTTCCAGTTTGTAGGCATTTATCTTAATTTCCAGTAATAAATATACAGAACTGATTAAAATGGGGATGTGTGATCAAAGTGGTTTAGGTTCCTCTTTGCTCATTGGCAAATAAACCCTGTGTGTGCCCATCCACCCCAGCACAAATGTAAGCAACCCCAGGCATGGGAGGGCCCACTGACTTCCCCACATTCTCTTTTCTGTACTTAACCTTACATGCTATTTGCTGGTTTACATCCAGAACTGTTTCTCACAGGGTATATTGACTCTTCTCCCTTGGCCCCATTTGCTCAGTACAAACCTGGTGTCCCTGATTTTATATTGTTGGTCCTAACAGATTACTAAAAACCCAAGAACCACATATGTGTGGTGAGAGGTGATGGGCTGCCTGCTGTAAAACAGAAAATCTAGAAGGCTTAGGCCTCTTGGCACACACAAGGCAACTCCTCTCTCTGACAGTATAACCATCAAGTTCATCAATAGTAAATGTATCCAAAGATGTGATTATGAATGTTTCTAGGTGAGTTGCAGTGACTTGCCAACCCAGAGTGATGACTGGATAATGCCAGATCCAACAGAAATCCTATTGCTGCCGTGAATGCTTGGTATGAAGCCTTGAATTCATCCATCCACCCAATTGTTCAGTTCTTACTACACAGAACTAAGCGCTGATGTTCTAGATTCTTTGTATGCCCTGAATATCTGCCCCAGTGAGGTTTTCAACTCTAGCCTGTGCTTTGAGGACCCTGAGGACATCCCCAAAGCTGTGCCCTAACCTCCCACCCAATGGAGAACTACAAGCCCTTGTTCAGCACCAAGGTCCTCAGATCTATGCTCTTCTGGAGTCCTGGGTTTCTTTTCTTTCAAAGGTCTTGGTGCCTCTTCAGACATGATGTCATGACCATCTTGGTGGCGGGTAGCATGTAGGGGGAGTGGGTGAGGTGGTTTCCTTGTGGTCCCTTGACAAATTCATTCAGATATTGCTCATTTAGGAGCCAGAAGCCTTCTCAGGAAGGCCTCAGTAAGGGTCCCAACATTTTCCCAATGTAGATTAGCTCCTCTTTTCATGCTCCTTCTGTGTGAGAAAACACTGGGCAGCCAGGGCCTCTTGCTCTGTGCCCAGCCTCGACCCTGGCTCTGTCCAAACCAAAGCAAAGTCCCATCTCCTTCTAGTCCTGTTGAGGTGTATTATCACCTCCTTTTTATCTTTACCTAGAACCCCTCAAGTCTCAAGAACTATTTTATTGTCATATCAGATTGTGCTACATTTAAAAACAAACAAACAACACCCAGAGCAAGCAAACAACATCTGCTTGAATGGAAAGAAAATTTCCCCTTCGCGTGCCTAGGACTTTGTGCAGGACTTAGCTGCACCCCATCCACGTGGGCTCCCTTCACTCACACACCGTCATTATACATGAACAGTTTTGTGCAGTGTTGATACAGATCACTAAATGAACAATAATCATAGCGTTCATAATCAACCACACCTGAACACTGTACCAGCCAACTGAAAGGGCACTGAGCGCTCCAGTGAGCCCTTCCTCCACATTCTGGGTTAGTTTCTCTGTACAGAGGGTCGTGAGCCCTTTTGCAGTTCCTGTCCTCCGTGGGAGAGTATAAAGTGTGTATTGCCAGGAGCAATGGACAATGGTGACACTTTTACCCTATCCATAGGCCCAGTTTGGAATTGGCATGAAAAGACTCATTACAAGGCCCAAACATGACAAATATCTTCAGTCCCCCCCCTACAAACACATGGGGTTTTTTTTTGTTTTGTTTTGTTTGTTTTTTCCTGAGAAAGAATCTCCTCATGTAAGTTTGGCTAGCCTAGAACTCAATATGTAGATCAGGCTGAACTTGAACTCATAGGAATCTTCCTGCCTCTGCCTCCCTAGTGCTGGTATTAAAGGCATGTGCCACCATACTCAGCTGATTGATAATTTAGTTAGGTGACTAAGGTGCACATGAACAATTTCCCAAAGACCAGTTATGTCACCATGGTGCTATGTCAGCTAAGCATTCTGGCATCATTCCCTTGGTTTCTGTACATGTATGTGAAAGCATGCATGAGTATGTGTGTGTATGCATGCACTGCTCACGTTTCTGTATTGGCATAAGTGTATGTGGATGCAGAGGCCAGAGGTTACTTCCAATGTTGTTCTTCGGACACTGTTTACTTTCTTCTTGAGACACTAGCCTGAAATTCTCCAACTAGGCTAGACTGACTGGCCAGTGAGCCCCAGGGAGCTGCCTGTCCTGCCTCCCTAGCACTGGGCACATAACAGCACCTTCGTTTTTTTTTTTTTTTAAGTGTGTGTGTTGTATGTATGTGTGTGTGTGTGTGTGTGTGTAAGAGACAGAGAGAGACAGAGACAGAGAGAAAAATCCACTCTTGCATGTGTGAGCACATGTATCTGTGTGCATGTGAAAACCCAAAGTTGACACCAGATTCTCCTAATTGTTCGGCTTATTTGTTGAATTGGAATCTGAACCTGGAGCTCACAGTTCCAGCTAGTGTAGCTAGCCATGCCTCCTGAGTTCTGGGATTACAGGTAGCTTTTCCATGGGTTCTGAGCATCAAAGCTCCTGTCTTCACACTTTCGTGGTAAGCACTTTATCTATGGCCTATCTCTCCAAGCCTATGCCTGTCTCTCATATGAATCCTGTGTATCAAACTCAGGTCCTCCTGCTTACCAGGCAAGTTCTTTATGGACTAAGCCGTCTCTCTGGCCCACAAGTTATCATTCATAGACATTTGCAAGTTCATCCCCACTAAGCATTGATGCTGGCATGCTGTGCCTTATAGAAGCTGCTTAATTGTATTTTCAAATAGTTTTCTCCTTTCTCGGAGAGCACTTGGCAAGGCTTGGTCCTGTCATGGTCAATTAGCCATTCATCTCTCTTGCCAACAAGAGTTGGCCTGAAGCCTGGACTTGGGCACCAGATGCCACCTCCTGCTTGGCTGCCCTCTTGGTGACATCACCTATACCTGGAGTACCCAGTAGACAACGGGCTGCAAAGGAGTATGACCAGCCAGGACTGTGTCTTTGGACGTAGATCACTGCTGTTGAAGGAGTGGCTCAGCATGGAGGCTCCTCAAGGCTTGCAGACTTGACCCAACAAGGCTCTAAACCATGTGACCTTTCCAACTGCCACCATGTCACCTGCCTGGCTTCTCGGTGCTGTGAAAATCACCCAAGCCAGGGCCAGAGTTTCTATGATTGAAGTGTGATGAGGCAGGAGGAGAGAACTAGGCACCCAAAATGATCCTCCAGCCTGAGGGGGAGCTGAACTCAATTTGGACACACAATCTGCACATATGTGTGGCACTTCGTTCTGTCCAAAGACAGCAGGTCAGGGAGACTGAACTCTGGAATACAGTCATGAGGAGGCAAAAGAATGGAAGTGACTCTAGCTAAGGAGGAAATGCTGTATGGTTTACCTTAGCCTTCCAAAGTTGTCTTGTCCCATTGTGTCTCCCCTGGGTGCTTCCTATGGGGCTTTCTAGCTCTTGTTTCCCACTGTTAGGATCAACACTGGGGTGCCATGAGCTCAAGGGTTCCTTTGACAAATGTTCACCATGTACTAGACTTGGGGCCAATAAAGCCAGGTTAGGTTTGGCCTGTCTTCCAGGAGCTCTCAGATAACCAGTCTGTGGCCACAGTACCATGAGGATCCAGCTAGCTGAGCACAAAACTCCTGGGGAAGGAAGCACAGAACTTTCTGCCTGGAAGCTGTGTTGGGAATAGCTTAAAGCAATGATCTTATTCAAAAGAAGTACTGAGTCCTCGGGCTCCAGCAGGAACTATCAGGAAGAAGGATGGAGCCTCCTGTAGAGGCAGGGAGAGGAGCTGCTCCATAGCTTGGATTTAGTGATCTAAGGGGCAGGTGGGGTGTTAAAATGGTTCCTTGGCTTTGGCAGTGGGCACACATTTAGGAGACAAAGACAAGTTCAGTATTGAACATGCTGAACTCTGGACATCTAGGAGACATCACAGCAAAATTGAGAGGTCCAGAGTCCAGGACAAATTGTCTTTAATTAAGGACAAGAGTCTAGATCCAATAGTCAAAGAGTTACAATAGGAAAGAGAGCGGGTAAGCACAGGGGTGGCTGAGTGTCCATTTCCACTTGACTGTGATGAGAGCCAGCCCATCTGACTATAGGAGGAAGGAGGTGTGGGCTTAGCAACTCTGGTACCTGTTGCTCCCTAGGGGGAAAGACCCAGGAAACAAGGAAAAGTTAAAGAAACGTGAGTCTGTCAACTAATTCCCCCTTCAACATTCATTCCCCTGAAGCCACTCAGCTCGAAAAGAATTTACTGGAAACCAATTTGCTAAAGGATCAGTTTCCCTGGTGAGGACTCCCTGGAATTTACCCAAAAGTTGTTTGGGTTAATTACTTTAACAATGATCACCATGATTCTCCTCTGGTTCCCACAAGCCTTCAGATTTCCCCCTGGGTGTTTTCTACCTTACAATCAGTTTCATTTCTCTCGCCTGTGTTAGGTGTATTTTCACTAGCCACCCTGCTATCAATCTTCCAGCCCATGTCAATCTGTGAGGGTTTCTTTATTTAGAGAGTGGAGGACTTCCTGAGTGCATGAAATTATTAATATGTGTGTGTGCGCGCACATGTGTGTGCAGTTGCACGTGGGCAGGTTTCCCTCAATTGCATTTACTGTCAATTGTAATTTGAAAGACAGGGCTCTAAATTGGACAACTGGCTCCCACTTTGGGATTTTTGTCATTGGGGAAATTGTCATGAATATGTGAAAATTAACACTGCAGAAAAAAAAAAAAAACAGTTGAGTTGGCTGGCTGCCCAACCTCTCAGGGAAACAGATGCGATACAGACTGGTGTTAGATGGCCCTTCCTGGACAAAGCCATCTTTTCTGCAAAGCAGAGGTTAAAGTTGGAAAAGCCTCGTGAATTGTCAAAACCTTTATATATGACAGTGGAAGAGAAGTCAGCTCTAGAAATGGGAACCACATGCCAATATCTGATTTTTTAAAAATGCAGGGTAGAGAATTCCCCCAAATGAAATATTTCTACTAGATAAATCCTAAGGCCTAGCCAGAGAAAAGAAAGAATCCTGAACGGAAATTTGCTAGGATCATGCTATTGCACATCTTGAGAATAGGGAGGACAGAGAAGTTGGGATTTGGTTGCCAGCAGGATTTGGCTTCAGAAAAGTGATTTTTAGCATCCTGGGTTGCTTTTGTTTTTTTAACGGGGTCACTTCCAAACATAGCTTTTGGGAACTTTTCTTTCCTCCAGAGAACCACATCTTTTCTGAGAGGTGCTGACTGCACACTGGTGAGGCTTAGGAGGCAGAAATGATCTAGAATCTAGGTTTTGCAGGAAACCCGGGGAGGTCGGTTATGCAGATTATGTAGAGCCCTGAACAGTGTCAGAGGCTGCAGAGAGCACCTTTCTCACTAAGGAGAGTGAGGTCATCTGAGGACAGAGGAGAAAGGAAGAGGAAGTGCCCTTGGGAACTGGGAAGGTGCTGGGGTCTGGGGGAGTGCAGGGGAAGAGTGGGGGAAGAGGGATTCTCTTCAGCGCCGCTTCTACAGCCTGGGCTGCAGGAGCTGGAAGAGCTACAGAGTGTGCGAACAGGGCATACCTTTGGACTCGGATTCTGTGGTCAGGGAGCAAGCACCATCCACGGGAAGTGCCGGGAGGCAGAATGTCTAATAGCAGGCCGGAAGAGTGCCGTTGGCAACGGTGACACAAAGACAGGGCTCCTCACAGGCCGGGAGCACTCTGCTTAGAGATAAGCAAGAGGGCCTGGAAGAGAATCCCAAGAGCCTCAAGGCAAGTGAGGTAGCACAATGCTGGGTTTCAGGTGTGGCTTTGGGGTTTGAGCAAGGATAAGAGCCTGCTCAGTATCATTCTATCCCGGAGGCCATAACTGCCCCATCACATTCTTCTCACAAAGAAAGCCGGGCTCGAAACCACTCTCCTTCACCTAGTATCCCTATCCCTTGTCCTGTCCTTCCTCATCCCTGCCAGGCTGGCAATTAACACAGTCACACTCCAGGAACCTGCTCTGTTTCTGGGCAAATATGGTTATTCATCCAGGAAAGAGAATGAATTAACCTGTTTCCGTTTTCCCAGTGCCCCCTCTATCTCCCTCCGATTCCTTGGAGGCTGTCCGCCTCCTTCCCACACCCGCTTCCAACTAGAGGCAGCAGGAAGCCTCTCTGCAGGGATACTAGCTGGGGATCTTCCGGCTGGAAGCACCTGCTCTGCTGCAGCCTGGGGCACTGTGACCCCTGGGGATGAAGCTCCGAAAGTCCCTATTAAAATGCTAATGCAGCATCTGGAAGGGTGAAGTCTCAAGGCCGCCTCCCACCTCCGTGCCTGAGCTTCCTCCTGTCTGACTAGCCAGGGACTGAACACCCTGTGGGTATGGCGAATGTGCCGAAGTCAGTATTTACTTCAGGTACCAACCCAGCATTCTGCTAAGCTCCGTGTTTGAGTTCCATAGTTGTCAGGCTTAAGTTTGGGGGCCTCTCAGGATGACAGGTCTTAAGAGTCTGGCACCTCCTTACCCCTGGCCTGCTAACACCCTATTAGCCCAGTGTCCTGCTTTTCTCAAGACATCTCAGCATCACTACAGCTGTCCACTTCAGATAAGCCTGTCACTTCAGAGAAGCGGGGATCATGATGTTAGGCCTCCAACTCAGGACTCCTGATGCTAATTGTGTTAATATACAGGCAATTCCCCTTGGTTTACTCTCAGGGACCTAACAACTGCTTACATCAGCACCTGCACCAGGTGTGTGCTGCTGATAAAAGGTCCTCCAGCCACCCCAGATCTATCTATCTATCTATCTATCTATCTATCTATCTATCTATCTATGCACCTCTCTCTTTCTCTCTCTCTCTCTCTCTCTCTCTCTCCTCTCTCTCTCTCTTCCTCTCTCTTTCCCTCTATCTCACTATCTCTGTCACCTCCTCCATCTCCCGGCCTCGTTTTCTGAGACCAGAGAACCTGTCCAAGAACTGCCCCCAAATAAACCTTCTTTTATACATTTAATTTGGTTTGAATTGGCTTATTTCATTGGCAGAGAAAGCCCATAACACAAGTCTGTCTACACCTCAAGCCTCACGTAAATGGCCAGTTTCACCCATGTCATCCAGAGCCATCCCAAACCACCAAAAATCTGTTCTTTTCATATATATGTTCCATGGTCCATAGGTACATCATGTGTTGGGTAATAAAACAAACCTCAGCACAGGAAAAGAATTGAAATCGAGCAAAAAGTTTACTCTGACCACTATCAAATGCTAGTGAACATCGGACACTGAAATGCAGCAAGGGTATTCTCAAACACTTTGAAACTAAACAACACACCATAGATAGCACTCAATCCAAAGAGTAAACATTGAAGGAAATAAAACCTAATTAACCAAATGAAAATATAACATGTCAATATGTGCAGGACACATTAGCACAGCATGGAAGGTGACAATGACACTGCTAATGCTTACCCCAGAAATCAGATACTTGTCAAAATAAATAAGCTAAGTTCTTAAGAAACTAGAAAAGGCAGAGTAAAGTAAGCCCAATGCAACAAGAAGGGGAAAACATTATAGAAACAAATTTAGGACTACAGAGATGGCTCAGACGACATAACACTGGCTGCTCTGGCAGAGGACCTGGTCCAGATCCCAACATCCACATGGTGACTCACAGTCATCTGTACCTTCAGTTCCAGGGAATCTGACATTCTTTTCTGATCTCCATGTGCATCAGGCCTTTAATCCCAGCACTGGGGAGGCAGAGGCAGGAAGATCTCCAAATTCAAGTCTAACCTGGTCTACAGAGCCAGGACAGCCAGGGCTCCACAGAGAAACACTGTCTTGAAAAGAAAGAAAAAATGAAATCGAGATAGAAGTGCTGGAGAGATGGCTCCACAGTTAGGGGCACATACTACTTTCCAAGTGCTCACATCACACAGCTGCCAACTGACAACTCCAGCTTCAAGGAATCCAATTCCTCAGGCCCCTGTGGGTATCTGCATTCATGTGCGTGCGCGTGTATACACACACACCACACACACACACTGTATATACATAATTAAAATGAAATACAAGCTTTAAAAAAAGAAATATGTGGGTTTTTTTAAATAAATATATGTTGTAAACTGACAGTGAATATCACATTTAATGGTAAAAAGCTTAATCTCTTTCTCCTATGATCACAAACAAGACAAAGTTATTCAAAGCCAGTGAAGCCGCTCCTGACTGTGACCCCAGCAGTATGAAGGGCCGAGAGAGAGGAGGAATGCTGGGGCTTTGCCAGCCATCAGCCTAGTCCAAACACAGCGAAGGACCACTCAGGCAGTAAAGCAGTGATGAGGAGGAGGAGTTGCGGCATCTTCCTCTGGGCCTCTGTGTGCACACGCACAGACGTGAACACACAAATCACACATACACACACACAATCACACACATACACAGAGAATAGGGTATCAAAAAGATTCATCAAAATGATCTCTAATTTACAAAGTTAGGCAGACAGATTGATATAGATATAACAAACTCCAAATTACACACATATACACATTCTTTTTTTTTTTTTAAGAACTCAAAATGGATCACAGATTGATGTAAGACTATAAAAATATTATTTTAAAAACAACAGAAGAAAATATCCAGGGTTTAGGGCTAGGCTAGACTTGAGGACAAATGCTTGCTCCATAAAACAATAATTGATAAACAGGAATTTACGAGAATTGAAGACATTTGCCTTTGACTTTAAGAAGAGAAATTATAGATTAAGATGAATGTCTTTCAAATATCTAATATATTTCATTGGTGAAGAACTAGCAGATTTTATCAATGGAGAGCTAAAGAATCCAATTAAAAATTGTACAAAAGACACAAAGACACTTCATCAAAGGGAATGCATGTACGGCCAAATGTAAAGAGCTGCACCACCTCTCAAGGAAATGGAAATTTAAGGACGTCACTGTATCACTGCCTATGAGAGCAGCTCAGAAGAAAACTGAAAAACAGACAACATCAAATGCTGGGCTAGAGGCTAGAAACTAAAAGATACAGTCAGTAGGAATGTAGACCTCACAGCACTCCAAAGGACAGCTGGGAAGCTTCTTAAAGACTCACTGTCTGAGCTGAACACGGTGGGGCTCAGCATTGATCCCAACACTCGGGAGGCAGAGGCAGGTGGATCTCTGAGTTTGAGACCAGCCTGGTCTACAAATGAGTTCCAGAACAGCCTAGAGCATAGTGTCTTAGTCTTTCCAGAATACTCTGACAAGATAGCCCAAGCAAAAGTTGATGAAACAAACGACACTCATTCCCACAGTTCTGAGAGCCAGACCCAATTGCTGGTATTTTGAGTATCTGGCTCTCATGTTCCATGGCCTGTATATAGTACCTTGCTACCATGGACTCCTGTGGTGCATGAAGCCAGGTGACTTCTGGGCCTTTTAAATAAGACTGCAGTCCTTCTGCCTCCTGACCATCACTTTGCAAGCCCTCATCTTCTAACTCCATCATGCAAAAGATTAGGATTCAACACAGGAATTCAAGGGCAGGGGGCACGAACATTCAGATTGTCACACTAAAAATATACCTTTCACATGGCCTAGCAATTTTATCCTTGGGCATTTACTCCAGAAAATGGAAAGATAAGCACACAAAAGCTTATATAGACATTTTAAATGTAATTGAAATCTAGAAATACCCAGTGTTCTACCACGATGAGATGATTAGACAATGTGGTATAGCTATACCACGGAATACTGCTCTGCCTTTATTTCTCTGGTGTAACCAATAACACTGACAAAAGACAACGTGGGGGCAAAAAGGGTTTCTTTCAGCTTACAATTGCAGATCACACCCCCATCAGTGAAACAAGGCAAGGCAGGAGCTTGAAGAAAAGCCTGCTTATTCTTCCACACAGCAATACCTCCAACCAAGCTTACCTCACAGCTGAAAAAACATGGTAGGAATCGTGGAAGATGCTGCTTGTTAGCTGGCTAGCAGAATATCTCTGCTAGTTTTCTTACATAGCTCAGGACCTCCTGCCTAGGAATTGGCGCTACCCACAGTGGACTAGCCTTCCTACATCAATGAGCAACTCAAAATATCTCCCACAGACATACCACACACAGTCTAATCTGATCTAGGCAATTTCTTAATGGAGATTATTTTCCCAGGCCATTCTAGGTTGTGTCAGTTGACAGTTACAGCTAACCAGAGGAAATACTGTTCAGTAATGAAAGGGAACCATGTTCTAATAGGTATAAAATGTGTGAGTCTATAGGGCATTCTAGTGAGCAAGGAGAGTGAGTCTCAAAGGGTCACATATCATACCATTCCATTTCCTAAAAAATGTAACATTACCAAAGTATAGAGATAGAAGCAGAATGGTTTGCAAGGGACTAGAGACTAGAGGGGAATGGGCAGGACTATAAAGAGGTGACATGAGGGATCCAATGTGTTATGGAATACTTTAGCATCTTGACTATGGTTGAATTTACATGAATCTATATTCTCATGGCTACCAACACATGCATAAATATGCACACACACAGTCACACACATACATGCATACACATGGACTGTGTCAATACTTCATACTCTGATTTTGGTGTATATGATAGGCAACTGGGGGAGGGAACTTGAGATGTTATCTTTACAAGTTGCGTATGAATTTATATCTGTCTCAAAATATAATTGATTTTTTGTTTACTTATTATTTGTGTATGAGTGTTTTATCTTCGTGTATATGCATGGATGTGCATCAGGTATGTATCAGGTACCCAAGGAGGCCAGAAGAAGTCATCAGATATCTAATTGAGTTACAGATGTTTATGAGCCACCATGTGGGGTGGTGGGAACTGAACCTGGGTCCTTTTCAGAAGTAACAAGTGCTTTCAACTGCAGAGTCATCTTACTAGCTCCATCTAATATGTACACCACACACACACACAACATCATCACACTACATATATTATTGTTCCCAGATGCCTAGCTCCTGATGAGAACATGACTGGTCTTTATATGGTGATTCAATAAGTCTCAGGTTCTCTTCCATTGCTGTTTCTAAGGCAAAGCCTTTGTCTTATGTTTTTTGGAAGTTTGATTGTGATATATGTAAATGTTATTCTGAGCTGACTCCCTTTGGGTTTTCCTGGGTGTCTTTCACCACATTTATGACATCTAGAGCCACTGATTATTCAAAATATTCCTGTCGCCTACTTTTGTACTTTCTTTCCAGGACTTTCATTCAAGAAACACATTTTCTGCCACTGGGCTCATTCTTTCTTTGAGAAACCTGTGTTTTCCCACAATTCCCAGCCTGGACCAACTCCTGTTCACTCTCTTTCTCTAAATTATCTCTTGGGTTCCCAAACACAACTGGCAAATGATCAAACTGGGATTTCCCAGATAGTTGATTCTTTTTCTAGAGCTCTCTCACTTTCAGTCTTGATCTCTTGTTGAAAAATACTGGCATCTCCAGAAACAACCAATCTAGACAGTTCTTGAGGTCTTGCATCTTCCTGCAGGAATGACACATCCACCTGTGCTGCTGCCCCTTGGGACTCGGTCTCTTCAGGAGGACTTTTTCCAGTCTCCAAACCATGCTCCTTTCCCAGCCAAACCCTGCTGCGTCTACCCTGGGAGCTTGAGGCTCCCTCAAGGATATAACTGCCCCAAATCTTCCCACCATGGAATCAGCATCCCTCTGTGGGGTTGAAATGCTCTACTGGCTTCCTTCAACCACACCTCTTCTCTCGGAGCCTCAGTTCTCCTCCATTGATTCTTCCTGCCCTATGTGCATTTTCTAAGTTTGTTTTTGTTTGTTTGTTTGTTTGTTTTAAATCAAACTATAGCACCACACAGTGTACTGCAGTACTTTCAAGAGCTGGGTGTATTTCCACAGGCACACTTATGCCCACATGTGACCCCACTGGGCACAGGAGCTTCAGCTCTTCCAGAAGGACACTGTGTTGACCCTACCACCCTCCTGGGCTCTTTGCTCATCGCTGCTCTGACTCCCATTAGTGGGGTTGTTCTTGCCTGTTCTTGAAGTTTGCACAGATGATCATTATGGTTTGAATGCAAATGTCCCCCATGGTGTGGAACACCTGTCTCCAGCTAGTGGTGCTATTTGGAGAGGTTCTGGAACTTTCAAGGAGTGGGAACTAACTGGGCAGGTTTTTGAAGCTTATGACCCAGCAGGCCATGTGCTGTAGTTAGTTTTATTACTGTGACAGACACCATTATCATGGCAAGTCTTATAAAGAAAAACATTTCATTGGGGCTGACTATAGTTCAGAGGTTCAGTCCATTATCATCATGGGGAGAAGCATGGTGATGTGAAGTCAGACATGGTGCATGAGTAAGAGCTGAGAGTTCTACATCTGGATCAGCAGGCAACAGGAAGTGACTGAGACAAACTTCCTCCAGCAAAGCCACACCTCCTAACAATGCCACTCCCTATGAGCTATGGGGGCCATTTCTTATAAAACACCACACTCTGGTTTCTTCATTCTCTTCCTCCCTCCCCAGCTCTTTCTCTCTCATCTTCCTCCTTCCCTCTCCACTTCTTCCCTATGCCCCTCCTCCCCCACACTTCCTCTCTCTTGGTCCACTGCAATATGAACACCTTTGCCACTTGCTCCCATCACCAGAAACTAAACCTTCTCACCATGCCTCATCCATTCTGATGGACTGAGACCTCTGAAACTGTGAACCAAAATTAGTCTTTCCTCACATACATTGTCTGTCTCAGATATTTTGGTACCAGGAAGTAACACAATGCTCACTATGTCTCTTAGATTTATCTTACCCTTGTGTGTGTGTGTGTGTGTGTGTGTGTGTGTGTGTGTGCTCCTGGTGGCTCAGTAGTATCCCCACTGCTAGGCACAGTGTGTTCTTTATCTACTCCAGTCCTGATAGATTTTGAGGTTTTTCTTCTTCTTCCTTGGACTTTTGGTTAATTCAGTACCCTTTAGTGTTTTGCCTTCTTCTGTCTTCAAGGCTGCTCACTGTTCTTCAACATGACCCAGAGTAATTGGCCTTTTTTAGCCTCTCATCTGCCTTTGTCTGAGGCCAGAGCAAGATCTCTATGTTCTCTGGTGTCAGAGGGTCGAGTCAAGCTGTGTATCAAAACAAATGAGGAGAAGTGGACATCAGTATGAGATCAAGCGATTTCAGGCTTGTGGGCCATGGAGGGAGAGCCTCAACCAATCTCAGGGTGACGTTGTGTGGACTCACTGGCTTTTGTGTGAAAGGAACAGGCCACACCAGACAGCCCAGGCTAGAGCTCCCTGGAGAGCTGGAGTCTCTGGGCTGGGTTCGGGTTCCCTGGCCTCCTGCCCAGTGTCGTGAGGCAACCCAAATGAGAGCCCAAGAGAGCCAAGAGCCACAGGGCTGTTTTTCTAAGATTTAAAGGGATTATGTCATCCACCCAGCCCTTGTTTGCCCAAGGGAAGAACCTCAAGTCTCCTCCCTCAGGACCCTCTGAGAGATCTTTCTATAGGCACTGTGGCAGAAAGAGTGAGGACAGAGCCACAGGCAGCTGGAGCAGCTTGGGATAGCCTCTGACAGAGGCTTGAGGCTTAACTGACTGCACCTGATGAGCAACTGAGATTGCAGCCTGTGGGCCACCATGCTGACTGTTTACATAGGCATAATCAGAGGGAAGAGGGAAAGATTTGGGAGAGAAACACCAGAGAAAAACCCAAGAAGCCACAAGACCCAGACGAGAATCAGCGATCTGGTAATAACTGGGTGTGCTTGAGGCTGGTGTTTATTACAGACAGAGCTGGTGCTTTCCTGAGACCTGGCGACAATTTGGGGCACGTATATTTAGGGGGAAGGGCAAGTCCTGGGAATTGGTTTTGAGTCAGGAGACCTGGGGTTGAAACTCAGCCATGTGGTCCACAGCTTTTCAGATTTGGGGCAACTAGCTACCTACCCTATCAGCCTGCAGAGTCCCTGCCTGGAGTAGTAAGCAGGCAAGTCCCGCTGCACAGGCCTGCCTGGGCATCCGGTTTTGGAGGCCCAGGCTCACTAAGTCTCTGGCTGGATATCACAGTGAGCGTATCAGTACATTATCTGATTGCCCCCAACACCTTTGAGATCGCCCACAGTCTAAGACAAGGTTTGGTTTTGCTTTAAACTCCTACTGCCAAAGCCAAAGCCTGTTAGAGTCAAATTCTTGCCCAGCTTCTCATGTTACAAGGCACTATTTGCTCAATGTGTCTGAACAACTTATTTTGAACCACAAAGTTCTATCTTGGGAAGAACACTGGCTTCAATATCCTAAAAACAGCTCTCTCTCTCTCTCTCTCTCTCTCTCCTCTCTCTCTTTCTTCTCTCTCTCTCTTTCTCTCTTTAAGATGCTGATAGGGTCACCCATAGGAGACAAAGAAACAGTAACACATAGGCAATTTCAAGGTTGATCATGATCATCTGGCCTCTAGAAGATTCTGTACAAGATACAGTGAGGATCACACATTCACACCATAGAGACCAATGCAAGATGTGGATAATCAAGTGCTCTGCCAGTAGCTGTGTGACCTGCCTTTCCTGGGCTACATTCCCCCAGGCAGGGTCCCTGCATCTTAAAGTATTCATCCAGAGCTACCACGAGGTATTTGTGAATAAACTGTAACAAATATCCAAAGGAACATCATGGTAATAAAGACACTGAGCTTTCAAAGAACATGCGTGACAAGATTCATGACTTATAAACACAAGTTTTATTTTTTATTTTATTCTGTGTCTACGTGTGCATTCAGGTGCACATTTGTGTATGAGTATACACAGCACCTGTATGCATGTACCTATAAAGGTAAGAGAAAAACTTTGGGTGTCACTACCCAGTACTATCCACTTTGTGTGGTTTTGTTTTGACTTTACTTTCATATATGTGTGCTGTATTTATATCATTCCACCCCATCCTCTCCTCCCTTCAACCCCTCCTGTACTTCTCTCCACTCCCTTTTGAATCCCTAGCCTGTTTTTCTTTATTATTATAACACACACATACACACAGAGAGACACACACACAACACACACAGACACACATACACAGATACACACATACACAATACACAAACATACATACATATACACACACATACGCACAGATACACACACATATACCCATACAACACATAGAGACACACACACACACACAGAGACCATACACACACATATACACATTACACACACATACACAGAGACACATACACACAGACACATATACGCACATATACATATATACACACATACACACATATACATACACATACACACACAACACAGACACACACATATAAATAAAACCTGCCAAATCCAATTATGATTACTCATGTGTATGTTTTTAGGGCTGACCATTGTATTCCAGGAAGCTGGTCCTTGAGGAAGATTGTATTCCTCTCTCTGCATTCATTAATTGCTTGTGGCTCTTCATCTATGGGTAATATAGGATCTTTTACTGTCCTGGAGCTTGCCCAGTAGGAGAAGCTGGTGGTCTACCCAACAAGTCCTAGGAATACACTAGTCTCCACCTCCCTGGTGTTGAGATAATGGGCATGCACCCCATGTCTGGCTATTTTATCTGCAGGGGGTGGGAGGGTTGAAATGGGTCCCCATAGCTTTCCAGCAGGCAGGTCACTAACACAGCTATCGCCTTAGCTCCACAAATTTACACAGCATTTAAAATCTGTTTGTAAATCTCTATATGAACTAAATAAATATTTATTTTTTCTCTCTATATTCCTAATACTTACCCAACTTCTACTTACATATTTTCTCATGAAGAAAGTCATGTATACAATTATCTTAAAATCAGTGCATATGACACCTCTAATCTAGAAATTCAAAGCTCCCAAGATATCTAAGTAGACCCATCCCATGCTCTCTGGAACCCTCAGGAAGCTATTGACACCCTGTGTGAAGACCATTAGATATAAGGTGAACTGAGCCAACTGTTGGCACAGGCTGCGATGTACCAGGCTTCAATACAAACACTTCTCTTGTCATCAGCTGCCTAGAAGTGACTGTAATCACATCCTGTGGCTCTGGGGTGAGCATTGGGCAGGTTGTGGGACAAAATGTGAAGGTGACTTGCTGACAGGTTTGTGACTACCTGGCTTTGAGACAGGATGTGAGACAGGTACCAGAAAGAAGCTATGGGACCAGGATGCAGAGGCTGGAGAGAGGGTAGGATGACTGAGTAGCTATGCCCACAGTACCTGGCAACACAGATTAGCAAACCTAAATTTTTTCCCCTTTTCTCTCTGCTTGCTCCCCATGAGTTCAAAGACTTGTGGCTGGTAAAATGCAGCCTCCTCTCGATCCATCACCACAATTCCCCCTGAAAAGTGGCTTTCTCTGCTCTCTTAGTTCTGGCGTTCCACTGGAAGGGGAAATGGGACTCTGGATGAGGGAGAAATGCACTGCTTTCTTATTTTCAAAATAAAGACCTGCAGCCAAATTGGCTTCCCCAATGAGGGCATCACTATTGTGACTTCTGGTCAGGGAAGACAGTAAGAGTCACCTCAAATCACATCTCATAGTTCCCCAAGATCCAGCTTCCCTCCAATGTGGGCAGGTTTGTGTGTCCAGGAGCCCGAGGGAGAAGCAACATCTTACTCAGGAAGTATTTCTGATTCCTTCTTCTGAGGTTGACTCACCTGCAGTTCCTGGAAATAGGCTGGCTATGAGCCTTAGACACAGTGGGGCATACAGTGAACAGTGTCAGTGTTGTAGGGTAGAATATTGACATGACATGGTGCAGTCTTGACCCAAGAAGGCAACAGGGATGGGCCTGGTAACATCTGGAATCTATCCTCTGATTGCACCTGCAGCCTAGAGCTCGTTACAATAGTCCAGCACCTACAACTTCTGTGTTGAGCACCAGGCTGGGGCTCAGCGTCCATCCTAAACCTTGAGTTCTTAGTGTATAGCTATTTGAAGTACAGAAATGGGGAAGAGTAGCTTCAGAAGCCACGGTCAGTTTTCTGGAAGCTTTTAGTGAGTGACACTTCCCTCCTGAAGCAGGCTCCAGTGAGGGAATTCCAGACTGATTAAGGTGGGTCCTGCCTTTCCATCCACACCAGGGACTAGAGTCTGTGCTAACTGTGAGGTTGCAGCCCTGCTGGAGCAGAGCATCCTTCTGAGGCTAAAACTGAAACAACAACAGAGACAGTGTGAAAGCCCCTTGTTGAACCACAGCCCTGGCCTGGTGTCATTTTTGAGAATATACTTCTCTATTCTGCGAATGGTTTACTGTTTTCTTTATGGTCCAGCTATTTGTGTGCCCTGAGAAATCTCTAATAACCGTTTTACCAAGAAATGAGCTAGCTCTTTGGGGACTGTGTTTATTGTGGTCTTCTTATCTGGAGGGAACTAGACTTTGAAGCTTCCAGAAAAATCAGCATTCCTGATGGGCTTTTGAACCAATGTGTCTTGTGATAACAAGTGGCTGAACACTCCAAGCAAACATACTAACTGTCAATTCTCACTCTTGGATCACAGCTCAAACCCAATTCTTAGAGAGCTTCTCTTTCTCATCTTCCCTTGGACCACAGCTGGGCTCTGAGGATGGAGGCCCCACCCTGCATCTGAGATCTAGACATCTAGGAGGTAGGGAAGTAGAACAATATTCTCCCTGGAAGGCCTTTAGCTAATATACTTATCTTTCAGGCCTGCCATTGGTGCTGGAACATGGGACCTCGGATATGGAACATTCTCTTCTCCACTTCTGATGTTTAAAAGAATTCAAAGAGATCCATATCCATATCCAATATCATATCATGTTATGTATGAAGTGACATCATCAGCTCATCCACATATTCTTTCTAGGTCTATTTGATGAAAGGGCTTCCATTTAATTGAGGACCAGTGTTTAGAATAGTAGAACAAAGAAAAAAAGCTCTCAGGCCACTCAGAAGGAACCCTGGCTCCAATAGCTGTGAGAGGCCCCCATGTGGTCACCGACTCTGTTTCTTCATCTGTTAAATGGGTTGTTAAGGACACAGGTGACATGAAGGCATGCTATGCATCAGTGACGATGGCCTTATTGTCATTTCCACTATGCTCCTCACTGACATCCCCCGTAAATAAAGATCTTTAGGAAATAGCCCCTGGTCTAGAAATCTGTTTCCAGTAATCCTTTAGCCCACAGTCATGCCATATCTAGATCTCTCTGATTCTAAGTTTGTTACCTAGAGAATTATGCAGTACACATTGTCAGCAAACACTGCAAATGATTCCTTGTGTGTAAATGCACTCATGTGCATGCACCAGGCCTCCTGCAGAAATGAAATCAAGTCTTTCCTGCATCCCCAAAGATTAAAGAGGGCAGGATAAAAGTTCTGGTCTCTTTTAATGCTCCATCATCAAAGTAGACACATCATGACTCCCAAGACATTTCAGAGTTTGGAAAAACACACCAAGGGGCTAGAGAGATGACACAGCAGTTAAGAATACATGTTGCTCCTGCAGAGGACCTGGGTTTGGTTCTCGGAAGTGTTATCACCAACTGGAAGAAAAATTGGTGAAGAGAAATCCCAAATGGTTGACACAAACTTTGAGACACCAGAGGCCAGCTGACACAGTGAAAAATGTAAAACAAATGTAGACAAAACACTCTTACACATAAAAATGATTTTAAAAATATCAAGGAATTCCTTTAAGTTGAAGGAAACTGATGCCATAAAAATAGTGAGTTTCTAGACGAACATAAAGACTTTCTAAATTTAAATATATGTCATTAATGAAAAATAATATTGTGGGGTATATGTGTAATCTATATGAAAATTTAAACATAAAATGATTGGGGTAAATGGATCTATTGATCCTGAGGGTTGTTTTGTAATTTGTATAAAACAACACAATTACAACTTAGTGAAGTGTAAGACACATGCCGTAATCTCTATGTAATCAATAATGAGTGCAAAGAAGTTGGCTAAAAGGTTAACAGATAAGTTAAAAAGTGATTTTAAAATATACAAAGATATTTTTTAAAGTGAGCAGAAAAGAAGGAGCAGAGAAACAAACACTAGAGGCTAAGAACTCAGGTGACCGGGAACCAACTACCTCAGTAGAGCAGGTTACTTTCGCTACTTACCAGGCTAGAAAAGGGAAATACCAACATAGCAAAACTGCAGCCAAAAAAGGAGATTGTCCAGGTGGAGAAAGAACAGTTTCTGTAAGATGTGTGACAGAAATGTTAGAGAGAGAAGAAGAGAGAGAAGAGAGAGAGAAGAGAGAGAGAGAGAGAGAGAGAGAGAGAGAGAGAATAAAGAGAAGGGTTGGGAAACAGTAAGGATGCTGGTGGGTCTGTGGAGCTCTCAGATGGAGGTGAATTCCAGATGGAGTAGGAGTGGACATGTCATAATCATCAGTTCATCCAGGAGAAGTGACAATCACTGATTTGTAGGCACCGAGAAAAGAGCTTCAACATACACAAAGCAAAAATGACACAATTCAAAAAGCAGGGGATCCTACTTTAAAATGTTCATACTCTTATTTGCCATTGACAGAAGATCTAGGTCTCAAATCAGTAGTGGCATCTGTATTTGCATAAAACCACCAATGTCTTGACCCTGTTGGTATTAGAGAGCATTATGCCCATGGAGCTTTTGTCAAGAAGGTACTGTGCTAAGTGAAGTAGGTCAGAAAGACAAATGACCTATGAGCCTATGAGCTGGCTCAGGAAGTAGAGGTGCTTGCCACCAAGTCTGACGACCTGAGTTAGGTCTTTGGCATCCACATGGTAGAAGAAAACGACTAACTCCTGACAGCTGACTTCTGATCTCCACATGCACACTGCGACACACGCATGTGCACAAATACAAATAGATAAATGTAAAATGAAAAAAGACCATTAGTACATGTTCTCACTTATAGAGAGTCTGAAATTGTTGATCTCACAAAAGCAGAAGACAGACTAAAGAAGGCTTGGGGAAGGGTGATGGTTAAGGGCTACAGCTGCTCATGAGTGCTAACTCCTAGTGTTCTACATCATAGTAGGCTACCTTAGCTGCATATTGCAAAAGGGCTGGTAGAGAGGATTCTGAATGCATAACAAGAAAGAGATGGAATGTTAGAGATAATAAACATGCAAATATCCTCATGTGAGCATTAAACATTTACATGGATTGAAATTATTACTCTGCATTCCAAAATAGAGCAATTATTATGCATGAATCAAAAACAAAACCATATATTGCCAGTTAAAAGATAAATTACATGTGAGTCCATAAAATAAGTCCCATTAAGTTGAAAAGGTAGTCCTGTATATTGAATTTTTGTTGGGTATAGGGAAATTAAACCAGAAGTCACTGATGGTAAGATATTTACAGGCAGACAGAACTTCTACTAATTCGAGCTAAAGTAGGAGCCCCAAAGAAAATGGATTTTTGAACAGAATGATAATAGAAACAAAACATCAAGATGTTGAAATGTGGTAAAAAAAAAAAAAAAAAAAAAAAAAACTAGGAAGGAGATTCATAATTTCACATATAAAAGAAGGTAGATTTCAAGGCAGTGCTTAAATGGCCCTCTTTAAGAGTTGGAACAAAAAGAATGAAGGAAGGGGGAAAGGAAAGGGGGAAAGAAGGGGATAAAGGAGGAAGGAAACACTAAGTAGAAGAAAAAGAAATAATAAGAGTGAAACTAGATGACATCAAAACAGAGAATACAGAAAATTAACAAACAAAAGTGATTACATGAGAAGATGGAGTAGCCAGATTAACGTGCAAACGGCAGTGTGATGGTGACTGGCCAAGGACAGACAGATAACTGGCAGAAATGAACAAAGAGCCAGTGACTTTCACACTTACAGGGACATCTGGGTTTGTCCAAGAAGTCAAAACAATTTATGAGGAAAGAAAATTATTTTCAAAGAAATGGTGCTGCCTTCATGGGTATTTATTTGGATACAAAGAAGACACCTTAGCTTTTTTTTTCTCTCTCTATTCCTCATTTGCAAAACTTAACTTGAAATGAACCACAGACCCAGAGATAAAAGCCATAAAAATTTAGAGAAAAGCATAAGGGAATATTTTCATAGTTTGGGTATAAACAAATGTTGGGTACGTCAAGAAAGAGCTAATCATCAAAGACAGAAGAGACATCTGTCTCTAACCAAGCTGAAAGCTTCTGCTGGTGAAGAATATCACCAAGAGAGCTGGAGAGACAGTTCAGCCATTAACAGCACTGGCTGCTTTTCCACGGACCCAGGTTTGGTTTCCAGAACCCACATGGTGGCTTACAACAATCTGTCATTCCATTTCTAGGCCACCCAATGCCCTCTTCTGGCCACCTCAGGTTCTAGGTACAAACATGATATACGAACATACATACAGGCCAACACTCATAGACCTTAAAAATAAATAACTACATCTTAAAAAAGACATCACTACACAAATAAATGAGCAAGCCACCTATTGGGAGAAAATATTCACAAATCTTAAAAATGGACAGATGTTCTGGGTATATAAAGAACCCTTTCAACTCACTAATGAAAGACAATCAATTCAATTAAAAACGGATGAAAGAGCCTAATAGGGTAGTGCACAACTATAAGCCAGGAAAGGAGTGAGTTCAAGGTTGGCTTAAGACATGTGAGATTATATAAGGAAAAAAACCAAAGAGCTGTGGATACAATTTAGTGGTTATAGCACCTGCCTAGCCTGTGCAAATCCAAGGGTTCAACTTCAGCCTTGTGCAAATAAGTGGGCAATTAAATAAATAAGTAAATAGCTGGATTAGAGAATTTATATATTATACACAACAACAATGAAACAAACATGCAAATGGCCACCAGGGACTTCAAAGACACCAGTACTCCGCCGGGAAGTGGTGAGTATCACAAATGAGATACCACAATACTCCTACCAAAAATTTAAAAATCACCAGCATGACTAAATATTAGTAAGGATGTGTCAACTCCTAAAACATAAACACTACCCTGTGACCCATAGTGGCCCTTCTAGGGATTTTCCCACATGAAATGAAAACATGTGTTCACCAAAAGGCTTACCCAGGGCAGTCACACCAGCTCAACACCAGGAAGGGTCAGAGTAGTCACAGATGCAGCAATAGGATCGGGTTCACCAGCGTTCCACTACTGTAACCAGTGTCTTAGACGGTCAACTTATAAAGAGAGAAGGTTTGCTTTAACTCATGGGTTAGTGGTTGCAATCAAGAGTCGGGCTGACTCATCGCTTGACTTTAGGCCTCTGGTGGGAGGGGCAGCAGGTGGCACAACCAAGTTTCACCTAGTGGCCAGAAGGTAAAAGATAGAAAGAGGGGTGGACTGAGGTCACACCGCCTTCTTCAAGAGCACACCTTCAGTGACACTGAGACTACTAGGAAGTAAAACCCTGCTACTGGAAGTTGCCACCGTCTCCCATCAGTACCACAATGGGACTCAACCCTCACCTCCTACTGCTAGTCCCCCACGCCTGCCCTTCACCCCTTGACTCCCACACAAACCTCACCTCCCACCCTAGCTCCCCACTCTTGTCCCCTACCCCTCAACCCCCCACCCAACCCTCTCACCCTACATCCCTGCCTAACCTTTGAGAGGGGTGCACTTAAGATGGAAGGATCCAAGGATGGCTGCTCAATGGTTTTCAGACATCTCTATGAGCATGCTAGGAGATTTCGGAAGCTAGTGCCCATGAACAAGGGTTCACGTTTCCGAACAGCTGCTGTTTTTCCTGACCCCGTCAGTAGCTGCTGTGGAAGAATGACTCTGTCAGGGATGGCAGTCTTTGTCATAGGTGTGTCTTTCCCTAGCTACTCTCTTCCTGAGGTCATGCTCAAAGGCTTGTATCCTCTGCTCTCTCCCTGAGCTGTGTCAAACTCCTCAAGATGCTTTTCACAATGTTCTTCCAACTCTTTGTGGGAGGAAACAAACCTTCCAGAAGGCCTGAAGGGGCTCAGGAACCGCAGGGGAGACTCCTCCCAGGCTCCTGTGGTTGGGGCACAGGAAGAGCCTTCATGAGGGGCCCTGAGGGATCAGCACAGGCAGGATGAGGAATTCTAGCAGGTGCTCGCCACAAAACTTCATCTGCTCATCCCTTACCTCCTCTCATGATGTCATCTGGACCAGCTCAGATGACACAGCAGAGAGGAGGCGGGGTTTGATAGGCTGAGAGTAAGTTTCCTTGTAACACCATGCTCTGTTATACACCAACATGACAGAGGCACGCACACTAGCATTTACATCAGAACAGCAGGACAGGGCCAACAACCGCACAAGATAGCAAACAAGGAGGGCTGGGGTGATGGCTCAGCCCGCTGAAGAAGTAGGAGGACTTGAGTTCAGATACTTAGCATGTATATAAAGCTAAGGTTGTTTCAGGACAGACTCAAGAACCTCATGGACCCCATCTTGTCTCTGACCTCTAGGCCCTGTCATATGCTCTGTTCAAAACAACCAAAAAGAGTCTATTTCTCCAAATCTGTTAGGGGAAGCATAGACTTTACAGATGGCACGTGGAGACCAAGGACAGTGTCACATACTCCAAAGGGATGAGGTAGGGATCTCTCACTGAGTATTTTTCTTCTTTTCTGGTGTATTACTCCTTTGAGACTCTTTCCACATTTCCTCTGGGGTCTCCATTCCCAATCAGAGCACTGGCTTTTTGTTCAGTGTTATACAGAACTGCTTCTCTGTCTACATATAACCTGGGTGTCTAGCTCTAGCTTCTACTTGAATTGAGCTATGTCACTGAAAACACTGGCCCAGTGAGGCAGGGTTGGTGGTCCTACAGGAGTCTCATAAAGTCTTCACTGAAACTTCATCTCCATCATCATCATCCTTACCATCTTCAGCATCAGCACAGCCGCATGCCACCGTTACCACCCCCACCTCTCCCATCAGCATCATCCTCATCACTGCCACCAGCTGCATCAATTCCACCACCACCATAATCATCATCACCGCCATCAGCATTGCCGCCACCACCATCCTTATCAATTCCACACCAGCACTATCCACGTATTGGGGGTTCATCATATATAAGACAAAGTACTCAGAACTTACTATGGCACTCTCTCGTGAGACAGATGTAGACCTACTTGCATTTCATGGAAGAGGACATTAGAAATCTGAGAACCACTCCTCCTTTGGAGGAGTTCAGTCCACTGGGATTCTCTAGCCCCAGCCAGGCCCTTGCTACAGTTGCCAGGCTGTTGGTTTCTTTCCTTGCCTATGGTTGTCCAAGATCTCATCAGGCTCTCATCCAAGGCCAGATGGCCTCTGTGCTTTCTACAAAACAGTCCATGGGCCTCTGTTGCAAGCACTCATCCTGCTTTACCCTCTCACTATACAGCCAACCTTCTTTGAGCAGCTACCGTTCCAAGGATGCTTTGGTACATGACCGTATCACTTCACTCAGACTGTTCCTCTTACCAGTGAAGTCTATCCCTGTGGCCTTAAAATCCCCATACCTCTCTGATTCTGTTTCTTTCCACAACTCCTATCCAGGCTGTGAGAAGTGCCTGGGTGTTTTCTTGTGGGAAGAGCAGCCTGCCTGCCATGCCTGTATAGTATTGGCAACTTACACTGTCTAGGTTTAGAGGGACTGTCATTGGAAATGGCTAGAAAGTCCACTGAGAACTGCTCAGGATGCATGTCCTGCTAATCTCATAATTAGAGGACAAGACATCTGGGAACCCTTCATGTGGTGTTCCAACATCAGCAAAAGCATCAAGAGTTTGAAGAAGAGAGGCGGACCCACTAAGGCCACCTTGTCAGGGTTTTTGTAATGTGGACTTTCCTAGCAGACAAACAAAGCAAAGGCTGAGACTATTATGTGTGGTTTTAGGATGAGCAAGACGACGGGTGACACCACACTGCAGGCTTATTCCGAAGTGTGCACCAGGCAACCCTTGTACTTGAACTTGACTAACTCCCATGGGCTGTGCCATCCCTGTGCTAGACTCACAGCACACATTCAAGGCTCCACAAAGCCCACAGAGGGCATTGCTGAACACAGGCATTAGGTGTGTGTTCTGTCTCCAAGACAGGCCAGTAGATCTCTTTATCTGATTAATTAAATAATGATGCTATACACATCTGTGCACATATTTTTGTGTGGACGTGTTTTGAATTCTCTTTGGTATCCCAACAGGAGTGGAATGCTGGGTGCCTTGGTATGGTGACTCGAACGTGTAACATACAGAGGAACTGTCTCATGATTTTCCAAAATAAACTAATTTGACATTCCTCCTAGCAGTGTGCTAAGAGATATTATTTCTACACGTCTTCACCGACACTTGCTATTATTGTCTGTCTTTTTATTTTAATCATCCTTGTGGGCGTGAGGCAGCACTTCGTTTGTGGTTTTGATGAGCATTTATCTGATGAGTAAGAATGTGGTATTGACTATTTGAATATCTTCTGTAGAGGAACGTCTATTTGGGTGTCTCATTCATTTTTGAAGTTTCAGAGTTATTGAGTTGTAATACTTTTTTCTTTTCAAAAATATTCTAGATAGCTAGCCTGTGAGTATTTTTCTATGCACAGATTACATGAAATTGGTACATAATTCTTTTTATTCCTGGATTCAGTGATTTCTCCCCGCCACCCCCAGGATGATACTAGCCTCCTAGAATGACTAACAAGTGTTCCCACGTAAGTTACCTTTTGAAAGAATGTCTTAAGGGTTTGTGTTAATTATTCTTATAAAACCTTTGTATAATTTACCACTGAAATCATCTAGTTTGGGGTAATATTTTTTCAAGGGAAAGGAAGGGTTAAGGCGGGGTCTTGTATAACCTAGACTCACCTCAAGTTCACCAAGCATCTGAGGATGGCCTTGAACTCCTGACCCTCCTGCCTCAAGCTCCCCGTTGCTCAGATCGCAGGCATGGAACTCTGTGCCCTACTTGGAATCTTTTGTTAATAAAAAAAATCTAATTTAATCTCATCATTTTTTGCTGCATAACTGTATTTTCTGGAGTTAGTTTTGTTAGTCTATGTCTTTCTAGAAACAATTCATTTCCTCCATGTTACCAGCGTGTTAGCAGGGACAAGGTTGTAGTATTTCTTCACAGTTGTTTCCATTTGAAAGCTTGTGATTGCTCTCTCTTTACATCAGTAAAGGGGTCACTCTTTTTCTCCTTAGTGCAGCGAAGGATTCAGTTTGGATTCTTGCCTAAGATGGAAGTTTTTGTTAGTTTTCAGTTTTTTTTTTCTCTCCTCTGTTTTATTTGTTTCTACTCTGATATTTATCATTTTTTCTTCTGCCTGCTTTAGTTAGATTTTTTTCTCTTTTCCTTTTCCAGTTTCTTAGGATGGAAGATGAATTATTGATTCGAGGGTTTTGTTTGTTTGTTTGTTTGTTTTTGTTTTTTTATCTCTATGTTCATGGCCATTGATCTGCAATGCCTTTGCTGTGCCTTGTAGTTTTGGCTTGTGGAACTTTCATTTATGATAAGCCCCTCTCAAACTTTCCTGCCTTATCTTTCAGAACGCTTCACTCACACCACTGTGGCTGGTGATGTCAGACCCTTTCGACCTCCTAAGGACCATTTTCATAGCCTCACATATGCCTGTCCTGGAGCCTCTTGTGCAAAGATGACTTTGCTGTGCAGTGGAACTTTCTACGCGTGTCTGCTAGGCCATTTGGTTGAGCATGTTGTCTACGTGTTGCTTCAGTAATTATTCCATTTCACCAATGTTCTGCATGCAATCTGTTCTGTTGTAAAAAATTGGGATATCACAGACTCCAGTTACTGGTTTTGGATGATTGATTTCTGTTTCTGGTGGTTTTCACCGTAGTGTTTTGGGGCTTTATGTGAGGTATACAGTTTCACAATCGGTTTAGTTTCTTTGTGGACTGACCCACTTTGGTTCTTGTTCTGAATTGTTCTCTGTTTTGTCTCTGATAACACTTTTGTCTAATATTAGTGTAGCCACCTACCTCTTTTTGTTTCTGGTTTCATGATAGACCCGACATTTTCTACTTTATTTTCAACCTAATTGTCTAAACCAGGGTGCACCTCTGTGGCTGCTATCATAGTTTTCATTATTTTTTCTTTTTAACTCTTTTAATTAAAATATTAAGACACTTAAATTTAATGTAATTATTCACAGGGTAGGATTTACATCTGCTATTTTGACATTTCTTTTTATATGTCTTAGATTTTTTGTTCTTCTATTCCTCTTTTGTTGCATGTTTTGTATTAAGTAGTCATCTTTAATATATCATTTTGAATGCTTAGTATTCATTTTGCTCCTTTTCAAATTATTATCTTAGCAGTTTCCTTGAAGAATTTCAATTAATATCTGTGGTAGTTAATATTAGGTGTCAACTGGCCAAATTATAGGATATCTACATACCTGGCCAGGCACTATTTCTGACTGTGTCTGTGAGGCTGTCTACAGAGAAGACTGGTATTGTATCAGTGACCTGAGAGTCACCCTCAGTCCATGTGGGAAAGTGTACCATCCAACTAACAGAGGAACCAGACAGAACCGAAGGTGCCCCTTTTCTCTGTTCTCTGGAGCTCAGGCCTTTGGACTCTGGGACTTGCACTAGGTGCCTCTCCCATTTCCTGGCACTTAGCCTTGGGTTCAGTGATGTTCCCTCAGCTCTCAAAGTTCTGAGGCCTTCAGATTAGGAGTTGCCTCTTTGCCCTCTTCTCCAACTTGTAGCAGGCTAATTGAGAGACTGCTCAGCCTCTCTGACCTCCTGTCCCAGCTCCCCTGATAAAGCTCTCACTGAATTTCCACTTGAGTCAATTTAATGACCATCTAATAATTAGAGATTTTCTTAAGGTTTGCTGAGTTGCTCTCTGTGAACCGAGGCATGTGAGGGGCTCTGGGGTCTTTTCTGAATATGTACACTGCTCTGTTGATACCCAGGGCTTTCCTTCCTTGTTGCTCACAGATTTCTATATTCCCCAGATATATATGCCAGAGTTCTCAGGGCTTCCTGGCCTTTAGCTCCTGCCTGCTAGCCTTTAGATTAAGCATGTATTTAGTTTATTATTGCTCCAACTGTCATCCTCTGCCTCCACCATCTATGACGTCCAACAATTCCCACTGAGTGTTTTTAACAAATGCCCTGCAGGAAACAGCTTTTAGCCCTGAGGAAATTTTGTTAGATTAAATAAAGACAGGCTTGCAAGTGGGGCTTTTGGGGAACTGTCAGGCCTAGTTTCTCTTGGGGGCTTTTGACTTTGCAAGGCTGAGAGAGAGAGAAAAGAGAGAGAGAGAGAGAGGAGAGAGAGAGAGAGAGAGATCAACAAAGCAAGTTTTGTGCTAGAAAGCTCACTAATTTTGGTGAAATTCTGTCATTCCATCAAGTAAATTATTGCTGAATGGATGGAGGGCTTTGGCTAATATTTAGAGTTCTGGAAAGGTTGAAACTAGTTGTTTTTGTTATTCTTCTCATCATTTTTGTAGAAAAGAGATTTTCAAGATCCAAACCACACCACTTTTGCAAATGCCACTGGATTTCCTCCTCTTTCCCAAATGCCATATAAAAACTAACTTGACACCAGGAAGGAACATATCAAAATCCTCTCAACAAGACAGCCCATGCAAACAGGTAGGTCTAACTAGTCAGTCAAATGCCACTGCCTTTCCTGACTGCCTTCCTTGGCCACTGTCACCATGCATTTGCTGTAGCTCTCCTACACTCATGGATGCCCACCAAAACCTGCAAGCTGTTAGATAGCAAACCTGAACAAGTAGTCAATTGCTCCGAGAATCTAACGTGGCAGAATTCAGCAGACACTCAACAAGCTTATGGATGGGCGCTCATTAGAGAGACTGGCTCCTGGCCCTGAGAAGTTGTGGAATTTTCCTACAACTGGTGATAGTGTTGATGCCTCAGGGGTGGGGATGGGAGACAGCGTGGTACTGTGTGCTGAGAGGACTTACGGGGTTCACCTTTAACTCCCTGCTCACATGTCACAATTACTCCGTTACTTTGATGCACATATGCTTTGTCGATCTACAAAGCATGGCTCCAGGGCAGCCCCAGGGCCCCTCTCCTGCCCTCCTACTGAAGGTCTCCTTCCCTGACTCTGTCTGAGTCCCTTCTTTGAGAAAAATCTAGCCTGCCAGACGGCTTGCATTGATAAATTATTAACGGATTCTGCTGCATAACAACTTTAACCAATTCTTGTGTTCTCTAACTAGAGGAAGCATTTTTATAGAACTAAATCAAAGCTTCCAAGGTGACCAAGGTAACCAGGCCTCTCATCTTATCTCTAAAAGAAGAAACATAGCAGTTGTGGTGCTAGACACTTAGGGTTAAAGACACATTTTCTGCTGGTGTCATCTTTTTGTTTTGTTTGAGGCATGTGTGTGCACGTGTTTGTGTGTACACGTGTTTGTGTGTGCATGTGCATGTGTATGTGTTGCATTTATTTTGTTTTATTTTTAAGCCTGTGCAGCTCAGATGACCTTAAACTTGCTGCAAAGCACAAACTAGTCAAACACTGTTCAACTTCCTGTCTTAGCCTCCAGAGTGCTAGGTTATCAGGTGTGCACTGCCGTGCCCAGTCATGCTGACATTTTCAAATATAGCATTTCAAGCACACCCGGCTTCTGCATAGCACATCTTCTTTATCTGTATCACAACCACATCCACCCCACACTGCATTATCCTGAAACAAATTTCAGGTTTTGGATAGTTAAGATAAAGGCCTATCTTCTGATAACTCAATCAAAGAATAATTGGAACATCAGAAGTTGTACAGAACTGAATTTTGTATTTAAGAAGTTTGACATATTTATAAATCTCAAAATACTGTCACAATTTAAAAAAATAAACACCAGGCTGGATGTGGTGGTGTATGCCTTTAATTCTAGCAGTGGCAGGTTGGTGTATCTCTCTGAATTCAAGGCCAACCTGGGCTACATAGTGAGTTCCAGGACAGCTAAAGCTACATGGTGAGACCCTGCCACAAAGATCAAGTAAAATAAGACAAATGTACCAATCCCCACAAGTTTCCTTGTGCCCCTTTGTGGTTACCAGAGCCTGTTCTATAACTGTAGGCTAACTACACTTTGTACAATTTTCTGGAACTAAAGACAGAACACATGTACTCCACTTTAACTCATCCTAATTATCTTTGAGGTTTAGTCATGCCACCCTGCTTTCCATAATGGCTTCTGTGTGACCAAGTGGCAATTTGCTAATCCATCCGTTGGCTGGGGTGCATTCGGGTGGTTTTCAGCTCTTGACAATACAACCTAAGAGACTGTGGGCGCTGGAGTACAATTCTGTGTATATATGATTTAATTTCTTTGATAGGGTGGAAATAGCCAAGCATAGAATGACAAAGGCACTTGCTAGATATCTTTTAAGCTTTTAAAATTCACTCTTATTTATTTAGTGTATATAGAAGGTGCCACACATGCATTTGGAAGCTGAGAGGATAACTTCTTGTATTGAGTCTATCTTTCTACCACATAGGGCCTAGAGATGGATCTCAGATTCACAAGCCTGGTAGCAGGCACCTTCACCTGCAGAGCCATTTAACTGGCCTTCTTTTTAATTTCTTAAAAGTGGCAAAATGCTCTTTAAAGTGCTTATACCAATTTCCATCCCAGCATCAGGGAATGAGAGTCCCTGCAGCTCCCAGATCTTTGTAGATGCCACCTCCACCTCCCCCCCATTCAGGTGCAATGGACCTGTGTCATGGATGTTACAGCAGTTGCCTAGTGACTAACAACGTCAGGTCTTCTTCCATACACTTGTTCTCCAGCTCTAGACATTCTCCAGTGAGGTGTCTATTCAGATTCTTGCTGCTTAAAAAAGATGATGTTGCTTGTTTTCTTTAAATTACTTCGAGGTACAACCTCTGTTATAGATGATGCTTTGTAAATATTTTCTCTCATTTCTGTGGCTTTCTCTTCTATTCTCCTAGGCATCTTTCTTTTATTGTTGTTGTAATGAAGCCCACCAGTCCAGGGGTTATTGCCTGCATGGGTGTGCGTTTTTTATGTGTGTGAGGTTGTGTGTGGGTAGGTGCATGTGTTTGTGCCAGTGCATGTGCTTGTGTGTGCGCATGCATATAGAGGCCAGAGGTCAACCTTGAGTGGTGTTCCTCAGACATGATTTACCTTGATTTTTTTTTTGGGGGGGGGGTTTCAAGACAGGGTTTCTCTGTATAGCCCTGGCTGTCCTGGAACTCACTCTGTAGACCAGGCTGGCCTCGAACTCAGAAATCTGCCTGCCTCTGCCTCCCAAGTGCTGGGATTAAAGGCGTGTGCCACCACTGCCCAGCTCTACATGGAATCTTAAAACTTTGTCAAAAAGAAATTAACCATGAGAACGTATAGCTGTAATTTCCAGTCTTTCATTGATATCTATCTCTATCTCTATTGACATCAATATTGTATAATAATTAATGAAAACAATAGAGCTTTTAAATTAGCTTTAGATAAACCTTTAAAAGTTCCCATCCTGCCTCCAAGTCTCTCTTCCTCATCCTGGGAAACCTTGCTCCCACTTAGGCAGTGGGAGGGTTGAGACCCTTCCCTTCCCTTGACAAGGATGAAAAGACATTCTGTGAATATGGCTCGAGGAATGAGTCAGAAAGGGCAGCTTGAGTCACCTAGCAGGCCCAGCTATTCCAGGCCTATGCTAATTCCTAGGAGATACCTAGAGATATTAAAAAGGCACTGAGATACATAGAGAAGTTCAAATCTTTGATTCCAGACAAAGACTAAGAGTGGAGTTGGCAGTGGTTTACTTAAACCAGGTCATTTTACGAGCTCAGTTAAGGCTGTGGTCTAAAACATACAAGTTCTGAACGATTCCCTTTCATTTCCATCTCTCCATTGAAAACATAGTCCTGTATCATGACTTGGGGTAGAGGCGGAGGGGACGTATTAGATTGTGCTGAGGACAAATTTTGAAAGGCTTCTTACAGAGTTCAACTGGAAGGCCTTGATTGGCTTGTGGGACTGGTAACCAGTGGAAGAAGCAGGGGGTGATGGATCTAAAGAATCAGCTTCAGGAAGACCGCTGGGAACAAGTAGCATACAGCAGAGTGAGCAAAAAACCCAAGAGGTCAGATAGCAGTCCAGTCTACAAGGGCTTAGTTCAGGGAGGTCCTGGCGAGCTCAGTGGAGGCCAGCCTCAAGGTCCTCTTGGAAAATGTCCAGAGAGGGAGGACGCTGCAGAGAAGTCACTAGAGCAATGAGTGAGGTTACAGATGGATATATTTAGCTGACACTTGAGAGATTCTGGTATGTTGTCTGGTATTTGGCTTATGTATTAGTCAAGGTCTCTAGAGGAACAAAACCAGTAGAACACACACACATGGGGGAGGGATCTATCAGTTTATCAGATTGGCTCACGCAATTCAGTGTGGATAGTCCAACAATGGCTGTCTGCATGCTAGAATTTCATAGCTGCACTGTCCATGAAGCTGGGTACCTTAGCAGTCCCAATCTGGCACTGACAGCCTAGAGGATTCCTGGAGAGCTGTGGGTTTTCAGTCCAAGAAACTTGACTCTGATGTTCCAATGTCAGCAATGGGTGGAACAGGGGAGATGCATTTGCCAGCAGATAGTGAAGGTAGACAGGCAGAAGAAAGAGCTTTGAGTTCAGACCTCTGGTCTGATGCTGGAAGGAAAGGGTGTTAACTGTGTTGGGGGGAAGGGGAGTGTGGGTCTTAACCCTTCTGTTAATCCCAGCAAACCCACCCAGAGGTGTGTCTCTTAGTTGATCCCAGATCCAATCAAGTTGACAACCAAGATCAACTTACAAAGCCCAGGACCCTAAAGCCCTCATTCATATATGGGGTGAAAAAAGCGCTGGGGCTCCCACCACCATGCAATCACTTCTGTGAGCCCAGAGTACTTGTCAAGCTGAGAGAACTGAGCATAACCAAGAGTCCTGGTGCCAGTCTCAGCTGTGACTAAATCAGATCAGAGGCAGAAGGCAGTAATGTGACCCTCTAACACTTGGCCACCGTGCCCAGGTTCCTTGTGTCTTTCCCTGAAACAGAATTTTTGTAATTTAAGGAGGTTAATTTTTCTCTCATTTTTCTGTTTTGCCTCAGATCACTCATAATAAAGTTTCATGGGAAACAGTGGAGATTGAGATTTCCTTATTTACAGCAGAATTGGCAAAAATTGTAGCTTGCCCCCTGCTCCAACCAGTGGAAATAAAGTCAGCGACAACCGTGTTCTTCTTAAAGTGGTTTATTCAGGTTCCTTGTTACAGCACGCTTGCTTCTACCTTCTTCCTCTTGATGCCCCTTGAATGCCCCTTGAATCCTCTCCTTCCATCCTCCCAGCTACCGCCCCAGCCGCCTTATATGCGTTGCCTTAATCTTATCAGCAGCTGTCACTGTTAATTGGCTGCTCCATGTGATTCGAGGTGGGCTAATTGGGTAGCCACACCTGGAAGCACGAACCTTTTCTCTATAATGAGCCACAGTCACAGTGCCTACTCAAGCTAGCTGGCTATATGCCAAGCACCATCCTGATGGTGGGGAGAACCACTTCATACAGCTCCCCCTTTTTATTTGTATTATGCAAAGCAGGAGGACACAGAGGTCTGACCCCCTGTAAGTTTGGGAGATTGTCGACCCCATCTCACCATCTGTCGTTGCTACAGTATGGTTACCATAGGCGACCCAACCCTTAGCCGTTTTCCAGGGGACAGGATCTAGGGCTGACCTGTGTGCAGTCAGACATGTGCCAGAGGACAGACAATGTCCTCTGGGTGTACATCCGTCACCCTGCTGCATTCTACACTTCAGAGGTCTTCAAGTAGCTCAGCCAGATCTGTGGAGACTGACCTCCTTTGAGAGCAGCAAATGCTTGAACTACCATGGCTTGGCCCTGCGCTGCTGGGAACGCATCCTTAGGATACACCACAGTGCTAGGCAAACTGATAAGAACAAGGCAAGTCACTAAAGCCTCTATTCCCACCCACTCTTTTATGTGATCTCCCTCAGCAACAGGATAGGAGCATCATTGTCATTGACGGCTTCATGGCTGGACAGATGTTCCCGTTGTCTATTCTGTGCGGGAGCGTGAGTCTCTCTGGAACCCACAAAGGCTGCTGCCGATCCTGTGGAAAAACACAAACAGAGCCTCTTGCTCACACCAACACTGTGCCATTAAGAATATCCTTTCATAACACCTGTCCTTTATTTACTGGAAACCATCTGTCCTATATCGCTCAGCTGCAGATTTTATCCCAGCTGCCTTTTGTAAGGTTGCCTGATACAGCGAACCAGGGGGCCACTACATCCACCTCCTTTAAAAACCTTAACAAATTTTAGTATCAAGATAATTTGTTTGAATTCTGAAATCTAGTCTTCTGGAGGCCTGCCTTTGTCATGTCTAATGCATATAATTCTGGGAGGTAGAAATACCTTAATCATTTCTTTTGAAAACATATAGACAAAATCTTCCAATAGGCTGTAAGGATTGCTGTCTGGATCCTTTAGCACTGAGCTAATAGATGACGAGTTGTATCTTGAGGTAGGCCAGGGAACAGGTGGGGGTCCCCTTCCCTGGCCCCCAATTGGCCACCTCCTGCTTTCTTCTCTACGGCTTGGGGGATCTCTGTCACCAGGTCCTGCTCAATTAGACTCCTTTCTCTTTTTGACTCTGTCTCAGAAGCTGTGGAGGGTCTGAGCTGGGGCCATAGGCAGGACCACCAGTCCTCCGGCCCCTGCCCCCATAGCTGCCCCCGTAGGTTCTGGTCGTGTGCAGGAAAAAGGAGGCGCTCTCATCTGTGGTATATCCTGCCTTGTCACTGCCACAACCACTGTCACCCCATCCACTCCCAGGAGGGCGAAAACCCAGCCCAATCTGCTGAAGCTGTTCAACCTCCTGCAGGTAGGAGAGGTGATACTCTAGCAGTGCCTGGGCATTACTGATATTCTCTCGGGTGCCAACAAATATGAAGGGAACCATTCCCTCCTCCCTGGGATTCTTCTTGTCATTATCACCTTCCACACGAACCCTTACCACACCAGACCTATCCACAATCTTCTGAATCACTTTCCCATTCTTTCCAATCACTTTGCCAACCAAGTTCCTGGGCACTTGTACAGAGTCCTCAGAAAATTCAAAGTAGCTTCAAGCCTGCTGCATGCCTCTGGCGTCTCCCCATAGATTCGGAAAGTGCAGGTTTCTTCGCCCAACTCAATGGCAGTTATTCCTGGCACTTTTCGAGTCTGCTGGATGTTGGCACTATGAGTTCCAATTGCCAGACCCATCAGGTCCTCTCGAACTGTAAACTCCTTTTCCCTAAACAGAATATCCTTGAACCAGTAACCAGAAAAACTTTTATCTTCACTTCTTTCCCAGAGGAAAAATATAACCGCCAAACTGAAAATCACACCCATCTTCTTTCCACTTTTTTGTCTCTTTACGGAGCACTTTATTGTCTCTTACCTAAAACTTGTCCCTAAACCAGGAACCTTTGAACTTGTTCCACTTACCGAAAAACTTACCCAGTCAACTGCCCTGAGTCGACTGCCCTGAAGCCTCAAGAAGTTCTGAACACAACCCGGAGGTTCCCCATACGACTTGTTGCTTCCCTGTAGCTTATGAGGTTCCCCGTACGGGCCACCACTTGTAGCTTGCCCCCTGCTCCAACCAGTGGAAATAAAGGCAGCAACAACCGTGTTCTTCTTAAAGTGGTTTATTCAGGTTCCTTGTTACAGCACGCTTGCTTCTACTTCTTCCTCTTGATGCCCCTTGAATGCCCCTTGAATCCTCTCCTTCCATCCTCCCAGCTACCGCCCCAGCCCCTTATATGCATTGCCTTAATCTTATCAGCAGCTGCCACGCTGTCACTGTTAATTGGCTGCTCCATGTGATGGGAAGTGGGCTAATTGGGTAGCCACACCTGGAAGCACGAACCTTTTCTCTATAAAGAGCCACAGTCACAGTGCCTACTCAAGCTAGCTGGCTATATGCCAAGCACCATCCTGATGGCGGGAGAACCGCTTCCTACAAAAAAAAAAATCTCTAAAAGTGTTCACCAAACTTACTTTGCACGGCAGAGCAGGCTTTGGCTAGTGCTTCTTGGCTTTTAGGGACCAGCTTGCACTTCATGAACTGCCTCTGCATGGGTAACTCCAGGAAGTATGCTTAGGGCCTATGACTCTGTCTCCTTGGGAAGGAAGATACTTGTGGATACAAAGTAACAAGCTTTTGAAAGGCTCCAAAGCTCATGAAAAGATATTCAATATCATTAGCCACTAGGGAGATGCAAGTAAAAACACAGTGATGTACCACTGCAAATAAATACAGCTATGACCAAAAAAATGAATAAGAGTTGACAAAAATATAGAGGAATTGTTATCTTTGTCTATAATTGGAATGTAAGAAAGTGCAGTTGCCTTGTGTAGAAATCTAATGATGTGAGATCATAGAAATCAAAGATCTGAACTATAGAGTTATTACATGACCCTGTCCTTCTCCTCATAGGTATCGGCTGATCCAAGGCAACTGAAAATATATACACTACTAGAACTTGTTGATACCTGCTAATGACAACACTCTTCTCAAACCTACCAAGTGGAAGTAATCCAAATGTCCCTTAAACATGCCTGCAACTGCATGGATGAACCTCAAAGATACCAGGTGAAAGAATTCCAGAACAAATGGTCTCATGTACATCATTCCAGCCACAGCTGGGCATGTTCCTTTACATATTATTTGTGCATGGCTTCACTTTTCTATGTATTGTCCTTTTGGATTTATAGACATTTTGGAGAGGGAAATGATTTTGTGTTGTCCCATCTTTTCATGTTTATAAGAAAATGGTTAAAAATTTATCTGCTGGTTGTTCAGCCCTTGATTCAGTTTTTAACTAGTTTCAAAGAGAGAGAGAGAGAGAGAGAGAGAGAGGAGAGAGAGAGAGAGAGAGAGAAAGGTAAAAGCAAAAAGCAATTTCAATTGGCCTTTGGAGCCCTGCACCTGTGGTTACAGTATAGCATGGAGAAGCCCTGCCATAGTCTCATTGATGTAAAAGCTGCTCTTAAAGATTGTAAGGGTTGTTTTTAGCTTCTATGATAATGAGCTGATGGTTCGTTTCTCCTAGAATAATCTGTAGCTATGATTATTGGGTTCATCAGGTGACAAGGTGCTTTTCTCTTAAAATTACAGCTATGAAAAGTAAGAATTTCGTTTAGATAAAAATATATAAGATGTACATTTATTTCATTTGTTTCTGACTGGTTTTAAAAGTATAAATAAGTTCTGCATGTCTTGGTTATATATTATTGGCTTATAAGTTATTGGGTGTGATTAGAAACTTGTAACTTTGGTAACAGAAAGTTGGCTTAAAACTGGTTACTCAGGATTGGAGTCATTCAGAAGCCAGATGTATAGAGATAGGATTTAAAAACAATGTCTCTTTAATGAGATATTAAAAGCTGCACTATGATACATTCATATATAAGAATTGGCAGCAAAACTCTGTAACATAAAGATAATCCACTTGGTGTTGATTTTAGACAAAATAGATGGTTTAAATTGTTTTTGCTTTAGATTTTGCTTCTCGAAATCATGGTTATACTCTAATATTGCAAAAGAAACTTAGAAATATAGTTAAACTGCCAGTATTCCATTGGCTGCAGTTGGCAGTTCAATTGTGAGTTTGAGATTTTTTAATTTCCTCATGTTTATAGAAAAGATAGAACAAATAAAGTTAAATAAAAGTATTTCTTTCTCTTCTTCTTTTTTTTTTTTTTTTGGTTTTTCGAGACAGGGTTTCTCTGTGTAGCCCTGGCTGTCCTGGAACTCACTTTGTAGACCAGGCTGGCCTCGAACTCAGAAATCCGCCTGCCTCTGCCTCCCAAGTGCTGGATTAAAGGCATACGCCACCACTGCCCGGCCAAATAAAAGTATTTCAAACGGCTGTGATACAGTGCAGGCCTGCAAAAAAGATAATCTTTGCACCTGGCCTCAGAAAACAGGCTGGGATTGAGAACATTTACATTTAAATTAAGACAATGCAGACTGGGCTCCAGCAGAAGCTTGGGTGAGACATTCCTTTTGTCCTAATCAGCCTCTGGAAAGGTGTTTTCCGGAATTTGTTGATTGCCTTGCTTGTTCCTTTAGGGAGGAGGTATTAGCCTCAGACCCAACTCAGAGTTTGAGTTTAGGGGCCAGGAGTTATAGAAGATTATGCTGGTGGAACTAAAATTATGCTGGTGGAATTAAAATTAGGCTTTATTTTATATACTATCCTAAGTGGGAAAAAGACAAAGAATTTTTGCTTTATCTCTCCATTATTCATATATTTTTTAAAATATATGATAGCATGTTGCAACGTTCATTACAAGTTTATACCAAAAATTAAATTAAAATAAAGGTTTATAATGAAAAATGTTTATATACATATTTGTTGGAAGTGATTATGTAGCTAAACATCCATTACATGTGTGGCTCCACAGGTTCACTAAGGGCTTAGAACTCTACCTGGGTTATCATTAAAGATTTGTGTAGATGAGCCCAGACAATATTTTATTTTCCATGCAAACACCTATGGAAAATTGTCAGTTCCCTTTAATGATCTTTGACAAATTGTTTTATAACCTTTTAGAATGTGCTCTGAGTAGAAAAAGGTTTGGTATCAGAAAAAGACTTAGTAACAGTCTCATTATAAAAGAGCTTAATAATCATAGATATAATTTTAAAAATTTTTATGAGATCATCATTAATATTTAAAAAGTCATCTATTATATGACATTACCACAGGATAGTGCATCTTTGTGGATCTGCGGAAATCTGCTGGGGTGTGTGTGTGTGGTGTGGTGTTGCTTGGTGATTGTTACATATATTTAATAATAATAGCTTGAGACAACAATTTGATTTTTTTAGAGAGTATATAAGTAAAATTACAAAAAAATTTTTTTTAGTGTCCTCAATTTTTTTCATAATGGTGTTAATACTTGAAGACTTATATTTAATCAATTATGGTAAATAGATGTTATTCATTTCTGATTTTAAAAAATTAAAACATATACATGTGGCTTGACACCTTTTCAGGCTTTATAGTTGCAACTGCTTTAGCAAGAGAAGCAACTAAAAGTGTAATTAGTTATTGCTTATATTATCTTTTATACTTGGTGTTCCATATCAAATTAAGATAAAATATAGAACTGGCTATTGCAGTCAGACATTTGAAATGCATTCTTGACAATTTAATATTACCCATATTACAAAGATTCCTTATAATCCTCAAGGACAAGGTATTGTGAAACAGATATCATGGAACTTTAAAATAATATCTTCATAGCTCTCTGAGTGTGAGAAGAGCAGCTATTGGTGCTTTTGCCCTGGTTTAAAAGAACTCTAAAAAATTGGCTTTAAATAAAAAAACAAAAGAAGGGGAGTTATACCCCCAGAAGTGTTCCCTAGAAATGTTCTCCATTTTCTAAATTTGGCCGCTCATGGCAAATCTGCTGTTGATCACCTCTGGCACCCTGAGACAAAAGTGGAACTAGACTCAGTTCTCATATGGGGCCAAGGATCAATATACCTATTTGATACCAAAGAAGGCGAGGCTAGATGGCTGCCAGAAAGATTGGTGAAAGAAACAGATCCCTCCACAAAGCCAGACCCAATTGTAGATGGAATGGATAACAATTGAGATCCAGGGAAGAGAGATCTCCCTGAGAATTCCCTTCTTTTTCCTTTTCAGATAAAAATGAGCCATCCGTGGTGTATGCTGTTGGAGGCTTTGATTCTGATGCTGGCCTCCAGACTTGTACTACTCAGAACTTCAACAAGCCATTGACAAGAACACCGAACAGCGAGAGATTGGCATCACTAATCTGGGAAAATCCCCTCATCTGCTTTTCCTTCAGCAAAGGGGGCTCTGTGCTGCCTCAAGGAGGAATGCTGTTTTTACACTGACCACACTAGGGTAGTTAGAGACAGTATGGCCAGAGATTAGAAAACATCGAGAACAAGAAAAAACTGGTTCTCTGCCCCTCCTAGGCTGGGCTCTGTGGTTAGTCTCCTTCTCATTTTGGCTTTCCGCCTTTGGGCCTTCAAAATACTCACTGGGTTTGTAAAACAAAAAATTGACTCCATGACATCTAAACCCCTACAAGTGCATTATCATAGACTTAATTTGGCTGATAGAGGCTTGGCTGAGTCTTGCAACGACATATCTCCTTTAGGAGCTGCATAGAACTCAGATCTATGCACGTTGGTTCGGCATGGCGTGAACACAACGTGGGTACCTGCAAGGGGTGTGTGACGAGGTACCACAGGGGAGGACCCAAAATTGTCCGCTTCTGAGTCCCCCGAAAGGCAGACCTGGTTGCATAGAGTTTGGTGTTGATTTCTTGTGTCTCAAAGCAGCCAGCTAGGAAACTCGATATTCTTCATGGCCCACGAGACAAATAATCCTCTCCTCCTCAAAAGACACCATTACAAATGACACTTGGAGGACCAGGTCAATGCTTTCCCCCTCTGGTCAATGCCCACTCATCTGTTGATGAGATTTCTTTTTTTTTTTTTTTTTTTTTTTTTTTTGTTTTTCGAGACAGGGTTTCTCTGTGTAGCCCGGGCTGTCCTGGAACTCACTCTGTAGACCAGGCTGGCCTCGAACTCAGAAATCGCCTGCCTCTGCTCCCAAGTGCTGGGATTAAAGGCGTGCGCCACCACCGCCTGGCATGAGATTTCTTAATGTCTGCATTCACCTGCCAGCCTCATTTAAAATTGTTAAAAGGGAGCAGATGTCGGGAGCCAAGCTCAGAAAATTGCCTGCTGTTTTGGGAAGCCTAGTCAGTACCAGGTTGAGAAAAGATGTTCTCAGGAACTTAAAGAACGTCCGGCATTTCCTGGAGGCTGGTTGCGACGGTGGGATGGACCCTGGTCAGGGACCCCGCCCCCTTCCTTGTTTCTCTGCCTCCCTTACCTGGGAGTATATTTGTAAACTGCTCCCCCATTAAAGCGAGACCATGACAAAATTCCCTGTTACATGGTCTCCGTCCATTCTCTCGGTCCATGTTCCCCCTTTTCGGGTGGCAGGTGACGGTCCACCTTGATACCCCACGAATAATCAGATCCGCGGGTCGGGTCAATTTTGTTTCACTGAAACCCTACTCCTTACCATCCGCAAGCCCATAATAAGACAGCACACAACAGTAGATAGTCCATAAACATCCAGTTGAGATTTTGTATCTCAAATGAGTTAAACCATTCAGAAAGGTAAAATAATAATAATAGCCCACCAAAAAATTGTTAGTGCAGTCCTTGCTCACTTCATAGTGGCTGGGAAACAAAGAGAAAGACAGTGAAGGATCAGGGACAAGAGTTATCTTTCTGGAACATGCCTACTGTGACATATTTCCTGAACTCCACCCCACACCCATTTGTACCACCTCCAAATAGCAATATCTTGGAGTTGTGGATAAGTTGGTGGGTTACTTTATGGGCTATAGCAGGACTTTTGTGATCCAGTGACTTTCAGTGACAGGCTTTATCAGGGGAACATCCCCTCAAACATGAGCTTCTGGATGTCTACATCATGTCCAAGCCATAATTCTGGTCCAGCTTCCGATCCCAGACCAAGTCCTCCATATTGGAGGTATCTTTCCCGATGGCTAAGGGCTAAAGTCACACCCAAGATTTTTTTGTTTTGTTTTTTTATTTTTGGTTTTGGTGGGTTTTTTGTTTGTTTGTTATTTGAACGTCTGAATACCCTAAAGGAGGGAGGTATCAACTTTGAGTCCAACTCCCTGGCTACAATTTCTACTCAGAAATTTGTAAAAGTGAAGACTTCCACTCAGGTGAGCTCTCCTAGTACAAACCAACTCCTATTGTGATAAATGCCAGCGCTTCATTCAGCCTCTCAGAGTTTAGACGGAACAAGACACTCGACCTCCACTTCTCAGGCAAATCAGTCTGGTGCACAGTACGAATGGGACAGCCTAAATTAACTTTTCTTTATTTTAAAAAAAAAAAATCTGTTGAATTTGCCCAAGCTGGTTGTACGGCTTCCACGTTTAAGTCTCTTTGAAGGAATAAATTGAGCCTGGAGCCACGAAGAAGGACAACTGGCTCTTCCGCAAGGCAGCCGGAGTACCTGCAGAGCACGGCAGGAAAGGAGAGGGGCGTGGGAGGTTACGGTGCAGGGGCGGGGCGCAGGACGATGGGACCACGACTACAGAAGCAGCTCTCTCCGGATAGCACACAAACAAGGAGAAAGGTGCCTGGAGGGCACTGAGAATGGGGGTCTCCGGGAGGCGAGAAGGCGGTAGGCAGCAGGAAGTCCTCGGAGGAAAAGCTCGGGTAAGGTTACCAGCCTCCACTGCGCCCTGGAAACCGGTCTTTCTGGCTTTTCAAGGGTCAGAGGGCAAGCTTCCCAGCAGGCTGTAGACTTTCTAGACTTGGCTCCTTTCCTTCTCCCTCCCCAGGGAAGGGCAGGGCAGGAAGTTTGAGATGACTGAGTTCCTGGGTCACCCGGAGAGTCCCCTTTCTATGCCTAAAATGGATCTGATGAGTGGAAATGGAAGCCACTGCCAGGTGCTAACGTTTCTCCGGGGCTGAAAGTGCTTGTATTCCATACTTGTATCTCATACTTGTATCTACCAAATTTACATGTAATTAAAGACCCTGGTGCAGACCAAGTTCCTAAACCTTGGAATTGCCTAATTAGACACAGGAAGCTTCCCCATGAGATGGTATGAGCAGGAAGGACTTGCTCAGGGCAAAGCCTTCTGTGCAGCCAATAGGGTGGGCATGGAAGTCCCAGGGCAGAGGCTAGACAGAGCTGGACTATTGTGATCAGGAGAGGATGGAGAAACAGAGGAAGTTGTTACTACGAAAAGACAGGCTATAGAGGAGAAATGACATCAAAACTCCGAGTGGACTGACAATGGACGCGGGGCCACAGGATGCTGACAGGGATTGTTAACATTTAATTTTGATTTCTTGTGTCCACACAAGACCCTGGTAGATGGCTATCTAACCATTACTTCCTTAGCACAGAACTGTGCAGATTTTCCTTGCAAGTGAATTTTGTTGCAGATAAAACAGAAGGGAAGAGTTGGGAGGGCAGGAAGGAGGGGAGGGGATGCGATCTTCTCAGTCTTTAAACACTGTGTCTGTCAAAGGCTTGTCCTAAATGACATCATCCAAGGGCCTGCTGTGCACCTCTGGGACAGACAGCCTAGACAAAGGAACCTGGTAAGACTGGAATCTCTGGGCTTCTAGCAGGCTGACAAAGAGCAAAGCTTCCGCTGCCCTCATCTGAGAGTGAAATATGCTGGGTGCTCCCTACGAGAACCAGAGATGCTAGCTGGACTTTAGGGAGATGTGGGGGTGCTAAAAGGGAGCCCTGGGTTTCCTGATGCAGGGTTGGGGCAACAAATGAAGGAACAAAGAGACTGTTTAGGAAGCCTGTCCAAATGATTGTCCAGACAATCCTGGCTGGTCTTCAGAAATAGAGTTCTGGATATACAGAGTCTTCTCTATGATCTTCCTGGTTTATGTACTGTAACTGCTGCCACAGACCAGGGTGGAGACCACTCTGTCCAACTCTCTGTGTTGTGGAGGTCGCTGCAAGAGTCACAGCCAGCAGGAAAATGATCCTTGGAGAGAAAAGAATGAAACTCTCTTCAGCACAGCTTACTTAGCCAGGCTGATTCAAACTTCTGGAGTCTGACCCCCGACTCCTATCTGGGAGCTGTGGGCTTACATGAAAGACCCTTCCTTAATGAGTAAGGTAGAAAGTGACAAAGACCTCTCTGATGTCAACCTCGAGCTCCCAATGCACTTATGCACACACATATTCCACATATACTCAAGTGTCTTAGTTAGGGTTTCATTGCTGTGAAGAGACACCCTGACCTTTGCAACTCTTATAACGGACAGCATTTAATTAGGCTGGCTTACAGGTTCAGAGGTTCAGTCCATTATCATCAAGGTTGGAGAATGATAGTATTTAGGCAGGTATGGAGCTGGAGAAGCTGAGAGTTCTACATCTTGTTCCAAAGGCAAACAACAGGAGAAAACTGACTCCTCAGGCAGCTAGGAGAGGGTCTCAAAGCCCACGACCACAGCGACACACTTCCTCCAACAAGGCACACCTCCTAATAGTGCCACTCCCTGGGCCAAACATATTCAAACCACCACACCAAACATTTATAGCAAACGTACATGTGAGCATATGCACACACACACACACACACACACACACACACACACACACACAGCAGAATGCTTCTCATTTTTCATCTCAAGGTCCTAGTGAGATTCCAAAGGCAGGAAAGAAGGCCTCTGGTCCTGGAGGAGAACTTTGCAGATTGCATTGCCTAGAAGCTCATTGCCATATCCTCTCCTGGTTCTGTGCTGGGTCCTGGAATCCCAACAGGAATAAAGCCTTGCCTCTTGGGCATCCAGGAAAATGACAGGACCAGCACCATGTAGTAAGCACAAGGCTGGAGAAAGGAAGCTATGGGTCACGGCAGCCTTAACGTAATGTTTTCATGTTAGTGTTTCCAAGTTGACTCAGAGAAAGCCATTTCTTTATAAATCCCTCCTATTTTGCAAGTTGAACCTTGAACCTGCCCTTTTTAGCATTAATTGTCAACTTGACATAGCCAGGGATCATCTGAGAGGAAAACCTCCATTGAGGAACTGCCCAAATCACATCAGTCTGTGGGTATAACTATGGGAGCGTCGTCTTGACTGTTAATTGATGTGGGAGGGGCCCCTTCCCCCACCCCCCAAGGTGATGGAGAACAATATAAGAAGGCTACCTAAGGATGAGCTCCTGCCAGCAAGTAGCATTCCTCCACAGTTTTTGCTTCAAATTCCTGGCTGAGTTCCTGCCCTGACTTCCCTCATGAATGACCTGGAAGTAGTTCTTTCCTCCCTTAAGCTGCTCTATCAGAGTACTTCAACGGAGCTGAAACTGGGACAGACTCCATGATGTTCACATTTTTGAGGAAGAAACTTCTGTTAACCCTCAGGGTGTGTCCCTGGCACCTAACAGAACAAATGCCGACCCCATTTTCACCCTGTCTGTCTACACAGGTTTGAACACAGTAGTCTTCACTAAAACTCACACCACTGTACAAGTCCTCTGTTTGTAGTGCTGGGGGACAAGTACTTGAGGGCAGCACCTTCTGAAAGCACTGCTGATTTTCTCCTGGGAGTGAACTCTTGTCATCACAGGACTGGGGTCTTAGTGCAGGAGGAGCTGTCATTAGATGAGGTTGTCCCTTTGTGTCCTCTTGTGCCTGTGCCTGCTTACCTTTCTGAGTCCTCTTGTGAGCTGACAGAGTTGATAGCACAAAAAGCACAAGGGAAGCCAAACAGACTCTGGTGTCATGCATCTGACAACAGAGGAAACACTGAGAAAACGCAGCGCTGCTTGTAGACCATTTTTTCTTGCTTCTACCCATTTCTCCCTCCTTCTGGAAACGTAGAGGCATTGCTGTGATTTGGGAGGTAGAGAGGGACTTTGAAGTCAGGTAGCTGCTGTCTAACAGCAGCACCTTGGGAAAGGTTTCTGACCCCTTGAAGCCTCAGTTCCTTCCTGCATAAAACTGAACCTAGAAGTTACTTACACAGAGTAGCACTGGGCTGAGACTACCACTCAAAATCCAGAAACTGTAGTATGAAAATTATTTTGTGCACTTACATGAGAACTGTTTTGTTTCTCATCTTAAATCCACACATATTATGCCTTGTATTATTGCTATTCCATTTTTTATTGTTATTTTATTGTACTTCATTTTATTTTAATTTGTGCTATACCTGGAAATCTACCTGAAGTTTAAGTGATCCATGAATGTCAAGGATTGACACAGACTAGTGAATAGGATGGGCTCAGTAAATGGAAGCCATGACAGTTTCTAGAAATTCCTTTAAAAAATTATCCAGAAGACTTCAGGGAGAGTCAGAAACATCCAACGAGATGTAGACTCTAGTTGGAAGCACTTTTCTGGGCATACTGTGTGGATAAGACAGGCAAAACATAAATAGGACCAGTTTTCTATTCTCAAAGGAAAATGAGTAACCATTAACCCTAAATCTACAGTACTATGCACGAGGCACATTCAGGATGCCATACAGAACATGAAGAGCCCTCCATAAAAGAACACCAAAGACTAGGTGACCAACGAGGAGCCAGGAGTGCCAAGCAGATATTTCAGACATCAGGCTAAGAGAGAATATGTGAGAGCACTCTGCAGCTCTTCTGGCCTGGAGATAGGCTAGTTCTGTATCCTGGATGCCATAGTAACAGAAGAGACTATGTATTGTGGTCCTGATGCAGTGACCCCCAGTGCAAGGTCTTTTTAAAAAGTACCTAGTGGAGTCTCTTGTTACATTCTCCCACCCCAACTATAAAACAGTAAGCTACAACGAGAATTTTCTCCCCTCTGGATTCTCTGGCTCCAGGCTGGGTCTTCTCAGATCTGTGTTCTCTTGGTGGCTCTGGTGGAGGGATGAGGAATCTGCCCTTCCAAGCCTGGCTCAGCAGGCTGGATCTTGGGTGAGGACTGAACAGCTAGGCCAGACAGCAGGCCGCCTAGCTGCCCCCACTCTCTGCTGGCAGACCTGGCCTTGGCCTGTTGTCTGCTTTCCAGCTCTGATTCTTCTGCTCCCTGGACACTAGCCACAGGGTTGCTCTGCACTCGTTATCTGGAACTGTCAGATCCTTTGGCTCAGACTGTCTCTATCCCTGTGCCATCCCATGGGGCTGTGTTTGCAGGCTTGGCCCCTCATGGCTTGGGAAGTATGCCAGAGCAGAAGGGTTCAATACCCATAATACTCTTTGTGTGGGGCATGAGGGGCCGTTGGAGGCTCTATTGGCACTGACAAATAGTCCTCACTCTGTGGGAAGCCTTGAGTATTCAGAATCCATTAGTAAGCAGAAAACGAAGTTTACAAGCCAGTGTGCCAATAACTTCACAATATATAGACTCATGATTTATATGTATATTATCTAGATACATCCAGCCCCTGTAGTCATGGATTCTACAACCCCAGACTAAATGAATCACAAACAAAAAATATTTGTTGTAATTGCATCTGTATTTAACAACGACAGATATTTTTCTTAAATAATACAACTACTAACACAGCATCTAAGTTAACTGAGGATTGTTTAAATTTTATAGGATGGTATATGCAGGTCCATTGCAAATACTGAGTCAGTTTATATAAGGGACGTGAGTACTTTAAGATTTGGGCATCTGGGTTAGAAGCTCCAAGAAGCAGCCCCCTATAGATGCCAAGGGCAACTTCATAAACACATATGCACATATATGAACTACATATAACTGTATATACATATGCATGATCCTATTCATGGATGCACATACGTGTATAAATGGGTGGATGACTGAAATATACACAACTCAGGCATAAGTAGTGGTGTAACTATAGACATCCTGGGAAGCGATTGGGCAGTATGCCACTATAAGTAGCAATAGTTAGATTTTCACCTAGATTTAATTTTCTCCTTTTATTTAGCTCTACTTTTTAATTTTCTGGAAATAATAGATATGATGCAATAAAAATAAAGGAGGAGGGGCTGAGGCTCTGGCTTCATTAGTAGTGGCCTGCTAGCATGCGCAGAGCCTCTGCTTGGCTCCTTAGCACTGCATAAACTGGGCTTTGCAATGTATGTGTATGTATCTGTATATGTGCACATGTACACAAATGCATGTGGAAGACAGTTCCATCCTTGGGTGTTACATCTCAAGAACCACTACCTCTGGGTTTTTGTTTTGTTTTGTTTGTTTATCTTGAGAGAGATCATTTAGTTGGCATGGAACTTGCTGATTCTGTTAGACTGACTGGCCAGCAAGTGAAGTTCCAGGAATTCTCCTGTCTCCACCTTGGTACTGGGATTATACGAGAAGAAAGGCACTGCACTGGGTTTCTCTTACATGGGATCTGGGGACTAAGCCCTTTACTGATTGAACTTATCTCCCTGGCTCCCTTCACCATGTATTTAATGCATGCTTTGTACACAGACTAGAACCCTGGGAGGCTCCTCTGGACCTGAGAATCTGCAATATATGGGAGACACTCCATCCTTCTGCCCCTCTCAGGTCTGCACATTTCCTCTCCAGTCCTGTTTAGATGGAGAAGAACCCTTTCCCTCTGCTCCTCTTCCCTGCCTCCCTCTCCCATCCCCTTTTCTTCTCTGTCCTCCAGCCCCCCTTTCTTTCTGTCTGTCTCACCGTCTCTGATATCCGGGGCCTTCCTGGGCAGCGCTGGTCTCTTTACCAAAAACTATACTCCCAAGTAGGAAGCAGGCAAGAACCTCCCACACTGCTGGGTATTGGATATCCCTGGAGCCTAGCTGTGTCCACAGGTCCATCCTAGCCTGGATCTGAAGTAACTCAGTATGCAGGCCTGGGTTGCTCCCGGGGTGTTGTCTTCTCTGCCTGGATGGCAGAAGAACTTCCGTCTCCATCCTCTGCTGAGTACGAGGCACCAGCTAGGAGCCCCATCTGTGTGTCCCTTCACTGGATCCTCAGCCAGGACACAGCAGCTAGGGCTGTGCTCCTGTCCCAGGAAGCACAGGAGGCACTGAAGGGTAAGCAACAGTCCTCTCGTCCTCGAATAGTCCTACCAAGACCCTAGCAGAGCAGAGCGTAGAACTTGTCTGTCTTGCAGAAATAACACAGAATCCTCTGCTTGGAGCCACACTGGTAGGTACTGAGGCTTTGGAGTTTCCTAATGAGGCATCCTGTGCATCTCAGCTCAGGTACCAGGAGGCAGAGCTGTCAGCAAATGAGAATGGAGGACAGTGGAATCCCATATCTGTGCTCTCTCTGGACTTCCTATTAGGGCAAGGAAGAGTGGCGGCAACTGTCTCAAGGGATGAGATTAATGAACAAATGTGTGAAGTGCTCAGAGTAGACAAGGACAACAGCTGTTAATAGGAGTAGTGTAACTTTGGTGGCCTGGGGCCAATCCCTTCACCTCTGGAAGTCTCTATTTCCTCATCTGCAACAGAGGAAAATAAAAATAGGCTCTCTACAGGATTGTTAAGTGGTGTGGAGAGGAAAATCCTTGTATGCTGTAAATGATTGTATCTAGAGTTGTAACCAATGGAATTTCCCCTCTAAAGCAGCTCAGGTTAGGTAGTTACTATTTTCAAAGCTGAGCACATTAGCCCTCAACATCCATCCACTTAAACACACACACACAACACACACACACATCTATGAAAGCAAACATCTGAACCATCATGTTTGAGGATCCACTCCCTCTCAGCTCTTCTCCTGGACTGGTCTTCGTGAGCTATGAAGTCCACTGTGGCCAGTAGAGAATGTAAACACTTGGGAACAGACTGTGGGCACAGCCTGCAAAGTGCTTTTGTGTGAAAAGAGAAGGGAGCCCTTTCCTTGGGACACACCTTGAAAACTGAGATTGTGTTAATGATGATTGTCAACTTGACAAGGTTTAGAATCACTGAGGAAACACACCCCTGTGTCTGCTAATCATCTAGGAGACATACCTCTGGATATGTCAGAGAATGGAGCCCATGATTAGAGAAGTTTAACTGGGGAAGAAGACCACTTTCAAAGTGGGCAGCTCTCTTCCATGAACTGGGGTCCTAGAGTGAACAAAAAGTAGAAAGGGAAAACAAAAAACAAAAATAGCAGAGCCCTAGCATCTGACTCTTCCCAGTTCCCACTGCAGATACATTGTAGCCAGTTTCTTCACACTCCTGCCACCATGCTTTCCCTACCATGATGGACTGTAGCCCCCAGACCATAAGCCAAAATAAACCCTTCCCACTGTAAATTGCTTTTTGCCATAGTAACTAGAAAAGTAATTAATACTGGTAGAAACTGGATCTCAACTCTTGCTTACCCTCTCCTGCACAACACAACCCTGTTCATAAGGCCTGAAATAGGCTACAAACTTGAATGTCTTCTGGGCAGCCTAAGGTATCAGTAGGGTAAGCCAAGTTGCTCAAGAAGGAAGGGTTGGGACTACAGTTGGTGGCGCAACAGCAGGCTGGGAGTCTCCAGAGTGACTGTGACCAGCTTGGAAGCAGTACCAGATGCTGGTGACTTTATAGTCAATTGGAGAAATCTATAGAGCTAACTTATGTGGATCTCTCAGATCTCTGACCATGTGTTCACCTCTCAAAACTATTCCCAACCTCAATCAAATGGCCCCTTCCTGCCCCCTCTACTTGCTTCCTTCTTCTTCCAGATGCCACCAACTTCATCTAAGAGCTAATCTTTCTGAACTTAGCATGAAGAGTTGAGGAATAGCTCAAATGATAGGGCTTGCCTAGTATGTGTGAGGCCTTAGTTCCCATCCCCAGCCCTGCAAAAACAATTAAAAAAAAAAAAAAAAAAGGAAACAAACTTAGTAGGAGTATCACTTCCTCTTTTGAATTCCCACAAATATCCTGGTTGCTGTTTCCCAGAATCCCTGCTATCATGAGGAAGAATTAACCCCAGGAATTTCTAGCACCGGGTGGTTATTACCACCTCAGGGACACTTCCTTTTCTATCTGGTTAGTTTAATTGTCATTTGACACAATCTAGAATCACCTGAGGAGAGAGCCTCAATGGGGTATTGTCTGCATCAGGTTGGTCTTTTGGACATATCTGAGGAGGATTGTCTTAAATTAATCATATGGGTGGGTTCACTGTGGGCCACACCAATTCCTTAGTCCTAAACTGTATGTGTGGAGAAACTGACTTGAGTACAAGCAAGCAAGAAACATGGCCTTCATACATGCTGTATGCTCTTGGCTGTGAATGTACTGTGACTAGACATTTGAGGTTCCTGCCTTTGACATCCCCACAATGGTGGATTAACTGAGTTGTGAATTAGACAATCCCTTCTCCTCAAAGTTGCTTTTGTCAGAATATTTAGCAGAGCAACAGAAATGGTCACTTCTGAGCACAGGAGTCCCCATTTCAAGAAAAGGTTTTTCCAATAGCAAACTTGGCCCTTGGCCAAGACAACACCTACAAGACTTAACACCAGTCCCCAGCACTGAGACAGAGGAGGAGGGACACAGCCAGTCCCTGAGAGGTCCCACCGAGGCTCCCACTTCGAGGATTTCCATGCATGCTCTAACACTGTCTTCTCTGGTTTTGCCCCTCACTTTTCCCCTCTGTTTTTCCTTTGTCCTGTGGCAATTGGAGACCTATGACTTTGTCACTTAGCTCTTGATGTGTCTGTATAAGGAGGACTGTTATAATATTCTGTAGACATTTTCATCCGGGATGTTAAAGGGTGTTATATTTTTTAAAAAGGTCTTTGATGGGGGTGTGCGCACGCCTTTATCCCAGCACTTGGAGCAACAGGGGATTTCTGAGCTCGAGGCATCTGGTCTACAGAGTGAGTTCCAGGACAGCCTGACTACCAGAGACTGTCTCAAAGAGAAAAAAGGTCTTTGATGTACTAAGTTTCAAAAGCACTAAACAAAAGTTCTCTGGGGTTTCTAGCTACAGGACTCCTTAGAGCCTTGACTGTGCTGTGGCTTTCTAAGAGAGGGTGGGGTCACACAATGCTTGTCAGCTCCTGGCAGGTGTGGTATGCTGCATCAGCCTTTGGGTGCTGAGGGGTGACCCTGGGAGATGCACTAACATAGGCTGCCCAGTGTGCTGCTGCCCCTTGGTGCTGGGCCTTTCACACCTTCCCATCCAGCCTGGCTGCCTTCCCTGTAATTGTGTTCCCATATGTGTCCTATCAGGCTTGATACAACTCTGGTCACTGACCTCCAGAATATTCTAAGGCTTAGCAGAGGGTTGTGTCCTGAGATCACCTCCGTTGCTGGCAGCTGTTCAGAACCAAGAAGTAGGAAGGCTGTTGGTGAGGCTGGCATGGCTGACCACACGTGTGCTCTTTTGTTGCCTGTACTCTGGCATGGGCAGGGGACCTGGGGGACCTAAGAATCTGCTTGCTCTGGGCTTACTCCAAAGGACTTTCAGAGCAAAGCAAGACACAATTTCACAGTGGCTCCTAAAAGTCTACATGGGTGGATGTTAGAATGCCAGCCCATGATGTTAACTGCTGTTTTCTTTGGTTCGGATGCCACACGTTGTTCTAGCAGTAATTTGTCAGGGAGGTGACAAAAAAGAAACACAGAAAGAGAAAGAAGAAACTAGGCAGTGAGGCACACTATCGATTTGAACATTCATGGAAACACATTTGTGCCCTCTCGGAAATAGACGTTCACAGGTTGGGCGGTTCTCTTATTACTAGAGGAAGCTGGAAGTAGATAGTTCATGATTCCTCCCTCTTTATAGAAGGATGTCTGGTATGTGTGGCAATGTTGAACGGCAGTGTTTTTCATATTAGAGCCTTCCATCTCAGAGGGAAGCTTGTAAGATTCAGAATGTCAGAAGGAAGGTGAGACAACAGGATGTTCTCCAGCATGGCTCTCAATCTTGGGTATGACTCCTTTGGGGGTGTCAAATGACCTTTCCACAGGTGCCTAAGACCCCCGAAAACACAGATATTTACATTATGATTTTGCAGTATCAAAATTACAGTTATGAAGTAGCAACAAAACCAATTTTATGGTTGGGGGTCACCACAGCCAGAGGAACTGTATTAAAGAGTCACAGCACTAGGAAGGTTAAGAACAACTATTCTAAGGGGAAGAGAAGCTTTTCATCCTGCAGGGATGTTCCTGAAACTCAGAAAGGAAACAACCCAAAGCCTTCAGGAAGTCCCTGAACCTGACTGGATACACTAGGGCCGTCCTGCCCCAAACTTATATTGTCTGGCATTTCTTCTAGGTCTGCCCCACAGTTACCTGGCAACAGTCATGTGTACCTGACTCACTATAAAAGGGGCTGCTTGCTCCCTCCTTGTTGGGGACCCTGGACCACCATCCTAGCTTATGAAAATTGTAAACTGCCTTTTTGAGAAACTGCCTCCTTTGAGAAAAACCTGACCTTCACACCAAAGAAGTTCTCTTGCTCTGTCAAGAGATAACCTCAGGAAGCTACCTGCTGGGAGGCCTAGTCAGGGAGGTTCTCAGGTCTCAGGTCTCAGGAAATTAAGGAATGCATTTCCTGGAGGCTAGTGTGGCAGGTGGGATGGCCCTGAGCAAAGACCCCTGCCCCCTTCCTTGTTTCCCTTCCCCTTCGTCTGAATTATATCTGAAAGTCTCTCCCACATTAAACAGACCTTGACAAAATCTACTGCAGGGTCTGCGTCTCCTTTCTCAGCCCATGTCCCCCCTTCTAGGTGGCAGGTGTCGGTCCCCCACTGGAACCCACGAATAGCCAAGGCCCACGGGACGGGCACCTCCTCACTCTCTAGCTCTCTTCTCTTCTCCTCTTGCTCTTGTCCCTTAACCTCTTCCCCCCCCATTCTTCTCCCCCCTTTCTCTACCTGCTCATAGCCAGCCTCTACTCCTCTAACCCCCCTCTGCCTTTCTATGTCTCTACTCTCTCAACTCCCCTCCCCATACCCTAAATAAACTCTATTCTATACTATACTGTCCTGTGGGCTGGGACATCTCATCAGAGGCGACATGAAGTAAACCTCTAGGCAGTGGGGCCAGCGCTGGAGGACACTCTCCACACCTATAGCTGCTACAAGCTCGTATACTCCAGGTCCTCCTATCTTTATGGTAAACAACAGTCATCAATCTGTGGAAGAGAGCACCTCCGTGACAAGCAACTGCTGAATGAGCTGCCTGTAGGAACCCCCACTTATACTGCTACAGGCTCTGTAGTAACCCAGGTTAACTTGGTATTCATCAAGTTGGTGACTTTGGTGTGCCATACTTGTAATTTCCCTTTGGGGATAACTAGACATTTGTAGCATACCCCAGGAAAGTCATCCGGTTCAATTGGATCTATCAGTGGGTGTAAAACCTTAATTTGTCAAGTCCCAGGAAAAGGACATTTGTAGTACCTCTCAGTGAATAGTTTTACGGAAGTTGAATTCGTATCCTAAGCGTGGGGAAAAAAAAACCATGTAATGAGCATGTTCAGGTAAAGAACAGACTGGGTACCAGTGCATTTAGGCAGATGCCTTCTATCCTAACTGATGGGGAAAAACCGGATGGCCAGAGAAAGGGATGGAGGAGGTGGAAAATCCAAGCTGTCCTGTTGGTCTATGTCATCTTCTTGCTGTGTGATTTTTTTTGGACCTTATTTTCAGTAAATTGACCAAAGACTCTAAGTGGTGCCATGCACTGCCTACAAGTGTTCAAGTCATGACACAAATGCTCATGGGTGTACCATGGAACACACTCCCAAAGGACTGGGCTTCCCTGGGACTGATCTTGGAAAGAGATGCTCGTCCACTACGGCCTTCAGGTGAGACTATCCACTTCAGCATGTTCATAGATATCATCCTTGTTCAGCTCACATTTGGGCAGTGGTATTGGTGAGACTTTACAGGGCAGGATCTGATATTACTAGTAGTAACAAGCTCACAGCAAACTCCCTGATCCTCTGCTTCTTCCAATCTTTCTGACCCCTCGTTCACAATGTTCCCTGAGCCTGGGGTGTGGGAGTGTTTTGTAGATGTATCCATTAGGAATAGGTTCCACAACTCTGCATTTTGATCGGTTGTGGTTTACTGTAATGATCTCTGTTGTACAGGGAAGTTTCCTTCATGAGGGGTGAGGACTACATTTCTAATTACTTAGTACTAGTGAAGTCATGATTGTACGTGGAGAATCTACAACTCTATAATCCCCAACAATTTATAAACAGCTGTCCTGATGCCCACAGATAAGCATGATCATTATATTCTATCACAGCAATAGGAAAAAGAACTAAGACACCCCCTACCTCAATCTCTCAGTGGGATCACAGAGATGTACTTCCATGGTGTGTGCAGCTTCTCTTTCTTTCCCTCTCTCTTTCCCTCTTTCCTTCCCTCCCTCCCTCCCTTTGTCCTTCCCTTCTTCCTTTCATCCCCTCCCCCCATTATTCCTTTCTATTTTAGTGTGTCCTCTAGGGAAGGGATGAGCAGGGTTGTGATAGGTGTCAGGCAGAACTAGCCAGAAACCACCAAGGTCTCTGTGGACAGTACAGGGTTGTGGCACCTGCTGTTGCAGACTGTAGATGTTACACATCTACAGGGATGTGTAAAGGAATGGGAAGGTGTCCCATTTCTCTGGCCAAAAGGACCTTGAGAGAGGAAAGGGTTTATTTGCTTACCCTTCCAGGTCTCAGTTGTTCACTGATAGAAGTCAGGATGGAACTCAAGGCAGAACCTAAAGTCAAAACTATGGAAGGACACGCTTTGACCGCTACGAGGCTCGTGCTTAGCTAGCTTATATCTTCCCTGCCTAGGTATTTTTCACCCTGTGGGCTGTGTCCTTCTATGTCAATTAATAGTCAGACAATCCCCAAAGAGTATGACCAGGCCAATCATTTACCCAGGCAATTTCTTCATGGAAAGTTCTTCTTTCAGGTAACCCTGGGTCAACTAGGTGACAATTCAAGCTAAGGGAAGAGAGGTCATGAAATTTAGGTAGGTAAAGTTTCTGAATGCAAAAGGAAAATTGATCGAAGTGAATTTGTAAGCACCTGTAAGTGATTTGACTCTTGCCTGTATGTATAATCTCGCAACTGCGCTGGCGATCTATTCACTGGCCATGATTTGCCGACAGGCTGATCCCACTCCAAGCACACAGCAAAGTCAAAACTCAGCTCCAAGTAAACTTGGTGGTCCGCCTTGGCCAGCATAGCAGCTACGTCTGGATCTTCTCAGTCTCAGCTTATCCAGGAATTCTTGACTAGGACGTGGACTGTGCGGTGCTAGGAATGGGGAAGTAAGACTGCCCAAAGGTATGACAGGGCCCCCAGCACCAAAAGGCATTCTATAATTTCTTTCAGGGGTACTGGGTCCTCAACTAGTACAGCTGAATTTACTATAGATAATTGGTATGGAAAGAGGTCGAATGCAAAGAGAATGATCTGATTAATGTTACTGACCCGACGTATGGAAGCCGTGCCTATCATCGCAGTCTAGCTCTCATGTTTGCAACTGTCACAGTTGCATCACACTGGTCCCTACACAAAGATGCAACAACTTGCAGTTTTTAATTGTGAAGCTTTTGACTTCGAGGATAAAACCATAATGATGGAAATTAAAGACATTTGATAGTTTTCACTGTCAATTTCCAGAATTTCAATTACAAGCAATTTATTTTTAGAAATGTATTAAAAAAGTTGCATTATAAAAACAATGTTCAAGCAAAGATTACTAAATAAATTTCATCTATGCGAAGTATAGAATTGCCATAATTTTGAGTGAACTAATTCTTCTGGGAACTCATGTCTTATGATCAAGCTTGTTCTACATTGACAGCAACAAGTTATGCTACAGGTGTTCTATCCAAGCTTGCACAGGTCAACGCCAGCTTTGATTTTTTGTAAATTAAACAAGCACGTCACTAAATGCAAAGTTGCTTTCCAACTTTAGTGTTTAAGGAATGGGAAGGCTCTGACCTCGCTGTGAGGATTCTGTTTGGGAGCTACAGGCAAAGGAAAAACCCTAAAACTCAGTAAGACTTAAGTTTTAGTTGTTTTCGATAGAATTTGCACTGTAGCTCAAGCTGGAATTTAAGAAAAGGACTAACAGTAGAAGGAAGTCTTGAGCAGACAAAGCTGGAGTGAGCAATACAGAGAACATATTACAAGCAACACAAGACCAGTGTGGTCAGGTTTTGTGCAGACACAGAGGTCTTGAAGGTGTTATAAATGAATGGATGAATTAATGTTTAAGTGGTCACATAAAGGTGTGCATATGTAAAAAGGGAAAGAGTTGAAGTGGGGGATCGAAAGCAGAGAACTAGTGTCCTGGAACACAGAGAAAACTGCAAATAAGTTCTCAAAGCAAAGAGCAGATTGTGGATTCTCTGCCTATATTCGAATAAGGCTTGGATGGACTAAGAGAATGTTGGTCAAATAAAACCAAAATGTGATATATGGCCCCTGGCTAAATACAAGTTGTTTTGTTTTTTTTTCAAACCTTTCAGGCCTTTGGCAAACAAAGACTGAATTCAATGACATCATCAAAAGAGAAGAGCCACCTCCTTGGAGCCTGTCCTTTAAAAACTTATCAAGGCTGAGGAGATGGCCTGTTTGGTAAAGAACTTACCACAAGGCATGAGGAGCTGAGTGTGGAAACAGAGCATCTGTGTCAAAGCTGAGCATGATGACATATACCTGTCAGCCCAGGGCCAGGGACGTAGACACAGGAGGGTCCTTGGGGCTTATCCACCAACCAGTCCAGTTAGACTGGTGAGCTCCAGATTCAGCGAGAGTTTTATCTGTCAGAACCTCATGGACAGTTGGCTTCCATCATGTGGTGAGCAAAGCCTTTTGGCAACGACAGTACCACTTCTTTAGCCTTTGCCATTTCCTGTGATTTATGTTTCTCAGAATTGACGCAGACAGAAGTGAGAGTAAGGTGCAGGCTCTGGGTCTGAACACTTGCTGGGTTGTCGTCTTCAACTTCATCTGACGTCCATGTTTTAATGATGGGCTACCTATCATGTCATCGGTCCTTGCATTCTTCTCTGGGTACAGCTGGATACCTGCTCTGTGTGGACTTACTGTTTATAATCCAGACAGAGTCTTGTATGCTGTGTAAAGCCCCCCCCCCATAAAACAAAACAAAAACAAACAAATAAACAAAACACTAGCTTTGGGTTAGTGTCTGCTTCCTCATCACCCATGGAAGCCACCTCAGCAGAGGGTAAGAATTCCCCAAGGGACCAATGGGTAACACAGCTGGCTGTGTCTGTTCACATATCCAATGAACACAGCTAACATAATTAAAGGATATGTCAGAGTACTTTAAAACTTCCATTGAAAAAAAATAGAGACAAGGACAGAAATCAACTCTCCTGATCCCTGTGATGCTTGGAGACACTTGCAGTGAGGACTGATGGATTCCTTGAGTCTCAAACATTATCCCAGGGATTTAGAGCCAATGTGGACTTTTCAGTCCATTTCTTCCTACAACCTCTGTCCTTTGCTCACTTCCTCATCCCGACTGGGAAGCACATTGGTGCTTCGTGCTGTCACACCCTTCCGCAGGAGCAGAGCGCCACGGAAGCTGATCAGATGGTAGCAGGAGACGGCAGGACATTTACTGAGGATACGGTTCTCCTCCACCTCTGCCTTCCCACCTCTAAGTCATGTGAGCATCGCCATGTCTGCAGGGATGGTCACATGGTACCAAATGAGGTCAAAAACAAGGTTTCTGGGGAATGCAAAGGCTGACAGATTCTTGAGGGGAAGACTCTACAATACCCCTCTGTGTTTTCAGGGTTGGGGTCATGAGGGTTGATTCGCTTGTGTGACTCAATCTTTTTCTCTAGATCTGTCTTTTTGGAAAGTAACATGGTTTCATTTGAGTGAATGTAAAATAGCTTATTTTAAAATTTAAACAAGCAGTGTGTGTGTTTGTGTGTGTGTGTGTGTGTGAGAGAAGAGAGAGAGAGAGACAGAGACAGAGACAGAGACAGAGAGAGACAGTGACAGAGACAGAGACAGAGAGCAAGCACATTGTATGTCGTACTTGCAGAAGTCAGATAATGGTATTAGTCTGGAGTTACAGGCAACTGTGAGCTTCCTTACAACTGTGAGGTACCACTGAGAACTGTCCTCTGCAAGAGCAGCAGGTGCTCTTGACCACAGAGCCATCTCTCCAGCACTAACTAGTTCAACTCTTCTTGAGAGAAAAACACAGTAAAAGTTATCTAAATACAGATTCTGAGAAATGTGTCACCAAATGTTTACAACTTTGTACGCATTGTGCAAACATCCTAGAGTACACTTATATCCACTAACATGGCCAAGAAGTCACAAAGTGGTCTAAGCTTACAGGACAACCTTCAGACACACAATCCTACATTCTACTGTAATGTCCTTACGCCATGTGTGACTACACTGCCACTTTATGTGGTAATCCCATGCCCCCTGCCCCAAATCTTCCATATGTGGTTCTTCCACATTGACCATGCTGAGGTGTAAACAGCAGAAAGATCTTTGCCCTTTTTTTCAACACAGGACCATCATCTCTGGATGTCCGTAGCGTTTGGTACCCAGTCTCCACCACCCAATATATTACACAGGGCTAATTACTTTAGTCACACCATGAAGTGTGCAAATGAGTGCTCAGTTCTCTCTCTGCCTCGTGGCCCTGACAGCTGTGGCCCTTACACTCCCACGGAACCATACTCTCCCCATCCACACCATCTTCACTAGGATAGCTCATCTGAGGCACCATCTCTCAGCAACATGCACTTAGAAAGATATGGACAGCCAGGCAGTGGTGGCGAACGCCTTTAATCCCAGCACTTGGGAGGCAGAGACAAGCGGATTTCTGAATTCGAGGCCAGCCTGGTCTACAGAGTGAGTTCCAGGACAGTCAGGACTACACAGAGAAACCCTGTCTCGAAAATCAAAAAAAAAAAAAAAAAAAAAAAAGAAGAAAGAAAGAAAGAAAAAAGAAAGATATGGACAAGAAAAGGGGCATAGAGGAGGAATACATGGTATCTCACCCCTACGTCCTGGTCAAAGTTCTCCAGAACTTATAGAATTTATGGAATGAATCTCTCTCTCTCTCTCTCTCTCTCTCTCTCTCTCTCTCTCTTCTCTCTTTCTTCCTCTCTCTCTCTTCTCTCTCTTTTCTCTCTCTCCCTTTTCCCTCCCCATATGCCAGAACCATGGAGAAATAGGTTCCAGTGCCAGCGAAGGAATAGATCTGCTAGCAAAGTGAGGGCAAACAGGCAGAGAGCAAAACCTTCCTTCTTCTATGTCTTTATACTATACAGGCTTCCAGCAGAAGGTGTGGCCCAGATTAGAGGTGTTCTTCCTGCCTCAAAGGTCCAGACTAGAAGTGGATTCAACCTCTTCAAACCAGGCAGACAATCTTTCACAGGTGTGCCCGCCTTCCATTTCTGGATTGCAGTTCGTTCCAGATAGTTAAGTTGATGACTATACAGCCATCGCAGGTCTCACCAGATCCTAATATTTACCCATACTTGATCCAGGACTTGCAAAAATAATAACCACTATATAAAACATTATAGATACAGCTCAAGGCTTTCCTGACCCCATTTCCCATCTTTACTTTACAAGTAAGGCATGAGCTTAGTTTAGTATGTGTGACTATCAAACGTGTTTTTGTAGGTTGTCCTGAGGTGTGTGCCCACAAGTAATATATAATACTGCTTTGTGATTTGAAGTTTTAGGGAAGTCTATTCTGCTATACAGGTCCTTCTAAACTTGTTGCTCACAGTTGTGTTTATATTTACCCATATGGATACGTGTTGCTCTGGCACTTATATTTTACCAACTATATATTATTCTATCACCAAAAGTTATCAGGGTTAAGTATTTCATGTTGACTTCTTTTTGGGCTTTTTTTTTTTTTTTTTTTTTTTTTTTTTTTTTTGGTTTTTTGAGACAGGGTTTCTCTGTGTAGCCCTGACTGTCCTGGAACTCAGTCTGTAGACCAGGCTGGCCTCGAACTCAGAATTCCCATGCCTCTGCCTCCCAAGTGCTGGGATTAAAGGCGTGCGCCACTATTTTGGTTTTTCAAGACAGGTTTTCTCTGTGTAGCCTTGGCTGTCCTGGAACTTCCTCTGTAGACCAGGCTGGCCTCGAACTCACAAGAGATCTGCCTGCCTCTGCCTCCTGAGTGCAGGTACTAATAGTATGCACCACCACTATCCCGCTCATGTTGGTTTCTTTAAGCATGCTTTCTGTCCTCACTTTTTGCTACTTTAGACAATGATGCATTAAATATTTGTGCATATGTGTGACAGTTTCTCAAGTCTGAAGCTCTGTTCTCCAAAGGGAAGGCTGACCTCTCTACCTCTATCGGCAGGTATGTGTTCCCAGTGTTTTACCACTCGTACCAAAGCTTGGTATTGGTAGAGCAATACTTCAACCAGTCTGATGTGTTACGAGTTTTATGTGGTTAATGGTACAGGTCAACTCTGAGATAGTTCTATGAGGGTGTGTCTAGGTGAGAGTTCTATTTAAATTAGTGAAGGCTCTAATAGAATGAAAGTCTAGGCTCCTCAGACAAGCTGCTTTGGGGATTTTATCTACAGTACTAGATTTTTCAGCTTTTCCTTGGGTCTCCATTCTGCTGCTCTTACAACTTGGACTCTAGCAGTTTCCATACCGGCACAAACAAGTTCCTTAAAATACATCTCTGTACAGGTATATATCCTATAACTCTGGTTTCCCTGGAGGACCCCAACTAATACAGATGTAATCTTACTAATACAGATGTTTTCTGTTGCTATATCAAAGTAGCAGAGACTGAATAATTTATGAAGGTGAGAGAGACATCTATTTAGATTAAGATTCTAGAGGCTGGGAAGTCTAGAGCATGGTGCTGGCATGTAGTGAGGACTTTGTACTGCATCATAGCATAGTAGATGATACCATACAGCAAGATGAAAAAAACTAGCTTAGATCTCTCCTCCTCTTCCTCTTCTTCCTCCTCCTCCCTCTCTTTTCTTCTTCTTCTAAACGCCCTGTCATCATGAGCACCCACCCTCATGACTTTGCCTAACTCCATTAGCTCTGAAAGCCTTCCTCTCCACTACTGCTCACATATGAAATGGGAGGTTCTCTTCCTGACCACTAGACAGGGTTCCTCTGCGGCTTCTCCCCCATCTGAAGCTTCCCGGTGACACTTGCTTCTTTTTTTTTTTTTTCCCACTAAGCCATTATTGTTCCCTCACTGATTTACACATGTTCTTCTATCTGAATCCTGACCTCCTGTCCGTCTGTTGCATTGTAATTATCCTTCTATGGCTTGATGTTTGACATGTTCATAAATATGTCTTTTAAAATGTTTTCTGACAGTAGGGGTGGCGCATGCCTTTAATCCCAGTAATCAGGAGGCAGAGGCAGGTGGATCTCCGTGAGTTCAAGGCCAGCCTGGTCTACAGAATGAGTTCCAGGACAGTCAAAGCTATACAGAGAAACCCTGTCTCGAAAAACAAAAACAAACAAGCAAAAGTTCCCTATAGACTTATTTATTATTCTATGTGATCTATTAATGTTTTGCATCTAGTTTAGGAAAAATAGTTTCTTACTCTGAGTTTCGAAAGATATCTTCTGAATTTAATTCTGCATTGTTTAGATTTGTTGCTTTTTATGCTTACATATTCCTTCAACTTCTGTGTTCTTGCATGTCTAAAAGTATAGAGATCTAACAGTTCTTATACATATGATCACTGTACTCTAAATTACATGACTACACAGTGAGTAGTCTAGAATAATCTGTATTAATCCCTGCCTGAAGCTACTTTGTTTACTGGCCTGTACTCTTTCTCCTATCACACTGGTCCATTTCTGAGTTTCTCAGATTGCTTTGACATGGTTGGCATCTCGGGATCAATGCCCTGCTCTCCCTAATCAAGTTTTATGATTAGTGTTCATGGTTTTCCTCTTGTTAAGTTTTACACACAAAAAGACACCTGTCAAGTTTTGAGTATGAATGTATTGAATTTAGGGTCTCTTTAAGTGATGTCTTTATCCAGTTTCCACTGAAGACCAGGGTCAGCAGGCAGTCCTAGTCACTCACTGCCCCTCCCCACTTTTTTTTTTTTTAGAACTTTTCCAAAAAGAAGATGAAATTAATAGTTAAAACCCAAACAACTTGCACATATTTGTTAGGTAGAAGCAGAAATGTCTTACAGTTGGTATAAATGAGATTTTTATTACTAATAAAAATTTGAGGGGCTAGTGAGATGGCTCAGTGGTTAAGAGCACTGACTGTTCTTCCAGATGTCCTGAGTTCAATTCCCAGCAACCACATGGTGGCTAACAACCAACTGTAACAGGATCTGATGCCCTCTTCTGGTATGTCTGAAGACAGTTACAGTGTACTTATATACATACAATAAATTAAAAAAAATTTTTTAAATTAATACATGGCAATTTTAAACTAATACAGGTCTCTCTCTTTTTCTCTCTCTCTTTCTCTGATCCACAGTCTTCTATTGGATATATTTTGCCGACTTTGTTTTTGAACAATTTATGTGAAAACTCTCTCGAGTTTTCCATGTGGGAGTAGTGTTAGCAGATTCCCTGTCAAGCAGGCCATCTCTATTTCTTTGTGAGTTTCTTCTCCGTGTCTTTTGTCTCCTTGTTCTGGGTATGACTTCTTGGAAACTGAGGAGTAAAAATATTGGTAATGGCCTCCTCGTCTCCTGCTGGTGTTGATGGGAGTGATTCTGAAGCTTCACCACCATAGTGTTTACATTTTTGATGAATATCTTTTGTCACACTAAAGACATTTCCTATAATTCTTACTTTGAACATTCAGCTCACTTGCTTTCCCCCTTTCATAATCTTAGGCTAGAATCCTCACTGGCCACACCTCTGAGTCTGGACACTCATTGACCTCAGCTCACAGTTGACACATAATACTTTACTATGCCCAGTCCAATATGTTTCACCTTTATCAGGATGAAAATCTTTAGTGGATGATTTAACAGGCTTAGATTAAATGCATCACCGTGTGATGTTGGTGAAGTATAGGTGTTTGTAAAGGCCCTTGTAACTTATGGTTTGGTTAAGTTTTAAGTTCTTTGTTCCTCTTCAAAGAAAACAAGGACTATCTTTAGTTGCTAAGCTTTTCATACATACATATATACATATAATATTTGATATATATACATAGCCACATATGCACAAACATACACACACATACATGTATGCACACAGACATGCAAATATGCACACAAAGCAATACAAGTATACACATATATGCAAACATATATATATGCACACAAATGCACATATACAGGGACACATACACATGTATGCTTATATATACACATATACATGAACATGCATATACAGTACACACACATATACATACTTACACACATGCAGGCAGATAACATATTCATATACATATGAACATACACAATGTTATGAACATATGCACGATCATTAAATAATATTTGTTGATTTGTTTCCCAAAATCTTTCATGTACCAATAGTGTTTTTCATGTCTTATAGATGATTTCTTAACTTTTGGTGAAGTTAGAGGAGACAAGACTCATTCATGTGATTGTGTGCATCGGTTTTCTGTGAATTTCTTAGCCAACTTCAGAACACTAAGGACTTGGCCACTACTTTTGTCATCTGTGGTGCACAGCTCCCAGCCTGTCTGTGGTCTCTTGTCTTGAGTGTCATCATCACCTTCAATCGTCCTTCATTCTGTCTCACAGTAGCTGAGTCGTGGCCACCCACATCTGCTGCAGCTGATGACAGATGTCAGCTCAGAAGCTAGTTTGTGAGTATGTGTCTTGTGTCTTGCTAGTAAGTTATGGTTCCTGCTTTCCCAACCCTGCTGTATACCAACAGTGGGGAGAAGCCCCAGGAAGTGCACCCTGGTCTTCAATCAGCAGGGGACCATGCCCTGCACACCGAAGGGGCCACTCTCCCAAAGCAGCCAGGACTGAGACTGAGAGCAGCTACATAGCTGGCATTTGATGGCCGCTTTATGAATAAAGATCCTAACTCAAGGCCCACCCTAGCCCATTCGTCCCTTGACATTACTAAGCACCTATTCTGTGCCTGTCCTGCAATCACATGGAGTTGAGCTGAGGCCCTGGTGGAAGAAACTCTTCCTGCAGTGGGAAGGTCATGAGTGACTCAGCTCCCTAGCCACATGATGTCAGGTACAGTCAGAATGCTCACAGGATATCTGAAAGCCTCTTGCATTGGTGGGACCATGGTGCTCCCTTTCATTAACAATTAGGTGACACCAATTAGTGGCTGTCCCTAGGCTAGATCTACAACTCATTTTACCACTGTCTTCACCAGGACCAGTGTAAGTCAGACAAATCAAGGCTAAGATGCAAAGTTTAAAAGGATACATTTCTTTTTCAGGTGTCAGCTCTGCCCTTGAACAGACCTAAGAAAAGTGTTTTCTTAAACAAGCCATCCTGGACACCAGGTTGTCTTTTTCCACAGTCCTGGCTCTGGTCCTCACTATTCCCTACTGCCTTCCCAGCAGAGAAGTCATGTACCAAGGGGCACCTCTTGCCTGCTCTGTTGCTCTACTGTTATCAAAGTAGCCTCCCTGGTTTGTTTATGTCCCTCAAAAGGGAGTAAACACAATATAGATTGGGGTGTTGGAGGGAGGTCTCAGGTTTCATCTACCTAATTCACCTATTACATTCCTCATGGATTTGAGATGCAGCTGTTTTTAACACACTTCCAAGGAGTGCCAAGGGCAAACCTTCTGGCAAGAGAAGCTTTGTTCAGACAAGGGGAACTCTGGTCTCAGCAGAGGACAAGGGAGGGAGGCAGGAAGGTGCTTCTGAGGTGAGGCCAGCTGGGTTGCTCATAGAGTTGGATGGGGCCTGACGCAAACATTACAAGACAGTTCTAACAAGACTTCCTGGTGTGTGGTGGAGCCTTTAACAAGGTGAGGACATAGGAAGTTGGCCATTTGCTTTGAGTCAAGTGAACTTGAAGCAGGGACAGCTGTGCACAGTCCAGTTACAGGGATCAGGGTCGGGGAGTGCAAGCCCTCCCCTTCCCAGAGGCTTCCAATGCCCCTCCACTCTCCAGCCCTCCTTCTTGTTATCAGTCTGAGGGAGGCTGTTGTTTCAGGGAAGAGATAAAAGTTAATCACAGATTGGAACTGCGCAGAAAATAAGAAAATATCGCTGACTTCATTCACCTGAGTACCCGCCTGGGGGAAGTGTTCAGCCTTTGCAGTGGTCAGACCAGTTTAACCAGTTCTTGTTTTTAAAATACAGACCTGGACTTAAACAAAGGCCCGGACCCATGAATAGGGGGCATTCATTAGCAGTTCTGAGTCACCCTGCAGACCTACTGGCACCCTCCGTTTGTCTAGACAGAGCTTGCAGCCTTTCTCTGTTTATTCCTGCAGCTGTCTTTTCACTGGTCACCCCCAAGGCCCTCCCTCTCTCATTACAACCCTTATCTGGTCACACATCACCCTAGAGACTCCCAAACAGAAAGCCAGACCAGGAGCACACACCAGTTGCCAAACACTAGTGCCAGTGTTCAGGGCTGGGCAAGTTCTCAATTCTGGCCGTCTGAGATGAACACCAGAGAACTTAGTCCTTGAGGAAATGTGAACTTGGGATAGAATTTGAGTTGAGTCTGAGTTAAAAGCAGAATGGGTTTTTGTGATTGGTACAGAAGTGTTAGGCAAATACCATGTGGCACCTGGGGACATAGCTGGAAGCAGGATGCTAATGTCTGTGTTTTAAGTCATGGGGGCTTGCAGGCAAAGACACCAGAGCCTGCCCTTCTGGGAGAATCCCTTCACACACTGAAGCTGTGAGTTTATGTGTGCTGCAGCAAGACTAGGTGGCCTGGAAGCTAAGGGAAGCTATCTAAGATATTGGGGATTGAGAAACTGAGCTGGACGCAAAGCCTAATGTCATTAAAGCCAGGAAACGGAAAGACATATCATACAAAACTCAAGAGGTTAGTCGAGTGCTTGCCTAGGATTCAGGATTCAATCGCAGCACACCATCAAATGTGTGTGGTGGTACACACATGTAGTTACAAGACTCACAAGTTCTTGGTGGCAGAGGTTACTTTGGGATTTCAAGGCCAACCTGGGCTGCAAGATGTTCCATCTCACAGGAAAAGGAAACAAAGAGACTAAATGTGTCGTTTTTATTTTTAAAAATATAAACAAAATAACCACAAATTACAAATGAAGGAGATTTTGCTTGGTAGCAGCACTGGAAAGGTCTAAGTCCTTGCTTGTCTCTCCATCACTCAGAATATACTCTTCCTGGCCCTTTGTTAGTTAGATGCCAATATGTCCCTGTTCCCACCAGAATCTTCTATGTATTTTCATTTTTCTGAGCTTTTCTTCCTTGGACCCCATCTCCTAACCTACCCTGACATCCTGATATTCATTCTTTCAACCATCTGGCATAAAGGTGTAACTGGCTTCCACAGTGTGCTTCTGAGGTTCCCCCAGGGTAGAGATGAGCCTGTGAGAGTGTGTGAATCCAGAGGTTTCAGTGGATAAGAAGCTTCTTTGGAGGTGGATTTTGATGATGTCAGTATTGCTAGCAGATGGGTCTCAGGACTGTTAGAACTAGAAAGAAGATGATCCAAGGGTCCAGACAGAGATAGTCCAGAGAAGGCAGAGGAAGGGATCTCAGGAGAGCCAAGGAGGAGAGATGCCCTCTGTGGTGAAGAGTCAAGGGACAGAGTTAAGATGAAAGTTTCCACCAAAACAGTGCCTCCTTCCTAGTCCACATCAGGTTGTTGTATTTGGGAGAACAAATGAGGAACCTGCATACATGTACCACACATTAACTGGTACAATGATGCCCAGGAGGCCAAAAGCTTCCAGGAGACCAAGGGAGAGGTGGAGCAAGGGGGAGGTGGAGCCAGTGGAGGAGGAGTCAGGGGGAGATGGGTCCAGGAGGAGGCGAGCCAGGCGTCTTTCCTGCTTGCTCTCAGGCTAGGAAGCCATATGTAGGATGGTACCTGGTAGGCCACCAGTGTCCAGGAGACCAACTTGCTCTAGTAAGTAAGAATGGGAGGAAGCTAAGGTCTTCACATATCTACATTTATGGACTTGTGAAGGTTTGTGCTGGATTCCGAAGGTGATTCTTAATTTTGTCTCTTTCCAAATAAATAATAGACTTTACTCCAAGTGGCTATTAAAACCAATAACATATGGCCTTCATATGGAAGAGTTTTGCCAACTAAGAGTGTGATCTGGAGCTTGCTTGCATGTCCCACAAACCATGAGAATTCTGGGACATTTTCCCTATGATTCCCATGTCTTAGTTGAACTTTGTCATAAAAGATTTTCACATAAAAGAAGTGCATGCTCCGTCCTAAAACATGCACACATCTCTTGGGAAGCATGCAGGGAGTCAGCAAGGGAGTCAGGAGGTGGGCTGGAGGGAGGTGGAGCCAGGGGAGAGATAGGGAGGGTTGGAGAGGGGGGGGGGGAAGGAGGGCAAAGGCTTTCCAGCCTCCTCTCATGCTAGGCAGCTTGTTGACTGCTCCAGCAGGATTTAGCACATCACAACAGCAGAGATATTAACATGCTCTACCGATTATTACAAAAGAATAACAGGACTTGTCACAGGTGTGTGCTGCAGGTGTGCAGTCTTCTGAGAAGCAGAGTGAATTTCAGAGTGTCCTGGCTCTATCATTGACTCTCTGTTACTGACCCCAGCCTCATAATCATGACTGAGCTAGAGTGAGGCTCTGGGTGTCCACCATGGAAGTGTCATAACTATTTTGATTTTCAGTGGTGAAAGAGTATACTTTTCCAGAAGGCAGATCTAGTTCTAATGGAATCACACCAGAAAGTGTAAGTAAGTTCATGCGGGCTGCAGTGGATCTAGGTGACCTGAAAGCTAAGAGAAGCCACCTAAGAGTCCTGGTGTGGTTCCAGTGTACAATAAGGGTTCAGCCAGAGCCCCCTTCCCAGAAAGCCCTGGACTTCTAAAGAAACCATGGTGATGAGGGATGGAAGTTTGCTTTCAGCTGGAGGTGAATCTGGAACGCAGGTCTGTACCACATGGCCTCATGGTAGCATCTCTTCTCCAGGCCCATCATGGTTTGCTAGTGTCCTTCCTGTGACTGACCCTCAGCTGTACTCTAAGGCACCTTGAGGGTAGAGCGAGGTAGCCTTTGTCTTGGGAAGCCAACACAGAGCCAGTGCTTAGAAGGGATGCTGTTTAAAATATATGTTGTGTAAAAGAAAAAGCAGATAGGTGAATGAGGAAAGAGAGAAGGAAGAGAGGAGAGAGAAAGTCAGAAGGAAAGAACAGAGAGAAAAGATAATTTAAAAATGTTAGTGATGCTGTCTCGGTCTCCAAGCTAGAGTCCCTCATTTGATTCTAGATCCATCTAATAGGATTTCAGCACTGACCACCCACATGTGCATTAGCACAAGGAATAAAAGACCCTCACCCTCTGAGACTGAGAGCTATGCAGCCAGGGCAGAAACATTGGAGTTCATGTTTCTGAGATGTCCAAGTCCTCCAGCCTAGGGGCTTCTGCATGCCACCTCAACTCAAATGGAGAGTCCCTTCACTGCTCATGTGTCATCTCTTCCACTCCCTACTAAGTTCCATGAGACTGGGTGGATCCTGCACAACGTATAGGTATGTGCCGCCACTGTCTCCTTGTCCTGACTCATTGTCACCCACTGTCCTCTCTCTGTTCACAGTTCTGTGACTACCCAGCCTCATACAAATGGCTTCTCTGTTGGAGACCAAGTGCCCGGGTGTTGGCAAATGATATATCATTTTGCTCAAATTAATTTGAAGGTAAACTTTATTTTTATTCAGTTAACCCAAGCAATAGCATTCACTGGAAAGTACCATACAATCTAGATGAAGCAAAACCCCTTCAGTCTCCACGGACCTTTTCTTTGGTTTGTCTGGCCAGCTACTTTATCCATTTTTCTCTTCAGTTGTTACTCTTGAAAATTTTCCCTTGTTGATTACTAGGTATTCCTGACCAAGCCTGGATAACAACCTAGAATTGTTGCTTTGTTTTGAGATGAGCTTTTGCTCCAGCCCAGGCTTCTCTCTAAGTGGTGAGCTTCTTACCATAGTCTCCCAAAGACTAGATTACAGATGTGTCTAACAGGAAAGAATCTGTGCATGTGTGCTGGCGAGGTGGCTCAGTGGTTAAGAGCACTGACTGCTCTTCCAGGAGACCCAGGTTCAGTTCCCAGCCCCCACATGGCAGCTCACACCTGTTTTTAACAACAGTTCCAGGGATCTGACACACTCATACGTGCAGGTGAAACACCAATTCACATAAAATTAAAAGTAAATAAAGCATTAAAAAAGAATCCATGCATGTATGAAGATATACCTCTTCAGGGGAATTTTGAGATTATTTTTCTTTTTCATTAATTCTTGGAAACATTTTTGTTTACCAATGTCTGCTGGTCTCCCTGATTGCCCAGGTGAGGTGTAGAGGCCACCAGGGGTCAAAGAGGTAGCTTTTTGAGCCAAGTCTGACATTATCTCTTCTCAGTATTTGCTAACTAGTGCAAGAATTCTGCAGAGACAAACATCAGAAAGCCCCTTCTGAGGTTTACTCTGCTCCCTGTAAAGCCAGGATCTTGGTCTGCCCTGCTCTCCTGGAACTTCTGAGAGTAGCTGGTATCTGTGTGACCTTTCCCTGGCCAAGCTATTCAAACAGAAGCATGCAATGGAAGAAAAAGAAGGGGAGGGAAAACTCCCTTTCTACTATGCAAATATACTACGGAAAACAAACATGGCCTCACATGCATTCAGCACCTTAAAATCTTTCGTATTATTTTTAGTTAAGTATACATACATGTGTCTGTGAATATGTATCAGATCACAAGGAGCTGAAGTTCCAAGAGCTGTGAACCTTCTCTCATCTGCTCTGCAAATGGAACTCAGGTCCTCTGCTAGAGCAGTATATGCTCTTAAAGGCTGAACCACCTCTCTGGCCTCAGCCTTAGACGCTCGGAGTTCACTCTTCCCTCCTCGGCTGGCTCCCTCAGGCCACACAGCATTCACAGTGGGCTACAACTGTGCAATATCCTAAGTGTTATGGACATGGAACACTAAGATATCATAGAGAACACGGGACCCTGAACCCTGCTGTAAACTCCTTGATGTCTTCTCCTCGATTTCCCCATAGATTAAAAACAAACAAACAAATAAACAAACAAACATAAAAGACCCCAAAACCCATCTGACCACAAAAAGCAAAGTTTCTCAGTCGTTTCAGAAAAGCATATAAAATGTAAAATCCACTCACTGGTTCTGGAACATCAGCTCTGCTTTAAACACACAAAGCAGAAATGAAAAGGCTCCATGCGTCCCGACAGGGTTCTTGTAGAGTTAAAGGAGACATTGGGGCCTTGACCAATACAAACAGGCCTTTTCTACCACATGGTTCTGCAGTAATATTTTGGTGCCAAAGGCCCAAATAAACCTTTCTTAATAAAATGTTTGCCTTGGGAATTTCATCGTGGTGATAAACACACGATAGTACAATGTCTTAGTCTATGTTCTGTTTCTATAGCTGAATTATCACAGGGTGGGGAATTGATTGTTACCTGTGAGTACCTGTCAGTACCATCATGATAGCAATCAAATATCATCTTGAGTGCAAGAGGAGACATTTAAACCACAGCAGAAAGAGCCTGTCCACACCCCTGTGTTCAGAAATTCAGACAGGCTAATGAGAGGAGAGTCCTTCAGGTAGAAAGATCCAGAATTATTGGTGTGACTCCCATGTGGGAGCCCCTCTCCCTTCACCTCACCTTGGTGTCTTATGTTCTCCCAAACACCCAAGGTACCCTGATCCTGGAACCTGTTGTTGCCATAGCCTGTTGAGAGTTGCCCTGACTGAAGAGTGTGTGGGGTTTTTGTTTGTTTGTTGTTGTATTGTATTGTATTGTATTGTATTGTATTGTATTGTATTTCTGAGAGATTTTTGAAAATCAGGCCAGGAAACTGGAAAGGAGAAGTTCCTCAAATACTCAGGGACTGGCAGGTTCCTTTGAGGGCTTTAGTGTCAATAAGGCCCTGAGGTTAAAGAGAGGGGTCTGTCAGGTCAGATCCACTGAGCAGTCAGGAGGTTCATACGATGTGCTAAGAGGCTTCTGTAAATCCCCTGGGTTGGAGTGCCGGTTTCTCCATCTCAGCCCACACTGACTGACACTGAATTTCACCATCACCTTCCTCTGCCGCCTCAACCCAGCTCTCTGTCTCATGCCTGGCAGAGACATTCCTAACTCCTCCATCCCAGCTCATTCCGTTGTTCTTCCTGTGCGTGCCACCCAGTGACCCTGAGGGAAGAAACTACACAGAGTCTAGAGTAACCCAGACAAGGTGGCTGCTGGACACAGGCAAGGTAGCATAGACTCTAGGTTGAACCCCACCCTGCCAGGATGAACAAGTTAACTTTTCTTGAAGTGGTACCTGTAATTATAGCATTCAAGAGGCTGAGACAGGAGGATGGTGAGTTTGAAGCCAGCCTGGCCTGCATATTGAGATGTTTATCTTTAAAAATGTGGGTGATGGAAGAGTCCTAGGAATTATAAATAGGATATTAAAGCAACTTTATCCCTTCTGCATAAGTTCAAGTTTGTCTAGCCAGGAACACAAGCAAACATGGTGTTTCTCTGAGGCCTGCTTCCATGTAAGCCAGCATCAAGGGACACCTTAATAAATGAAGCAGGCTGTGCAAGCATTTCCTGTGATTGCATTCTGGTTCCGTGCACATTTCCTGTCCTTAGAGGGAGTGCACAGGGAGCAAAGGGGAAGTGTTGCCTCTGGGAGCCAGAATCATTTCCAAAGCAGTTAACACCCTTTTGCCCGGAGCTCATCGTTATGCAAATGAGTACCACCCACCTGGCCTTGAACATTAAAGTCTACCCAGCATAGATTCTTTTGTACCAATTTTCCTTAGTGTTTTTTTTACATCTTTTTTCCTTCCTTCTTTCCTTTCTTCTTTCCTTCCTTCCTTCCTTCCTTCTCTTTTTCCTCTTTTCCTTCTCCATCCTTCCTCCTTTTTCCTCTCTGTCTCTCTCTTCTATCTATCTCTTTGTCTCTGTCTGTCTCTCTCACTCTTCTCTCTCTTCTACTGATAGTTATCCCTGCCTCTAGCCTTCCTATCATACCTTGTAGCTCCACAGCCCTTAATAGGGAGGAGACATGAGCATGCATCGACTGAGAGACCACCCGTGAATGAACCCTGTACTACTTACTTCTACTTCCTGTCCCTGAGCAGACAAGCTGTGGCTGTGTGTCTCTCTGCACAGACCCAGAATGTTTCCCACTTTGTGGCTGCCATGGTCTGTTTCCTCGGGGAATTGAGCTACCAGTACGCTCACTTTATTGGAAGGATCCAATCGTGAAAGAGGTGGTCTTTCATACGTGGATTGGGTTAAAATGGTAGAAATGGAGGCCATGCTGCTTTTGGTACAAAGCCTGTGCTGCTCAGTTTGAACCTTGACATTTTTATCCACAGTTCTCCAGTTTCTGTTCTCTTTAAATAACGGCACAGAGGCTTGTAGCTGAATCCTGCCCAGGCTTAGCTCAGAGCCTGGCACCAGTGAAGGGGTAGGCAGGGCAGGGCACAGGTACCTAGCCTGGAGGTATCTGTCTCACCCAAACGCAAGTCATCCTCAACCTTCGATAAGATTACTTAGAGCAATTTTAATGTGTAGATGTTATTAGTTTAAAAATGCAATTTAGTACCTCTAACCTATCAAAGCATCCTGGTGTAACAACCCAACACAAACGTAGTGTGACTTCAACGGTTTCTGCTCGTGACCCATTCTCACTGCCCCAAATTACAAAAGCATACTGTGTGGCATATCATTAAATGAGAAGAAAGATAAAATTAAAGCAAAATAAACAAACAAGCAAAAGCCTCTTCCACTCCACTCCGTGCTGAGACCCCATCCAGCTGAACCTGTTACAAGTCTCGTGCACACCGACACAATCTCTGTGAACCCAAGTATCTCTCATCTCCATTGTGTACATGAAGACCCTGCTCCCTTGGATTCAATCACCACCTCCAGCTCTTAAAGACTCTTGGCTTTTTCTTCCACATAGATCCCTGAGCCTTGAGGAGAGAGATTTGATGAAGACACCCACCTTAGGATCGAGTGCTCTAAAGTCTCTCCCTCTCTGCATCTTTCCCATTTGTGGCTCTCTTTGTTAACTCCTATCTACTGCAAGAAGTAGCTTCTCTGCTGAGGGCTGGGTGAGGACTGATTTTTGGTATAGCAGTATGTCACTAGGAGTCATTTTATTACTATGTTCTTTTAGCAGAAGTAGGTTTGGAGGAATTGGGGGAGGGAAACACAGTCAAAACCTATTGTATAGAAAAAAAATTAATAAAAAGTGAAAAAGATCACAGAAGGGTATATGAGAGGGTTTAGAGGAGGAAAGAGAAGGAGAAATGATGTAATTATACTATAATCTTATATAATTAAGGAAATAAAGATATATAACAAAGAAAGAAATCTAAGCTCTTCAGTTGAATCATCAGGCATTGGTGACAATCGGTACAGGCCAAGATGGGTCTTGGAATATATTCTGCAAGATCAGAGCCCCTTAAAGCTTGAAAAAGAGCACTACTATAAAACTGAAGTGAAAATGGTTCGCTGGAGTTCACTGGGGTGAGGCTGGAGTTTGAGCAAAGCCTCCTCAGTGGAGGTTCCTTACAGAGGCTGCAGGGGGGTGGGGCGGGAGGGCAGTGGTGTATCTAAGAGCTGACCATCAGAGAGACCTGGACCATCCGTTGTCACTTCCTGGGTTCTCATGGCTGTATGGAGACCTTTGGGGGAGCAGTCTGGAAGTTGTTGTCCCATCATGTTCCAGGAGTCCAGGCTGCAGTCTCTAGAGAGTGGGTCTTGCTGCAGAGAAGACGCCTATAGGGTGTGAAGGACGTGGGTTGTAACTAGGACTCCATTGTCAGCAAACTCCAGGCATGACGTGAGTTTGTGTTGGTCTATTTCTCAGAGCAACCCCTGTCTCTGAAGACCTTGTCCAAAATGAGCCGCAGTGATGTGCCCCGACATCATGACTGTGGAGCTGAGCCCTGTGAAAGAACTACGGGGCCATCACTATGGCTCAGCCAGCGATGGTGCTTGCTGCAAAACTGACAACCTGTGTTTGATCCCTGGAACCCACAAGGTGGAAGGAGAGAACTGACTCCTGCAATATGTTTTACTCAGCCCACCTCAAATAAACGTTCAAAAGAAAACTCAGTGGTGCTGCTGCAGTGTGAGTGTTGTGCCTGCCCTCCTAGATCCCCCTCTAACACACACAAACAGAATCTAGCCCCCAGTGTGATGGAGACAGGGACAATGGGAGGAGAAAAGGTTTTGAGGGAGGAACCGTGGATAAGATGGATGCTTTCATGGAGGTGATCCCAGAGAACTGTCATGTCCCTTACACTTTATTAAGAACCTAAAATTCTAACCCAGTATTTTATGGGGGCTGGAAGCTTCATGGGTAAAACACTTGCTTACTTTGAAAGCATGAGAACCTGAGTTCGATCTCCAGAACCCACAAAGGCCGGGCATGGTAGCACACGCCTGCAAACCCTGCACAGGGGAAGGAGAGAGAGAGAGAGAGAGAGAGAGAGAGACGGGAGGATCCCCGGGCGGACTGGCCAGCCTGTCTAGACTAATTGGTGAGCTCCAGGCCAATAAGAGCTATCTCAAAGACAGTGGACAGCATCCTGATGATAACATCTGAGGTTGTCCTCTGGCCTAATATATACAAGCACGCATGTCCAAATATAACCGCACACACATGCACATGCTTGTGCACGCACACACACCTGTATGTAACAAAAGACAGCTCCAGGTTGAGTGTGGCTTCCCTAAGCTTCTAGACCGTGATTTCTGGAAATGTCTAGAATAATTTTACTGCACACAGAATATTGCTGATGTCAGGCACTCTGGCAATGCGTGTGCCCCATACCACCCTGCCCAGCCTGTGGAGTTGGCTACCACAGGACCCAGCATTTCAGAACCACCTCCAATTATAAGTTAGCCAGTGAATCATTAGCAAGGGACTTAGTACTCACTTTGGGGCTTTTTTTTTTTTTTTTTTCCTGATGAAAGCTAAATGAACACAGACTTTCTCTCAACAACCCATTCCTTAGCAAGAAGCAGTATGAAGATGAAACACTGCAGAAAGGCATTGGGTAGACAGTGAAGACAAAGCTCCCTAGGGTGGTGCAGACAAGAAGGTAGAAGATGGAGGTGGAAGACTTCATCTTCACCAATTCATCTCAATTCATGCTTTCCAGTTATCTTCATGGTACCCAACATTGGACCCTAACGTACCAGTGGTCCCAAATTCCCAACAATACCCAGGAAAGGTGGCTGAGCCTCAAGGGAGTGACATCAGTGGAGCCACAGAAACAGTTGATCCAGAGTGCCAGGAACCCATCTCTCTCAAAGGCATATGGGATTCCCTTTTCGATAGATTCTTCATCACTATGGGACATACCTGGTAGAAACAATTAAAGGGAGGGAAGATTGATTCTGATTTGTGGTTTCAGCTTGTTGTCCTTTGCTCTGGTGACTCTGGGCCCACAGTGAGATGGAACATGACACTGGAGAAAGCATGCCACACAGGCTGCTCACCTCATGCAGACAGGAAGCAACGATGTCATCCTATGATGAATCTCCAGGAATGGGTAAGCCCACTGATTGTCTCAGATCCCCCAGGAAGCTCATCAGCTATCAATCAAGCTCTGAATAAAGAAGGCAGGGGTGGAGGGGGCATTCCTATTCAAACCATAATACCTCCCACATCTAACTGTTTAACCCTTCATGTATCTGGGGAGGTTCCGAGAGAAGTCAGCCTCTGAGAGAGCCATCACCCACACAGACTGCAGCCATGGGTTCAGGAAGCCTGAAAACCTCTGTGGCAATTGGCCCCAAACTGTTAGGACTTGATAAGTAGCTAACAGTGTACCTAGTTTTTGTGGCCACTTCCAACTTGGGAACAGCAGGAGAAATGTGCCCCTTACCAGTTGTACAGGATCTTTGCTTCCTGTTAGCTGTCTCCAGCTATCCCTGCCAACAGCTCCCAATCAGGGCAGCCCTGGGCTGTATGTGTTTCCCACCAACAGCTTTCCTGATACACTTTTTCCTGTCTTTGAGTCCTGCCAAATTCAAGGGACAGCGGCCAATTGCCTTTCTGCAGCAGCAAACTTCAAGTGAATATCCTTGGCCTTTTTTTTTTTTTTTTGTCTTTTGTTTACTTTCACAGTTCTCCTACACTCACAGACAATTTGATTGGGAGCCCCAGGCAGACAACAATGGCCAGTGTGGTTGATTAAAAGTCACCCTTACTCCATGCATGAATGCTCCAGAACAGTGTTGGAGAAGAACATGACTCCTAAGTGACAGCTGAACCCTTACTCTGTCCCAGAAGAAAGGTAAAGAGGCCCAAGGCATGTCTGAAATCATTATGTTTTGACTTAAAAAAAAAAAAAAAAAAGCAAAAAAAAAAACTTCATTAGCCTGGGGACAATGAGGCTATTGTCTGATGATAGACAAAAGAAAGTTCTGGAAACTTGGACAAGATGCAGCTGAGCCACCTGAATGCCTGGGCACAGATTTTCTACAGGCTGATGCCCAACAGTGAAGAGGGCACAGCCAAAAGCCATCGGTGGGTGGCAGCGGCCAGCTGGGCACCAAGTTGCCAAACCACCCTCTTGCCAGAGAGACACAGACGTTTGTAGCAGGCTAGGTCCCCACCACAGGCCAAATCTGTGATCTGTGGTGATAATTCAGATTCAACTCTTCTTAGTCACCCGGCCAACCTTAAACTCAGCTAAGGATGTGCTTTGAGTCTGGGACAGACCCTCCTTTCTACTATAAAAACAAAGCCGTGTCACACACGGAAGCTTAAAACCCATTATACCTATATTTTGCCTGAGGACACTATTAGAAATCAAAGGAATGGAACTCTGATACTTATTAAAACGAGCAATTAGGGTAGTTCTGAATTTGTTCCTGGCTCCCTCTCACGCTAGTTTCTGATATTTTAAAAACTTGAAGGGAAGAATTTGGTTCTCTCTCTAGACACGACTCCACAAAGTCAGTCTCCTCAGAGCTTGGCAAGCACAGGGGGAAGGTGAGGGAGACGCGCCGAGCCTCCCTCCCAGGCCTGGCGCAGACCCAGGGACTAGGAAAAGAAGGTGCTAAATTATCTTTGTTCTGCTTTAAGAATGCCTGCCAATTACTTGAACTAAGGTCCCGATTCCGCTCCCGTTAATTAGGCTGACATCGCAGAATTTGCTAGAAGAAAAGCAGTCTGGAAATCGGCTCTCTTGTCTTGATGGCTTCTGTGTCGGCACGTGACCAGCAGTTACCATGGTGACTATCAGTCGCTAGTGGATTGTCCACAAGTTGAACTTGCATCTGACAAGTCAAATTTGTCAGTTTGGGGAAAAGTGGAAAAGGTTTAGGTTGTTTTTTTTTTTTTTTCCTAACTCAGAACCACTGTTCACTTTTTAGCTAGGCAGGCTTTCTCCATACCACGGTCCTGAGGTGCTCCTATCTCCTCAGGTGATCTGTGGCATTTGTGAGAAATATGCTCACCAGCACCGATGGCCTTCCATCAGAATTTGAAGATAAAATAATACACACTGTGATTCAACCACAGATCTAATAATGGGGTGCACACCGCAGACTTTGCCTCTTCTGTGCTGAGAGAATAAACTGACAGAGTCTGGGGGTTTTCCTCTAAAGGGACTTATTTCTTTCTTTGTCATGGACTGTACTCATGATCATGGGGTGCAGACAGTTTTCCAGGCTGTGCTTTGTACCTTAACAGGTAATGATGCCCGTGGCTAGGTTTATCAGGTTTAAAATATAATTTTTATAAAAAAGAATTTCGTAGAGACTACTCCATCAAGCCAAATGTTGCAGGAAGCTGGGGCTGGGAATCCCTAAGAGGACAAGAAGACCACGCACCTGCCCGGTGAAGGCCGTCATCATGGCTGTGATAACAGAGTGGGGACAGAAGAGCTGGCTGAGCTGCTCCTGTGCCCCAACACTACAGCTGACCTCTCCTCTGGCAAAGGTCCTAACTAGAGCCAAGGTTATCAACAAGTGTCTCCCCTGAGAAAGATGACTTTCAGCTGATGGAGCTCTGAACTTGGTGTATAGGCACAGCTATTCTTAGCAGGCCGATGTCTTTCCTCTTACAAAGAGTCACTATGAATCTTAAGTGCCTCCGAGGGTAGATGGGATGGGACCCCTCTCTCAGGCTCAGGTCTGAAACCTTGGCCTTGTCTCCACCCTAATGGCGTAATCTAGAAGTGGCCTGCCTCTCTCCACTGAAATCAGGATGCAAGCTCTTCTGGGCTATTAGGGTCTGTTGAATTAGTAGGATGAGAACCATGTCTTACCCAATTTCAGGTCTGTGTCAAGAGGACAGCTGTGTATGGAAGCACCCTCTGATGGTCACCCTGATGGCCACAGTCCAGCTTTGTGCTGAGAAAGTGCCCCCAGCTCCCTGCTTGGAACCTGTCACAGATGCACTGTCTCCTGCCTCCCAGCATCCAGCTTAGACACGATTTTACAAAGGTGGCACTGGGATCCAAAAGCACAAGGCAGGCTCCCCACACATGAGCAGAGTAGCTGAGGTCTGAGTCAGGCTGAGACCCAAGGAACACACATGCTCGGGAGAGGTGCCTGGTGTCCAGTACAATGGCTCTGGCCATTCCCAGACAGTCAGGCATTCTGTGCTCATGTGCACATATCAACACACAAACACACAAGCATACATATAATTAAAACATAAAAATGAATAGATATTTTTAATTCAATGTTGGTTGACTTCACTGATGAAGAATCTGTAGCTATGGAAGGTTAATTATATATATGTATGCATTTATATAAAACTATACACACTTGCATGTCTATGTAAACTTATATAATATAAATATGATGCACATAAATGAACTTACATGTCTAAAATATAAATGAGATTTTAGCATACTCTAAATGTTTATGAGATTATGAGTACATAGATCCAGAATGCCCACTTACAACTATACTGGACACACAGTCAATTTCTCTTAAGTGATGCTGCTAGTCTGTTCCTTCCTCTCTTGCCTTCTTCTTTTTCCTCCTCCTCAACAGCATCCAGTATCTAGACTCCTTCTTGGAGTAGAATGTAGAGTCTAATAGAGCAAGTATCCATCAAGAAACTATTTCCAGTGTATCATGGGGAAAGGCATAACACTGTGGTCAAAATGGTGGATATGAATGGTGGAATGTTCTAGAAGGCAACTTAAAGGATGCCTACTTAACCAGGGGTGAGAGTCTCCCTCAGCCTAGACTTATATGAAATAAAGACACACACACACACACACACACACACACACACACACACACACCAGCACAGAGTCACTGAGCCCATCACTTCTCACTGAGTGTTTTACAACACTGACATTGCTGTGGGCTTGGGAGATTGAGGGCAGAGTCCCTCCTCTCAGGACTCCTAGGGAAAAGATGGAGACTCAAGCCCCAAACTGTACAGCGCCATACTCAGCATGACAACCAGGAGAAGGAATGGGGTGGGGAGGAGAGGGAGAAGGAGAAGGAGGTGATAGGACAGGGGAGGGCACCAGTACTGTTTTCAGTACGTTTGCATCCTGGGTGGAGTTTCTATAACTCCAAATCACAAATCCACATAGTAGAATAGTGACTTCCAGGCTCTGGGGAAATGGGAATACCGGGTTGTTTGGATGAGGCAGTGTTCAGATCAAGTGCATTTAAAACCAGTCTTTCAAACACTCTTTAGGATGATCAGGAGGTCCTGAGACATGGGCCCAATGAGCTTCAGGCTGCCTGTGGACAGTGAAGTTCCATGACCTTGTGAGTTCAGTGGACTGAGCGTAAGGAGATGAGAATGAATCCGATGCAGTGAACACACATCGAAGACTGCTGGTTATCACTAAGCTGTTCCCTGAGGTGACCATCGGGCAGTGGGAGAAAGATCATATTTGTCCTTTGAGAGGAAACAGACAGAGGAAGACCTTAAGGTAAGATGGCACTTGAGCTGTCTACTGTGAGCTGTGCCCTACCACACCCATCTCCTTCTACCCAACCCTGGCCCATGCTGCAATCCTTGGCCTCCAGGAACTCTAATAACTCCTGCCTGGCCTGACAGAGAGCCCACTGCCTCCACTTGCAGCCTCAGTTGGCCTTCGTGGCACCAGAAAGGAAACTTAGAAGAAATGAAACACAAAGCACCATGGGACCCATGTCCCAAACAGTTGTACTGTTCATCTCTGTGCTGTTGACAGTGACCCATAGGAAAGCAGCATCATTGTCCACAGACATGGACAAGGAACAATACAGTGCGTACACACAACAGAGTATTGCCGCAATGTAGAGGAGGAGGATTCTGCCACAGACAACTTGATAGGCCTGGAGGACTCAGAGCTGAGTAAAATTAGTCTCAGGACTGACCACAAGGTACTGCTTAGATAAAGAATATGACATCAACTCTTGGGCAGTAGAATAATGATTGCCAGGGACTCTGGAGAGGCAACTAAGAGGTGCTAATGAAGAGGCGTTATGTTTCCTTATAAGTTCAAGGAGGCGCTGAGCTTGGCGGTCTGTAGCACAACGCTGCCTACATGGATGAGGTTAGAGCTTATATTTGATGCTTTTTGCCACAGTGGAATAAAATGCCTTAAAAGAGTTTAGTGCAAAGAAATAAACTTTTATCCAGAAAAAAACAGGGAGTTGGGGTGAGGAAACTTGCTCTTTGAAACAGAGGGAGGTGAAGTGGGAGGATTGCTGGAGTGGCAGCCGTAGATGGGTGGGAAGGCAGACGTGGGTGGAGGTGGATATCCTGAGACCTGTTTCTGGGTAAGGTTAGCACAGGTTTGTTTTTGTTTTCTTCACTTCACTTTCAGCTTGCAGGATGTAATCCCATCACAAGCTGAGGACAAGTGTGGGGGGGGGAGGGGAAGGGAAGAGGAGGGAGGGAGGGAGGAGAGGGAGGGGAGGAGGAGAGAGAGAGAGAATTATAAGGATTTGACGTCCAGGGACACTTGAGTGAGGCTTAGACCAGGGTCCCGTGACAGAGCCTTGTGTTGAGTCTGCAGGCAGAGCATGCAGTAGAAGGTTTTCCAGGCCAGCCGGTCCAGAGCCAGAAGAGTCCTGTGATATTTAGTTTTGAGTCTGATGAGCAAGAAAAGTCCAGTCTAGTTGAACATACAACCTAACCACCACAGCCCTTAAATCCACTGAATTCCTCTCTATAGGAATAGGTCCTAGAGACAGAGTGGCCAGTTTCTGTATGCTTGGGTTGGGTCTCCAGTCTCTTTCTTGGGGCTTTACATCACAAGACCCCCACCCCATTCCAGTCTCATCCTTGTTTTATTGCCCATCCCACCATTTGGTTCCCATGAGTCTGGCTGCCCTCCTTCAAACCCTCTGTCCTTGCAAGTGCCTCCCTGGATCCCTTCCATATTCTGCTAGGCTGGGTCATTGCCCTATAACAGGCCTTATACAATCTTATCTGCCTGGTGCTCATTACAATAACCAATCTGAAAACTGGGGAATGCATGCATGTGAGTACATCTGTGCTTGGAGATATCTTTCTGCCCAGTGGTCTATGTATAAGAGCAAAGCGGAATCCCTACTTCCAAATTTTTTTGCCGGGCAGGTGGTGGCACAGCCTTTAATCCCAGCACTTGGAGGCAAAGGCAGGCAGATTTCTGAGTTCGAGGCCAGCCTGGTCTACAGAGTGAGTTCCAGGACAGCTGGCTACATAGAGAAACCCTGTCTCGAAAAACCAAAAAAAAAAAAAAAAAAAAAAAAAAAAAAAGAGAGAGCAAAGCGGGATACCTCTCAGATCTTCCAGGGCCAGTTGACAATACTTTGACAGTTAAAAGTCCTATGGGTTAGCCGGGCGGTGGTGGTGCACGCCTTTAATCCCAGAACTTGGGAGGCAGAGGCAGAGATTTCTGAGTTCGAGGCCAGCCTGGTCTACAGAGTGAGTTCCACTACAGCCAGGGCTATACAGAGAAACCCTGTCTCGAAAAAAAAAAACAAACAAACAACAAAAAGTCCTATGGTTACAGTCTGCAGAAAGTGCCAGTCATTGGGTGTATAGCTTTAATAACAATTCTAGTCACTGAGGCCTCTCCTTTGGTCACTGACTTGGGTACTTGCAGCCCAGCTACCCTCTGGCTGAGGAATGGGCCTTGAGCCACCTGCCTGGAGGTGCTTTGCTATCTCCAGAAGAGAAGGGCACATAAAAGGGGAAAGCAAGGCCAAGTGTCCTACGAAGGGACCTCTTTGGAGTGGCTAAACCAAGGAAGATATGAGGTAGAGCCTAAGGGAAAAGAGGGAGGAGGAAGGGGGGGTAGGGGAGGGGGAAGGAGGACAGGGGAGGGGAAGAGGGAGGGGAGGGGAGGGAGAGAGGGAGGGGAGGGAGGGAGAGATGCATTTATTCTATTTGGAAAGATGAGCTAAGAAGCAGTCCAGACCTATGATGGGCCATACCCTGGGCCTCTGCATCTAGAGTTACTGATGTTACTGAGTTAATGGTCTGTGTCAAAGAGCACAGGTGCCTCCTAAAGACACCCCACCCCCAGCAGCAGCAGCTCAGCGAGAATGCCTGATGGAGCTAGAGTCTAGATTCTCAGCCAAGGAGCCACCCGGTCTTCAACTGGGCTCAGGACTGTTTCTGTCCTCATAAACAGGTAGGAAGGATGGAGACTGGGGAAAGCTGCCTTGTGACAGTGGCCCCAGGTGATAGGACTTGAGGAATGGATGGAAGGACAAGCAGCAGGAGTTCGGGCAAAGGTTCTCCCAGATGCATAGGGGAAAGACAAAGGAGAGCTACTCACGCTCTGAGAGTGACATGATATGGCAGGCTGTGCAAAAAGATACGTAAGCAGGTAAAAAAGCCACAGCAACACGGACCCTTGTGTGTCCCAGTAGCTAGAGAAATGTCACATCTTACAGAATGGTGCTATGTTCATCTATCACCATGCTAACACATGGCCTCCTCCCTCCCTCTCCCTGTCCACCACGATTCCTCCCCTCCTTTCATTTGTCTTTATAAGTTTACTTCGTATGCAGGATCTTTGAACATGACAGACTTGTTTTGAGAAAAGTGAGCAGCAAACACAAGTCCAGCTGTGAGAGGAAAGGGCAATATGGACCCCCCGCCCAGAGCCCCAGGAAAAGCTACAATGACACAGCCCATCAGAGGCTGGCCCCAGCCTCCTGCTGATGACCTCATCACTCCACATCTGGGAACTGCGCCAAGAGGCAGCCCAGCTTGCCAAAACATAGCCTCCTGCGAGGGCCTCAGGCTCCGAGGCCCCGGGGGACCTACTAAGTCCAGCGCCTCCTGAGACGCCTGCCATCTCCCTCCCACACTGGCTTGTCACCCATCCTCATCTCTCAAGCCAGAAGGGTAGGGACCAAGGAAATTCACACACAGACATCCCAAGGCCACCACCACAGAGTACAGTGTTGAAGAACGACACGCTTGAAGGAGTTGGTCCCTCAGCCACAACTGTACACATGCAGCCCTCAGATGAGGAGCTTGATGGGGCATTCACAGTAGTCTCTCCATAGTGCCCATGAGGGAAGACACAGTAGAGTGAGATCCTCATGGTGGGGCAGAGGCCAAATTGCTCTGAACAGGACTGGAACTAATGAGACCACTTTCTCATAAAACAGGCACTGAAAACCCAAGTGCAGGCACCATCCTCCACCCATATCCCATGAAGTGTGTGGACACAAACCATGACTCTGTGCATGTCACTAGGTCTTGTGTGGCCTCCAAGAGAGAAGAACGAATTACACCCACAGAGCTAATCTACCAAAGGAAGAAACGTGGCGCTGGGCTGTGGAAGGCCACGAACCACATGGCAGCGTGGGACAAATGCCTGATTGGCACCAGGGCCCCATCTTCTCCACTACTTGGTGTCCATCATTCATTGGTTCTCGCTAGGAGCCGTTCCTAGGCTAGTCATCTTCCTGAGTGATTACTGTCCACACCGGCACAGGCACCCAGCTCATGTTCCTCTGTCTCTGCCAACACAATCTGGTGCCTGATACAACTTTCTGTCACATTGGATGGTTTAGAAAGAACTGCTTTATTCTTAAGATTAGTGTGTCTCCCTTTTTTTGTTGCTATGACTTTAATAGAACATTATGTGGTAATTCGATACACAAATAAAACATATAAAGAAGATATCAGGGAGCTTGGCTTTTCTATTTCAAAAACTTCTCAAGTTTATTTTGACTAACATGTAACATTTGAACTTGTTATGGGGTAGATTAGTTGTACGTCATAATTCTTGGCTGCTCTGGAACATTCTATGTAGACCAGGCTACCCAGAACTCACAAAGAATCTGACTTCCACAGCCCAGCTTCTATCTCCAGCATACTGGGATTAAAGGAGTTTGCTGCCACACAGGCTCACCTAAGGCATGTTCTGATTTCTTTTCTGAGGAGACTCAGTCCAAACTCCCATCTCATTTGAAACAAATCAGCACTGTGTAAGAATTGGGATGCTCAAAAAATCTTTCTCATGTACACATATGATCACTTACACACATCCTCACACACTCACACCACACACACACACACACACACACACACACACCACATACCATACACACACCACAAACACCAGACATACACACATACTCACACACATTCACATATATGCACACCACACACACCACACATACACACATATTCACACACACTCAAACATTCACACACATACCACACATACACCACACATACACACACATTCACACACATACCACACACACACACACCCCACAAGCTCACTCCCTCTTCTTTTCATGAGACAAATTTGTATGCACATAAACTCTTTTGGCAGGATTGTGACTAGGTGGTCCCTTGACCTTAGATCTCCAGGGCAGGAGCTGAAAGGTGGCATCTCCAGGAGTAGGCACGGGGTACTGTGTTTCACGGCCCTGCTGAGCTCTAAGTCACCAACACACCAGATTCTTCCTATGTGGCCACCAAGCTTGGGTTTGATCCTATCCCTGAGCAGTCCTGGCAAACACAGCCCTTCACAGAGCAGAGGCCCAGGCCCTATCTAAAGCCTCCCATCTTCCTCTCCTTCTCCAACCAGTGCTCCATTCACACTCAGATCCCCTCCCCCACACCCCCTCACCTTATCATTGCCTCCGTCCCCCATGAACTATATCCCATATACACAAGTATTCTCAAACAAAGCAACAACGGCAAAACCCTAAGAAGGTCAATACCCTTCTTACTATGAAAATACTCATTACAGAATAGATTTTTTTCCTAAGAAGGAAGAAAGGAAACGTTTAATGAGTCCCTACTGTGTGCACAGTGTCTTTGACCTCTCCTGTTGTGAGAAAATGCCTCTGAGTCCCTGCAGTGTGCGTTACTTGCAAGTTCTCTGAAGTCAGTTGGGCCTGGGAGAAGAAAGAGTCACTTACCTCTGTTCCCCTCACCTTTCTGTCCCAAAGGAAGCCCAGACCTCCGAGAGCTATGCCAGCCGGCTGTGCCAGGTTCCTCTGGGGCCAACGGTCAGTGAGGAGCAGGGTCTAGCTGAGTCTTCATTGCCACCTCAGCCCAGAGCTGGTGCACTGTTCTTGCCCTCACTGATAAGGCTGTGTTGGGGGTGGAATTAAGTCAGGGCATGAGGTTGAATGGAAGAAAGTCCTTTAGGAAATGACAGCCACCAAGGGAAACCTACCAGGCATGCTCACTTGCTCCCCACAACACTGATTAAACAACCTGTCCTGCGAAATCCTCTCACCTGCCTTATCCTAAGGCCCAAACTGTGATACTCTAAGATGACTTCCTCCAAACTACAGGGTGTATGTAATGCCACGGACAGTTGACCTCCAGGTTAGCAGGGGCCACCACCACCTTATAAAGACTAAGGAGCTTTAAACAAGCTTGTGACACTGAACCTCTTGCCTTGAATTGGTTAGGGGCAGCCACGGTGCAGAAAGGAGGATCCAGAAGTGTGACATGTGGCCTTTTGCAGGGACCCAGACACCACCTCCAGGACAAAGTTCTCCTCTGGTGGCCATTGTGGCACAGATGAAATAGCACCAGATGGAAAATATTGACAACTCCAAACACTTGGTGAAATTATTTAAGTACTCAACTAATAAAGAGACCGCATCTTTACCCAGATTCTTTTATTCTGGGGCACAGAATAAAAAGCAGCCTCTAACCTCAGTGAGAGTTAGCATTTCCTAGGGTGGAAGAAAAATCAGATGGGGGAGTGGAGATAGGAGTGGGGGGGGCAGGGGGTGGAGTGGGGGTGGGGCAGGGGCTTGGAGTGGGGGCGTGCAGGGGGGATGGACGGACTAGAAAGTGAAATTGGATTTTTTTTTTCTTAAAAAAAAAAATCGATGAAGTAACCAAGCTATTAAAATGGAAAATAAGTCTGATGTCATTCTGAAAAATAAAAGCGTTGAGTCACCTGCAGAGCCACTTAATTAGGGCCCGGAAAGGAACAAGAGAGCTTGAGTAATTTTCCCCACCATGTCAGTATTTCAAAATGAGCGAGGCGTCAGGCCTCTTCTCATCGGAGAGTTACATCAGTGCTTTTACCCTGGGGACAGACTGAGACATTAGAAGTCAGTGAAGAACAAAAAGGAATGCATTAGGAATGATCACGACTGCGCTGGACCAGGGAGAAAGCGAGCTTCCACTTCAGGTCCCTGGGACACCTCAGAACGAGGGCTTAGGGGTTTTCTGCGCATGCTCTGGGGAGCTGGAGAGCAGCGTGTCGCTACAACAGTAGTCAGAGTGAAAGCCAAAGAAGCTCTATCCAGAACCTTAGGGACAGCCTTGGCTTGCATGGCTTGCAGTCACAGGTTTTGGTTTTTACAGACCCACTTGGGCATTAGTATTTGGATTCAACACCTCTGCTAAATAAATACCTTGACCTCTCCCTGTGGGTCAGTGTGTGATCCTTCAGGGCCCTGCCAACTAACTACCCCTCTGTCTTACCGAAAAGAGAGTCCTGCTAGCACCAGTCCCTTGCAATCATCACATCATCATCATCATCATCTCATCATCATCTCCCTGCTGCAGGATTGGGCTATCTCAGTAGCACCCAGGAAGCATGGGGACCCTTCTTGAGCACTTGGGTCCTCTGAGTTGGTGTCTCTCCAGCCACATGCATGAGAGGTTCTGCTCTAGATCCTCAACTAGAGAAATCTCTGACAAGGAAACGCCAGAGGCTGCTCTGGGACCTAGCTCGCAACACCCTGTCCACACCTACCCTCAGTGCCATGACCGAGGTTACGGTGCCACGATCAGTCAACCTCAATTCTGATACTGTCTGGTTGATGTTTATTTTTCTTATTATTAGTTGTACCTATAGAGCTCCAGGGGCTTTGACCCTTAGATCTGGCCTTCGGCTTTGTAAGCTTTGGAGTGGAGCTTGATGGGGAGACCAAGGTGAGGACACGCCGATGCAAGCATGGCTGTCAGCTGGATATGACATGCAAACTGAGACCTCGGGACACAGGAAAGGCATTTCTTACTGGAAATGAGGAGTTGGTGTCTTTGATTGGTAAGGCAGTCTGTTCTAAGCTTAATGAATACAGCAGAAATGAACCATGGACCAAGCCCAGGTTTTAGAGAGCACCCTAAGGCCCCAGGCCTTTTCCCCCACATTAGCCATAGAGAGCTAAGAATGAACAGCGTCAGTAGCAAGAATCGCCCAGATCAGAAATGACACCCATCCCTCACATCGCCTCAGTCCTGTCAGCTGGGTGTCCCCTTTAGCTGCCCCGATATTATTCCTTCTCATCTCCCCAACCAAAAGACTGCTGGGTAAAAACAAAACAAGAAAAAACCAGAGTAAATAAGCAAGGGGAACTGACATTCTCCATGGTGCTAGCAGCAGAAGACATTCAATAAATCCTGTCTATTACTGTTTTTATCACTATTGTTGTTGTTATTATCTGAGTACTAAAAGCATTTTGTGTGTATTGTTTCATTTAATTTTAAAACGGTATGTCCATGTTTAACTCAGCATTCATTCCAGCTTTCTGAAGTACATATTTATTATATATGTTTTGTGCACACATGTATACGTGGTGCTCATGCATATGTGGGTGTGCTTGTATGTGGGGGCTAAAAGGCGATGTGGGGCATCTTCTACTATTGTTCACTGCTGTATATTCACAGGATATATCAGAACTCATGTCAGTAGCTGCAGATCCATCTTGTTGGAATCCAGTTCTTTTATTAGGTGCTGAGCTGAGAAGGCCAGAGTGCAAACTGGGTGGAGCATTCATCGATACCAGTGATCTCTTGTTACCCAGAATTATCTCCATGGCTGCACGATTTCAAATACCGTGTCTTACTTTGTTTTCTGGGTGTTGGGAATTGAACCAGAGGTATCACTCATGCTAGGCAAGTCCTCTGCCACTAAACTACTACTAGCACAATTTCAGATATCAGGGGGAAAGAGACATCAGTGCAAAAGAGACAATGCAGGACCAGGACAGGCTGGACACTGTAATAAGACTTTTGCAAGCCACAGCATGCATTGTTCTAGGAAACAGGTTATGAACTGTCTTACATTGGCTCAGATGAAGACAGGGTCAAATAGGGACACAGTACAGAATCCATTGTCCTAAAGTCTTGGTGTCCTGGGGAGACACCAAGAGCACTGAGGCAAGAGGGACCAAAGCTGTCTAGGCAGGGACATGCACCACCCTACAGGAGGTTGTGTTTAGGTGGTCACTTATCTCCGAGCAGGGCCATCTAAGACAGTGGTTTTCAACACTGCTAATGCTGTGTGTTTTCTAATGGTCTTAGGTGGCTCCTGTAAAAGGGTCCCAAAGAGGTTGTGATCTATAGGTTGAGAACCACTGACCTGAGGGTTGGGGCATCTCTATGGTGAGGAGACTTTTCCCTTCCCTCTCCTGATTAGAGTCTGGCCTGACTCCTCTTGCAACCCCTCTATGTACCCTGTCTGAATGCCAGGTCCAGCTTGCCCTTTTCTGCCTACTGGTCTCTTTACCTTGGCTCTGAAGCAGTCAAAGTGTGCATATTTCAGAGACTAGGAAGAGGCTGTGTTCTTTTTCTTTTAGAGAGTCATTTTATGTCACCATTGAATGAGAAGGGATATAATATCACCAGAGTTCACAGTCTGCCTACCAAGGGGTTCTTTGGTGAATTTGCCATGGGCTCCATGACAGTCATGCCTCAACAACTTCCTCCTTGACCTAAGTGGGTAGAGCTTAAGGTCATAAGGGAATGGGAATTGAGCTGTCACATCCTGTGGGAGACAAAAACAGTCCAGGCTACATTAAATAGAAGATCAATTGTAGTGTTTTGAATAGATACAGCCCCCATAGTGTGAATGCTTAGCCCTTGGGAAATGGCATTTTTGGAGGTATGGCCTTGTTGGAGGAAATATGTCACCGTGGAGGCTGGCTTTGAGCTCTTATAAGCTCAAGTCTGGCTAGTGTGATAGTCTCCTTCTGCTGCCTGTGGATCAAGACTTTCAGCTCCTTCCCTAGCATCATATCTGCCTGGCACTGCCATACTTCCTGCCATGATAATAATAGACTGAATCTCTGAAACTAAAGTCAGCATCATTTAATGTTTTCCTCTGTAAGAGTTGTCTTGGTCATGTTGTTGCTTCACAGCAATAAAACTGTAAGATACTTAAGTATTGCTTGATTTTTCTTGGGGAGACAGGGATGAATGTCTATTCACTTAAAATAGGACATTGCTGATGGATCTGCCAAGAACCAGCCTCATCGTGGTCAGGGGTCCTGAGGAAGGGGTGTTTGGGAGCAGCAGCAGAAATGACTCAAAGTCAATTATGGGTACAAGCTGACAGCTCTGTGTTCTGCTCCTGCTGGCTCTCCAGACACCTCATCCAAATAGCTCAGCTCTTGAAGACCAAAGTCCAGTCTTTTATTTACATATCAATTCAATCATCCACACCAGTTTTCCTTTTGATTATTCCACAAATCAGCATTTTATGACCTTAGTCCCCAAATTCTTCGAAAAAACAGCTAGTACATTTTTTAACATTGCAATTGAATTCAGAGATCTGTCTGCCTTTGTAAGCACAGACAATAAACTAGCTGGGTGGGATCCCTTCCTGAAATTACCATTCCCACCATGCCTGTGCCTAAACTTGCTCTGTCCCAGGCTGACCTTGAACTCAGGAATCTGCCTGCCTTTGTATCTTTCTGACAAGCTGGCTCATTAGTGCAGCTGCCTTTGTTCTTTTAAATATGTAAAGCCCCTCATACAATTCATATTGCATCCTTATAGTTTGCATAGTTGAGAAATTATATAATTTTGAACTCATGCTTTCAGAGTTCTTTTCCACAGCCTTAAGGGCTATACTGAAGGTCCCAGCATTTGCCATTTTTGCTAAGGAACATAGACACACCCTCAATCCCTGAACTAATGTTGTTTATAATTATCATGGGGTCATTAACCTTGGCAGGGAGAACATTCAGTGCCTGATAACCTTATCAGGGAGAACATCTCCCAAAGGAGGAACATAAAGTAAAATATGTACATTATTACATAAACAAGCCCTCCTCCCACAGCAACTGACAACACTCATGAAGGTGCATGTCCTGCTGGCTCTGCTGCAGGGCCAGGAAACCATGTCACACTGTCCCTTGCACAGCCATGCGGACTCAGAACAGATAAAAGATAACACTTCACCCATGTAACTCTCAGTGAGCTAATAAATTAATTATGGTTACTTATAGAAGCATGGGTGACTCAAAAGCAGCTATATCATTGGAAAGTCCACCCCAGCATGGGGGAGGACACTCATAAAAGGTATATCCTGAGATCCCTGCACAACTCATAGGAGATCCATTGAAGAGTCCTCCCTTCCCCAGCAATTAATTCACAGTGGAGGAGCCTTTTCCAAGTTTCTTGAGTCTCCTGAGTCTTATGAGCCTCCCTTCTCCCTGTAGGAGGAACTGTTTAAATTTAGAGGAAACCACTACACAACAGCCCAGGCTGACCTGGCTCTGAAGCACCTGCTCTCCAGATACATACATGTGCCAGGGAAGGACATCTAACCTTTATGGGCCTGGATCATGCTCAACATGAGGAGTTCAGGTGTTTACCTCTAGGGTACATGGATTTACATGAAGGTTGCTACAGCCATGCACTGGGCACAGGTTTGTCTTACACTTTCTCCTGGGCCTGCCCAGACCCCATTTCCTTTGAGAGAATACTTGTTCCCTCATAATTTAGGAGATATAGAATAATCTTAGGTGCATATTCTCTGCTGTGGAAGGCTAGGAAAGGGAACATTTTCTCTTGGCTGTGGGAGGTATGAGTGTATGGGTAAGTATGAGGTATGAGACCTACCCCTCGGCTTGGAGCTCTTATCTGGGTGTGACATCAGAGGGTCAGCAGATCAGCTGTCACTCTAGATAGACTATGAGATAGGAATAATGCTTCCTGCTTTCTTAGCTCACTGGAGAAGCCAAGTTTCTCCTCCGATACTGAGACCTTTCTCACCTTCCAAAGCATTCACTCTTTCATCATCCTGACTGGAGTCTCTTGAAAATGATGGGATCCTAGTTATGATGAGCCTAAATACATTGTGCCTTCTTAAAGTGCCTCCCATGATGTCCCCAACAGAATCCTGTGACCAAAGAATGTCTTTCTATTTAGGGCTTTTTTCCATTTGCCCCAACCCTTTCTTAATCGTGTTTGTGTTTCTGACCTATATAACTTCTCGGTGTAATGAGGGCCATATGTTTTCCTTACTTACCTACAATTAATGTGGAAGCAAATGGAAGGTGCTGTCTCTTTCATTTCGCACAGCACCTCCTCAGTTTTCTCTTTAACGTAAACAAAAATCCAGGGTGCACTTCTGATGGGCTGACATTCCATGTGTGTCCAGACTCTCACTCCAACCAGCTTCCCAGATGAAGAGCTCGAGCCATCCTTTGTCATGCCTGTGCCGTGCTGCCCTTGCTCCTCCCTCAGACTTTTTACGTTCGCAAGGAAATTGCAGCTGCTCAGTACTTAGCAGAGAGCCAGATGTCGCCAGTGATGAGACTCATAGTTCTCTTACTCAATCAAATTCGCACAGGCCCTCTTAAAAATCTAACAAGTTGACCACTATCTTCAATGGCCATAGAGATCCTGGGAACCCAGATGATCCTGATTGAGAAGCCAAGAAGATCCAAAGCCGGTATTGACTTTTCATGAATGGCTCTGCGATACTTGTAAAAACAAAACAAAGGCTAGATTTTTAGAAGTATCAGGCATATGTATCTTATGGGGGAAATCTGTGAATTCTGTTAGATATTCAAAAAAGTACGTCATGCTCTAGAAGTTCCTTCCAAATGTGGGACTCATCCGAGCTCATCTTATTATTATTGCTGGCAAGTTCCAGAAGCATGTGGAGAATCGTGATAGGGACACCGGTCAGAGGCTCCCGCCCTAGCTTTGAGATGACCCTGCTGCCCTAAAAGTAGGTATTGACATTTTGTTTCTATCTTCAAAGTTTCTCTAGGACATGAGCAATGGTTGCATTCATTACATGATCAGAGACCATGACCCCAGTAACTGCCCAAAAAGGATTCCTGGGACAGTAACTGCAGGTAGAGGTGATTTGGGGTAGGGTGGGACATTCAGGATAGGGAACAAGGCCTAGAGAGCAGGAAAGAAAGTAGAGCTCTTGAACAGATGAAAAATCCAGGATCTGCAAAAGTTACCGAAGAATAAATCCCAGTGAAAAGCCCTTGGACAAATTTGCCCTGATCTGCCTAGCTCAGCATGGAGGGTTCCTGTCTTAGTTACTGCTCTGTTGCTGTGAAGAAACCATCATGGCAACCTACAGAGGAAAGCATCTAACTGGGGGCTTGCTTACAGCCTCAGAGGACGAGTTCCTTATCATTGTGGCAGGAGAGAACGGTAGCACACAGGCAGATGTGGTGTTGGAGAGATAGCTGAAAGCTACATCCTGATCTGCAGGCAGCAGGGGGCCGGGGGGAAGGAGAGGGATTGGGAAAGGGAGAGAAAGGAGAGGGGAGAGGGAGAGGGAGAGGGAGAGGGAGAGGGAGAGGGAGAGGGAGAGGGAGAGGAGAGGGAGAGGGAGAGGGGAGGGAGAGGGAGAGGGAGAGGGAAGGGAGAGACAGGAGAGAGGGATAAGAGAGAGAGAGGGGATAGAAGCAGAGAGAGGAGAGAGAGGGTGAGAGAGGAGGGAGAGGGGAGAGGGGGAAGAGGGAGAGAGAGGAGTGGAGATGATGGGAGAGAGGGATTAGAGGGGAGAGGGATGGAGAGGGAGAGAGGGAGAGAGGGAGAGGGGAGAGGGAGAGGAAAGGGGAGAGAGGGAGAGAGGGAGAGAGGGAGAGAGGGAGAGGAGGAGAGAGGAGAGAGGGGAGAGAGGGAGAGAGGGAGGGAGAGAGGGAGAGAGGGAGAGAGGGAGAGAGGGAGAGAGGGAGAGAGGGAGAGAGGGAGAGAGGGAGAGAGGGAGAGAGGATCTGGCATGGCTTTTAAAACCTCAAAACGCACCCCAGTGGCATACCTCCTCCAATAAGGCCACACTAACTGGGTATCAAAAGAGTCAAACATATGAGCACATGGGGGCCTTTCTCACTCAACCACCACAGCACCAGAGTCTAGAACAGGGCTTTGAAGCAGCAATGGAGAGTCCTGGCTCTCTCTCCCTCCTTTACAGCAGAGCACTTCATTATTCTCAGACAGTGCCATTCTGAGAACAGGCACCAAACCAACAGTGAGTTTTGGCCAAGACTTCCCTTTTTGCATGGTGTGTAAGTGACTTTTAGGGGAACTGGGTGAATGGCACAGCTTTCAGCTACTGCCACTCAGCACCTGTTGCAGAGGGTGTTGGTGGGTCAGCAGTGGCCCCAGAAGGACACAGGTGCTAGCCAAGAGCTCAAGAGCCATTGTCATCTCCAGACCTACCTCGACTAACTCCTCCCCCAAGAAACAACTGCAGCTGTGTTGAGCAATCTGTTTAGAGAGGATGGCAAGTCACACCTCACCATGCTCCCCACCAAGTCACCCACCACGTCATCATGCTTTCCTGTGGAGAGAGGAGCGGCAAGAAGCCATCCTGCTGAGCTTCCTGCTCAGGCACAATGACATCTGCTGCCCTGCTGGTGACGCGCAGCCCACCCCAGGTGTGGGAACGCTCTGGCTTCTTGCAGATTGTGGTTTCCCCATTGAGTCAGAGGGATTGGGACAGTGCTGTGAGCAGAAGGACAGGCGGGTCACAAGACACTTGTGTGTCAAAGAGATAAATTTTGAATCTTTGACAAGAGGTTTATTTCAAGTAAGCTGAGTCACTGGTTACATCAAAGACACATGCCCAGCTGGAGACACTAACAACAAACCCCAGACCTGGGGCGGTTCATCTTGCAAGAAACCTGACAAATTTCTGTAAACAGTTATTTTGGGCAAAAATAGATTTTCATGTATTTATTTATTTTTGAAAAGGGCTTGCCATGTAGCCCAGGCTGGTCTTGAATATACAATTCATTATATAGCCCAGGTTACCTTCAAACTCAATGTCTTGTGTCTTAGCCTTTCAAGAACTCTTTCAAGAACTTTGGGTTAGTATTATTGACACTGTTGTTTTTACAAAGCTTCAAAAAAAACATACAAAAAGAAATGAATGTCTTACTTATTCTAACTTAGCACAGTAGTTCAAATTTATATCTTAAATTCTATATGATAGGGAGAGAGTACCAAAAAGCAGGGAAGACCCTTGGGGAGAGTTTGGGAGAGGAATACCCTTGAGATGGACCGAGTTCATCTGCTGCTTAACATGCATAACACCAGTGAAGCTCCCCATTTTATGAAAAGAGTAATGTCTTTCTAAAACCTCCAAGGAGTCAAGCCAGGCATCTCTTGAGATGTTTGCTTCCTGGATCATCTTTGCTTTTTCTGGGACGGACTACTGGTTCCACTGGGAATTCCTCAGCCATTTGGGGTCCTTCTAAGTCCTAGGAGTCTACACTGTTGGTCATAGTGGAAGAGAAAGATCACAGGTTTGACAGAGGCTCTGGGGACAGCAAGCCTCGCTCTCCAGTGGACTCCGCTGGCAGAGGGGGCTGAGGTTCTGCTCTGGAGGCAAGCTTGGGTGAAACAGGGTTTCCTTCAGGCTGTGCAGCAATTGAACCAGAGGCAGTTCAGCTGGGCAGTTGAGCCATAGACAGAAAGTTCTCTCTCCCTTTGTATATATCCAGTATCTACCTTCTATTCCTCTCAGGAGTCCCAGCTCCCTCCACTCTCTCCACATTCATCCAAGAAATTGGAGCTACCTCAAGAATGCCAGGACTCTCAGAGCTAGTTTCTCTGAGCAGCCAGGCTGTTATGTCAATAACCGAGAACAGAAGAGCCAAAGATCTCAGCCAGGTAGAAGCCTCATGTAGCCTTGGGGGTTCAAAGGCCTGACCCCAGTATCTGACCCATCAGCTGCTTGTCAACCCCTTTGATCTATCTGCTGATGTTTCTTTCTTCCACTTCCCACAGACTTTTATGGTTTTATTACATGTGTGTTTGCTCTGTTCGGTGACAATTGAGGCATGCGAATCAGAATCACCCATTGTTTTTCTTTCTAGTCTGCCCAGGTCTGTCATCCCATCCTGGATGACACCCACATCATCTGTTCTGACCAGTTAAATCCTGCCTTCCAGCCAGAGCACAAGCTCTTATCTTCCAGGCTTTACCTTTCATGGCCCCTGAAACCAAGTTCAGGTTCTTTCTTTAAAACAGGAAGTTACAGATAGTGAAGTGACATTGTTTGTCCCTGTTGCTGGCCTCCACTGGTAGCCTCCCCCACTCTCTCCCTCATTCTGAGCAACAGCCTCTGACTAACTCTCTAGGTCGTCCCTCTCTGGAGCCTCTTTGCACCAGCACAGCTGCCTGGACTCCTCCCAATGCCCAACTAGAATTTCCAGAACCTTCCAGACTAGGTGGCCTTCTTCTGACCCATGGACATTCCTCTGGGGCTGGTTCTGTCACATGATTTTTCCCCCTGGAGGATTTATTGCCAGGAAAAAAGAATTCCCTAAAGAAACATTGTGATTTCTCATATTAAGCAATGGAGCCAGACACTATTCTGTTCATTGCTAGGACGCTTCATGCTATGGTAGTGCTGAAGGCAGATGATTCTCAACCTGTGAGTCGAGACCCATTTGTGGGTCAAATGACCCTTTTACAGAGGTCACCTAATACCACTGGAAAACACAGATATTTACATTACAATTCATAACAATTATGAAGCAGAACATAATTTCTGGTTGAGGGCTACTGCATGAGAAACTGTATTAAAGGGACAAAGTGTTAGAAAGGTTGAACACCACTGTGCTCAACTCCATGCATACAACTGACTGGGAAGGTTGCCCAGCTCCCTAGCCCCTGGGCTCACAGTCCCAACATACTGCTCTTTTCCCAGTTTCTTGAGCATTCCTGCCTATTGAGGAGTCCCTCCACACAGTAGATTTGTGGAGCCCTCATTCCTGTTCCACCTTCCATTGGATCTCCGCACCTTCCAATTTGTTGGCCTCCTGCAGCCTTCAGATGATAAGATGGGATCTTTCTAGAGAAATATATGTCTGAGAGAACAGAACAGGCTCAACAATCAGTTTCTCTCTCCCATCTCAGCCCATCCCCAGCTCCATCATTTCCCATCTCCATCTCCAGTCCCATCATTTCATCTCCCAGCCCATATTTCCCAGCTCCCATCTCACTCAGTCCCATCATCTCCATCATCTCCCATCATCTCCCATCATCTCCCATCATCTCCCATCATCTCCCATCATCTCCCATCATCTCCCATCATCTCCCATCATCTCCCATCATCTCCCATCATCTCCAGCTCCCAGTTTCCACCTCCGGAAGCCTGAAGAGAGAAACAAGGAAGACAGGTTTTATTTTCATGGGTGGAAGCAAGATGGAGGTCAGAAATGGTCTTGTTCTAGCCCTGAGTAAGTTTTCAGCTCAGTAGGCAGACAGTGGATTTTTCAGCAAATGCCCACAAAGTTCACCAGGCCCTGAAGCCAAGGGCGAGAGGTGTCTCTGCCACTTTCCTTCCTCTCAAAATTTCCTCCACAAACATACCTGAGGTCACATTCTTTGGATGTGGCATCTCAGCCTTTTGGAATGTCTCTAGAGGTCAAAGGGCTCTTCTGCCTTCAAAAGGTTGCTTCCTGTGAGGTCTAATTTTCAACAAGGCTTCATGTAGTTGTAACTGACTACCCACTCATGTGTGTGCAGTGTGTGTGTGTGTGTGTCAGTCTGTCTGGTGTGTGCATGCATATGTGCATAATCTCATGTATGCAGATGCACGGCCTCCTCTGCATGAGTGGAGAGGCCAGAGGAGGATGCCAGGTGCCTGACTCTGTCACTCTCCACCTTATTCCTTTGAGACAGGTCTCTCTCTGCACGTGTAGCTAAGCTGGCAGTCAGAAAACCATGGATACCCTCCTTTCTCTACCATCCCCACATAGTCGTGGGGTTACAAGTTGGTGTGCACTCATGCATGGCTTGTTACCTGGATGCTGGGGATTTGAACCTGGGTACTCATGTTTGAGGAGCAAGTAATCCTACCCATCAGCCACAGCCTCTAAAGTCATATCTTAAATAATTACTCAGTTTGGACAATTAAAAAAAATCATCCCACCTTTTCTTACATGTTAATTCCAAGAAATGTGGCAATGTGGAGGTCATTTTGAAGAGAATTTCATACAAAATAAGCAGATACCAAATAAACTGTAAAGGCTCTAACTGTAGTTCCACCACCTTGAGCAAATGCAAAAAAGGGTCAGTAGCAGGTGTGGGAGTCCTCCAAACACTTCGTCCTTCTTGGTTTACTTGGAAAAATGTGGAGTTGAGTGAAAATCCTTCCTTTCTTTCCAGCCTTGACACCAGATCTGCTCATGGGATGAAAACAGTCATTGTCTGCATCCTTGAGCCTCAGCCGTACCACTGCCAACTGGCCAGCTGTAGGCCATGTGGAGGGACAGCATCAGTGTCTGCTCACCAAACAAGCCAATGTCAGAAACAGCTTCCTGAGCAAGCATGGATGTCCAAGACTTCTCATTCTCTGGATGCAAAAAGCAGGAACTGATATTCTATCTATAATCAGTCTTGTTTGCTGTATCTCCCAGCTCAAGAGAGAGCTCAAAGCCAGGTGATAGGCTAAGAGCTGGCTCATGATCCCTCCTTGGTTTCTCTGTCCTCCTAGGGATATTTCCATCCCAAACTAAGAGCAGAATGTGGAGTGAGACTCCCTTTACCCCATCTCTGGGAGCATCTCTGCCCTTCCACCACTCTGCCCTGCATTTTTCTCTTCATCTTTGGGATGGGAGAGAGTCCCCTCTAGCTCCATCCAAAGACTCATTTATTTATGCTCTGGATGGCATAGCCTTTCCAGTCTGGATGTTCCATGCCAACTTCATGCTGGACTGAATGAGTTAAAGACACAGGAGTGAACGAGTCAACCTGGAAACTTAGCTACCTCTCAAAGACCTGATACCCCATAGAAAATACTTATTGCTAAATCTCCTCCCTGTATTTACCGTTACTTGTTAAATTTTTTTTGTATACTTAGAAAGTTTCTGGGGCTGGAGAGTTGGCTCAGTGGTTAAGAGCACTGATTATTCTTCCAGAGGTCCTGAGTTCAATTCCCAGCAACCACATGATGGCTCACAACCATCTGTAATGGAATCCAACGCCCTTTTCTGGTGTGTCTGAAGACAGTTGCAGAGACTCACATACATTAAAAAAAAAAGTTGCCCTGTGTCCCCACACACAAATAATAAATAAAATTTAAAAAGGGGGGTGGTGGTGGTGGAAAGATGGCTCAGTGATTAAGAGCACTGGCTGCTTTTCCAGAGGTCCTGAGTTCAATTCCCAGCAACCACATGGTGGCTCACAACCATCTGTAATGGGAACTAATGCCCTCTTCTGTGTCTGAAGAGAACAATAGTGTACTCACATACATAAAATAAATAAATCTTTAAAAAAAAAAAAAAAGCCGTGCAGTGGTGGCACATGCCTTTAATCCCAGCACTTGGGAGGCAGAGGCAGGCAGATTTCTGAGTTCGAGGCCAGCCTGGTCTACAGAATGAGCTCCAGGACAGCCAGGACTACACAGAGAAACCCTGTTTCGAAAAACAAACAAATCTGTTTTTTTTTTTAAATAGTATTTTCTTAGGCTAAGGAGGAGGCAACTCAGTTGGTAAAATGTTGGCACTTTTGTATTTCTCTGTCCCCTGTCTTCTGTGTCCTGTGTGCCAGGCTACTTTTTAACCCAGGTGGGGCCTTAAGGGAATATTCCCAGGTGTCCTGATTAGATCCCTTTTCTTCACCTCTCTCTCAGGTATGACCAACTATTCACCTATTCTCAGGTCATCTTCATGCAACCAGTCAACGTTACTTAACGACAGTAAACAAAATAGCTAAGCACTAGACATAGAGGATAAATGTTTCCAAACACATCACAAGCATGCAGATCCTGTTAAAATAGACCTGTGGGCCCTGCTCTCAGACTGTGATTGGCGAATCTGGGAAGGTCCCAGAGAAAGTGCATTTCAAAGAATTTCCCCAACAAGAGAAAAACATTGTCTGGTACTTGAAACCTCGCCAACTACTCAAGGCTAGTGAAATTTTGGATCTCGGCCCACAAGACCTCAACCATACCCAAAGAACTACAGGCAACTATGGAGAGCTGAGGGCAAGAGGAACAGCCATCCCCAGGGAGAAGCATACCAACTGGTTAGCCAATATCAAATTGTCAGGCCTGAAAACATACATACAAGTAACATTATCCAGACTGAGCAGGTTGTTTTTGTGTATTTAGAAATATGTGTATGTACATACATATGTATAACAGCAATTTGGAGGAAAAGGGAGCCATGAATTTGAGAGAGCAAGAAGACGTTAATAGCTGGGTTTTGAGAGAGGGAGGGTAAGAAAGAAATGATGTAATTTTATTACAATCTCAAAAAAAAAAAAAAGCAAAAGGAATAACAATGACGACAACGACGATGATGAAGATGAAGTTACCAGGTGATTGTTGTCATTCTGGGTTGAGGTCCCATCCTCTGAGTAGCCCCACTGGCCCAGGTACCAGACCCCAAGAAATACCATCTTCTAAGAAGCACCACTCAGGAATTGTTATAATGGCATGACTCTGCATTATTCTGTGCTGCATGTGGCAATAGGTGAATGGCACACTCCCTGTGAATCTGAACTGTGTCTTCCTGGGGTCCTTCAACCCAGCAGGTTGTCATCACAACATCTGGCATCGATCTTAGTTTCAGTCTCTCTGAGTCTAGAACAGAGTTAATAACATTTATTTCCATTTGGTGTGGACCAAGCCAACTCTTGGCCAGAAGAGAATATCCAAAATTAAATCAACACGACTCTGTGAAGAGAGAGGAATGGGCAGAAAGGCCAAGGGCTGAAGGCATTGGGAATGACAAAATGGAGAGATGAGCAAGGCAAGAGGAAATACAGGAAAGGGAAAACAGGCACACAGTCTTCTTCATACAAGGTGATCCCATCACCAGCAGATGCCCCACTTCTTAACCAACAGAGAAGACATTGGGACCCTAATTTATTTCTATGGGTAAATCCTTGTCTTCAACCAGAAAACAAACAACATTAGTGTCAGGGGAAAACAACTACCCAGTAAGGATTCTCCCTTTCACAAGGTCAATAGTTCCACAGTCAAGGTCAGTCTGTCTGGAATCCTATCTATACACTGTGGTCTACAGCCCTTCAAGTAAGCCCTCTGCTCCAGTCTGGTCCCTGCTTGGCCTGTCCAAGCCCAAGTGGAAGCATAAAGAATCCGACAACTTTCCATTTTCAGGGCTGATGGCTTTGCTTTGCACTAGTTCAAAACCATCAGCTGGCAGACAGTGCTGGGAAGGAAGGTGGTGGTGAGGTACACAGAACATTCCTGCCTTTGCAGTGCCAGTGTTAGGGATGGAGGCAGCAGCCAGTCACTCTGAGAGGCCCGATGCTGCCTGTATCCTGAACTCTATGAGGTGGCCTGGCCTCCAGGTAATCAGGGTGGCTCTAGAAGGAAAGTCAAGGCATCCTCTGAAGGAAACTAGCAAGGTACTCAACGGGCTGTCTACACAAGCCATTTGTGAACCCATTTACTTTTCTGTCAATCTTTCTTCTTATCTGCTCAGAGTAAATGAATGTTTGCCTTCAGAAGTTTCTAAACTACTTTTTGTACTAGGCACAGGAGTGAAATCCCAGTAGCTAGCAAGAGGATCACAGGGCTAAGTCCTGCCTGAGCTGTAGATCGAGTTTAAAAGGCCAGCCTGAGTAACTTAAGACTTTCTATCAACACGTAAAGAATACAATTTTAGGGCTGGTCCTGCAGCTCAGCAGTTGAAGCTGGTTGAACTTGTCAAGCATGACAAGGCCCCAAGATCAGTCTCCAGCTCCACACAAACAAGCGAAGCACAAACAGAACACACACCCTTCTTCATGAGGCACAGTGACTGTTCAACTTTGCAGACCTGAGTGTGTTCTTTTCAGTAAACTCTTTACCGAAGTCAAATGTACTTAGAGAAAAAAAAAAAGGGAAGGAGAAGCAGATTCCTCCTCATGAGTTGACAAACCTGTGTGGTCACAGAGTCAAGAGGCAGGGTGTCATAAAGCCCCAAGAGCCTCTGTGACCTCCAGACAACTACTGTATCAGAGCTCTCTGGTCTTGAATTTTGTATGAATTGGACAATTCAAGGCACCTTCATGGTTGTCTTGAAAATGGTGATTTTAAGAATCGTGCACCAGATTCTATATCTCATTCACTTATTTAATTTCAATGCTACATACAACTTTACATGCACTGTTATCATATTAATTGCTAATGGAAATCTGGGTGATTCCTGATCTTTGGTTAATATAGCTGCATGATCACATGTTTTATGTGTTTGTTTGAGTGCCCTTGTGTCTTTCTGTTGGGTAGGACCCTTGGAATAGGATTCTGACTCATGAGATATAAACACTTGGTCAGCTATGGAAGATCCTTGTCTAGCAGTTTCCCACAATGGTTGTACCAATGTCTGCTCTTTCTGGTCAATGGATGGCAGCTGCAGTTACACCATTTTTTCTAGTGTGTATAAGGTTTATTTCTCTGTACATTTTCCGGCAACTCTGGGGCTTTATAGTGGTGGGAGCAAACGGGGATTTTATTTTGCATTTTGCTGCCCTTACTTTTGACTAATTGAAAAAAATCTCTCTCTCTCTCTCTCTCTCTTCTCTCTCTCTCTCTCTCTCTCTCACATGTACACACACATGTGGAGGCTACAGGTCCACCTTGAATGCTGTTTTTCATATGACGACCACCCAGTAACTTCTGAACTCTGCCATCACAAGCATCCACCACCATGTTTTTTCTCAGTATGGGTTCCAGGAATAGAACTCAGATCTCTGCACTTGTGCAACATGCAGGTCACACACTGACTATCTTTCTAGCTATTTCTCTGATATGGAAGTTTTGCATACACTTTGAATAAAGACCTTTAATCAGAATTTTAATTGGAAATACCTCTCTCTTTTCCTCTGTGTCCTCTCTGTATATGTGTGTGTACATGTGTGTGCCTGTGTGCATGTGTGTGTTGGTGCATTGTGTATGTGTGTGCATGTGTTTTGTATGTGTGTACATGGTTTGTATGTGTGTGCATGTGTTTGCATGTGTGTGTGTGGTTTGCCTTTCCAATCTTTAGCAGCAATCTATGACAATGACATTATCAGTTTTAATCAAGTCTTGATCTCTCCTTCTCTCTAGAACTTTCTTGTTACAGTTGAGAACATTATATTCCAAGGTCATGCAATGGCTGTCTTATGCTATCTTTCACAAATTTAATTATTTTGCCTTTAATATTGAGATTACCATTTAGCTGACTATGTGTTGGTGTAAAATAGAATCAAGACTGAGTATATGGTACTGCGCGCCTACAATCCAAGTACTCAGAAGGCTGAAGCAGATTACAAGTTTGAAGCCAGAGATTTATCTAATCAACACCACAGTGTTTATGAAGACTATCATCTATCCTATCCTTTATGATACCGTAAGTTTTCAGATAAAGAATCCAATTTATTATACAAATAAGATAAAATCTTGCTGTAGTATACAGGCCCTGCTCTAGATCCATTTGAAGGGAATTGAACATAGACTGGATAAAATAATGTCTCCTAACTCATGAATATTTATTTGACTGCTTTAATTTCTCTCAATAATAATTCTATCGTCTGTAGCTTTCAATTAAATTAGGTTTATTTCAATGCACCTTTGATGCTATTAAGAATATTTGATTTTTAAGTGTTCCAATCATTGTCACTCACGAGGATCTGTTTGTCATCTCCTTAAGCTGATTACCGACTCCCCGCAGAGTAGTTAATGGGCAATTTGAGAATCCAAGTCATTGTTCTCTGCTTTACTCCCCTCCACCTTACTCTCCCCTCCACCTTCTACTCCCCTCCACCTTACTCCCCTCCACCTTACTTCCCCCACGTTCAGACTGCATTTTCTTACACCAGTTTCATTGATGCTCCTGTCTTGTCCAGTCTACTTGTGAGCAGAGTCCTAGGAAGGCATTTTTGAGCCTTGGTTACTCTACCTTCTGTTTTGTATTTTGCATTTGGATCTTTACATAACTCCTATTCCTTCTCTGGTGTCTGTTCACTCACTTTGGGAGGATCAGTGCCTGCATTCTGAGGTGTTTTCTGAGGGCTGCTGTGAAGTCTTTCTCAGATGGCTCCACCATCGGGCTAGCAGTCTTCACACGGGAGTCAGCAAGCCATCATCTCTCATTTATTTCCCTGGTTCTGGGCTGGGGAGATGGCTCAGCATTGTACAATTCTCCCAGAATTCAATTGCCATCACTCATGGGGCTGACTATCTGCAGCTGCAGAGGACTCCAGATGCAGGGGATCCACCACCTGTGACCTCTGCAGGCACCTGTATCTGCGTATACCCACACAGATATCCATGACATATACATAACTAAAAGTAAAAACATAAATCTTTAAAAATAGTTTCCTGGTTCTTATGAAGGATGCTCTTTCATTGTATTAGGACTCTGCCTTTTATGTTAAGAGACTCCGGTTTTATTTAATTAGGTTCTTGCTCTATTTAGGATTTGTCTCATTTATTAGCCTCTGAGCTCAGTGGCATTCTAGCTTCATAACTTTCCTCATACAATCGCAAATAACTGAAGCTTCCCCAGATCCTCCCTGGTGCTGCCTGGAATTTGGGGATTTTCTTAGTCTGCACTTAGATGAAAAGGACATCTCAGACTTGTAGAGAGCAAGAGTATAATAAATGAGGCTGTTTGTTAAGGTGTGATCCCCTTCACTGTCCTGTGTGGTCTCCTGTGTGTCTGTCAGTGAAGAAGGGGAGATGCTAGGATCCAGAGAAGGACTGAATCCTTGTTGGCGGGCTTTGGGAAGTGCCAGGCTTAGGTCAGGTCTAGGTGTGGGATACTAAGATAACCTGCTCCCATGCTCTACCTCTAATCCTACCCTAACTACCTCCCCTTTCTTCTTCTTGCTGATGTCTTTTGCAAATTTTTCAGAGTTTATTCTTAACCCTTAGTTTTTCCTTAGGAGGAAAGAAGACAAGCCTACATTAGTTTGTCTAAAACAGAAGCCCCTTCACAAAATAGCTCTTAAAAGACTTATTTTTAATGATGTGTGTGTACTGGCCCTATGTGTATGGGCACCAAGGAGATCAGAAGTGGCTGTCAGGGAACTGGAGTTACAGGCAGCTGTGAGCCACCCGTGTGGATGATGGCAGCCAAGTTCTGGTAGATGATGGGTAGAAAGTTTGTAACTGCTGAATCATTCCTCCAGGCCACAAAGTATTTTTGATTTAAATTTACATTTCTTGTGTCTGTACTTCTTACTAAGTGGAAGAGAGTGTGAGTGTGGGGTTATGTGCACACCATGGCCTCCTGTGGAGGTCAGACGTGCCGGAGACTGTTCTCATCTTCTCTGTGGGATCAAACTCAAATCAGCAGCCTCTCACAGCAAGCACTTAAACCACTGAACCACCTTGCCAGAGCTCATCACAAAATATTTTAAGTGAAGGAACTTAGGAAAATGTCTATCTCAAATCCAATGTATTGATTCGAAAGCTTAAAGAAAGCCATGCTGTGAACAGGAAATAAAACTTCAGACTGTTCAGGACCTTGGGCTCCCTTTCCATGGAAAACTCCAACACGGGACAGCACATTCTACTGCTGTACTGCTCTGCAGGTATGGCAAAACTTTGCAAACCTACAGGGGAGAGATAAGGGGATAGCAGAGTTGATTGAATTTCTATGAGGGCCTACCAACAGTGCATGCCAGCTGTGTATTGACAGAAATAACCCAGATGGAGAGGAGAGAAAGCCGGGTGTGCAACATTATAAACACACACACACACCAGTTCAGAAAAGAAGGCAGAAACCCACATCCAAAACAGGAAATATAGGAAATACCAACCTAGAAACTACCCGCTTGTCACTTGCAAGCTGCTTGCCTGCCTATTTTAAGTCAGTGACGCACTGTCACGCTTTCCTCTTCTGCACCTGAAAGAATGACTTCCATCCCAACTAAGTCCCTGTCACAAATGATGGGGTTATTCTTAGAATTGGACATGTAGCTCTTTGATTCATTCTAACGATCGCTCCTTAAAGGAAACAGCTGTTCTTGTGAACATTCTAACTGGGACCCTGATGTCCCAGGTAGCTTGCTGGTGTAGAGGCAGTGACCAGGAGGCCAAGAGTGGTTCTTAGCTCCCTCATCTACCACCTGCACTTGTACCTGGTCATACTAGAGTGTACCATCTGTGAAGGGGATACCTAAGACAATGGAGTCTTCTCTCACTAGTTCTCTGTCTCTGGAAGGCAAGAGAACGCATTGCAACCATGGGAGCTGTTAAACATGAGCACACATGTCTGGGATGCTGTTGCTCTGTAAGCTGTGTGTTTGGGTCTATTACATCTATGCTTTGGGGACTATTACTGAATAAAATAGATCCCAGGAGTATCGCAGTATTGTGATAGCTAATCTAGAAGCTACTACATTACTCATGGGCAAGTAACATATGCAGTGTGGATGCATGCACAAAGGACCATTCCCACCTGAGCAGGACCAGGCAGGGCACACAAAGACGTTATAGTGCTGCTTGTATAATTTAAGATTTATGAATGGTTTATTTCTGGAATTTTACATTTAAGATTTTGGGGCCACAAGTGACCACGGTGATTGAAGCCATGGAAAAGGAAAACCATAGCTAAGCAGGGGCTACTAGAAGCCAGTCAAACTTGTGCTTGTGTGGGTTAAGTAAAAGCAAATTCTCTGTGGTGCTGGCAGCAGAGGGCATTCAATAAATTCTGTCCATTACTGTTTTTAATCACTATTGTTGTTGTTATTATCTGAGTACTAAAAGCATTTTGTGTGTATTGTTTCATTTAATTTTTAAAAGGTATGTCCATGTTTAACTCAGCATTCATTCCAGCTTTCTGAAGTACATATTTATTGAGTATGTTTTGTGCACACATGTATACGTCGGTGCTCATGCATATGTGGGTGTGCTTGTATGTGGGGGCTGAAGGGAGATATGGGGCATCTTCTACTATTGTTCACTGCTGTATGTTCACTGTAAACAGTCTCTCACTGAACCTGGTACTCACCGATTGGCCAGGCTGTCTGGTCAGCTAGCTTTGAATCTGCCTGTCTCTATCCTTCAGAGTCACACACACACAGAGAGACACCGATTGGCTAGGCTGGCTGGTTCAGCTAGCTTTGAATCTGCCTGTCTCTATCCTTCAGAGTCACACACACACAGAGAGACACCGATTGGCTAGGCTGGCTGGTCAGCTAGCTTTGAATCTGCCTGTCTCTATCCCTCAGAGTCACACACACACACACAACACACACACAAACACACAACACAAAATATACCACACACACAAACATACACTATACACACAAATGTACCACACACAAAAACATACACTATACACACAATTACACCACACACACAAACATACACCACACATATAAACATACACCACACACACAAACATACACTATACACACAAATGTACCACACACAAAAACATACACTATACACACAATCACACCATACACACAAACATATACCACACATATAAACATACACCACACACACAAACATACACCACACATATAAACATATACACACACACAAACACACTAAACACACGAACACACCACATACACAAACATATACTATGTATACACACAAACACACATATTCACACACAACCACATCACCACCATGAGACTATGTTTAGCTTTTTACATGGCACTAGAGGTCAGAACTTAGATCCTCATACTTGTACTTGGGTGCCTGGTTCTTCCCCTATTGGGCCACCAAAGCCCTAGTACGCAATATTTTTAACTTTATTTAGCAGTTGGTCATATAACAAATGACAGAGGTACAATTTACAGCTATGTTTAGAGTTAAAGCCAATGCTTCGTGGACAGAACTCTTGGTGTATGCATGAGAACCTGAGTTTGAGTACCCAGAAACAACATAAAGCCAAGATGGGATTTTCCACTCTCCTAGGCGTCTAGATTGAACATATAAACACAACACACACACAACACACATGTACGTACGTATATGTAACATATATGCTTTTACATATAAATGAATATTCAAAATATACTCTTTATATATGCAGTATATATAAACTTTTTAATTTGAAAGATTAACAGACATTAAAATCATAACAAATAGTGGCTAGCTTTATGCCTCAGTGGTTAAGAGCACTGGCTCCTCTTGCAGAGGTCATGGGTTCATTTTCCAGCACCCACATGGTGTCTCAGAACATCTGGACCCCGACTCCCAGGGGATCAGACACTGTCTTCTGACCTCTACAGGCACCAGATAGCCTGTAACACACAGGCATCCATGTAGGTAAAACACTTCTAAAACATAAAACAAATAAGTCTGATCTTTAAAAAATCATAACTAAATATACACATATATTACTATTGGGATGATGTAAGATATACACTGGGTAGTGTTTAAACCAAGTTAAACATACTTAGTATCTCTTTAGACGTTTGTGATACATCATATCATATTTAAATTCCTTTCTTCCAGATTTTGGAGACACACAGCACTTGTTCACTTTCTGTTACTCTAACAAACATTTGTGTTAATAGATTTATCAGAAAAAAAAAAAAATGATTCACTTCTAGTCCTGGCAGTTTAAATTTCAGTCCATGGTCACAGTGACAGAGTTTATCACTATGGAAACAAGTAGAGGTGGAGTCCTTTATTCATGTCAGAAATCAGAAGAGAGGAAAAGGAGGGACCAGAGTCCCAGGATCCCTTTAAGAGTCTCTCCATTCAATAACCTATCTTTCCTCCACTTAAAGTTCCTATCGCCTCATAGAAGCTTAGACTGAGGACTGAGTCCTTAACACATGGACCTTTGGAGACAGCAGAGATCCAAACCATAGCCCATGCACAATGGCTAGATACCACTGTGCTCTTCCCTCTTCTGCGTGCCGTATTTTGCTCAGCTTTTTCTATATTCTAGAAGCAGAAATATCTTTTGGGTTGGAGGTCCTTTCTCTTTTCTAAGGCATCTATTTAGTCCCATACATTTCCGCATTGGCCCTGCCTTAGCCTTACCTCACAAAATGTTAATGGCTGTAGTGTTTCTCCATTTAGTTCTGTGTACCTGAAATTTTTCCTCAGACCTGTGGACTTTTGTTGTTGTTCAGTTCTGAAGTATGTGGAGATTTCTCTCTTGACATCCTGGTTTAATTTCTAGTTAGCTCCGTGTTTGCGTGTGTGTGTGTGTGTGTGTGTGTGTGTGTGTGTGTGTGTGTGTGTGCGCGCGCGCACGTGTGTACACCTACCCATGCCTACCTGTGGAGGTCAGAGGTTGACATCAGGAATGTTTTCTGCTAGTACTCTGTGGGACTGTAGCTCACACGTGGGCATGGGTCTTGTTGGGCTGTGTTGTGGTCCCCAAGTGTCTGCCACCCCAGGTGGTTGGAACCTCGGCTCCAGGAAGCAGAAGCGCAGGAATTTGACTGAGTTCACTCCATGGGGCCTCTGGGAAGATGCTAGGCTGAGAAGCCTCAGGACTCCTCAAGTCTCTGGGCATGGAGAGGTCTCAGCCTGAAGTCCCGCAGAGGCAGAGCTCCTGAGTGGGAGTCTCCTGGCTAAAGCAGCAGACCAGGAGACCAGTGGTCTTTGTCCTTGGGCTCCCAGAAGCTGCTGGGAGCCACGGAAGAACTGAGACGGAAGGCATATGGGCTGGACTAACCCACAGCCAAGAGGGGCGAGGGAGAGAAGCTCCGGCAGCTCCCCTTGCTTGGCTGGGTCGGCTAGCTTGCTTGAGTTGGCGGCCTTCACCTTCATGGCGGGAACATAGAGAAGTCTTCTAGTGGGAGATTAAGCAGCAGATCAGTAGTCAAAAGCCTTCTCCACGGTTCCCCACTGTGAGGCCCCAAAGAGATGAGAAAGTCCATGGTTTTAAAAGGTTTATTGTCATGGAAGAAAGTGGATGAAGTTGTACCCCCACACCCCCATGGCGGGCCTTTGGTTAAATACTGATTGTAAGGAGAAGGGTCTGGGAAGGAATGCTTAATTGGCTATGCCCTCTGGCCTTTAGGTATCTCATTAATATGGAGATTTCTTGAGGCTCTGCGGCCTGTAGTCACACCCTCTCCTGTGGAGGGGCTGGTAGGGCATTGCCCTAAGTGACTGAAAGGCACAGATCAATGGAGGTCTTCGGCCTCCTGTCAGGAGCATGGAGTCTGGGAGTGTGGCGAAATGTATGCCGTCCCTTGCAGGAATACCTGTTGGGTCTCTGGCCATCTCTAGCCAGTGCTCCACCAGAAACCAAGCTATCCTTTCACGGTCCCACAGTCCTCCACTCTATTTACTGGGAGAGCATCTCTAGCTGAACCAAGTTCATCAAATCAGCCACTTGCCCTGTCTCTTCCTCCTGTGCTCTGAGATTACAGGTGGGTCACCATGTGCTGGGAAATACAAACTCCATTTTATGACCTAAGATGTACTCTACCTTGCTGAGTGTTGCATGGGCCTTTTGAGGCTCTGTATTCTGCTGCTATTGGACAGAATGTGCTAGGGTAGAATGTCTGTTGCTGCTGCTGGGTCCTATGTTCTTGCTGATTTTGTCTCTAGTTCCTGGAAGCCCTGAGTGTGAGGGCAATGGATGAAGACCATACCCTCACCATAGTTGGGGAGTGTGTACTTCTTCCTTCAGTTGACTTTTTACTTCATACCTGTGAACCTCTTGTGCTTGCTTCACATGACAGCTATCACTTTTTGATGGATTCTGTACTGTTTAATGGCATCCCTCTTTGCCCACAGCAACTTTCCTGTAGGATGTTTTTATTTAATACAGCCAACCATGCTTCCTTTTTATTAACGATTTTATGGTGCAGCCTCTTTCTTTTGCTGTGAGTTACTTATGTCTGTGAACTTGAAGTGAGTTTCTTAGAAGCAGCATATAGGTGGGTCATCTTTTCAAACGTACTCCGCCAATCTCTGCATTTTAAATGGGTATGTTTAAACTGTTTACCTTCATGATAATTATTGACCTATCAGGGATAAGTCCGACATTTCTTTATGGATTTGGGTTTATTCTTTCTGTGTCTAGTGTTCTGTTTTCTCTGACCTTTCTGTATGTTTCTTGGTTTTTTTCCCCAAGAGTTCTATTTGGTTTCATTATACTTTTCTTAGAATATAACTGTCTATTGCTTCCTTAGTGATGCTGCTGCTGCTGCTGGAAATATGGAAGGGGGTATGGAAAGTGGCTGCTGGGCCTAGCTCTCTAATGCCAGGTGCAGTCAGGAAGATTCAGGACTTCACGCTGCTTGCTGTGGGTGACAGGTCACCTGCTGATGTCCCGACTGTAAACCAGATGTGGTGGTGGTATTGTTGCTGCTGCTGCTGCTGCTGGCAGATCAGATGGAAAGGACCTTGAATTCTAAGAATGGGGGCAGAAGCCTATATGACCGGGTCTTTATTTGGTCTCTCTCTCCTTGCATGAACTTTAGCCAGACAGAAAAGACAAGAAAAGGATGTCTCTGAGGATGCTCTTATCTGTGTCTTTTAGTGATTCCCACTGCAAACCTCTCTTGAGCCAGGCCAGGTTGAATGGGAGAGAAGAAGGAATGCCAGGGACTACATCAGCCTCAGCACTGTTTCTCAACTCCTGACGTTTTCTGGCCAGTGCATCTTCTTTTCCTCCCAGCTCTCAAGCTCTTATCACTGTTGACCGATTTCCAGAGCAGTTATTTGTAGTTTATAAAGGAAGGTAAAAATATCTACATCGCTTTGGTCCAGATCCGGAAGTCAGCACAGCTTGTTCTTAATGCTTGGACATGTTTTGCTCCCTGAGTGATTTTCCATGCAGAAAGAACATGATCACCAGGGCCCCCTGTGATCCAAACTCCCTTCTGCTTTCTCAGAAGGGAGCGGTCTCATGCATTTCTGTGCACCTGCCGTGCATGGAGTCCACAGGATGCAGAATTCCTTTTGAAGAGCTAAGCTGATTACCACTCCTCTACCAGACAGCAAGCTGATTGTTAGTGTTGCTGTTGGTCAGCATTTTCTCGGAGGTTCCTTTCCCTTGCCCTGGTTTTCAATAACGTTTTCCTTCTTTTATCTAGAAGGAGGCAATCTTGGAGTGACTGGAGCTTTCTTAATTACAAATGTTTAGCTGTGCTATCCAGCTTGTAGCTGGATCCTGCTTGTTTCTGTCTTGGACTCTTGCCTGCCTTGGGATGGGCTTTCCGCCCAGTGACTCACAGAAAGTGCTATATTAAAAACTTAGAGTTAGTGGTTTAAATCAGCCAGCAAAGACATACTAGAAAAAACACACTCTGCCAGCTGATAGAGCCCCTATGCCCCGCTGAGGGGGGTGGGCTGGGGGAGGGGATTCCGCTTCTTATGCATTCCCTCATCAATCTTCTCATTTTCTTTCTCTTTGGTAACTAGAGGAGAGGGAAAAAAATCAAATCTGTCGAACATTTTTTAACCTCACAGACAAAGTTTAGAAAAGGTAGGCTGGATTTAATGTGTCATACTGTTGTTCTCTTTTCTGTGCCCTGGTAGTTGTCCCTCTGATTTTAAAGACTTCCACCAAGTTAATTTTTATAAAGAATTGATATGTATAGAAAAAGCTATGCGCTTACCTGATTTAAGTTTATATAAATATGATGATTTATATGTGATAAATAATATAAAAGAGTGTACACACACACACACACACACACACTCACCAAATCCGGGCCATTGATCTTGGCAGCAGGCATTTTTTAACCACAGAGCCATCTCCCTGTCCTTCTTAAAATAAACTGAGTGTTCACATACAAAGTGTAATAAGCATAGTAAAAAATACCATTTAGACATGTAAAAATAGCTTAGTTAGGATCCCACTTTACTCAAGGCTACACCTGATAACCAGAACTCGGTCACATCATTTATTCAAGATAACCAGATATAATCCTAGAACCCCATGACGCCCACTGGCCAGTATACAAGCAGAGTCTAAAAGCAATGCTCTGCTTTACACATCTGGAGAGAAGCCACCATGATCTGTCCTGTGGCTGGAGAGTGTCCCCAGGATCCTGACCTTCCAATCAGAGACTTCTGTTAGAGACTGAACCTGACCTTCAGCTAAGATATGTTGAGTGGGTGAGCAGCCTGGGGAGACAGGCCTAGGTCCATGGTTAGGAATCAGAGTATGGGCCTGTGTGATGACCGTCAGCATAATGAAGTTCTACCAACTGCATACACATATGCGCATACAGACACACAAATGTATACACATGCACATACATACATACATATATACATACACACACACACACACACACACACAATATGCCTTCTTGCTTGCAACATGAAGTAAAATATTGTAAAGTACACTTCTGTTTTCCTTGTCTTTGAATCCTTTTATCTCTGTGAACTATATGTTAAAATTATTAATTTAAAAACACTTATACCCTTTTCTTTATTCAAAAATTATTGTTTGAAAGCAGGGTTACCAATGAATTACCATATTCTATTTTATATAGGAACAATTTGCTTTAACCTTATCAAAGAATTAAATAAGTCACCTCAGACCACAACCCATGAAATAAACTTTTTCATTTATTTTTTTCAGTTTAAAAAATCTGGATAATTTTTTTTTTTTTTGTAAAAGTGGAAGTAATTTGGGTGACTTCAAGTTACAGCAAATTGGCAGACTCAGAGTCCTCTAAACCTTATCAGGAAAAGTGATTATAGTTTACATAAAACTCATTCAGTCTCAGGTCTCAGAAATACACCACATGAGCTAAGGAGATGACGGCTTCCATCTTACTCTGAAATTGCTGTTTGCTCTCCTGACTCCCAAGACAGTGGAGGAAGAAAAAAAACTACCATTAAAAACAGGAAAAAACGCCATTTTACCTTGCCTTGCCTTAAACAAGGCTAATATTAATAATAATCACAAATGGCTGACAAGGAAAGCAGCTTTTCTCCTGGTTTCTTTTGAAATGAGCCTCCTTTTCCTTTTTTTTTTTTCCCCTACAAACGGAGATCTGTGGAAAGGGATGAATTTGGTAGAAACTTAGAGGATGTAAACAAGCCTGTGTCCCTTCCTCCCCAGGCATCTCAGTAAATAACCCCAGGCCATAGTCTGGGTCATCTCTGCTCAAGTCTTCCAGGGGGGCGGGGACTGAGGAGGCCAGGGGCAAAGGTGGGGCTGGGATGCTTAGCAGAGGGAGTAGGGGACAGGAAGAGAAGGAAGGAGTCATGGTGAACCTCCAGCAAGTGTACATAATGTCACACACAGAGAGACACACATGCATACACACCATGCACAGTAGATTCAAGCTCAAGAATGAGGGGGAGGGGTGAGGGAGGGAGGGACAGACTTAAACATCAGAAAAAAGCAAACAAACATTAGTTTCCTGGTTTGATGTCGGCTCCCAACCCTGGCTCCGAATTACCCACAGTGATATTGGGCCCCTGCCCGCTCAGCAGGCAGACCGCTTATCCAGTCAGCAACAGGCTTTTAATAAAACAAGATGTCCCTTTATTAAGGCCATCCTGGGAATGGACTCCTTTTCTCTGGCCCCATGAAATATCCTTCCACTCCCCTATGCCCAGCAGCAGTTCTTGTAGGGGCCCCTCTGGCAATCCCAGGGGCTCTGATCTCTGGCTCTGCTGGTCTCCAGGGTTCACACCCAGTGTTCTGGCTCCTCCTACAGCTTCTGTTTGTGTTCTGCCTTCATATCCTGTCTGCCCTATCCAGGCCCTGGATTCCTGCACTCTGGGATTGATAGCTGAATACTGGATGTACATAGACTGGGAGGCAGGCAGGCATCATCTGACCTAAGACAGCAGCTTTCAGCTTAAAAGACACCAGCGGAAAGGCCTAACAGCCTGGATTTTAACCTTAAATCGGCCCTGCTCAAGTGTGGCTTTGAACACGCGTTGTATATGTTCTCTCAGTTTAGAATGTAAATAGCGGGTTGCTTATAGACCAGTAAAATATCGAGCTTCAAAGGCCTCATAGCAGAGTCTTCATGAGCACAGACATTACACCCAGGTCAGTCACTACCAAATGGTCAGAGATGATCCTGGAGTGAAGGCCTGCAGCTGCGGCTTGTTAAGCCCCTACAAGTGGGAGGAGTCTGCTCTCACTCCCACGCTTGTATTTGCTACAAAGTGTTCGAGAGGAAATGGACAGAATGAGTGCTGTAGACACTTTCATGCCTTCTCTCAGAGATCTCCCCTGGCTTTGGAAGAGGAAAGAGGAGAAGTCAGCGGAGGAACCTCTGGGCACATGGATGGAGTCAGAGTTGGGAATTTTGTCTCCTGGAGCACAGCCCAGATCCACCCCAGAACAGCAGGGTCCTGAAAGGAAGCAGGGTGTACCAGCCAATGTGGGAAAAGAGGATGCTGTAGGACACTAGCCAGGGTGACCAGAGAGCTGTTCAAATGGCAACTTCAGAGCGAGGAATGCAGAAAGTCCAGATCCAAAAATAACAAGGATAGAGCTGAGCACAAGACCATCAGCTAAAGAGCGTGAGCAGAAGGAGCAGCTCAGAGGGAGTGTACTAGGCTCCTGGAGGAATCCCTGCAATCAAGCGGAATCTCTATTGCTAGCTATAGAGCCAAGTTCAGCCCAGGACAGAACCCTCCACCCTTTGCCACACTGTTCAGCTGAGGCATGGAGGGGACTCTGTGGACACCTTTCTACCTTGATTCAAAGATCTCCATTCTAGGTCCCAACGGGAGAAGCAAATGCTGAGAAAGTATGTCAGGGTAGGGAGGAAAGCTATGGATTCCAGACTGTCGAAGAGTGATGCCCGCCGTGGGCTGCCGTGTACGACAGTAAGTGACCAGAAAAGAATCTGCTCCTGAGAAAGACAAGCAAACATAAAATTCAGTAGGACAGCTGGGTAGAGTGGAGGGGTGACCCCAAGGTCAGTTGCCAGGTGTGGATAAGACATTTGGATGGCTGGGTGGTGTCAAAGGTTAAGGTCAAGGCTAATTAATTCCCAGCTCTTAGACTGTGAAGCGGAGTGGGACATGTCAGACAAGAGTCGAGAGTGCCCAGGCTGCAGAAGAAGGGAAGGCAGGGACTGTGCAGGAAGCTCAGGGCTCGCCCACATCCAGGTTCCTCAGGTCTAGCAGGTGCTGCACTTAGGGAAGAGCTGCCCCTCCAGTAGCCACAGGCATGGTGGGGAAGACTCCTCCACTCAGTTAGCTAGCCATAGGGCCAGTTCTCAGAGTGAAGTGCCAGGTCCATATTCTGGGGTCTCTCCTCATCACAGCTTTGTCACCCTTGGGGTGGGACAGCCTGTACCTCCTTCTGGTTTCCATCAGAAGTGGAGTGGAGTCAGGCAGTCAGGAGTCCTGGGGATGGTAACTGCTCTGAACCCAGCTGTGCCGTAGCTAACGGTCTTTAGATTTTGCTTGGTAGGGAATCCCTTGAGAAAACATCCTCTGAGTCAAAGATTCTTTTTGGCAGGACAACTATGAATTTTAGCCTATATCAAAACAAAACAAAACAGGGTGGGGTACGGTGGTGAGACTTGTTATATAGGTATGAATGCTTAGCTTGAACCCCCAGTGTGTTAAAACCCGTTTAAGCAGGTCACTGTGACCTCAAAGCTTTTCAAAATCATGAACATATGATATCAATATCATGACAACCGTGTGCTAGCCGATGGTCCTCAAAACAGCTCCCAGAGGGAAATCCCATTGCCACACTCATCATAGAAGATCAGGGAACTGAGGGCAGGGTCCCAGTGTTTCTTGGTTTTAACCTGGAAGAGAAGGCCGAGGGGGTTGGGAGGCTCTCCGGGGCCTGCTGGAAAACGGTGAGCTTCAGGGTCTCTGTGAGAACTGTCTCAAGGGAATTAGGTCGGGCTTGATAGGAAAGAACACTGCATGTCCTTCTCTTCTCTTTGCACGTGAGTGCACAGGTACACTGATTTGATGCACACATGCACACACACACATTACGTATGCCCCTCCCAGCCCCCAACAAGAGCTGTCGGTGGTGGGAGATGAACAAGGTGATACTCAGATCCTGAGTGACAATAAGTGATCAGCCCAGCCCCATGCAAGAGAAGCCCTCAGGACCACTCTTAGATGTGAAACGATTAATCATGGGGAAGCCCGACTCCTGGAAAAACTGACAAAGTTGCAAAATTGTGTGAGTTTTATAAAAAGTGAATGCTTGACAGGAATTCGTGGACTATTCTGGACTTATTAGCCATGAGGATTGACAACACTTCAGAAACAATATAGGGGACCATGTGGGTTTGATACACGAAAACACGAGTCCTTTAGAACAGGTTTATTAAACAGAGTGTAACTGATTAAACTGAAACCAATTTCATCAAGGCAGTGAACAAAGTTTTTCAAAATAGTCTCATTTTTGAGATGGACAAATATGGACCAGATGAAATACAGTGTAAAAAAAGGATTCTCAGTTGAATGGAAACGGATGCCCTGAACACTCTGAAGTCGCTCAATGGAAACGCTTAGATCTGTATTAGGGACCTTGGTCTTCCCAGACCAGCTTTGCTGGAGTCCTTGGATGTCCTTAGATGTTAGGAAGTGGATCAGTTGGTGGTATTGCTAGGGTGTAGTGAGTCAGGTGTGTGACTTCATAGTGCACTGTTGGGTGTGACACTAGTGTTCCTTGTCACCGTTGACTGCTATTCCCTCTGGCTATATGCCCTGGTTTCAGAAGCACAGACCCTTATCAGTGCTCACTTCACTCCCCACTGGAGTCTTGAGACTTTGGTCACTTCACCCCACCACCCTGAGCCTAAGTTTTCTTATTGTGAACTTGATGTTCAAAGACACAAATAAAAATGTAGAAAGTTCAGGGTAGTGGTACACACCTTTAATCCCAAAACTTGGGAGGCAGAGGCAGGAGGATTTCTGAGTTCAAGTCCAGTCTGGTCTACAGAGCAGGTTCCAGGACAGCCAGGGCTACACAGAGAAACCATGTCTCAGGGGAAAAAAAAAAGCCCAGGTGTCAAATGTGAGGGTGATTGGATGCAAAGAAGGACAATCAATGAACCACCAGATTGTGACTGACTCGAACTGGTCTTAACAGGATGAAACAGGAAGTCCAAACCAACAACAATAAACATTCAGTTGTAACGTTCGTTAAGAAAAATACTGAGAATTTTAAAGTTAAACCAAGAAGAATGTACTGGTTCTGCAATGGCTAGTCGGGCAGCTGCCTTTGTGAAAAGCACTCAAGTCCAGCAATGACGTTGTAAAAGCTTAGACACCAGGTTGCTAAGGGTTGGGAGCTAGGGGTCAGGGGGAGTTTTCTGACACCTGGGGATGCAAACAGGATTACACTGCAAGCTGAGAATCCAGACACCAAACACTGTCTGTCTACGCAGCAGACAGTTATACAGGCGTGTTCAATGAAGTTTAGTGAAACTCTCTGGCCCTGAGAACAAAATCATCCGATGATTTAGATACCACCGTGAATGTGATGACATGTGGTATCGGGGGATACGTTCTAAAAGCTGATGTGGCTTTAGCTGGTGTTTGCATCTCGGTTGGTGTGATCCTCAGAGTCTCTGGTCCAGATATCAGACATGATACACTTGGCTCTTGGGTGATGAGATAGAACTCATGCAGGTAACAAGTGTGTCAGAACAGAGAAAGGATGCAGGTATGCTATTTAATGTCCTTCTGAGGAGACTTTTTTGAAGAAAAAAATATGTCAATAACTTGTAGATAGAACAAGGGATTAAATGCAGAAAACAAACCCATTTCCCACCTTAAAGATAGGAATGAATATTTGTCCTTATATGGGAGGGACGCAAATCTCTTGAGTATAAAAATAATGGGAACAGGCTGGGCAGGAAGGCTCATGGGCAGGAAGGCTCATGGCTGCAGTGTAAGCACTGAGAGACAGGCAGGAGGGGTACTGCAAGAGTATCTAAAATGTCTCAGAAGCTGGAAAACCACAGTAAAGATGAGAAGAAAGCCAGGCAGTCCATATGACAGACACACAGAGACAGACACACAGAGACACATATGCACAGACAGAGAGAGACATACAAATAGGAGAAGATATTGAAAAATGGGGAAAAAAACAGCAGGAAAATCAAGACAAATGATTTATAAAACATAGAAAGATGTTCAAACTCATAAACACCAAAACCCATTAATAAAAAATAGTAAGATAATGTGTCTCCCTTAGAGTGGCTTCCATAGTTTCTTTTTGTATTACCATAACAGAATATTGGAGGTAGGGCACTTTTTTTTTTTTTTTTTTTTTTGGTTTTTCGAGACAGGGTTTCTCTGTGTAGTCCTGGCTGTCCTGGAACTCACTCTGTAGACCAGGCTGGCCTCGAACTCAGAAATCCGCCTGCCTCTGCCTCCCAAGTGCAGGGAATAAAGGTGTGCACCACCACCACCGCCCGGCGGTAGGGCACTTTCTAAAGAACAGAGTTTTATTCAGTTCACAGTTCTGACCATTTAAGAGCAGGGCATCGGCACTGGCTCTGGTGAGGTCACTGTGTCAAATGGCACGCTGTGCCGAAGTTGGTGAGCACAGCAAAGGACTCAAAGAAGGCGTCTCAGGCTCCTCTAACAATACATTCACATCCTAACTGCCTCCCACTAGGCTCCACCCCTTAAAGGTCCCTCCCCTCTCCCTTAGCTTCCTCTACTCTAACCAGCACATGCGACTTTAAGGGCTAGATTACAGCCAAACTGTAGCTATGGGTGAGAAGACAGTAAGTACGAGCGTTCAGGGACAAGGACCACAGTGTAGGTGGGATCTTTTGTTATACACGCCGGGCCTGACTCTCATGTTCTTGAACTAACTGTGCTGTGGCATCAAGTTCTGTGCTTGGTTTCTTTGCTTATTTTTAAAGATTTACTTATTTATTTTATGTATATGAGTACACTGTAGCTATCTTCAGACACACGAGAAGAGGGCATTGGATCCCATTACAGATGGTTGTGAGCCACCATGTGGTTGCTGGGAATTGAACTCAGGACCTCTGGAAGAGCAGTCGGTGCTTTTAACCACTGAGCCATTTCTTTAGCCGGTTTCTTTGCATATTTACTGAAGAAAATCATAATTCCTGATGCCAGGGCTGTCAAGAGGGCTGGTTGAGATTATTTTAACTCAGTGAGATGCTTTGTGTTTGTGTGTGTGTGTGTGTGTGTGTGTGTGTGTGTGTGTGTGTGTGTGTGGTTACAAGCAATTGATCACAACACATTTGTAAATGAAATGCATCTTTTACATTTTTTATTTTATTTATTTATTTTATTTTATTTTATTTTATTTTATTTTATTTTATTTTAAGACAGGGTCTCCCATAACCGAGGCTGGTCCAGAACTTTCTATGAAGCCAACAATACCCTTGAATTTCTGATCCTCCTGCCTTCATCTCCCCAGTGCTAGGGTTACAGGTGTACACCATCATGCTTGGCTATGTAGCCCAAGGGATTGAATCCAGAACACCATGCAGGTTCAGCCTGAACCCTATCAACTAGCTACCTTCCTGGCCCTAGCTTTGCACTTACACAAAGAGAAAAACGTCTATTTAAAAATTGCTTCCTTCTGGTAGTTGTCTATAATGATGGGCTTACAGGTAAACGGCTTCTTTTGGGGGAGGCAGGGAAGCAAAGACAGAGACAGGAAGAAAATAGCTCTAGGGATGGAGAGTTGGGATTGCTAAAAGTACTTGCTGCTCTTGCAGAGGGCTCACACTCTGTCCACAGCACCCAATCCCAGTGTCTCACAACTGTCTGTACTAGCTCCAGGGTATCTGATGCCCAAGGGTGCCCACAGTCACATGCATGTACATGTGCATAGCACACCGACACACAGGGAAGTAAAAATACATCTTTAAAAGAAATGGAACTGATATCAAACAAAGGCACAGCAGAGTGTGTTCTGAGAGTCACAGTGGGTCTCTTATGCTGCTAGAAGCTCATTGCTTCCTGAAGTAGTAACAGGAAATGATTATGTCAGCCTGGACCAGATGTGGCTCTTCAGAGGCTATGGCACCTGTCCACACATATTGTATGGGTGTCAGGTTCCAGAGAGGCCTGATCTAGCCTTCTAAAACAGCACATCTCCTGCCTCTTCCTGACAAGACCACGGGGAAGAAAATTACTGTGCCCAGATGACCTGAACCCTCAGGGGAAACTCCAGTGGGCATCAACGGGTGACACCCTGACTTTTTCTAGAGGCCCATGGAGAAGACTTCTGCCCCTACGTGGGATTTCGGTTCCTTCCTCTTCCTCTTTTCTTCCTGCCATCTTTCTGAGTTAGGGTGGTTATTGGAACTTTTTTCACATAGGACAACCAGCAGGAACACCTATCTTCAGAGCTGCAGGGACTAGCTGTAAGGGGGCAGATGAGAGGAAGCAAGGTTTAAAATGTGATAGAATAGTGGGGCTGGAGAGAAGGATTGGGAGTTAAGAGTGCGTGCTGCTCGCACTGGATTTGGTTCCCAGTTCTGGGTGGCTCACAACTGCTTATGACTCCAGCACCAGGGGATCTGATACCCTCTTCTGGCCTCTGCTGACACCTGTACTCAAGTGCATGAATTCTCTCTCTCTCTCTCTCTCTCTCTCTCTCTCTCTCTCTCTCTCTCTTTCTCTCAAAATAAATATTTTAATGAATAGTTTAGGATGGAAAGTGTGGATTTAATTCTCTTTCTCATTCTGGGGTTCTGAACCTAGGCATTTCTTGGAAATCATCAAAAACAACCTTGCTTCTCTGAGGAGAAAACCCAGAGAGGAGCTGAGCACATTCAAGGACCAGGGACCAAGATCAAGCTGGTATTTGGAGTCAACAAGGAAACACAGACTATTTGGGGAATGCTAGTGGGGACAACAGGGGAAAAAGAGGACAAAACACACATTCAACAGACAAATGAAGTCAACATGAATCAAGCACATAAATGTGAAAATCGGAACTGAACGGACAAGAAGAAAATATGGTTTTTCATTTGTAGGAAAGAGTGGTTTTAATGTACAAACATAAACACAACACTGAGAACGGAAAACATTGATTAAAAACTGGCTGGGAAAATGACTGGCATACAGTGTGAGGAGCAGAGCTCAGGTCCCAGGGACCATGTGGGTGTGGCAGCCCACCTGTAATCTCAGCACACAGGAGGCAGACACACAGGAGCTTCGGGACAAGCTGGCTAGCTAGAGCAGCTGCAACGGAGAGCATTTTCTGAGACCTTGTCTCAGAAAAGCAATGGCTGAAGTTTTCATTTAATTTAGCTCAGGGTTGGAAAGGGTGGAGTCCATCATGCTGGGAAGAAAGGGCGGAGGTCACAGACAGCTGGGACTCCTGAGTGTGAACAGACCAGAGGGCAGATAGCAGCAAATGCCAGCCCTCCACCCTTTCTCCTTTTCCTCTTTGTATTCAGTCTGGAATGCCAGTCATCGATGGTGCGGCCTACACTCAGGGTGAGTCTTCCCTCCTCAGCTAACTGTCTCTGGAAACACCTTCAAAGTCACAGTGAAATCCACTCACGCTGACACTGAAGGGCAGTCATCACCATCCCCAGGGCCAAACCAATCAGAATCACACATGCAAATCCACCTGCAAGTTACTTAAAATCAGTATGTAAGACAACCCACAAAATCCCTAGCTTAAAGACTATAATAAATCAATTGAAAAAAAATCCAACAGCAACAACATTAGCATCGCCACAAACACAGGCAAATGACTGAGCTGATGAGATACGACACCTTAGATTATGTGGCCATCCTGGTACCTGAGGTGTAGAGACTGGAGTACAATATCATATGCATTAGAAGAGATGCTCAACACTACAGAACGGAAGAAAAAAATGCAACTGAAACCTAAACCAAGACATCACTATTTACCTTCAGGACTGTCAAGTTTTCCTATGTGCCATATCCAGCATATGTCTGGAAGCTACATCCTTCTGCCTGCCGCTTGCTTGTAAAATGGAGCAATTCCGGCAGAGCATGACTTGACAGTAAGTATCCCCTACCTGAGACTTCAGCTTCTGAAACTGACCACAAGGTATGCTCAAGCAGGTGCGAGCCCTGTGCACCCACGAGGCTCTTTAGGCAGCGTCGTTTGTATTCACTGAAGACTAAACACAGCCCCGAATGTCTGACATTCTGAAACTCGTTAAATAAACACACACTGTCCTTATGTAACAAACTAAAGTGTCCTACCTTGTGTGTGTCAAAAATAGCTCCATCCGATCCTGGGAAATATGCCTTCAGTGGAACTAAAACAAATTTTCGAGAGGCAGAGGCCAGGGCCAGCAGGGTGGTTCATTAGATAAAGCCACTTGCCACAAAACCCTGGTGACCTGGGTTTGAGTCCCTGGAACCCACTTAAAGTAGAAGGAGAGAAATGAGTTCAATTTTCCTCTTACCTCCACAAACATGGTGTGCTGTACAAACACCATCTCTCATGTCACACTGACCCATAATGCATGTAAATATATTTCAGAATGACAGACAGAGGCAGGAGGGTCCCTTCTCTGTATACTGGCTTGGATCTTTTGTTTGTACAATGTGTACAGGCTATCTATTAAAATACACTTCAAATGTAAAATATAAAAGCCACGTCCTTTTTCTTCAAGGGTGGGCAGATTCTACAGGCAAGTCACTAAACATTCAAGCACACTCCATCCACTTAGACTTCTGTCGGGACACACTGCTGGGTGAGTCCAAGGAGTAGGATCCATGGAGAAGTTCCTTCTCGCTGTCTGGGAACCACAGCTCAGCTCTGTACGAGCTAAGTACACAATAGCAGTCTTTCAGCTACTCTGCCTCCTCTTAGGGAAAAGCAGAGGAGAGTGTGGTGTTAAAAACTGTACTAGCCAACATATGCCAGCTGCTGGCCAGCCTCGAGCCTTGGAGGTGTTAACTGATGATGAATTGTTTATGGCCGGGGCCCTGTTCACAGCTCAGGGTCTCCTCATTCTCCTGCTCAGTCCAGGTTAAAAATAAAATCACCACCATTTGTCTGTTTTGCCTCACTCTAAAAACAGCACTCGTAGAAGCTGGACCCTTGAGAGAGGATGGACCAGCCGTGGCCCTGACAGCTTCTTGTCAGCCATTGTGGCTTTGTGTCCTGTACAGCATCAACACACTGCTGGCCTCTGAATCCGCCTTTGGACTCAAAGCACTTGTGGGTGACTGCTCTGTGCCAAGCCCCAAGCCCCAAGCAGGATGGCCTTGGCACGCCTTCTTTGGTTCCTCCGGCAAACGCCTAGAATGGAGATCAGAGCCACTCGGGGTTTCATGGAAGGGTTGGCTGATCAAGCTTCCAGCTGTCATCCTGTGCAGGAGGTGGCGGTGAGGCTGTCAGGGCCTGGCCAGCTGCCTGTGGGTGTCAACAGTGAATTCCCTTGCCCCTGGGCTCAAGCACTGGCTTTCCTGGCTTTCTAGTACTAGCTGGTCACAGTTTGCTTCTCCCTTGTCTGTCTTCCCTCTGGAGTCTTCCAGGAGGCGAGTGGTGGTCAGCTCTCTAAGCAGAGACCCGACCCTGTTCTCAACGGCCTGAGAAGGCAGGAAAACAACAGAGGGGGAAATGAACACACAAAAGTCTGTAAGGGAAAGACAACAGCCTCTAGTCTACCTGAGCTTCATTCAGCCAGGACAGCACGTTCTAAAAAGCCTGCTTCCTTAGATGGGAGAGGCAGGCACTGCACAAGGACCCATACAAGGTCAGCAGGGACCTCACCCCAGGCCCTGCTCTCTCCTGTCTTGGAGCTGGGTCACAGGAGAGACATGACACACCTCCAGGCCTCCTGTGCCTCCACTTTCATCAAGTTTCTCCATCCCTGTAACTATTTGTGTGTTTCTGTACCGTTCACTGTAAAGAGAGAGTTCCAGGAAGCGGGACACTGAACCCTCTAGACCAGTGGTTCTCAACCCGTGGGTCACGACCCTACTGGGGGTCGCATATCAGATATTTACATGACTGTTCATAACAGTAGCAAGATTACAGTTATGAAACTAGCAACAAAAATCATTTTAGGGTTGGGGCACCCCAACATGAGGAACTAACTGTATGAAGAGTCGCAGTACTAGGAAGGCTGAGAGCCACTGCTGTAGATCCATACTAGCCAGTGACAGAGACACACAGATGCAGTATCTCAGTTACTTTTTCTGTTGCCATGACAAAACACCATGACCAAGGTGGTTTGTAGAAGAAAGCGTTTATCTGGTCTTACAGCTCGAGAGCGCTACAGTTTGATGCTGAAGCAACCGAGAGCCCACATTGTGATCCACAAGCAGGAGGCAGAGAGCATTCTAGAAATGGTGAATCTTTTGAAGCCACAAAGCCTACCTCCAACAATAGGGACCAAGTATTCGACCATTAATCCCAAACAGACATTCAGACTTTTTAAAGATGAGCTACTAAGTTGACACTCATGCATTAATCCCAGCATTGGAGAGGCAGAGGCAGAGACAGAAGGATCGAGTTCGATTGAGTAGTTCTACAAAGTGAGTTTCAGTAGAACCAGGGCTACATAGTGAGATTCTGTCTCAAAAAGAAAAAAAAAAAGGGGGAGGTGGTGAGGGGCTGGAGAGATGGCTCAGTGGTTAAGAACACTGGCTACTATTCCAGAGGACCTGGATTCAATTCCCAGCATCCATAGGGCAGCTGGCAACTGTCTGTAACTCTAGTTCCAGGGGATCCAACACACATAGACATACATGCAAGCAAAACACCAATGTACAAGAAAGAGAGAGAGAGAGAGAGAGAGAGAGAGAGAGAGAGAGAGAGAGAAGAAATATTAAGGGGGGTGAAAGAAAGAAAGAAAAAAAATGAGCTACTAATAAATGCTAAGTGCCCTGAGATAGTTTCCATGAACCTGTGAGCACATGGTGTCCACTGAGGACTTTGTGTGTGTGTGTATGTATGTATGTGTTTTCATATTTACAAATGTATATATAAACAAGTCTAAGTGTTCACATGTGAATGTATTAAGTGTTAATAAGCATGTAAACATTTGAACACCAAGCAAATGAGAACATCCTCATGGCTGCCCACATTGCTCCTGGTCTACCTAGAATCCTGTTGTGAATCCAGTCCTCCAACTTTTAGATAAAGAAGAACCAGAAGAAGACAGCTGCCTGCTGTGTCAGACTAAACATCTGGGTGTGCAGAGTGGCCATCCGAGGTGCTGCCTGGAGCAGAGGTGCCATCAGTGGGGCATATGGTAGATCCCTTAGTGGACATGGAGACAGCTTTCCATTGTTCCTGGGATGCTGTGACCATTTGGTTTGCACTGGATTCCTGGCGCTCCTCTCTCTCTCTCTCTTCTCTCTCTCTCTCTCTCTCTCTCTCTCTCTCTCTTGTGTGTGTGTGTGTGTGTGTGTGTGTGTGTTGTTTGGTGCGGGGTACAACTCATTGGCTTTGACTAGGCAGAAAGCACCTTCCAGCATTTCTGGTTAAGCCCAGAGGAGAGAGAGCATTCTGAAAGGAAGGAGGAGAGAGGGGGAGGGTTGTTAAAGGGACCTGGGAGAAGCCTTAAAAAACAGAGTCAAAGTGCAGAATAGTCTGCTCACGGAACTGTTTCTTTCCTGGAGGCTAAAATTAATGGGCAGGTAGCCAGCAGTCACATTAGGATACGAAATGTAATCTGTTTATAATAAGTTTGCAAACTGTCTCTCATTGGTGCAGAGCATGTAGAGGGTACCACAACCCACAGTGATGGGACCCTTGCCTGCTGTCCATGGCAAGCTCACCCAAGCTGGCAAGTCACTGTGAAGTGCAGCCTCTTGCATGCTTCCTTGCTCAGCCATCTCTGTCCCTCTGGAACAGATAAACACGTTACCAAAGACGACAGCTGGAGTGGCTGAGCGCCAACCGCAGCTGCTTCTCCCTCCACCGCTGCTGCCTCAGGGCAGCTACAGAAGCAAAGAAGCAAATTGACCCAGCAGGTTGGAAGGCACCCCTCAGGTCACACAGTCCCACTGATTCAGGAAGTTGGGTCCCCTACACCAATATCCTCCTGCAGGTTGTGGGCTGAGCAAGGCAGCAGCCTGGGCAGCTCCTGGCCACCTCCCTGTGTAGTCAGTGTTTGTCTTGCTTTCTAGAACAATGGTGAATGAAAACAGCAGCCAGTACTTATTAGGCAGTTGCCCTGGGCCTGCTAGCATCTAAGCACTTTGAATGCTTTGTCTTGGGGAACTCAATCAAATCTCCAGGGAGATGTTAGTCACCATTTTGTAAAAGTGGAAATGGAGGTGTAGAGGCCTCCAATAATATACTCAAACTCTCAGTCAGTGGAGTCTGGATTTGAGCCCAGGTTTTTCCAGTTCTAGAATCCAAGCAGCTGCCATGACCACAGTCCTCCTCCCACCCTGATCCCTTACGCCTTCCACGTGGAGGTCCACAGCCTGGATCCTCCGCAGCTAAACATCCCAGAACTGACACTGGACTGTCTAAGATGGATTCTAGAACCTTCATCAGATTTCTTCAAGCTCTGATCCCCAGAGGACATTCTTCCCTTTGTTTCAATACTGAGAAAACAGTGATTCCTATAGCTGTACGGAAGGGTAAAAGCAAAGGGAATTGAAACCTCACAGTCTACCTTACCATTCAGTGTTCACCTCTCACCAATGTTGGGCCACCTGCTCAACCTCTCTAGATCACCAGTGCCCCATCTAGAAGCAGAGAGCACTGAACGGCTCACCACTCCCATGACCTGAAGCTCTAGGGACCACATGTGGCTGTCTTTCTAACTCTACTGTCACTCCTGGTGGGGATGCCCCTGAAGAAGGGGTGTGGTGGAAGGGGGGGGGGGGAAGTGCAGGATGTGGTGGCAGGTTCCCGAAAGCAGGCAGTAAGACTCACCACACAGCCTTCATGGGTGGTGTGTGAACTACCCCTAAGATACCTTGTATTCCAAGGAATGAACATATTAAAAGATACAGGCTTACAGAAGGGGAAAAAAATCCCCTGTCTTCTTCAAACCCAGAATTCCTCAAGATGCCTCCTAGTCCTTTCCCTAATAGATCTGTCTTCTAGTCATCATTTCCAGAAGCCTCCTGACCTCCAGTATTGAAATGACGCCATGTCTACCCAAAGGCCACTGACCACTCCCTATCCATTCACCCAGTTTTACTTAACCTTTGTGACAGGTGTTGCTAACTAATGTCACATGTTCATTCCTTGTTTATATTAGTCTGTTTCACCACTTGTTGGCTGCTGCAGGAGAGATTCCCAGATCCCATCCCTACTGATAATCTTCCTAAACAGTTCCTAACTCAGAGAACAGGCTCACTAAATAGAGGCTGAAGTTGTTTGTTTGTTTTTAAGGAAGGAAGGAAGGAAGGAATTTGTAAGCTCAATGTGTGTTCTAGTTAGCTCTAATTTCTTTTCTTTTCTCTTTATATTTAGTTGTTTTCTGTCTATAAGCCTGTATGTATGTGCACCACATGCCTGCCTAGTGCCTGTAGAAGTCAGAAGAGGGAATCAGATCTCCTGGAATTGTAATCATAGACAGTTGTGAGCAACCATGTGGGTGCTGGGAATTGAACCCTGAGTATTCTGAAAGAGCAACAAGTGCTTTTAATCACTGGACCAACTCCAACATTATTCATTTTAATTGTCAACTTGACACAGCCTAGAGTCACCTGAGAAGAGAGTCTTAACTGAGGGGTTGCCTAGATCAGATTGGCCTATCCATGTAGATTGTCTTATTAATTGATGTAAAAGATCCCAGCCTACTGTGGGCGGCACCATCCCCTGGGCCCTGTACTCCTGGGTTGTGTAAGAGAATTAATGAAGCATGAACAAGCCAGCAAATAGCATTCCTCAGTGTTTCTGCTTCAAATGTCAAATTCCTGTTTGAGTTCCTGCCCCGGACTTCCTTTAGTTACAGGCTGCAACCACTAGGAGGGAAGGAATTATAAAATGTGAAGAGATGCTCAAACAGAACACACTGAGTGAAGGGTCCCGACTGAGACAAGTGCACAGTTGGGATTTGAATTGATCACATGGCATTCTAGAGCAGGTAAACCTAATCTAAATTTTTTTTTTTAAGAAAAACAATATTTGCCTTACGAGGTGGAACAGAGATCAAGTGGAAATGACTTTTTGACAAATACCCATTAGAAACATGAGAACTTCCACTTTCAGGAAGTTGAAGCCATCCCTGTCCCTTCCTACTGCTGAGTATCACTGAGAAGTATACATACTGTTATATAGAGAAAATACAAAAGGCACTGGAAGGAGACAGGAAGATAGACTGACTAGCAACCTGGGAACCAAAGGAACAGCACAGAAGAGAGTTCGCTGCATTCATGCTGTCTCACATGTCACAGGTGTGGAGCTGAAGAGATTGCCAGCCCAAACCTACTCTAAGAATCTAGAAAGGGGTGTGGCCTAGAAGACTGTCTTAGATAATAGTGGTCTACTCCAGGCTCCACTACAGAAAATGTAAGTCCACCCTGTGGACAGAGGCTAAATGGGGGAGGGAATACAGGAGGGAACGAATGGGTGGGAGGCAGATAGACATAGAATGGGGACACAACATCTAGCTTCCAACTGTCACCAGGGACTTCTCTGCTCACCTACCCCTCACCAGGTTGGTGTTCAAGAAGACTGAACAGAGAACTGAGAATTTTCATCCATGTCCAAGGGCAAAGGGTTTCCCTGATGTTTGGTAAACAACTTCAGGGAGCCTGGGCTTCTACCCCCACCAGCAATAAGGAGCTGCTCTTCTCTATCCAACCTCCCCTATTTGAGCTGTTAGGAAGCCAGTTAAAATGCAAGACAATAAATAAATAAAGTCCTCCAAATAGCAAGATTTCAATGGAAAATACTCATGCTAAAATCCAGGGATCTTTTAAACCAAATGAAAAGATTAATAAATTTCAATACTGAGATGCAATATTACTGACAAACTATTTAAAAAAAAAGATATGTTCTTGTGTAGACTTGGCTGCCTGGAACTCACTCTGTAAACAAAGCTGGCTCAGCTGGAGATCTGCCTGCCTCTGCCTCCTGAGTGTGGATTGAGGTGTGCAATACCACACCCAGCCATCTGACAAACATTTCATTTTAAGGCATCTATACATAGGCTGCTTCAAAGCACAGTGATCGTACTCTTGTACTTATGAAACAAAAGTCAAAATAGGAAAGAGAATGGAAATCTAAGGTCTGAAAGTGCCATAAGCGCGGGCTGGTGGTGGCGCACACCTTTAATCCCAGCCTTGGGAGCAGAGGCAGCGATTTCTGAGTTCGAGGCCACCTGGTCTACGAGCGAGTTCCAGACAGCCAGACTACACAGGAAACCCTGTCTCGAAAAACAAAAAAAAAAAAAAAAAAAAAAAAAAAAAAAAAAAAAAGAAAGTGCCATAAGCAAAATGAACACACACACACACACACACACACAGAGCCTGAATGTGATTTTTAAAAAAACAAAATTTAAAGGAGAAATATTTAGAGCAGATGAGAGAGAAGATAAAGACTGACTATATTTGACACTATATAGTCACAGCAAGATGCCATAATGTACCTGTAAGACTGAGGGGGAGTGGATTCCAGCGTCTGAAATAAGTGCCATCCAGGACCCAGAGCAGAGGAACTTTTTCTCCAGACCAGTGGGATTCGGAACTAATAAAATCTTTTCAATTCCTCACCAAGGAGTCTATCTTAATTCTGCCTACCATCCCCCACTGTTCCCCGTCCCTCTCCCTGGGGCCTTTGTGAAGACAGCTGTCTACAGCCGCCTCCAGCAAGAGCAAGCACTGCTCTCCAAGACACCAGAGCTGGCTCCAGTTAGAATCAATCTACCAGACCATTAAGTGCTCCGTGCTCTGTCCTTCCTTTCCTTTCAGGTGCTAGGAAAGGTTAGGCAATGCCTAACTGAAGAAGAGCTTCAAAGGGCAACTCCAGAGAGTTCTCAGAGAGCCGAACCTCTGACCATAGGCAGAGAAAGGGGTCCTTGAGGTTTTGTGTCTTTGGAAGCAACAAGGCTATGTAACAGTTCTCCAGGTGCGGCTGGAGAATCTGAAGGGGCTGAGAGTCTCCAGGAAGTACTTTGAATCCTTATCATTCTAGTTCTCTAGGGAGACCGTGAACACCCAAGACGTCCTGAGCTTTCTTTTATTATTACTTTTAAGTGACGCATCAGTTCATATACAGAGGCATCAACCTAGAAGCTGGGTGTAGGCCAGGGAGCTCCTCTGCATTAGCTTATTTTCAGCCTTGGCTGGCTGGGATTCTAGTTAATCGACTGGGATGCAGGCTGATGGTGATGGTGACCTCAGCCAGCACATGGATCTACTGGATCTGGTTAAACTCCAGATGGGCTGACCTGATTCAAGACACCTAGTTCAGCTACCTACAGTAGGCCAGTTTTCATGATCCTCAAAGTTTTCTTGGGAGGGAGGAGGAATAGAAAAAAAGAAAAGGACTTAAAAGATAGAAGTGGCCCTGGGGAAGAGTTTTACTAAATAGTCACAAATGGAACAATTTTCTAATAACAAAATAAACATTATTAAATTGTCCTTGCAGGGTGGCAAATTGGCGAAGATTGTTTTGTTATGCTTTTCAATGAACCTTGGCTGGGACGTGCATAAAATGCACTCCCTAAAGAATGTATTATTTATTTCTGTGCCCTGCCTCCCTGCCTGCTAACTTTTCCTTCAGACCTGCAGGTGTTAGCCACGATCTCCCTGGGGCTGGACAAAGACTGCCTTGGGGCTTGTCCTCAGCTCTGCCCCCTCTACTCAGGGCCCAGAATCAGGGAAATGGGCCCTCATTCCCATGCCCAGTGTGGGGTCATCTGTACCATGGGACAGTAGTTGGTGCTGACTAGCCTGGGTGTCTCCTTCCGTGGATTCTGTTCCCGACGGCTGAGAGGGGTGCTGCTGATCTGGGGGTCCCTTTCTCTCCAGCCCCTCACTTTGCTTGGTTATGAAATTTAAGATAATTTTATAACGTTTGTGAGCTGTGTTTCACTTAAGTTTTTAATTTTCAAAGTTGGTGTGGCGATGTAACACGTTAAAGTGACCATTTATTTGGAGATGTGGGTGCCAAGGTGTTTTCTGAATTATTCTCTATTTTCTTCCATCGTGAAGATCTCCTGTCCCAACCAAAGAAAAGGCCCATATGACACCTGTTCCCTCCCCACAGGTAAGAGTGACTCCTTCTGCTGTAGAAGTCAACCAGAACTTACAATGGGTGGGTAGGTGGGGTTCTCCCCTCTTTGTCCAGAGCAGCTGCTGTTGTTATCCAGTCCTCTGGTTCACTTTGGTAGTCTTCTGGGTGAAGGCAGATGAGTTCAGAATGACGTCATTTCCAAGGTTTGACTCAGTCCCCACCCCCGCAAGAATCCCACCTGCACTGAACAGAAAGGAACACCCGTAAGAAGAGAAACTACTCTCTGCTGTCGTCATTAAAAGTGAACCCGGTGCAACAAAATCCAAACTGTCTCAGGTTCGACAAAGAACACATCACTAGAGAAAACCCATGGTGACGTTGCCGCTCTTCACTTAAAAACAACCAAGCTAAATTAAGTAACAACAACAACAACCATTTCCCACACCATTTGCCCAGCTTCTACCTCCAGTGTTCAGTCTGAACCAATTTCCACGCTTGAGTTATTAACTTATGAAAATAGGCACAAGAGGTGGAGGCAGAGCGCACAGATCCCGGGCTGCGTTATTACTCATTGCTATGGCTCAGTGGGTTCCAGCACAAAGGCGTGTTATTCTGCCTGCCTGCTCTCTCAGTTTTGAACGAAGTGCAGCTCGGCTAATGGGTTCTGCCTCATATACCTTTCTGTAATCATTACGTTGCCATTCTCTGTAATTTATCCTGTTTTTCACGAAGACCGTGTGCATTAGTCAGGCGTGTACATGTCTCGTAAGTCCCCCTTCATTTGTGGCTGGAAAGCAAGGTCACCAAGCTGCCAGTCACTTGGGGTAAAGCACCCATAATGCACCCACTATGGACTGATCCTGGCAATATTTGGAAATAGTAAGGGATTGCTGTGAACAGACTCTGAAGACCGAGAGAATTGGGACATCGGTGTGAATGATGAAGGGGATCTGAAAACAGTCAAGAGAAGATGGAACGAGGGGGAGTCTTCTGCCTATCCCGGCTGGATCTCTGTCTGGGGATCACAATAAACCACATTTCCCTGCAGCCAATCTGAGACACCTGCTTACAGGTTGAGTGATTTCAAGTGCTCCTCTCGAATTCCTATACTGCCAGCTATAGCCTGTATTGTAGCAATTTCTAACTTGTGCTCAGAAGCGTTACTTCAGGGCTGGGGAGATGGCTCGGAAGATAAAGTCCTTGCTATTAAAGCATGAGAACCTGAGTTCGGACCTCTAATCCCTACCCAAAAAGCCAGGTGTGGCTACGGAAGGAGCCTGATGCTGACCTCTGGTTCTTCCAGGTGCATGGCTCATCAGTCACATGTAGGCATACATGTAGCATGTGTACATGCATGCACATGCAAACATTTTTTTTTTTTGAAAGAAAGAAGAGCTATCCTATCCTAACTTGAGTCAAGTGTGTCCTAGAACTGAGTGGTGTCGTGCTTCTGGAAACTCCAGAATTGTTTGCAGAAATCAAGACCTGTCAATGTTCATTTTTGGGTAGGAGGAGGGGAGGAGTGGGCTTGGACAGCCAAAATTGCCAGTGAAGAAAGCAATTAGGCAAAAGAACTTGAGGCAACACAGGAAAAGCTGGAACACACGTAAGATTTAAAAAAAACAAGTCTGAATTGCTCGCACTGGCTACTAAGCAGGTCCCGCCTGGCTGGGCACCTTGCAAGCAGGTGCCCCTAGAACAGCAAGAGAAGCCCAGGGAGCCACCCTCCATTCATTCGGTAGCAGAATTCTCTACCAGATTCTTTTCCAGTCAACTCCGTAGCCACTGACTCTAGTATAAGAGCAAGTGCATTTCTTTCATCTTCCTGGAAGTGCTAATGAGTGCTTTGGTTTTGTTCTTTCCTCCTCATTAAGACAAATGAGCTGTATTCTGCCCCCAGGAAGCTGCTCTAACCCCCTAAAGCAGCCCCTCTCTTTCCTGCCTAGCGGAGCTCACACCTCTCTAAGGGACCCTGTCCTGTCAGGTGGCCTAAGGGCCTACCTCGCCTAGTTTAGACTCAGCCTCAGGGCCTTTCCATACTGCTCACTGCTCCTGGAGCCCATTGCCTACCACCTTGGGGCCCAGCAGCATGTCTGAGGTTAGATCAATCCTGGAGGTCCCGGCAGAGCCACTACCACATTACATTTTCATGTTAGTGTGCCCTGAAGAGGCTGCCAGGTTCGACAGGATTTAGGAAGACTGCATCCCCCAAAGATAGTTAGAAGATGGTGTAGCCCAATCTTGTTCACCTTATTTTTGGGTCAGAATCTCTCACTGGCCTGGAAATCTCAAGAGAAGCTACAGGGATCAGCCTGTCGTGGCCTCTCTAGAGCCTGACCTTTCTCTATGTGGTGCTTATGTGACAAGCATTTTATCAATTGAGCTATGGCCCCAACCCTTTGCTCCCCTTTTAACAGTATGAAATGAAGCAAAGTGGTGTGTGCAGACCCACGTTGCCAGGGAAATGGACCAAGGCGGGATGCAGTGTTCCTTCACTCTGCTTGCCCACTGTGATTGGATCCCCACCCAAGCCCCCTTCCTTGCTTCCCAATGCTAGCACCAAGCTGTCAGATCCTGCTGACTGGAGGATAACATGAACTCTGCTTTACCCAGAAACAAACAAACAAAAAAAAAAAAAAAGAAAAAAAGAAAAAAAAAAGGGCCTTCCTGCAGCTGCAGGGGAATGGTAGGCCTCTGGGACACTGCTTTGAGTCACAGTGACCAGTGAGGATACCATCACAGATGGCCCCATATGGTTGCAAGACAAACTGTCAGAGGAGAAGTGAGAGGGCCACCTGAGGACTGTTCTTGGGGAGTCAAACCTGAGTAAACATAACCCAACTTTTCTCACCCCACCTGAGTTGGAACCAGCTTGAGTAACAGACCACACCTTACTAGGTCTCTGCCTATCATTGTATACCCCCCACATCCATCCCTACGTGCCACAGTGTTGATATAATCAGCATGACAGGATCAAGAGTTACCTGGGAGATAGGTCTCTGGGTAATGCCTGTGAGGGATTCTGGGTAAGGCCTGTAGGTAAATTGAGGTGGGGAGACTTCCCTAAATTGTAGGTAGCACCATGCTGTGGGCTTAAATTGAATGAAATGACAAGCTGGACACCAGAATTCATCTCCCTCTGCTTCCTGACTCAGTGTGCCACGTGACCTGTCTCTTCGAGCTCCTTCAGCCAGCTCTTCCCCCAACAAGATGGATCATGAGCCAAAAATGAGCCCACCCCCTCCCTTAATCACTAATGCTACATTGATGAGTTCCCGTCTGTATCTCCTTCACTGTATTAACCATTTTAGAAAGACATCTTTGTAGCATGAACTACCTCCCCACTGCTGTGTAACATACTCTCCAGGCCTCGATCCACTTGCAAAACCGAGGCTCTACAGCCAATGAGCAATTACTATCCACTTCCCTCCGCTCAGCCCCTGACAGCTGCCACGCCACATCTCTCTGAAGGTAAGTGCTCTTAGCATTTCATGGAAGTAGAATCAGACCGAATGGTCTTTTGCATGTGGCTAATTTCCATTAACTACATCTGGACTCAACTAAAACCCCGCGCTGCCGGGCAGTCCTGCGAGGTGAAGAACTGTCTCAAGCCTCGGGTCAGAGGATTTGTCGTTCTCAAGGAAAGGCTCACATGTGTGCAGGGGATAACTGGAGTAGCTGGCTCCCCCCCAACACTGTCCATCAAATACACCCTCTGTGCTCATAGCCTCATGAGCCAGATTGCTGTTTGGAAGCCATGGGCAAACCCAAGCTGCTCAGAACCCAGAAGTATGTGATACCCAATTCAATGGGGGTTATGATTTTTAATTCTTTCCCCTTCAAGGAAGCGGAGAGAGCTGAAGCTGTTGATGGAAAGCACACTTAAATGGATCAGCACTGGGTAGTCATGTGCACATCTGTTCTTAACAGGTTTCAGCTGAAAACATACCTAGATCTGTTTATGTGGAACCAGCTAAACATGATAAGATTACAACTTGGAGGGTAAGGATGGAGTTAGGATCGGGGCAGGGGGTGAGGAGGAAAAACCCATCCACACTCAGTCTGTGTATTTGCTCCTCGAACTTAACCACAGATGTGTTGACTGGGCCGGATTTGCTGTGAATTTTAAGAGCCAAAATGGTTCAAGATTAGTTACAGACAAACTCAAGATGTTCCCACAGCTTTTCTGCAGCTCAGCCTCCCGCCTCACCTCCCACATGAGCCAGGAGGAGACTACAGTTGGACGTCTCTTGAATTTTGAGTTCTGGCCCATGAGGAAGACAGTATGCTAGCTACTCACACTGGGAGGACACAGAACACCTTAAGCAAACAACTCAAAAATAGCAGGGGAGGGGAGAGGATTTTCTTTGGGTCACGGTTACAGCTCATACTGACTTGTTCTATTGGTTGTAGGTCTGTGGCAAGAGGGTCACTGTAGTGAGAGTATGTGGCATACACCTTATGGCAGACAAGAGTGGGGGGAGAGGGAGAAGGGAGAAGGAGAAGGAGGAGAGAAAGAGGAGAGAAGAGAGAGAGAGAGAGAGAGAGAGAGAATGAATAAGGAGCATGGTTTCCTTCACCTCCCACTAAAAACATCAAATTCTGTACCCATCTGAATTACACCCATGGATTAGGTCATAACCCTCAATCAACCAATAACTTCTCAACAATTGGATCCACCAGCTGAGGCCTAAAATTTCAACCCAGGAGAAGTCTTACGGAGACATTTTTATATCCAAATCATTATGAACACCAACGCCCACCCCAACCCCCCTTGCAGGAAGGGCCGGCATGTGCCGAGGCCTCTTCTGCAGGCTCTGTGTTCTCTCAGGGTCTTTTGACTTTGGACCTACAGCTGCAGTCTGAAGCTACGCTGTCACCTCCAGCACTGAGCTGAGCACGCAGTGCGGGATGATGTCTTAGAGCTTTGGTACTCTAGCAAATGGCTAATAATGGCGTCAGCAGACTAACACTGGGAAGAAGTAGACTTGTGGTCTACTTTTCTGAGTTTTGCCAAGATAGAAATCACTGGATTTTTACCTGATGACTCCAGTATTGAGGCAAATTAAAGCCACAGCCCTGCTGTGGCTTTGGAGCCCCTCATAGGTCCATTGGTGTCTCCACAAGTGGGAGGAGGAGGCTTCATTGGCTTTGCCTAATCAGGGCTCTGCCCATCAGGATTCTCATCCCCGAGTGCAGGAAGGCCACACCTTACGTGAAAGGTGTCACAGTTTAGTACCCTTCTCCATTTTTCCTCTGAATGCCATCAGACTCCACATCTTGACTCCATGGCTTGAAACTTGCACTCATCTGGAGACATTCATCCATAATGTAGCTCTACAAATTGATATCAGTCTATAAAACTCACCACAGGATACTGAAATAATAGTCACATAGCCTCAGAAACAATCAGCTGAAATTGACATCTGAAAACACACATCCTCCTGCATCCCCCTACCTGGGGGTGGGGTGGGCTGTGATTGGTAAGTGCTTCATTCCCAATGGGCCTCATGCTGCGAGCATTCACCTAGTTTAGTTCATCAAAAATCACTTCTTTTAATAAGCAGTCCACAGGAAACAATTATGGATAGCAGTTTCATTATACAGGAAGTCCTATAACAAAGAACCCATGGCCCACAATTCTGTGACCTATTAGATGATACAGAATTTTAATTAAAAAACATTAACATGTTAAATTGATGGCAAGGAGGGTACTTACTGCTCCAAGGTGTTAGAAAGAAACCAGGAAGGCAAAATATGGCTGACAGGCTGTCTGAATGAACTGTGCAGTGCTTTTTGTCATTTGTCATCTGTGGCTTTTTGTCTGAGGCTTTCCGTTCTGTTTGTTTTTAAAGATAAGTTCTTACTGTAAGGCCCTGACTGGCCCCAAGCTGGCAGCAATCATCCTGCCTGTACCTTCCCAATGCTGGGATTACAGGTACACATACAATGTGAGCACACTTTAGTTTTGGTAGAACAGAATCTAAGTTGCACACATCCGTAGGAGGGAGGGTAGTGAGATTCAGGAAGGGAGCTTTCTTTCTCTCTGAGTAAGTTCAAAGCACATCCTGAAAGAGGACCCATAGTTAAAATCCTTTAACCTCCCCAAGTAGCTACTGCCCCAAGTAGTGAAAGAAAAGCCCTTGAAAGGAAGCTTTTGGTTTGTTTGTTTTCTGAGCAAGAAACTTGATGTTATTTCCAGGCAATTAACTTAAGAAAGCCTTCTTCATTGGGGCTGATAAATGGAAACACAGTCTTCTGAAAGCATCGGCTGAACAGTCTAATGACAGGCAATGTTGTTCAAGCCACCCTTACTAAGTCTAAGGGCGATGGCTTCTGAACTGATACGTTAACAGAGTAGGAACACCCAAGTGCTCTAAGCCAGTTCACACACTAGCTCCAGGAAAGATCTTCTAGAGCTGATGAGCACCCCATACCCTCTCTAGGCAAGCTCCTCGGTCATGCTGTGTCAGAGTATACCCAAAGTTCTGTAAAAGAGTAGACACTTTGCCCCAACCACAGAGCACTGATCTGTGACCTCTGGGGAAGACACTGGCTTGTGTCCAAGGAGGAAGTAGCTGCCTGAGTCTCGAGAGCCCACAACAACTAGTTTTACACCTGGAGCAGAGAATATACTCCAGGGTGCTAAGTGAAGCCAGCTACTTGTTCTGAAGGATTTGGGTCTTGGGATACAGATTGTCAGCCCCACCGCATGGGAGCGAGGCAACTGCTTCCGTCCTGAGTCGGGTGGGATAGCACAGGGGCAGCCTGTAGAGCTAACCACAGGTTAGAAGAAAGCCTCTGCTTCTTCTAAGGAAGAGACTATTGTGAGCCCAGCTCCAGACCTGCACAATGCTGAAGCCAGACTGGGCCAGTGGACAGTAGTGAACCACAGCTGGGATCTCGGGAAGATCCTGGAGTGATCAGATCCTGCAGTAATAATCCAGAACATAAAGTGAGTTCAGGTCTCAGAACACAAATTATAAAGCAGCTGGGTCAAATGACACTTGCTTATAATCTCAGTACTGGGGAGGGAGAGGCAGGTGGATCCCAGGAGCCCAATGGCCAGCCAAGCTAGCCCACTTGTCTAGTGAGAAAACTTGGCTCAAAAAAAAAAAAAAAAAAAAAAAAAAAAAAAAAAAAACCAAACAAACAAAAAACAAAAAACAAAACCCAGATGGTTAGTGCCTAAGGAATGATGCCTGAGGCTGTTCTCTGGCTTCCATGTACACGCACACACAGACACCTACACACACACACATGTGACGCCTTACAAAAAAAAAAAAGACACAAAAATCACTGCTGGGTCCCCTGCTGGACAGCTGTAGGGGGGTGTAGTTGGTACATTTCCAAAAGTCCAGGCTTGACAGCATCATATCCTAGTTCACGTGTATCCTGATTGTACCTTGGGGTACCAGTCGGTGAACCACTCCCTTGTTACCATACCCATATCTTCCTCATTGTGTCAAGGTCAATGGACAAGCCATGTAGGCCCCTGGCCCACAACAGGTACCCAGGTAGCATAGGTTTGGGTTACTCTTTCTGGGAAAACATGCACAACTCCACTGAGAAACAGTTAGACGCTGAATGTCCAGGACCTTGAAAAATACCATAGTGGTTACCAAAAGAAAATGACAGAGGGCCACCACAGGGAAATCCACCAAATCCCTGGAGTGAAGCTCAGACTCTTCTTCAACCATCCTGGTAGCAGGGGCCTCAGCGGGAGTCAAGTGTGCACATCTGAGCCAGTGTAGCTCCTGACACAGTGCCGTCAGGGTCCTTACAGTCTCCCTGTAGGAAGGTGCTGCTGATGTTTAGGGAAGCTGGGTCTTGCCTACGTGCTTTTCCCACTGGCTGGGAGGGCTTCTTGAAGGAGAAGAGGTGCCAAGGCTGGGTAAAAATGAACAGCAGGCACAAGGGGCAGGGTTCACTGTGCCCTACTTGGACTGGGGCACATGACTAGTTTTCTCTGAGCCAGCACATTTTTTGTTCTAAAAATAGCTCACAATGACCCAAGACATCTTCCCCTCTCCCGATAGGAGCCGAGGTTCTGTGGTGGTGTTGTTATTATTGTTTTCCTGGAATGTTTATGATTTCTGAAAGCATTGAGCAGTGGAAACAATATGCTGTCGATGCCTTATCTGACGATCTCCCAGACACAACACCTTGAGGACCAGTATTTGAGCTTCCATGGAGGGAAGAGCCAGCCCCTGGGAGGTAAGGGGAGCTTTCCCTTTGCCAACCCTCTTTAGTCAGCCTGCCTTCTCCCTCCATCACAAGAAGCAGGGGGTACTATTCAAGTAGAAAGCAGGAGTAGACAGCACCCCCTATCCCTGCAGCCATGTTAACAGCAGGACACACCCATGGACCCTGAGGCTGCTGGCCTCTGCCAAGGCCTGACCTAGCCACAGCTGGAGGAGCTTTTAATTGGACATTGAATTTCTGTCTGCCCTGGGAACCTTCCCACATCAATTTTGGGATATTTCTGGAAAGTTTAGGACACAAGCCTTTTAAAGAGGAGGTACTCACTACTGGTCAGGTGACTCCTTGGAGCTTGGTCCTTCAATTGCTTGTTTGCGAGCACCGGGCTATTTTTACATATCTAAGTGAAGGCCTATTAATTGCTGACAAGCACTTCTAGGGAAGTTCATGTTTCCAGAGGCCATCTGTTAACTCAAACAGTGCCAAGGCTTCTCAACAGGGCACTGGGAGTGGGGGTGGGGAAACTTTGTGATTTGCTTAGGAGAGACTGCAAAACACCCTCACTTTCCCTAAAGGGTTAATGGCTGCAGACAAGACAGTCATATTAAGTTATACATGGCAAAGGGTGAGCAGTGGGTGAGCAATGCAAGCAAGCAAAAGAAAAAAAAAATGTAGAAAGGGGAAGATAGGAAAAAGAAAACCGCAAGCGTATACACCCTCCCCCCACATCTCCCAGCCCACCCCCACCCTCCTGCCCAGCATTATATGTACAGACCACAGATTGGAGCGAAGTTAAATTTGGCTCACAGGAATACAGGAAAGAAAGAAAACAGATCAAGTTACACAGAATCCTATTCAGATTTGGGCTTGGGCCTCAGCACATAATGCCTAGCTAAAGAGAACAAGGCCACGGTGTGTTGTGGAAAGCTCACACCCACTAGCTTTCCTTTCCCTGTAGTCATCTGCTGGCCCGGCCCTAGGCTGCAGGCTAATTCCCTGCTCTGCAGGTGGAGACGGATAAAACAAACCAAAATGGTGTAATGGACTGCAGGAAACCCTTCTTTCAGAACTTGATCAGCCTCCAGAAAGGAAACATGCATGGACTTTTCTCCCGACAGCAATCTGTTTTCTTAGGGTACAGTGAGAGGCCTAGTGGCCAGGGTAAATAAAGCAGCCAGTGGCAGGGCTTTTTGGCAGGCTGAGTTGCACAGGAAATTTGAAAAGACCGCTTCCTACACTCTGATTCCAATCAAAAGTGAGCTGTCAATCTTGCAGGACAGAGGTACTTAAAACGCACCAGCCAGGAAAGAGCCGCTGCAAGGCAGACACTCGAGTCACAGGTGTGGGCCTGGAACCCTCCCCAGCTCCCCCGGGCTGGTTTACCTGGCTAGAACCCAGTCCCAGAAGCTGGATTCTCCAAGTTCACCAACTGGAGCCAAACAGGATTGCTAGATCGAAACTCCAGGTGGATTTTGGCTTCTCCTTTGAGCAGCTGGGCAGGCTGTCAGGGAAAATCAAATCGGCTAAGTGACCCTTGCATGTAAAGCCAGCCATGAGATGGTCAGGTATGTATTAAACAGTAGAGATTAGACCCTGTCCCTCGAGCAGACACAGAGGGATCTCCTATCTCCAACACAGAGAGGAGATAGTTCCTCTGCTGCTTCCCAGGAAATCGTCACAATGATCTAAGAATAATACCCCATATTGCTGTGGTGTGGGGTCTTTTCAAAGCCCCTGACCCTAGGTGGGCTGGGCAGGGAGGACATAGTTCTCATTGCACAGTGGAAGAGGAAGATGCCTAGCAAGGCTCTTTGCCTCAGAGAACACGGCCTAGCATCTGAACAGATACATGCCAGGTCAGGCTGGGTGGCCCAGGGTCCTCATACCTGGGTGTACATGACAGTCACGAGCCTTCATCATCTGGTGCCACCTACTGTCCTTAAGAAAGTTGCCCTAGGGGCTAGAGGAATGACTTAGCAGTTAGGAACACTGACTGTTCCAGAGGACCCAGATTCAGGCCCCAGCACCCACATGGCTCCTCACAACCTTCTGAAACTCCAGTTCCGGAGGAGCCAATGGCATTCTCTGGCCTCTGTAGGAACCAGAGATGCATGGGTACACAGACATACATGCAGGCAAAATATGCACACACGTAAAACATTTAAATTAAAACACAGTAAAAACTCTTCTCATCTGGAGCTCAGCAGTGGAGTGGATGAGCCCAGCCTGCCTCTGTAGTGTCAGGACAGTGCTCAGAGCATACCCAAGGCTGATTCAGTGAGAGATCTCATGCATTTCATCCCTTTTGCCTATGATTCTGTAAATCCTCAAACCTATCCTGAAAAAAAAGTCATCGTGGGAAGTATGTTCCCTAGTATTCTGCTTTGCCTTATGTTGCCCTGATAAAACAGAGTGGAGAGGAAAGGGTTTGTTTAGCTTATAGATTATAGACCATCATCAAGGGAAGCTAAGGCAGGAACCTGGAGAAAGAAACTGAAAGAGAGGACTCTGTGTGTGTGTGTGTGTGTGTGTGGTGTCGTTGCGTGTGGTGTGTGTGTGTGTGTGTGTGTGCACAAGTGCACTCAGAATGCTACTTACTGGCTTGCTCAAATACCTTGAATAGCCCAGGACCATTGGCTTAGTCATCATACTGCCCACAGTGGGCTAGGCCCTCTGTGGCGTCAATTATCAATCAAGAAAGTTCTCCACAGACACACTCCACAGGTCAATCTGCTGATGGAGGCAGTCCCTCAATTGATGTCCCTTCTTCCCAGATAGGTCTAGGTTTGTGTCACATTGACAAAACTATGACATCTTCCAGACCTATCCATTCAAGTCCAACCTCTGGTATCTCAGAACGTACTGTTACCTGGGAGTTGGGATGCTATGCATATAGTTAAGATGAGGTCACTAGATTGGGCTGGAATCCAAAACTCAGTACAGTTCTTATTCAAAGGGGGAAACATGGACACCAAGGCGTATACTGGGGTGCATGCTGTATAACAGTGAAGATACAGATCGGATGATGCTGCTGTGAGCCAAGAATGCTAACAGTTGCCAGCAAACATTAGCAGTACGAGCGCAAATTCACGATCACTCCCTCAAAAGGTGGTCAGTGCCAGTCTTGGACTTCGTCCTGTGAGTCTTGGTGTGTGGCTCTCATCATATTAAGCCTCTGTACATCAACATGCTAAGATACGATGCTGGAAAGGACTTCAGCTTGTGGTAAATGCTCCTCCAAAGTCAGCATCCCTGCCAAGCTCTGAAGACATTTTCTCTGTTGCCTGAAGGAGGAGTGAGACTGGGTGCTATGAAGGGTCTCTCTGCTCCTTTGGGAGAGAAGGAGAGAAAGTGTGGTCTTTCGCTTTTACATCTTGACTGTATTTCTCAACAGAATTCCTCTGAAGCATCTCAGAAGTGAGAGCAACTCGCACTTCCTCTTTCGGACAACACTGGGCCTCCCACGTGAATTATGGTGAAAAGGAATACCTTTGCAGCCGGGCGGTGGTGGCGCACGCCTTTAATCCCAGCACTTGGGAGGCAGAGGCAGGCGGATTCTGAGTTCAAGGCCAGCCTGGTCTACAGAGTGAGTTCCAGGACAGCCAGGGCTACACAGAGAAACCCTGTCTCGAAAAACAAAAAAAAAAAAAAAAAAAAGGAATACCTTTGTCCTCAGCAACTGAAGACCTGGCCTCTTGATAACTTCCCCTTTATCCTAGTGCCTTTTCTAGAGAACCTGATAACTTCTTCACATGACTACAGGAGAAGCCACAGTCTGCTTGAAGCTCCCCTAGGCAGGAATGAAGCTGTAGGATGCAGCCATAGGCAGGCTCTTGAGGGCAGAGAGCAGGGTGAACCCTGACAATACTCACACTCGGAATGGGAAGCCCCTCCCACTTGGTGGGAGTGCCTCCCCAGGCACCCAGGCCATCACCCTGTGCAGTGTTGCTCAGGCCTCAACCTCCCAGGGTAGCGAGGGACTCCACATCTGTTCTCCAAAGCCCCATGACACCATCCTCTTGGCTGTGGGAAATCTTCACAAAATATATCATCATCCTTAGAACTCTGCAGCACTTCTGGTGAGAGGAGCTGGCACAGGAGGTCCTGGGACTGCACTCAGGTGGACCCTCAGTGAGACACTGCTCATCCACCTGCACCCCAAATCTACCTCTTGCTCTGTAGCCCCTCCAAAACACGTCTTTTTTCTTTACCTTCACCCCTAAGTCTTTATTGTTTATATACTCCAGAGTCATTTTCCCTAAGCATTACTGAATATATCAGTTTAGGAAGTATTTTTTTTCTTCCATGGAGACACTTGCCCATCCATGTTTATTACTGCTAAATTCACAGCAGCAAGAAGGATTCAGCCTAGACAGCCACCAGTGGTGAACAGATCCTTTAAATGTAGTACTTATACACAGTAGGATACTATTCAGCAGTGAAGAAAAGAATTAAATCTACAGGAACCAAGTTAGGTGACCCAAAGTCAGAAAGAAAAACAAAACAAAAACAAAATAAAACAAAAAAAAAACCCCACATGCTCTCCCTTGTACGTGGATCCTAGTCTACACTGCATACATGTATATATGTAAACAGGTATATAAATGTGGGTAGTATAAAAGTCTAGGAGGCCAAGAGAGGGTGGTATTAGCTGATGGGGAAGGGGATGCTAGATATGTTTTTTTTTTTTTTAATCAGTTTTACACAAGCTAGAGTGATATGAGAAAGAGACCTCGTTGGGAAAACCCTTCCATCAGATCAGCCTATCAGCAAACTTGTGAGGCATTTTCTTGATGGATGATCAAAGAGGGAGGTCCAGTGCCCTGTGAGTGGTGCCACCCCTGGGGAGGCGGTCCTGGGTTTTAAAAGAAAACTGAGCAAGCTACAGGGAAGAAGCCAGTAAGCAGCCCTCCTCTGTGGCATCTGCCTCAGCTCCTCTTCCAGGTTCCTGCCTTGGGCTCCTGCCCTGACTTCTTCAGCGATGGAGTATCACAATGGTATTGAACACAGTCATGCTGGCTAATATGTGTGTATAATGTATATATAATATATATGTATATTATATATATGGAGAGAAGAAGAAAAAGTATGAATTATGCTTCTGTCCTTCCCTTCCTCTGTGGTTGATGACTGACATGTAGGAGATACTTGAGAAGTATTTGCTGAGGTGTGATGTCACCTGAACCTCTTATGTTCACGCTCTCTCATCCTCTTGTTGTCTCCACTTTAACCACTTGGTCAGCCCATCTACAGGTGTTACTATCTCTTAATTTAGTCCCAATCTGGACAGTTAATCTCCTGATCACCAGATAAAACACTCACAGACATTTAGTGGTGTGTGTGTGACTGTAGTGCGTATTTGTGCTATATGCACAAGTATGTGTGATTGTGGATGCACTGACACATGTGTGTGGTGGCCAGAGGACATCAGGGGTCTTGTCCCTCTTAGTCCTTTGATATGTGATCTTTCGTGTATCACTTAGAGCTGGGAGATTATTCTGAATGTATTTGGTCCATTTTTTCTTTTTCTTTCTTTGTTTTTTTTTTTTGTTTGTTTGGCTTTTTTGAAGCAGAATTTCTCTGTGTATTTCTGGCTGTTCTGGAGCTTAGAGAGCTGCCTGCCTCTGTCTCCTAAATGCTGAGATTAAAGGTGTGTGTTCTTAATCATTTTTAACATTTCTTTGATAAGAGGTCCCAGGACTCCTCAGGCTCTCCAAGCTGGTGAAGAGGCAGAAGGAACCCTGGGGACAGATTTTCTGGTTTATCATGTAGATGAATATGTCACCTGTATGGAGTGTGTATGCCCAGTACACAGCTGTTCCAGAAGGTTCCTTCTCTTGGTTTCTGAACATTTCAGTTTAACATCCATGTGCTTTCAGGAGAGTCCAGGCATGTGCATTCAGCCTCTAGAGATATCCTGGTGGTGAGCTGTGTGTGCGGTCCACCCCAACACAACAGGTTGCGTGACAGGAACACACACTGCTTCTGGTGCTATCTCACAAATCCACATCTAAACCAGCCATAGTGACTTCCACGTAGAGTGCTGTGCAAACCTCAGAGGTAGATCTGTTTCCAACCCCCAAAAAAGCTTAAAGCAAAGCAGTCTTCCTGACACAGAAGCCAGCCTCCTTGTTCTCAAGTTGAACACATGTTTTACATCAAGAGGAGGGCTGTGGTCGGGGTAGGGGAGCTGAAGGGAGATTCAAAGGTTCTTCGGTTCTCATAGGCCTCAGCCTCTTCAAAGCTTCATCCCACTCAACAAGAGGGCTTCTGCCCACCTTGGGTGCTGTGGTACATGCATGGGGACTCGTCTGTGGGCCGGAGAGCAGAGAGCAGGCACAGACAGCAATCTCCCTGCAGATGTTTCCCCTGCAGAATGGACATTTCCCTTCAGAGTTTACTGAACTCCCTAAGTCATAGCTGAGTGCACGAGATCCTGACCGTTCACAAGGCAGTGTGAACAGCGGGGACTGTGCAAACGAGCTCAGGCTTGCGGACTGGGCAATTTCTACTAGGGATCTTTGCAAGTGTCAAGGTCGACAGGTGATGGAGACGTCTGTTGTTTGTGAAATGGAGGGTAGTATATACATCGTCACCAGGCTTCAGAACAATGCTAAGGAAGGCAGCTGGAAAGTGACAGGGTACTAGGCATTTGTGCGATGCTGTTTCCGAAATAAAGGAGCAGGGAGTGAAGAGGGGGGAAGAAGAAAAGACAGAGAACAAGAGAAAAGAGTGGAGGGGAATTACTCCTTACTTCTTATTTTCAAAGTTTTAATTTTCCAGAAAAGTTGACAATTAGTGCAGGGACTCTCCCTATACCTCACACTCAGTCCTTTGAGTAGGTCTATTTGTCACCATTAATTACAATATAAATCAACTGAACAGTTTATCAAATTTCCACAGTACTTCACCTGAATACTTGGTACACCATCTACATTTAGTTATCATTATCTGACTGATTCTTCTTGGCCATGATACTATCTCAGACTTATATTTTTGAAGCCTGTGGCCATTTTGAGAACCGTTAGGTAGAGTTTCTGTTGGTTTGGATTTGTTGTTGTTGTTTTGTTTTTAATCACAATTGGGTGATAAAACCTCAGAAGAGAAGTGCCATCTTACACATGACATGAATACCTGTTATCGTGGCATCTCACTTGACCATCTGACTAGGATGGCGTTTGTGGTACCTCTCCACTGCAAGATTCCTCCCACTCTTTGGAAGGAAGTCACCATGCTCAGCCACACTTGAAGAGTGGGGATTTGTATTCCATCTATGAGGGTAGACTGTCTATACATTATTAGAAATTCTGTTGCACCCTGGACACTTTTCTATTTTCCTCCATTCATTTAATCAGATGTATCTGTGTCTAGCTCTCTAGCTCATGTTAGTTTTGAACCTGAGTTGCTTAGACTATATACCACATTACTTTCTCTTGGGCTGCTAGAAACTTAGATGCCTGTTGTGATCTCAACATGCATTGCTGCTTGTTTTTCTAAGTACTCTCTTCCTGGCACACTCAAGTGTACCGTGCTCAACTTGTTCACCTTCTCCTGACCTAGTGTCAGCCCTGGGCTATGAAGAGGTGCTAAGGGCGGTATTGATTGTAAACTAAAATCTAGACATAAGGGGCTGGAAGGATGGCTCAGTTGTTAAGAACACTGGTTACTCTTGCAGAGGACTCAGGTTCAATTCTTTTTTTTCATAATTTTTTTTTTATTCACACTACATCCCAATCATAGCCCACCACTCCCACCTCTTCTCTCAGTCTTGCCCTTCCAAATCCCTCCTCTCACTACCCCCTCCACTTTTTCCTCAAAGAACAGGAGTACCACCCCAACTTGGGACATCTAGTCCCAGCAAGACTAAGCACCTCCTCTTCCACTGAGTTCCAACCAGGCAGTCCAGGTAGGGGAAGGGGATCCAATGGCAGGCAACAGAGTAAGAAACCACTCCAATTGTTAGAGGGTCCACATAAAGACCAAGTTCACACAAGAACTCCTACAGCTGATAAACACCTTCAGCAAAGTGCCTGGATACAAAATCAACTCAAAAAAAATCATTAGCTCTCCTTTACACAGCTGATATATGGGCTGAGAAAGAAATTGAGAAAACAAAACTCTTTACAATAGCCACAAATAAAATAAAATATCTTGGTGTAACTCTAACCAAGCAAGTGAAAGACCTGTATCACAAGAACTTCAAGTCTCTGAAGAAAGAAACTGAGGAAGGTATCAAAAAAGGAAGATGGAAAGATCTCCCCCTGCTCATGGATTGTTAGGATTAGCGTAGTAAAAATGACCATCCTACCAAAAGCAATGTACAGATTCAATGCAGTTCCCATCAAAATTCCAACATAATTCTTTACAGACCTTACCTTAAAAAACAAGTCTCAACTTCATATAGAAAAACAAAAAACCCAGGATAGCTAAAATGGTTCTGTACAATAAAAGAACTTCTATAGATATAGCCATTCCTGATCTCAAGCTGTACTTCAGAACAATAGTGATATAAACCACAAGGCATTGGTGTAGAAACAGACAGGTTGACCAATGGAATGGAATGAAGACCCAGAAATAAACCCACATACTTATGGATACTTGATATTTGACAAAGAAGCCAAAACCATATAATGGAAAAATGGAAACATCTTTAACAAGTGGTGCTGGTCTAACTAGATTCTGCATGTAAAAAAATGCAAATAGATCCACATCTATCACCCTGCAAAAACCTCAAATCCAAGTGGATCAAAGATCTTAACATACAACCAGATGCACTAAATCTAATAGATGAGAAAGTGGGGAACTGCCTTGAACTCACTGGCACAGGAGACAACTTCCTGAACAAAACACCAATAGCTCAGGCACTAAAATCAACAACGAATAAATGAGACCTCATGAAACTGAGAAGACTTTTGCAAGGCTAAGGACACCATCAACAGGACAAAACTACAGCCTACAGAATGGGAAAAAATCTTCACCAACCCTGCATCTGACAGAGGGCTAACATCCAAAATATATAAAGAACTCAAGAAATTAGACAACAATAGACCAAATAACCCAATTTTTAAAACGGGGTACAGAGTTAAACAGAGAATTTTCAACAGAGGGATCTCGAATAACCAAGAAGCACTTAAAAGAGATATTCAAATTCAATTCCTAGCACCCACATTGCAAATTATGGCCAACTGTAACTCTAGTTCCTGCAGATCTGACGCTCTCTTCTGGACTCTGAGAGCACTGCATGCACATGGTACATAGACATACATGCAGGCAAATTACCCCTAAAACTAAAATGAACAAACAATCTGGAATGAGGTGTGCTTTTTGTTATTGTAGTAAGATTATTCATCCCCCCTTAACTGACAGAGTAGGAAAATATGTGTGCCTACATGAGCTATCTGAACATTTTGTGTGTACCTGTCTGTAGCTGTAGTAAGCTAAAGTTGATTCCGTACCGGTCTTTCTAATACTAAGCCATGTGAACAATCCCATCCTTTTCCTTGTCTGTAATTCTCACTCTAATTGTTAGAAACCTGACTCTCTCCCCACACTGTCCAGTCACTTCACTGTTAGAATATGTAAGTCATAGTTTTAGAATGTACACTCTTAAAGAAAGCAATTATTTTAAAACGCATTGAAAAATTTGTATGTGTATGGGTGAATAACACCTCTGAAAGTCGTGTTGGAGTTTGACCACCATTGTGTGTGCTGAAGAAGGTGGAACTCCATGTAACTGCTATGTTTACAGGCAGGGCCTTTAAGAGAAGGTTAGGATGAGGAAAGGACACCAGAGTAGTTGTCATTGAGTCCAGGTTGGCTTCATGACAGAGACCAAAAACACACCAATAAACACACACACATGTGCTCACTGTGTATCTCTCACTATGTGTTCCTCTGTACTACCCTGGGACTCTGCCAACAAGAAGGCTATCACTGGTGATGGCCACTTGACATTGAACCATTACCAGAAGCCATAACATATGGCCCATGTTATAAGCAACTGACAGGGAGTATGCCAGTATCTTGAAAGCCTATGCAGCCAGGATGATTGTAGACCTAAGACAATAGTTTCTCCATGTATGATAGCTAATCTTCACTGGAAACTTGGCAGGGGATGGGAGTAGCATTACCATAGAAGCAATCCCCTTGGCATATTTGTTGGGGATTTTCTAGATTGAATTATTTGTGGGCTGGAGAGATGGCTCAGTGGTTAGAGCACTTTTGTTCTCACAGAGGACCTGGGTTCAATTCCCAGCATCCTCCTGATAGTTTACAATCTGGGGAATCAATGGTCCTTTCCCACTGCAGTGGGCACCAAGCATGCACAGGGTGCTCAGACAAACAATCAAGTAAAAATTCATATGCATAAAAATGAAATAAGTCTAAGAACAATAAGAAGGAATTTAGCCTGACTTAGATGAGCTGGGGAAAGTCTTCCTAAATGTAGGTGGCACAAATCCCTGGGCTGGAGTCCTGGACAGACTACAAAGGAAAAAGTGAGTTGAGCCCCAACAATGCACAAGCACTCTGTGCCTGACACACTGGGGCTAGCTTCCCTACACCCCTACCACGGGGCCTTCCCTATAGTGATGTACTTGGAACCTTTCTTAAATTGGGCACTAGGATAAACCCCTCTTCCCTTCCCTTACTTCTTCTAATAGTAATGAGAAAAGTAAGTCACATCTAGTGCCAGGCTAGGCAGCAGGTGCCCAAGCTGAGCCTGTCTTCTCCACACATGCAAAGCCATGTATCTAGATTGCTCAGGATTAAGGGCCAGTGATAGCCCAGCTTACTCTGGGGCAGAATTTCTAAGCTCTCATGCTTCCTGTCATCCTTCCACTCCTCCACTCTCTGTTCCTCCAGATGACTCCTCCAAGGTCTGCCACTTAATTGCTGAGTCCCTGCTAAGACTGGAGGGGCGTCACCCCTCAACATACTGAAGGGGAACCCAACCAACATGCATATACCCACAGAGGTTCTTCTGTCAGGCAGCCCAGGAGAGGAATAACTATTCCATTAATGATTTCATTTTTGTTGGAATTGATCCACGTCTCTATATTGTCATAGAAATCTAATAGGGAACTTCCATTTTAAAAGAGAGGAGGTATATAATTAAAAAGAAATACAGGCAGCTCAGTGGAGGCTGAACTTAGAGACCGGGAGACCCAGAGCAGAGAGACTTGAATTACCAAGAAGCAAACACCACCACACAGAAATGTGACCCAAACAGATGATCCTGGCTGCCATGTGGGAGAAGAGACTGAGCATTCCTGTCTGAAGATAAAGATAGTTAGTTAGGGACCTATGGGACACAATGGAGGGTCTTGACTGTACATGGCTGCATGTGTGGGTGTCAGCTGGTAGGAGCTCCAATCTGGAGAAGAACTGCAACTTAAAGTGTTAGAAGCTGGAAGAGGGTCCCCAAGGTAGGACAGGGCTGTTGACTTTGGGTCCCTACATGTCTGCAGCTGTGGGCAGAGGTGACTCTCTGCAATGTCATCACCTGGGGTGTAGTGTAAAGCAATCAGAGGAGAGAACTTTTAACTTTTTCTTGGAGGTTAGGCTTTCAGCCAATCAGAATACTCAACCTTGGGGTCCGGATTGGCTTTTTATTGGGCTCATTTCTTCTGATCGCAAACATGATGAATGTTTATTGCATCAATTTTGGAAGCAGAGAAAAGCAAATGAGAAATTAAAATGGACCCACGTCATCCTTCCACCTAACCAGACTCATTTATCAGCCGGACGTTTTTATTTCCCAACCTTTGGAAAATTAAAGACTGTAAAAACGAGAAGGGGAGAGAGCATTTGGATATTGGGATCAGGGAAAGGTGAGGGGCAAGCCACCACCCACACAGCCTGGGAGCACACTGAACAGACAGAAATCCTGCCACCGGAATTCTCTGCAGCTCGAGGAGAAACTGAGGTTGGAAGATGGATGTGGAGAAGTCAGAAACAGGAGTGAGGCCTCAGAGTTTTACAACCAAACAGACGTGAGTAGCGGGAAGCTTGAGCCTCCAGCCTACAGGAACTGCATGCAAAGCTCATGGATGAGTGAGCATTTCCATCCCCCTTTCCAAGTTCAACACCACGGTGACAGTTTCTGGCTCTGAGTGAACACTCTTTTGCTGATCTGAGCTATCATAGTTACAACTGAATCCACGTTTCTGGAGAAAGGGCACTAACAGGCAGTGTCCTTGTCACAGCTTTACTGTCAGTGTTAAGAGTAGGCACCATGGCCCCCAGTGACCACCTTTCTGTCATTTTGTTTTCTCTCTGTGTGTGCATCCATCTGTGTGACTGTGGGCATGTCCATGCTATAGTGTATCTATGGAGGTCAGAGGACAACCTCAGGTGCTGGTCCTTGCCTCCCACATTGTTGCTTTTGTAGCTATAATTTTGCTTGATTTCCTTTATTCATTATACATTTCTGTTTCCAAAGAAATGCCTACATCCACCTCTGACCAACCCAGCCTTGGCCAGCACACACCTTCGCTTACCTTGCTAAGGTCACACCAACAAATGCCCAGATGTCTAGATGGGCATGTTGGAGCACAAATATTTACCAGACTAGTTTGGGTCACTGCATTGTCTTTCATTTGACAAAATGTCCATGTAGATATTCTTTCATTGTTAGTAACAATGGTTTTACATGTACATGGTGTTTCCTACATGACTTCATATGAAGGAAGAACTGCCTAAGAATTTTATATGCAATAGCTAAGATCCTAACACTTGTATTTAAAAGGTGAGAAAGATGGGTCCCAGAGAGCTTAAGCAAGGTACTGCAGGTTCCACAGCTTGTGTGTGTTGGAGAAGGAACTGAAGCAGACTCAGTGTGGAAGCTGAAGCTGTAGGAATTTTTATGGACAAGGGCAGACCTGATGATGAACCCCAGGTGAGCTGGCTTCAGAGTCTGCATATTTTCTACCTCTAGTCTATTGGTAAAAAGCATTTGGATCTTCAAATCAATTTATCTGAAGAGCTCAAATGACAGAGAAAATATAAGCCATATCCTCAGAACTGAATGGACAATTGTCAACTGAATACATTCTAGGCTTACCTGGGAAGAGAGTCCATAACGGATTGTTAGATTAGGTTGACGCTGTGGACATGAGTTGGGGATTGTCTTGATTGTTAAATGAGATGGGAAGCCCCTCCCTGAATGTGGGCAGCATGATTTTACCTGCTGGGAAGAGCACTGGACACAACAGCCAACAGAAAGACTCATTTCTCTTTGTTCTTGGGTGAGTTGTGACTAGTTGTCGTGATTCCTTCCACTTAGACCCTCCATTGACAATGACATGGAATTGCTGCAAAGCCAAAGAAACACTTTTCTCCCCTAAATTGATTTTGGCCAGGATATTTTATCACAGAAACACAAAACAAAATGAAAACATCTCAGCCAATGAAAGAGCATTTGAAGTAGACTGATTTTTTTAAAAAGCTCTCTCTTTCTCCCTCCTCCCTGATCCCTCTGTGTGCGTGTGTGTGTGTGTGTGTGTGTGTGTATGTGTGGTGTGTGTGTGTGTGTGTGTGTGGAGAGAGAAGAAAGAGAGAGAGAGAGAGAGAGAGACAGACAGACAGACAGACAGACAGACAGATGTGTGTGCCAGTGTCCAAGAAGGAGGTTGGAAGAAGCCATTGGATCTTATTGGAATTGGGGTTACAAGTGGTTGTGGGCCAGCACATGTGAATACTGGAACTAAACCCAAGTCCCCTGGAAGAGTAGCAGCCAGTGCTCTTAACTGCCCAGTCATCACTCCAGCCCCACATTGCTATTTTCTTTCCTCCCTGAGACACGATGGACTTCAAAATCACTCCTTCCTTGACAGAAGGTGCAACTGAGCTTAGGACACAGTCTGCTGTTGGTTTTGTTCTCTGTATTCACAGCACAAGTGAATTACTGGGACTCTGGACAGCTCTTTCATCTCTTTGGCCTCCTGACAGTTCTCATGGACAAAGACAGAGGCAAAGAAGAAGTCTTATTATCTAGAGATTTTTCCCATTCGCTGACCACAGTCCCATTTCCCATGTACTAAATGGCCATTATGCTCAACACCATGAATGCAAAATGTTGATGAGGACGTGAAGCAACTAGCACTAGCAGACTGTCAGCATATGCATGCTCTATCAACAAAATGAAATAATTTACTATTACCAACTAGGAGATAGATATACTTATGACCTATCCTTAACCTATTCCTGAGTATTTTATACTCTCTGATGGGCCATGAGAGGAACAACCTCTCTTTTCTCGTTTCTCATTGTTGTGAAGGAAGAAAAGTTTTGCTTTTGGCTCGCAGTTGAGGGTGCATAGCGTCCTATGAGGGAGGCACCACATGGGAGAGTGAGATCTCGGATTCTCCTGCCTCAAGTCAGAAAACAGAGGGAGATTGTACTCAGCTCCCATCCTCTTCACTCCAGGACCATAGCCTGGAGAGAAACCCACATTTAGGGAGACTCCTTTCTTTCATGTTCATTCTGACCGGGATCACTCCCATAGGCACACACAGAAATGTGTTTCGGTGGTGATTCTAAACCCTGTTTAATTAACAAGATGAGCCATCACAAAAGAGAGTCCAAAGGCTCTATAGAGACCCTGACGGCTCTCCACCCAGATGTTCAGGATTCTTCTTCAGCTAGGTGTGTCCCTGGTGATGAGACATGCTGCTGAAGCCTTCCCTGAGCCATCTCCACCCAAGTAAAGTCTTTAGGGTCTGCTAGAGCAGAGATTCTAAACCTGTGGGTTGTGACCCCTTTGCGGTCATATATCAGATATCCTGCATCATATTATGACGCGTAACAGTGGCAAAATCACAGTTATGATGCAGTAATGAAATAATTTTACAGCTGGGGTCACAGCACAAGGAACTGTATCCAAGGGTCTTAGCATCAGAAAGGCAGAGAACAAAACCTCTGCCCTAGAGAGAGAATACTTTCCACAGTGACTCAGTACCAGCTCTGAGAAGCAATGTGTCTGCATTTTGTCAAATATTATAATTTACTGTTAAAATAAAATCTGATTCTTCTCTTGAAATCCTAAAGGTTTTTAAGTGCTCACTTTCCACTTCCCAGTCCAAAATCCTGGAAAAATTCTGGCCTCTATTCCAAGAGAGATGTTGAGAGCAAGCCCTACCCCACCCCCACCCTACACCAGGATAACCAGAGTGGGCATCTGTCACAGCGATCAAGGCTCAAAACAAAAGAGAGTTATATCCTTTCATGGCCACAGAGTCCGGCAGTGAGGGTGGGGGGATAGGATACCTGCCATCCAGGTTTCCCCAGGACTGATCTGGCTTTAGCGCCAAAAGCCCTTCCCAGCGGATCCTCAGCCCGGAGCAAGCCGGGATGGTTGCCCACCTGGCTGAAGACCAAGATCTGTTGGTTAGAGGCCTTGTGTCATTGTCAACCCCCAACTCTCAAACAGCCTTTGGAGGACCTTGGATATAATGGTTAATGCTCTTTCTGCTCTAGCCAGTTCTCCTGGATTGCCCCCCCCCCACACACACAAACACACAGACATACACATACATGCACACACACACACATAGAGACACACAGACATACATATATACACACAGAGACACGAATAGACAGACACACACACAGGAAGACATACACACATAGACATACACATATATAAACAAACACACACACACACACATAGAGACATACAGACATATACATATATACACACACAGACAGATGTATATACACAGACAGACATATATACACAGACAGACAGACACAGTCATACATACATGTACACACACATACAGAGACATACACGCAGAGACATGCACACATAAAGAGACACACACACATACAGAGACATACATACTCATACAGATACATACATACAGAAACACACACCCAGTTTGCTGCACACCCCATATCTTACTAGATTTCAACCATACTCTGAAGGTATGAATGACAAATGCTCCCCATAGTCTCTGGCATTTGAACACTTGGCCCCATTGATGAGACTATTTGGGGAGGCTCATGGAGGTATGGCCTTATACAGGAAGTATGTAATTTGGGGGAGTGGGCTTTGAGGTTTCTGAACAATGTACCATTCCCAATTTGCTCTGCCTTCTGTTTGTGGTTTAAGACATGAGATCGAAGCTGTCTGAGATGTCATGCCTCCCTGCTGTCACGCTTCCTCATCGCGGCAGCAAGGAACTTTATCCATCTAGACCTGTGATCCCAAATGACCCCTCCTTCTTTTTTTTTTTTTTTTTTTTTTTGTTTTTTTGTTTTTTTTGTTTTTCGAGACAGGGTTTCTCTGTGTAGCCCGGGCTGTCCTGGAACTCACTCTGTAGACCAGGCTGGCCTTGAACTCAGAAATCTGCCTGCCTCTGCCTCCCAAGTGCTGGGATAAAGAGGTCCTTACTTTTTTGTTTTCCTTTTTATGTGAATACTCTGAAGCAGAATGATAATTAGCACTAATCTGGCACTTTATAAATTGTGATGTAGCCTTGCTAGTCACACAGTGAATGTGTATTGTTTGCACTTAACCCTGAACTGTGTTATGGTCAGCTTACTGAACTGAATGCCTCAACTTCAGACAAGTTACCATGCCTCGTTGTGCCTCAATAAAAAATTTAAACTGCAAAAAAAAAAAAAAAAAAAAAGGCGTGTGCCACCACCGCCCCGCATAACCCCTCCTTCTAATAAGTTGCCCAGGTCATGCTGTTTTGTCACAGCGATATAAACATAACTAAAGCACACTCTCAGCTGGGCCTGACAGTGCTCACTGCAATCTCAGAGGCAGGAGACCCTCTCTCAAAAGACCCTGCAGCCTCTGGACCTCGAGTACAACCTTGTTATCATCCAGAGCCTCGTAAGCCGGAGACGAGAGGTCAGAGGAGGGCAGATGAGGATGGACAAAGAGTCATTCTGTAAGACAGAGGAGGGGTCCACAAGCCAAGGAGTGCTGACAGCCTAGAGAAACCAAAACAAAGGGAGTCGACAGATATCCGCTGATACCCAACCCACCAGCACCTTGACTCCTGCTAGTGAAAGCTATTTCAGCCCCCTGAACTGCACCAGCAAACACTTGTGCCACTGGAAGCTTCCAAGGCAGCATGGGAAAGAAGGGTACTCTGCAGGGGAAAACAAAAGCTAGAGGAACCAAGTGGGCTCCCTAAGCCACAGGGAAATCCCAGGAGGCGTTCAGACTTCCTCCTGCTGGGAAATTGTCTCCAAATACCGGAGCCTGAAACCCCTCCCTAAAGTCCTCTAGGCCAGACCATCCTGGGCCCACGGGATCATCCAGCATCTCTCCCAGTGGAGCCACTCTCAACCTAAATCACTCGGCTGGAGGGAATTAATATCCTATAAGGCAAAAAGAGACTACCTATCATGCCAGCTGCAGTGCATGCTGGGAACAGGGCCAGGCCAATGGTCTGAATAAACAGGGCTGCCAGGTACCCATCTAGTGTGATACCCCCAGAAGAAGCCCAGACAGGCAGCATTCAGAGTCAGAGCTGCTAAAGGATCCTGAGGGGCTTTGCTTTGAGGACCACAGGCCCTTGAGGCATTTAAGTCACAGGATGTGTGTGTGTGTGTGTGTGTGTGTGTGTGTGTGTGTACATGATGAGTAGGTGGAGGTGGTGGTAGAACTGAGCCATGCATGGGTCTTGGGTCATAGGTATCCCAAGCAGGTATGTCTCAAAAGATTCTAGATAAACATGAAATATTTCTTGCTGGCTCATTTCTTTCCAGCCTGGGTGACAGAGTATGATGTGGCAGAGGGGGAAGGGAGGTACATTTGGTCACAGCCCTTGTTTACCAAAATGTCTTCTCCTGAGCAAGAAAAAAAGTCCCAGAATAAAGCAGGGGTGGAGTAGGGGGAGGGTGTCCTTGACTTCCTTTAGCTCTCTTGGTTACAACAGTCAAGATTGTCCTTCATGTTTAGTCCCCAAAGGCATCAGAGCTTGACAATGACAAATGGGGAACAGCTGTCCCTTGGCCATCAGAATCACAGCTCTTTCCTCCCTGTGTGGACTATGGGACATGGAGAGAGGTTCCTCACAGCCTCCAAGGCCAGACAGGCCAGACTCTGGTCACCAAAGTTTAGACTCACCCACTGTTTGGAAAGCAGTGGCCTAGGCTTTCCCTGACACAGTTGAGCAACTTGAGGCTTTCAACTGTGTTGGGAATGTGGGTGTGCCTCAGATGAGGAACTGGGCTAGGCTCTCACTTCCCAGTGGGGGCTCAGCTCTACCCCCAGAGTCCCTGTTCCCAGGCCTGGGATACAGGCAAATGGAGCTCCAGCCAGGAGCCAAGAGCCCCATTTCAGGGATTGGGTAAGCACTTGCCTTTCTACCTGACTCATCCTTCCCACTTCAAGGACATGGAGATGATGACAAGGGCCATGTCCATCTCTAGTCACTGTTGGTGACACCCTCCTCCTCTGCTGTCCTCTGCACAGTGCAACCCCAGGCTCTCACTGTCCCCGCCTTTGAATGTCCCATGGGTCCGGGAAGCTTAAGGGTCCAGTGGAGCAAGTGACTTCACTATACCATGCTCAGGGCAACTGTCACTAAAGGCGCAGGCATGCCCCATAGAGAGCTGGGCCTTGCCTCAGTTGTCTCCACACTCAGAGCACCTCCCTGTCGAGCCAAGGCCTAGCCTGTGCTGTGTCCTAGATACTTGTGGTTAGGAGGGACAACTCAGGTGCTCACCTACCAGGTTCTAATCCCAGCACCAGGACTTTCCCTCATGCACTGTGGCATTGTTTAAATTGAGTGACCCAGTTTCCCCATCCCTAAGTAGTGAGGAGTTTGGAACTTTTTTAAAGGATGCATGTGACACAGGAGAGCCAAGAGCCACATCTGGCATGAAGGGCAGGAGGGATAGGAATGACGCTGCGCATGGTTCTCAGGCACCAGAATCTGAAACAGAGGGCCAGGTCGAGTACCACAAAGTGAGTGAAGGTCCCTTTTAAATAGCTGGCCAGGACCCCCTCTGATCTGGCATTGGCTCTGGGGCATGGACAGATGGCAGAAGCCTTTCCTGGCAGCTCAGTAAGGAGGCCTCTTCCCTGGGGGCTAGCCTTCTCTAGGTCCTACTTCTCTTCTTCCTTACATCTCACCAGGCAAGGGCTAATCTTGTCCCTCATTTACCAAAGGGGAAACTGGGACTCAGAGAGGTGGCATGAATTGTCTGCGGTGGTAGAGTGAGTCAGGGCTGCACTGTGAACTGTCTCTTGCACTCCTCTTATGGGGTCTGAATTTACATTTCAGAGGTAACTGGATGCCTTTGCCTGGACCCGGTAGAGGCAGGACCAGGAAATAAGGCTGGGACGTAAGACACTGGGACCAGGTTCTCACATCACCGTGATCTGTAGGTAGACAGCACAGGGCCCCACTGTGCAGTGAGGCAGAGCCACCGGAATCCCTGATGAGCCCACAGTTGTACACGGAGGATACTGCAGGCTTCTGTGTGGCTGGCAGCCACTCAGATGGGTACCCTTCCAGAGACCAGGGCACAGGGACAAGGAAGATAGCATAGTAAATGTATGAGCCTGGGGTTAGAACCTTGACAAGGAAGATAGCATAGTAAATGTATGAGCCTGGGGCTAGAACCTTGGGCCAACATGTTTAGGCCTCATGCATAAGTCACTCTGGGGAGATATTGATGGCCTTCCCTAGCTTCACCATGGTTAGCAGCAACACACAGGCACACACACACACACACACACACACACACACACACACACACACACACACCGGCAGCAGTGGGCATGTGCTTAATTGTCTGCTGTCTGATTTGTTGGTAGGTCAGGGAACTTTCATTTAGAAAACTGTCGATTGGGCTTCCTCTCCCTGTACTGAGACTGCCGGGCCTTGGCTACCTGGCTGTAAGTGGCAACACTGTCTCCATTCTTCTCCTGCCTAACTGCAAGGACCGTGCCTCCACTTTCACTTCTGGTAGGTTAGACAGACCCTATGTCTAAAATGCTAGGGTACTGATATTACTTTTAATGGCATCTTGAATTGAAAATGACGGGGGTCTCAAAGTACTGCCCATTGCTCCAAATTCCTAGGCTGCCAGGGGTTTTTGTTTTGTTTTTAATAACATTTTATTAGAACACAATGGCTCTCCTCTGTGCATCACCTCTGGCTGTTGCTATGCTACATTGGCACAGCCGAGAAGCTGCAACACACTGAAGGGCCTACACACATCTCAGATAATTTCCAACTAGCCATTTTGAACAAAAGTTTGCTGAAAAATCAAAACTCAGTTGGAAGTTTGATTCTGTAAAAGCCTCACCAGCGTGGGGGAACTTATATTCTAGATCTCTCCGGTTTGGATCAATCCAGTTCTTTTTGTTTGTTTGTTTGGTTTTTTGAGACAGGGTTTCTCTGTGTAGCCCTGGCTGTCCTGGAACTCACTCTGTAGACCAGGCTGGCCTCAAACTCAGAAATCCGCCTGCTTCTGCCTCCCAAGTGCTGGGATTAAAGGCGTGCGCCACCACTGCCCGGCTGATCAATCCAGTTCTACTGAGGGTGAATCTAATGCTGAAGCAAGTGTGGACGAGGGTGCATGTGTGTGGACGTGTATGTGTGAGAATTAGCAGTAGTCAGTGGATATGATTACCAATGTGAGTCTATTGATTACTGAGAGTGAAGTTGAAGCCAGAACAGAGATCAGAATCAAACTGGATCATGGACAAGTACATTAATCAGAGTCTTTCAAAGTAGAGAGTATATAGAGGATTTCTTAGACAGCTTACAGGATGTGGTCCAGGTAATCCAGCATGACCTTTTCACATTACGAGGCTAAATGTCTCACAATCCCAGTGTAGGGTTCTGGAGAACTCCTGGAGAGACACTGACTTCAGTCTATATTGGAATCCCAAAGAAGTTGGTTCTAATACTGGTGACAAAATGTTATAGCAACAGGACAGATGGTCTTGCCGGAGGGAGTGAGGCTAAGCAGGCAAAGAGCAAAATTTCCTCTTCCATGTCCTTTCACGTGGCCTGCTACCAGAGGTGAGTATTCCTGCCTCAAAAATCTGATAAGAAAAATCTGTCACAGAAGTTGCCCAAGGCTTGGGTTTTAGCTGATTCTAGATGCAGTCAAGTTAACAACAGAGACTAGCCATATAGCACACTATGGCATCCCATAAGCCTCAAGCATGAAGTTAATGCCACTCACCATCCAGGGCTGCTGTTGCCAGCAAATGTTGTCAGATATGCAGAATTCATCATGTGGGGTCTTTCCAGAACCCCCAAAACTCTTCCCAGGAGCACCATGACAGTTCATGTGAAGGTGCCTAGCATGCATTAAATGCTCAACCAGCTCACCCCCATCCAAAATTATTCAAGGCATCCATCAACATCATATTTGGGGTACAGAAATATTAATAAGATAATCCCCTTTTTTCCTGGGTGCAAATTTGGATCATCTTGAGAATGTGACCTTCTGCCATCGTTTCAAATATGCAGCATTAGTCACTTGACCTGCAAACAGGACACTCTGGTGCTCTGTGCATAAACCAATAACAGTAGCCTGGGAAGCAGATGGTCCTGTCTGTATCCTACAGACTTTCAGTGACCTCCCCCCACCCTCCTGCAAGGTGTACAAGACTCCTGCTGGAGTTAACAATGAGACATTTTAGATTCCCCAGGGCAAACTGGAGCAGTTCTGCTCTCTGTCAGCAGTGAGCTCTGCCTAGAGACAAAGGAGTGTACCTGCCACAGCCTATAGTTTTTACTGCAGACTGCAGACAGTTGCCTTGTACATTTGGGGGTGGGGGGTGTGCGTGCGTGCGTGCGTGCGTGCGTGCGTGCGTGTGTGTGTGTGTGTGTGTGTGTGTTTAAATGGTTACTGAGCCACAGGGGAAAAGAAGGGAAGAGGGTGGGAAGCTGCTCTTTGATCCCTACGTTGGCGAACTTGCCTCTTTAATCAGTACAATGTTGTTCATGTTCAGGGAATTAAAACTTGAAGCTGAAAGTGTAGCAGGAGGTAATCGGAGTGCAGGCAGCCTGTCTCCCACCATAGATTTATGGTGTTTACTCAACAGTGGATGGGAACATTCAGGGAAAGAACACCTCTCCTCCGCTCTTTTTTTTTTTTTCAAAACACATCATCAGCCCACAGTAATCAACTTCCCGATTTCCAGTGTGCAGAGCTCCTGCTGCATTTGATCTTCCTTGTTCTGCGCCCAGTGGAAGAGAGGAAGGCGCGCAGCTAGGACTGGGAGTTGCCTGTGAGGGGTTTCCTTATCAGTGTCAGCTGACTCTGACGGCAACACTTGGCCCAGGCGGTTCTAGGTTCTATAACGTGCCGCCTCCACACTGTCTAATGGTGAACCAGGAACCTTGGTCACCTTGCCACACCACAAGGAGCACAGGGAATTCCTAGAAAAGCCTCCACTCCCCTTGTTTTGTTTTTGGGTACCTTGTGGTTACAGTTCTGAGCACTGATTGCTGCTGACTTCAAAAAAACAAGGGGATCCTGGTTTTTGTTTTTAAAGGTTCCCCACAATAGCCTCACCTGTCTGTCAGTACAGATAAACATCTCCTTTGAATCCCAGAGAATGAGGTCCTTTCTGGAAAAGGATCCTTTAGGACATGTCACAAAGAGCTTTTCTGCTACTTCTCTTGGATACATCATCTCTAGCTCCCTGTGTATAGACAGCCCTGCAGCCCTGCAGGAGGGAGCTCTCCCGCTGGCTACTTTGCCCTCTGGTTTCCTTGTCATATTGTCGATAATCATCCATACTCATCCATCTGTTTCAAACTAACTTAACATTTTGAGCCATCTTGTTAAACAAACTCATTTCCTGTACGCCATTGCAAAAAGAATTTTATGAACCATAGATTCACAAATACATGGTTTGCATTGACTGATCTCTTAGGTCACCATGGAAGGACAAATAATGAACATTCTATCATTTACAGCCATCCTCACCCCCTCTGCCTGAGGAGCTGGGTTGTTGGAATGTGTAGAACTGCTTTCTAGCAAAGCCAGAGTACTCCAGACGTTATCTCCAACTGAGGCGAAGAGGACCAGATCCTTACAGTGGCTGTTTTCCTGCAGGGCAGACTCATGCTTGTGTGCTCCAGGGCCTGGAAAACAGGAACGGGGATGCTAATAACTTACAAGCAGAGATAAGATGGGATTTAGAAGAGGTCAATCAGATAAAAATGCCACACATATGCTTAGAATTCAGCTGAATCTTTCATCTATCTGGAAAGGCGGAAAACGGGAGAAGGACGAAGATGAATGTGAGCAGCAGACTTCTGGCATCTGCCTGTTTGAACACACCTGAGGTTTAATTCAATCCACCTTTAAGCAAAGTAGAGTGACTCATCTTGTCTTCTGCTTCCTTCAAAGGCTTGAAAGATACCCTCAGTCTACCTTCTGACAGGAACTTTTCTTGAAAACTCATCTTGAAAACTCATCTTGAAAAATCATCTCTTCCAGAGGTAGCTGAATGGGCACAAGTATTATGGGGTGTGGTGTAGCTGGCGAGGAGACAGTGAGGCCCAGAGGCTCCTACTGCTCCTGCTGATCATGACAGTGAGGGGAGACTTCACCATGACTTGGCTTACGAAGTGCCCCTTCCCCCACCAACAAGCACAAAGCACGTTAGGGATCTTGAGTTTCGACAGCACCTCTGTGAGTCTCGAAAATCAACAAACTGTATATTCAGAAAACAGTGAAATTGCATGGGAGAGGTGACGAAAGCCTTCTCAGGGGAAGCTAGTAGGAGAATAATGTTTCCGGACTGACCCTGCGGTTCTTTTTTTTTTTTTTTTTTTTCTTTTTGGTTTTTTCGAGACAGGGTTTCTCTGTGTAGCTCGGGCTGTCCTGGAACTCACTCTGTAGACCAGGCTGGCCTCGAACTCAGAAATCCGCCTGCCTCTGCCTCCCAAGTGCTGGGATTAAAGGCGTGCGCCACCACCGCCCGGCGACCCTGCGGTTCTTACAAAACAATCTCACACTATGCCTCAGCACAGCAGAGTCGCTTTCTACCGCTGCCTAGAGAGAGAGGGATGATGCCTTTGACACTAAATATAGGCCTTACTGTCTGCTTCTTTCTTCTGCCATAAGCTCAGAATTATAGGATTCAAGCCCCACAGCAAGGGTCTGAGCAGAACCAATGGGAAATGAGGTTTCAGCCCACTGTTCCTACAGCCATCCCCAACACTGCTCCTACAACCCAACACTGCTTCTACAGCCAGCCCAACACTGCCCCTACAGCCCAACACTGCCCCTACAGCCCAACACTGCCCCTACAGCCCAACACTGTTCCTACAGCCCAACACTGCTCCTACAACCCAACACTGCCCCTACAGCCCAACAATTCTCCTACAGCCCAACACTGTTCCTACAGCCCAACACTGCTCCTACAGCCAGCCCAACACTGCCCTTACACTCCAACACTGCCCCTACAGCCCAACACTGCTCCTACAGCCAGCCCAACACTGCCCCTACACTCCAACACTGCCCCTACAGCCCAACACTGTTCCTACAGCCCAACACTGCTCCTACAGCCCAACACTGCTTCTACAGCCCAACAATTCTCCTACAGCCCAACACTGCTCCTACAGCCAGCCCAACACTGTTCCTACAGCCCAACACTGTTCCTACAGCCCAACACTGCTCCTACAGCCCAACACTGCTCCTACAGCCCAACACTGCCCCTACAGCCCAACACTGTTCCTACAGCCCAACACTGCTCCTACAGCCCAACACTGCTCCTACAGCCCAACACTGCCCCTACAGCCCAACACTGCTCCTACAGCCAGCCCAACACTGCCTCTACAGCCCAACACTGCTCCTACAGCCAGTCCAACACTGTTCCTACAGCCCAACACTGCTCCTACAACCCAACACTGCTCCTACAGCCCAACACTGCTCCTACAACCTAACACTGTTCATTTCTTTCTACTCTTTTTCTGCAAAAGGGACACAACTGAAGCTTGGATTGTTATTTTTTAACTTTTGTCTGTGTATTGTTGTGTTTTTATTGTCTCAGAGACCTTCTCCAGATAAGAATCCCTACATACACCCTTTGCTGTAAATTTTGCTCTTTGATTGGGCATATGTACACATTTTAATCATTTTGATTTCCATAAATTAAAACTAAGCCTTTTGGTTTTGGTGACCCCTCTGAAAGCAGAATTGTAAAGAATACTGGAAGTTTCAAGCATGCAGGAGACTGACAAGTAGCTCATTTTTTAAAAAAAAAATCTTTTTTCCCCCTTTCTATTTCCTCAAGAGTTAATTCTCAGAAAACAATCCATTTACTGCATGTGCCCTATTTACCAGCAAGGTTAAAGGTTCAGGAAAAGAAAGACTTCAAAAATATTTACATTAAAGCAAATGGTAGAGCATGAGCTGTCCTCATCCTTGCCTGTGGCAGTGGATGCAGCTTGGCCAGGCCTCACACTAGGACACCATTTCTCTTTTCCTCCTGAGAATGTGGTCCCCTTCTCTCTTCTTTCTTGTGATGTTCATATATCATGGTTAAGGTCCTTAGGCTCCAAGAGGATATCTTACTGGTGACATGTGCCTACCATCTGTACTTATTGTTTTCAAAATAAAGAGTTTGGTGAGTTAAAGTAAATACTGGTGGTCAGCATGGGAAGCCTTGATGTCAGGTATTTTGCTCAGAGCTTTAACACATAAGCACAGAGCTCCTCCTACACTAATGTGGTGGGTAGGCAGTGTCTTCTCTAGTTTGTGGATTTGCAAAGCAAGGATCCTGCACCATTACTTCACACATCCATCACACATGCACACAGCTACTGCACACATCTATCACATATACACACACCTAATACACACACCTGTCACACATACACACAGCCAATGCACACACATATCACACATGCACAGACCCATCCCACAGCTACTGCACACACCCATCCCATAGCTACTGCACACACCTATCACACATGCACAGAGCTACTGCACACACCTATCACACATGCACAGAGCTACTGCACACACCTATCACACATGCACAGAGCTACTGCACACACCTATCACACATGCACAGAGCTACTGCACACACCCATCACACATGCACAGAGCTAATGCACACACCTATCACACAAGCACAGAGCTACTGCACACACCCATCACACATGCACAGAGCTAATGCACACACCTATCACACAAGCACATAGCTAATGCACACACCTATCACACATGCACAGAGCTACTGCACACACCCATCACACATGCACAGAGCTACTGCACACATCCTCCAGACACGGACATATCTACTATAGACACCATGTACCACAGAATCCATACCCACTTAGACACAGTGCACTTAGATACCACACGTATGAACTTCACATACCTACACCCACATTATACATGTGGCACACATGTAGGCACACAACTCACCTATTTACATGTACCAGAGATGTCTACATTCATATCAACCCATGGACCCACTCACCCACACAGGCATGGGTGTACAAATATACCAGGTATACATATGCCCCAGACTTGTACCATATACCCACACATGCACCATAGACATGCATTCCATAGACACTCAAGGACCAGACAGTCCATATCATCATATACACCATAACCTATGTCTCATGTACACACACACAGAACTCATATGACCATATCTCCCCACCAACACAGACACATACTTAGGTGTGCAAACTCGTTCTCATGCCTCAAAGTTGACTTTGCTTCTGCTGAGGCAACCCTGCAGGAGGCAGGTAAGCTGCTAGGTAACCTACAGCCTTCTTAAAGGGAAAAAGGGGTGTGAAGGGTTACTGTTTGTAAAGTAACCTGTAGATAAAATAAGAAACAAGGTTTGAGGAAGCCTGTGCCAGCCTAGGTCAGCCCTACTCACACTAGGACCTCTCTGAGCATGTGTGACTGTGCGGTGACTAATTGAGGAATGTTGCTTTCTAATCGGCATGAACAGGCTGCCTTCAGCAAACTAGGGGCCGTGGACATCTAGAAAGGCCCATAAGACCAAAATGGCAGGGTAGCAATTGGTGTGGAGGAACGCTGCAGATCAATCACTATTCTTGACAATTTGCTTTTCTTTCTTTTTCCTTCCTCAAACACCAGCAATGACTTGTGTGGAGGTATTTTTGTAGTTTACCAGTCCATCCCGTCTCTGTGTTGTCACCAATGCTCAAAGATTTCCCCACCTTAGCTGAGAGCTGCCTTGGGGCCCAGGAGTCTCTGTCTGACAGCCTGTTCCACCGCTCAGCCTGGAACCCTGAAGAACTGAGACGCCCTTCGCTAACTGATTCAGTACTGACAGTCTGACCTTCACTCTCTCGAGTCCCCTGGGAGCCTGTGGAAGTGGTTGATTCCGGTGCCAGTGGTCAACGCTCTGGGAGCGTTGACTCAGGGAGAGGGTTGCAGCAAGCCAAGCCTAGGACTGTACAGGTCATTGACCCTTTAGCTATGCCTTGATGTCATTGATCATGTACACAGGCCTTTTGAAGGGTTGGTTGCATGGTGACAGCTACTCACTAGTGAGCCCAGACACTTTGAATTTTAAGCCAAGGTACACCATCTTGTTACAGGGGATAAACTGATTCTTGTTAAAACTCAGTTTCTTTAACCTAAATAAAGATAATCATGCTGCCTCCAGAGACTCTGAAATAATGCTGGAAGCCACCAGAAAAGAACCAACTGGAGCCTGGATAGCCCGGTTGATTATTAGAAAGGTGACTGTTTACAAATACTTCTGCTCACACTCACGCTGACACATATGCGCAGGGCCTCTAAGCCTGAAGAGAAACGGTGTTCCAACCTTGACCTCGGGCTGGCTTTTGAGATCCTCCTAAGTCAAGTGTATATATAAAACAAAACATGATTACAGAAGTGAGAACCCCAGAGAGTGGGTGGGTGGACACCAAGAGGTAAATCGAGTCTTGTATTTGGAGACTACAGTCTAACTTAGTCATTGTGAGTCAAGAGCACACTCTCCCTCAACTACATAAAGGCAAATTGACCTCAAAAGTACTTTAGTATTAGGAAAAAAAAAAACCATGCGTCTAGGGAGTTCAACTAGAGCCGTTTGCCAGAAGGCCTCAGCAAAGATAACCGAAAAGATTCCTGCCAAGTCTGTGAGACCTTCATCACTCTTGACAACTTCATCAAAGTACTCAGGGTGCATCACTTGAAAGGGGCTAGCCTAGTTCCTTCTGCCTTTAAATGCCCCCTCTGGAGCAGAGGAGAAATTGTTCCTATGGAGGTTTCTGTCTCCTCAGGTTGCTTTGTCTTCCTGGAATCTTTGTGAAAACACGGGATCAAAGAGCCATGCTTTGGAAGGAGCTGCCTATGACCCATGGCACTTGTGAAGCCTCCCTCCTCGGAAGTGTGCAGAGTCCTTGGCTTAACCACAGTCTTGCTGTGGTTGGCATATATGCAGATCTAGCTTCACGCCAACCTGCAAACACTTCAGAGATGCTACTATGAGAGTGAGGGGAAGGAGTCCAAAAGCTGGGAACAAGCTTTTCCCAAAGGAACCAGTTCTGAAAGTCTGCAGAAAACCAGACACTCACCCATTTCAAGGAAAGCCCTGGCAAGGTGTAAAACTGGACCACAAGCTTTTGGGAAGAACGTGGTGGTCTCTGGGAGGCAACATAAGTTCTCTGAGAGAAAGTCATTCCATGCTAACCTCATTTCCTGTTTTGACGAGCTTCACCAGCACCGGCGATTAGGGGAATGCCCCAGAAAGCATGTCTTACTTTCAGTAAAGCATTTGAAAACCTCTCCTCCTAGCCTATCTATGTATGGTTCCAGGTGGGCTCGATGACACTGAGTCTAGGATTCACAATCACCCAGAGAAGGCCAACTCACAACTCACAACCCCCTGGCACTTCTGCTGACCTGTCGGCCAGGCCACTCAGGAGACCTCAGATTCTTCAGTGTATCCTCCCATAGTCAAGGGTGGTCTGGAATGACTGTTCTTCTACCCCGTAGTATGATGAGTGGTGAGAGTATCAGCCTGAGGATGGACCCCAGGATGTCCCCGAGAGCCAGGCTCTTCACTGAGAATAGCATGGCTCTTGCTCATCTTTTAACCCACCATCTTTTTAAAAATAGCTTGCAAGGAGACACAGCAGTAATATTTATTTAACTTGCAGGTTGCACAAGGAAGAAACATCCCCGGGTTCAAGGACTAAAGGTGAGAAGACCAAGGTGAAACACAACACAGCCCTGGTAGGCTGGTTACACAACCTACTGTAGGGGCTTTTAAAAAAAAAAAAAAAAAAAAAAAACAACTCTGCACATCTTCTCTCAGTTATGACACTGAGTATTTGAGTGTGGCCAAGGATGTGAAAACGTGAACCTTCACTTTTTAATCCTTAAAACTCTTTTCAGGGAAGTCTGTCTGAGCAGCGAGCAGCATTCTCAATCCCTCCCTGAGGATCCAAGGGCCTCAGTGTAAGGGCAAAATAAACCCAAGATGATAAAGTGCTTGAAAAGGGAAAGCTCTGAAATTCAAAATAGTATTATTTTCTGTCTAAGGTGCTTTCCCTTCAACCTAAAAAAAAAAAAAGATAGAAAGAAAGAAATCTGACAGTCTCAGTGATAAGAAGAAAATGATTCAGCTTTGGCTTCTGTCTCTTCATCTCTAACCCCACACTGGTAGAGCTGGCTCAGCTCTCTCCCTGAGTTCATTGTTTTAAAATTAAATTAAGATTTCTGTGTATAATGTATAATGTGCTTGGCTACATGGGTATATGTGCATAAGGTGAGTGCGGTACCTGCAGAGGCCAGAAGAGGGTGTCAGATCCAATTAATGAAGATGGTTTTGAGTCACCATGTGGGGTCTAGGAATGGAACCTAGATGGTCTTTCAATCCCACCTGAGCCTATTTCAAGCACTGTAAGTCCTTGTGGTGGCACTTCCACCTCTCTTCTCCCAATTTTCTTAAATTCTTGGATTACAATAAATATACATGCAGGTTCAGAAGGCTACCTCTCCACTGTGAAGTCTCCAAAGACACAGATGCAAGATTTGTCCCAAATAAAAGACAGGCCTTGGACTTTTTGCAAAATATTTTAGGTTATCTAGTGTAGGGAATATTTCCTTTGCTGCTGCCCAAGCCCTGGCTCAAAATATAAATAGATGCTTGGGGCGGGGCGGGGGGGGGGCAGTCCTTTGCAAAGTTAACAGGCAGAGAGAGCTAGCTCAAACTCCTTGCTTGACTGCCAGAGTTTCCCTTATAGCTAAGAGAGCTCACTGCTCTCATGTGCCAGGCTAGCTTCTGTACTTCTCATGAAATTGCCTTTTCATGGTATGTGTGTGTGTGCGTGTGTGTATGCGTGTTTGTATGTATATGTACATATCATACATATTTTTTTCTTCTGCATTGTTTAATATGACAGCGGCAGCCACAGGAGACACTTAGGTTAAAAGAACTAAAACTCAAAAGGAATTAAGAATTCAGCTCCTCAGTTGTATTAAATGTCCAGTCGTCACATCAACTGAAGGATATGGTAACATAGACGGTGCTCCTAGACTAGTGCTGCTCCGTCTTGGCTAAGTGTTAAAAATGTGTGTGAAGGGCAGAGTTGGCTCAGTCGCCAGAGCACTTGTAGCTCTTCCAGGTTCAACCCCAGCACACATATGGTGGGTCACAACTGTCTGTAACTCTGGTCCCACATCCTCTCTGATCTCATTGGATGCCAGGCAGACACGTGGGACACACGTGGGACACAGACATACACAAAGGCAAAAAACTTACGTACACAAATTAATAAAAAATTCAAAAGACCAGTGTTTATTTCTCATACTTCCTACTTCCAAATTCTGATGGTTTGGGTGCAGACAAGTCTTGGATGTTCCGAGTTTTGGGGTTATATGTATATGTATATGATATATATGTGTATGTATATGATATATATATATATATATGCATATGTATATGTATATATAAAATCTGTGAATAATTATACTCTCTGGTCAAGATCAGATTTTGCTTCAATGGCATCTGAGATTATATGGCCAATTCTCTTTTACTTTTTAAAAATTGTCCTTATGAGGGAATTATCCAGTCAATGCTGTGTGGGTTACGTCTTGTCTTTCTGAAGCCTGTGACCCCTTTATTATTGTTGTTGTTGTTGTTGTTACCATAAACACCCTACTGAGCAGAAGTGAGACAATGAGGTGTAGGCTGTGTTCTGTTTGAGAACACTGGACAGGGAAGGCTGTCTGGAAGAGACATGCTTGCTGTCGCTGGTGGAAACAAACCCCTTGTACCAGGATAAGGGTATGCCCAGAGAGGGCTCCTTGAGCTTGTGCAGGGCACATGTGCAAATCTATGTTTGTGTCTAAGCTCTTGGCCACCCTCCGGGGCTTCATCTCTGCTCTCTGTGTGATCCCTCCACATTGCTTCCTCTCTGCTTGAGCCCAGACAGATGGAACTAGCACAGGAAAAACAGTCCCAGGGCATTCCTGAGGAAAGCTACTGCGGAGACACCCCACTGAAGACTTATTTCTTCCACAACTCAGTGATTTTTAATCTTCCAGGAATATAGTCAAGCAAACTTGGATTTGACAAGATTAGCAAGAAGAAGGTTGGTTCTGAGAAGCATCTGGTTATGAAGTCAGGGGAGGGCTTGTGACCCACCCCTCTTGCTGAGCAGCAGGCTAGAAAGCTCCTTGTGAGTCAAGAGCACACTTGCCCTCAATAATAAAGTCCAAGGTCTCAAATAAATAACACAACTATTCATATAGTAATATAAGAAATCCAGCAGTGGTGGTGAGCTGTGATAAGCCTAGATCCTCGCCCTCCTGCTCTAGCATCTAGCTGCAGAGATAGAGGCTTATCCTCACTGTGAGATTACAATACAGATATGCCTGTTACTGAGAAGCAAGGAGATGACAGACCCAGGCAACTCGTCTGCTGTAGATGCCAGATGCTGGGGACAGACTTGGCGATGAGACAGCACGTTTGCCTCTATAAAGAGGAAACTGTGAGGGGGAGGGGCAGTGAGACCCACAGACAATAAATAAACAAAGACGGTCACTTCTAATGCTAGTTAATTCCAAGGCAGAAAATAAGAGAGACAAATGGCAGGGGTGAGGGTGTCTCAGGACTTGGTGTTCAGGAGGGATTCCCAGAATCTGAACACTGGGAGAGGGCTGGACAATATCCATGGGTCATTCACCCAGAGCCTCTGTGATGGCCCCCATGACCAATTAGCAAACTGATACTGAGAAGTACAAAGCAGTGAACACGGCCACTGAGTTATTCTTGGATTTCTGCTAAGCTCAGAAGTGAAAACCAATTGACTCTGGAAAGGGGACTACAAATGGACTCTTTGGCTACATTCCCAGGATGGTAAATTTGTTCAGCTCACAGTTGAAGGACATGAAGAGGACTCTGTAGAAAGAATGACTGGCCATTTAACCATTTCAGAGGATATTCAAGCGCCAATCACAGGACCTCAGAATTGAGGAGTGGCTTTGAGAAATCAGAACATTTGAATGAAATGTCCTCAGTACACACATGACCTCCCAGTTCTCTACTTCTTAAGCCAAGCCTACTTATAATATCCCAGGGAGGTGTAGGCAGAGGCTATCTTGCCCTCAGAACATGGTACACAGTTGACCCAAAGAAACTATTATAAATCAAATCTATAATCAGTGATTTTGTGGGGGTAGAGAGGGGGGGAAAGGGAGAAAGTTGGGATTTCCAAGTGAAGCTCAAAGTTGAGAGTGATCTCTAGGTAAGTTACAGCTGTAATGAGACAACATGTCCACACAGATCCCAATGTTCTTGACTGTCAGCTTACAAACAGCGACTCTAGAGAGATCATCTAGAAAGATCTCCTAGAAAGGTATAAAACATAGGACAAACGTAGCTGAGAGATGAGATTCCAGCTCAACACACTTTTAAAGATGCCATGTGTGCTGTTATGATAATCTTGACAAGTTGCCTTGAAGAAAGTTACCTGAAGTTCAAGCTTAGAGCCCTTTAAATTGGCGTTTCTGGATAGCTAAGTAATAGACAATTTCATTTTCTTTAGTTTTGCTTTTAATGAAGACAGGATCAAGACATGGAAGAGAGCCAATAAATAAATAATAGATTAGCTAATTAATTTAAAAAATAACAAACCAGCTGTAAAAGAGCATCACCAAACCACTGCAGGCCCATAACCCATGAAAATGGAGGAGCTAGAGTCCATTCCCTTCACGGGCCTCCCAGCTGTGATCAGCAGGCAGCAGGTAGGGGTGGTGCTGGGGGCACGTCCTGATTTTTCTGTGTCTGTGTCATTTTCGATCAACTGTGTCATGGGGCTTCCTGTTTCAGCTCCCAGTTATTCTGAAACAAAAATATGCAAGAAAAACATAGGTCACTGCCAACCGCACTGTGACAGTCACTCTAGTACATGGAAACCGAAAAGGGAGACAGATCAAAAACGCCGCTGTGAGCAGGGGATCAAATCAATAACACAACTATTCATATAGTGATATCCGAAATCCAACAGTGGTGGTGAGCTGTTACAACCCTTTAAAAACCATTCAGGGGAGATCAGAAAGGCAAATGTTCCCCAAATTCCACTGTCTTGTTTGGAGTCACTGTGTTGTGACTTCCCCGTGGGGTCTGATGCCCAGTAAGCTATGAGATTCTACTTCTGTGTTCTTGATTTTTACTGGAGACTCACACAGGACTTAGAAGACACCCTAGGTGATGATGTCTTGAGCTCTTGCCCCAAGGACCCAAAGCAACCTCAAGCAAGCCCACTGGGAATTCCAATTCAACACCCTTCCTCTCTGGGACTCTGAAGATAACTGTGGACTCACTTATACTTGTGCCAAGTAGCCTCCATAGGAGAGAAGGAGAAAAAAAAATAAGTCAAGCCTTTCCACACACACAACCAAGGAGAGGTTCTGGAATGGCCAGATGCTCATGAAAAAGTCAATACCAAGGTGGCAAGGACAGTATAGGGCTGACAAAAGTTCCAGAAAGACTGTGGTTTTATTCATAATTGCATTGTTGCTCAAGGGCCCTGTGGTCAGCCTCCCAAGGTGCACCCCTGTTTGCAGATCACATCTTCAGCTCTCCCAAACAAGTGAAAGGGTATTTCCAAAGGCACAGTAGATAGAGAGATGCAAATGGTGCCATGCCCCCCAAAAGGCATTCTGTAGACCCATAGAGCCAGCTCTACACTCAGATCTGCTACCCCCACACACAAATGATGGAGCAGGTTTTCTACGAGATGGTTGGAGACAATGCTCCCAAGGGAGCAAGGTCAAATCTAAGCTGGCCACCGTTTCCAGCTGTGATTCTGAACAACACTGCTGACAGCTGAGAAGGCAGTACCACTCAAAACTTCCTGGGACATCCCCTGTCCCTTCTACAAGCAGCCTATTTAAGATACTACCCTGGGTTCACCCTGAGCTCCAGAGGACCTTGTACTGTCCCAGGGTCTGTTGTTAATGACCCACATTTTTCTGCAAAATCAGAGCAGGGGATTGTATGATTTTTTGAATAGTTCTGTTCCCCAAGAGATTCCTTGCACAATGCATAATGTACAAAGGACACGAGAGGCAGGAAACATGGAAAGTTGCTCAGACGGGTGTATTGTGTGTTTCCCGACATGACTGTTGCTGCTGCATGGAGTTAGGAAGTGCTGTGGAGGGAGGGCAGATTGCCCAGCCACTGAGCTCTGGCTGAGCTTCTTCTAAGGACCCTCTCTGGTCTGCAAGTCACAAGAACAAAGCTTTGTAGAGGATCCAAGCTCTTGATAGGGGCAACTGTGGTCATTCAGTGCCTTTGTTATTCTTTAAAAGGTCCCTATTGTCAGTGGCAATGGGGAAGTTTCTGGAAGCTGAAGAACCTGTCTGTGTGACACCTACACAGTCGGTGGGGAACAGCACCCACCAACCCCCCCTTCCCTTGATGAATCTCTTGGGAAAACCAGCTTCCCGTTTTGTGTCCTGTGAGCCAGCATTTTCTGACCAGGCTCACAGTATCCGCCATCTGGCCCAGGATTTCATCTGCAGCGCCTTCCTGGGTGGGCAAAGAGAAACAGGAACTGGGTGACGCACCAGTGGCTGACATGGGTGGAAGGAGAAACTGGCTTCCTTTAGTTCTACCCATGTAACAGAGATAGTTGACTGCCCTGTCCTCACCAGCCTGCCTATTCTGAGTGGGATGCAAGAGTCAAATGGAATAGCCTGGGCAGGTACAATATGGCACACCCAGCCAAGTGGGTACTGAAATTGCAGAGAGGTGATAGGGTCTTATAGATACAGCAGGCCAGGCCAAAGAAGGAGGAAGTGGACACCCTTTCCAAGGTCACACTGGAAGGGGTACAGCTGGACTAAGACTTGGGTCTTTCCCACCTAGTTCCCATGGGCTAGTGGCCAAAGCTAAGAAGTTTCTTAAATTCCAGCTTACCACTACAGAGCCTGAACAAGCTGGCCTGGAAGCTTTTGCATGAATGAAACTAATTCCTGTGGACCCCATATTGGATGGCTATCTAGTTATCATTGGAGAAGCCCAGACTAGTCTATTTGGATGCTGTAAGAAGTTTGTTCCCAATTCTCAGCAAGTTCAAAGAACATCTTCCATAATCAAGTGGACACTGAAAGCTGGTGGAGACAACCCATGCCTCCCCAGTATTGGGATGAGCCTGAAGATGTAGGGCCATGCTACTCTCTGCTTTGGTGAGCTTTGCTCTTCTTGTGGGTCTTTAATATTTGCTATTAGCAACTCCCCGCTCCCACTATGAACACACAACTTTATTTTTCCCCAAGATGTTATGAACAGTCTTGGGACCATGCACACCATACTGAAGACAAGTGCTCATCAGGGAACAGAAATGTAGTTCAGGCTAGAGGAGTCTGTACAGTGAATGAGGCATGAACCCTCAATGTCCCCAGCTTTTCTCTCACCAGGGTTCCTGTGTCCAGAACTACATCCATGTATTTCTGAGCATATTTAGAGCCTTTGGGGGCTTGGGTGGGGTGACACGGCTTCTACAGAATGCTCCTAGCTCAGAAAGTGACTGTGTATTGTATGGAGGCTTTCAAGCCCTTAAGGCAGAGCCCGAGTCCCTCCCAGAGCTGTTCCAACACACCTAGCTTCTCTCCTCCACCACTGACTGAGTACAGCATCCCATCTGCCAGATGTGTGTTTTTGACCCAAGCTTGGAATCTGTCCTCTCAGAAGGATGTGCCAAGGCCATCTCTTACCAACCAGGCAGGGCCAAAAGCACAGGATCCCAAAATCTAGAGGAGGCACTTGACAGCCACACCCAGTTTCCCATCCAGCATCCTGGTTATCACATTCTGAGTGTCCTGGAATGGCCAGATGCTCATGAAAAATTCAATACCAGAGCCTCAAGAATCTCTTAAGTTGGCTCTTTTAGTAGTCCTTGGGTACCTCTGAGGACTGCCTCAGAGTACACCAAAGGTAAAAATGGGCAAAGGGCCTACAGATAATAAAGGTCTGGTCTCCCAGGTTATCTTCTGATCTCATCTTTCCACACCCTTCCTTTTGGCTACTTTTTCTATTTTTGCTAGTTTAAAATTATTTTTCAAAGAACAAAACCTCTTGGACACTTTAGCAGATTTATAGACAACCCTGTTGTGGTCACCAAGAGGCCAAAGTGATAGACAGCCCTGCTATAGTCACTAAGAACCCACTAAATTCAAAGGATCTTTGAAAAGCAGCAGTCAACTCCAAGGTTGGGTTGGAACATGTGAGAAGAACCTCAGCTTTCAAGACAAACAGCAACAACCTAGAGCCACGATCCTTCAGGCATGCCAGTGGCCCCTGTCCCTGGACAGCAGTTCTCAGTGTGCAGGTCTCTGGACCAGACCATTCTCTCTGCAGCAGCATGAAATCACCTGAGGATGCATTAGATATGCAAACTTTCAAGCTTCCCCCTGTGTCTTCTGATTTGGAAACTCTAAGGGTAAAACCCGGGTTGTCCTCACAGCACCCAGAAATAGAAATAGAAATGCAAGGGCCACCAGTGGCAAGTGATGGTTTGCTCCAAGTGACAGTCTTGAACACTGGTGTAGTCTCCACCGACCCTATTGACCACACTTAGCCAAATATTAGTGTCTAGTTTCAGTAACTATTCTCAAGCCACCCAGTGGATGGCCCTTTCCAGAGATCTTTCTGAGAGAATGGATGTAAGGCTTGGGTGAAAAACACACATCTGGCAGATGGGATGCTGTACTCAGTGGTGGAGGAGAGAAGCTAGGTGTGTTGGAACAGCTCTGGGAGGGGCTCGGGCTCTGCCTTAGGGAGTTGAAAGTCTCCATATAGTACACAGTGGGCAGAAAAAGTGAACAACTCAAAGGCTTCCAAGGCTTGAGGAGACTGTAGATGGAAGAATCTCCATCTTCTGCTTTTGATATTGGGCATCTGCACAGCACAGACCTGATCTGAAGGGCTCTCAAATTCATGACCAAACCTCAAATCTCCTACACCAAACTGTTTAAGCAGCCCAGACACCCATCACTGCCTCCTCTCCTTGGTCTCCATAGACCTACTGAGAATATGGGACCCTGAGGTCTTGACACTTCCTTTCAATAACAACAGAGCCATGCCATCAGCTCTACACACCTTACTGTCACCCCGGGAAGGAGGGTAGATACAAAGCCACACACCTCTTAGTCTGGTCACAGTGAAGTGTCAAAGCATAGGTACCAGACAGAGCAAAGTACTGAGACAGGTAGGAAGCACACAAGGGCAGGCCAAAAAATTAGGTTAAAAAAAATTGTTGAATAGCAATAACAACATAAACAACAAAAAGCTTAACCGTGTACAGGAAGTATGAGAAGAGAAATGACAAAGGAAAGAAAGAAAAAGAAAGAAAGAAAGAAAGAAAGAAAGAAAGAAAGAAAGAGAGAGAGAGAGGGAGAGAAAACCTAGGAAGTTGTAAATGCATGTTACAGGTAAGATATTTATCCCTCAGTTTCCATGGTTACCTTTGCAGATTTGGGGGCATAGACAGGAGTACTTGGGGACTGTGGAGACTTACAAAGCCAACAAGGTGACTGGAAGTTCCTGAAGCACAGGCTGGTTAGACACCAGTAAACAGTAAAGTGTGAGCATCCTAGCTTGGAGAACAGAAGTTCTCCTGTGAGTTCTGCCTCTGTACTCCAGGTTCTGACCTTTTCTGTGTTTCAGGCGAAGAATTAAGACTTGCAAGATCCTGACCACGACCCCCCCCATCCCCACCTGTTCACACAACCCTGCCCAACTGCCGTGGCTGGAGAGAAAGCCTGCCAGCCTCCATTTGCCCCCCTGGCCACGCAGACCTGCAGAACAGCAAGCCAATCCTGCTCTCGGTAGCATCACGGACACCACTCTGAGGCTACCTGAGGCAGGAAGGAGGGAGGGGGCTGCCTTCTGACAGCAACCAGGTGCTCTCTGTGAAATGTAGCCTGACTGGATTTTGAAAAATATCAGGGAGGGGGTGTGCTTATATTTCACAGGGGAGGAATAGAGTAGAGACAAACAGACCCAAGTCCAAGTTTCCTCCCGGTTGCAACAAATAGTAGAAGAGCGGGCATTAGGAATCCTCTGCCCAACAATAAAGGTCAACACTGTAACATGAGCAACTGGTTGAAAACACAGCGACTAATTATGTAACTGTGGAAGAAAGCAATTACTCAAAGGAAGGAGGGAAGAAAGAAAGAAAAAGGGGTTTTGTGTACCCGAATCTTAAAAATAGAACCAAAGGCTTAAAATCATACCCAGTTGTCTATTGTACACCCTCTTTTAGCTGCTGAAAAGGTTAATAATTTTCCTACCGAAACTGAATGTGGGTTGTGAAAGAGCATTGAAAAGAAGAAAATTTCCCCGCGGCTGCTAATGTATTATCAGCAAAGCCATCGGGTTTCAGTTTGAGTTGTTTGTATTTATTTGTGAAAACAAAGATCAGATCAGCAGAAGCCTCATCCTAACTATTGTCCTGGAGTGTCTGAGCTTTTTGAGATGGAAAAAAAGAAGACCCTCACATGTATGTATACAACACACACACACACACACACACACACACACACACACACGTAAGCATGAGAAGTCAAAACAACAGCTTAGAGGGAGAATACATTTAACTCAATTCTATCATTTGAAGAAGAAAAGGTATTGCCTCGTGCAAAACATGTTTGTTTACAGTTTGTCCAAACATGAGGCTTTATTTGTACTTTTAATTGTTAATTTTTTGGTCTGTTGTATGGTCAGGTAAAGACTTTTTAAAAAAAAAAAAAAACAAAACAAAAAAAGAAATCTGTAATGTTTGTTGAACACTTTCAGAAGTGAAAATACAGCCATATTATAATTCTGTATAGAAGACTTGGGGGGTGGGAATTAAATTCTCCATTCAAAGATCAAAACCATGAGCTTGGAGACATTTTTGAGCAGGAACCTGGATGAAATGCAGAAGCTCAGGTGCTTTTAACCAAGACGTGTTCCAGATGCCAGGTGAGCAGTTTGTTCTCTGAAGTTGTAAAAGAAACCAGACAGTGAAGTGGTTGACGAGCTGGGAGGGAGCTCAGAGACTTCTCTGCGTGTATTTCCATCACAACATGAACAGCAGAAGAAAAAAATGAGAGAGAGAGAAAAAAAACCTGCCAAAGGAACTCTCCAGTGGTCTCACATCACCGAACAAACTGTTTTTCTACCTATTTTGTGTTGCGGGCTTTTGTTATCACCCCAATCGGCAAATTGTGGCCAATTTTGTCATGGTATAAGCAGACATTTTGTTCCCAAACTGTTTTCAACATTTTTGCTACCAATTACAGTCAATGAGAAAATGAAGAAGCCACAGTACAAACAGCAAGGGTACTTCTGCACCCAGTTAACCCCTTTTAAGGTTAAAGATGCATAGATGTGAACACTGATGTATATTTTTGAAAACAGAACTCTAGTAAATTCATATTCTGAAACAATCTAGTCAGCCTCTTGTAGAAAAAAAAAGAATCATTAATGATTAACCTGCTGATTGGATTTTGAAACCAGCTAGGAGACCTTCTCCTGTTCTAACCACGCTGAAACAGAGACTACCTCGTTTAATGACACGCTGTATCATTATTAATTTACAAAAAATTACAGAAACCAGATAAAGCTTGAAAATGCAGATGAGACTCCCTGGGAGTCAAATGAATTAAACCAAGGTAAAAAGAAAAACAAAAAAAGTCACCAGTTAAGCCGTTATTTACTACTGAAAATAAACGACGCCCACGGAGTTCAAGCAATATATTAATATTGAAACCAAATGGCAGTCTTACACCACAAATCATTTCATTAAAAACAAATAAAGAATGACACCTAGCTAAAATGAAAACTCAAGGCTTTATTTGATGAGGCATTAAATGTTAAGATCAGGACCCGAGAGAGAAAGCTGGCCTGGCTTTTCTTTCTGCCTTGTTGTTGTTGTGTGTATCATTACAACCAGACACCGACAGCGAAAGACCCTTTCCTAAAGATTCAAGAATGACTTGGAGGGCAAGTAGAATATTAGTTCAGAAAGCTCTGCTTGTCACCATCCCTCAGGTTTGAAGACACAGCAATGTGTACATTTTTAGCCTTTTAAAATACCAGCATGCCCACACACCGCCTCAGATTAAACCAAGGAGAAAATGACACATTCTGAAACTATTTTCTACAGCTACTTTCCTGATAACACTGAGGCACTTACAATCGAATTAATGAGTTCTTAAAAGCCCAAACAATTGTCCACAGAGAGACAGAACCGTTCACAGCAGCCTGCACATCACTCTCGGTTTTTCAGGCATTTCTGTCAGTATTTAATCTTTGTTATTTGTGTTCAGAAAAACTCAGGCTTTCACATCTATTTCAGACAAAGACTCTGCTCATTGTTCTGGAGAGTTAAATTGAGGAACACTTTGAAAAAGCCCACGGAAACACCACAGTGCTTCCCTGACCTCAAACAATCTAGGAATAATTGGTGGATTCTTGTCCCTTGTGCCTCTGCATAACCTGTTCACATTTGAAATTTCTTTAAGTAGCAAAGAGAGGAAACACCCACAGAGTCTAAGGAGTCATTGTTTCTTCAGAAAGTCAATTTCTGCATAAACAACCACCCAGAAATAAACAGAGAAGGTCCCAAACCAAACAGCAGAAAGCTCAGGAGGACTGCTGCACAGAGAGATTGTCAGAAGGCTTAGCAGAAGGAATTTGAAGTCATTAACAAGGGAGTCAGTTTTGTTTGTGATCGAGCTAAAAGATTCCCAGTGAAAGGTCGACACTGCTTCTGCTGATGTGGAACGGAGGCGAACACCAGTGAGTTAATATCTTCCATTCAAGAGTGATGTTTAGCAACCTGCCTGAAATTCAGAAGCTTCTCGCTCTAGTTCTCTCAGCCCTTTGAGACTTGTGTCCCACCAAGCAAGCAGTTTGCCTCGTGGAACACACAATGGTGAACAAAAGACAGACAGAGCAACTTGAAACAATGCTGTGGTTTACAAGTGACAGGGAATTTCAAGACAAAAGAGGTCACCGGAGTCTGTCATTTTCGGGGAGTATCTGGTGAGAATTTGACTTTAGAATACCCTCCCTGTCCTCCTCCAACTCAGAAGAAGCCTGCCATGAACACCTACCACCCTTTGTAAAACCACACATAGCCTCATCGCCCTGCGTGAGACTTGGGAAATGATGATGGTTTTAGTCATCTGGAAAAAGCAAAGCATGACACGGGTTTGAAGGCTTTCTTCAGAACCTCTGTCCTTCTCACTCTGCTTCACCACAACAGAAAAGTTCAAGTGCACACTCCACTGTGCTTGTGACCCGGGAATTTCTTAAGAGCAGGGTGGTTACACAGCCCCGAGCTCTTCCTGAATAAATGGTCAAGATATTATCTTTTTTAAAAAATCCCATATTTTGTGCAAAGTATATATAAATTAAAAGTTTCTCCCTGTATTAAAATTAATGTTTAGCAAAATTATTTGACATGTAACCTAGCTGGTTTCTTGTTATTTTTTTCACACACACAACTTGAACTTGTTAACACCAAAATTGGTTAAACTTTGTTTGGTTTAAAAGACATCCATATGAATAAATAAAATGTGGTTTTCCCTTCCGTTTACTCTTTTGTTTGAAGTCAAGCTATCATTTATAAAATGAGGACAATAATTTTGTTAAAACAAAATTAGTGTGTTTAGAGATTTAGACTGGCTCAGATATAGAGTTGGGTATAGATATTAAGCTTCTTTTTTTTTTTTAACAAGATTTTTAAAAATAAAAGTCTATAAATAGCTGCAACTGAAAGGCAGGAGCCAGATTAGACAAAAGTCCGAAGAGCTCCTGACTCAGGGTGCTTCTCCTAGAAGCTAGGGTCTCAAAGTGCTGCATTTTTTTTTCTTTCTACAGAGAAAAAAATAAAATTGATTTTTCAGTGAAACATTAACTATGTAACAAGCAGAAGGAGCCTGCAATATAAACAAGGGAAGTCTATGAGGAAAGGTACCTCGTATTTCTCCAGCCTGATCCTGACCTGTGTGGTGCCTCACACAGTGGATCTGCATACAAAACAGGATGGCTCTGGTTGTAAACTCAAGAGTATGGCTAAGCAACTTTTTTTTTTCTGAAGGGTGGATCTATTACCCCATGCCAAAGGCACTGTGGATGTCCCTGGACCCTGAAGAGTGGAGCGTGCTTCTGAGAGTCACCTAGCCCTTTCATTGATGTTAGCTGGAAAGCTTGGCTTAATTAGCTGTAGGGTGCCAACCAATCTCTTTATCAAAGCCAGCTGAAAACAAAACTGAGAGACACAGCTTGTGGTTTCACAAAAAATGTATTTACATGAAGTATATTTTAAAGGGAGTTCGATCCCCAGGCACGATGCCATCTGTGCTATGTGGTGAGTTTGACATTTAAAGATATCAGAGGTTGTCAGATGTACCTGCCCCCGGTCTATACTTAGCTAACACGCTACCACCCCTGCCAGCAAGCCTTGTTTTGCTGATTTCCAGCTTAGAAATCTGAGAAAAGACTCAACCTTATTCATTTCACACCAATCCTCTCATATTCTCTTACTTCCTCACCTAAGATCTGTTTGGAAGGAAGTGGAGCCGTGGGTGACCAGGGGAAGAAAAGCCAACTTTCACATTGTCACAGGGATGGTAATAGAGTACAGAGTTGGTGGACAGAGTTATAAATGACAGTGGTGGTACCCCCTCATGGCCCACTTCCTCACCCCAAATTGTCTAGGAAAGAGCTATCTTTCCTATCTGCCAGGGTTGATCTCCTTGACTCTTAAAAATGGTCCATGGTGTCTGAAAAAATCCCAGGTGACCCCAAACATTTAACATCACTTATAACTGCATCAACAGAAATCACACCAAAGGAGCCATACAAGCCCCTGATAAACACCAGCTGAAGGGTCTCTTCAATGGGAACTCAGATCCCAGAGGCCCTGGATTAGTGTTGAGCAACTAAGAATGAAGGATGCATGCTTTATCACAAGAAGTAAGAGTGACTCGTCACTAACTCACCCCCAGTCCAGTAATGTTCGGGAAATGTGTGAGTCACTGTCCCCTCATTTTGAAGGGTCATTTCCCTGCCTAATTTGTGGGGAATAAAAACTGAGCCATAACATAAATCAGGATAAGCCCCCAAAGCCCCAACTAGAGCTCCTATCCTGAAGCCAGCAACACCGTGAATCTCAGAGCCTCATTCCTGGGAATGTACAGATACTTCAGGCAGAAAGAGACATGGTCCTTAAAACTCCCCACAACTCTTCTCTCTTCCTTTCAGCTGTGGAGGTTGAGGGACACTGACCCAGGTCCTTAACACAAGCAAGGGTTTCTGGGCAGAGGCAGCGTGGCTTTCGGAGGATGTGAGGGAAGTACTTTACACAGCTGTGCCAACTTAGCTGCTAACTTGTTTTTAAAGTTTTTAAAAAGTCTCTTCTCTGAACCCAGAGCTTTCCCTGCATTTGTTGGATTTTTTTTTTGTAAAATTGTGGTATTATTTTACTATGTATAATGTATAAATGTACACATACATCGTATGCATATACATATGTGTGCATGTATGTATATCATATACTTAAAAAAGGATTTTAAATGATTTTACCATAAGTAATTAAAAACGTTTTAAAGAATACATTGTTCAGTTATTATTATTTATTATTGTTCTAGAAATGAAGTCTGGAGCTTAGTGTATACGAGGCACTGTACCATTCTACACTCCCCAGCCAGGAGAAAGATAGATTGAATCCGATTTGGACATTGCACAGTGTATACACATAGCACTTGGCACCACCTAAGTATGCATGCTTTTAAAAGTCATATTTATCTGTTAAAATTTTTCAACCAAAAAGTATACACAAATATATTCAATAGTAAGAGTGTTCAACCCAATATGAAGCTTCTAATGTTTCTATTCTGGATGAGTGCTCTAAATGTACAGAAGTCTGTTGAGACATATAGACTCTGGGTCTGGGTTAATTTTGATGTGTGATATTTTTATTTGCAAGAGTTTTTGGTAATAAAGTTTATAATTTTTTTCTAAATAATGATGATATACTATGTAAATTTTATCTCAATAAAATTATAAGAATTATGATTTTAAAAATATCTTCCCTTATTGGTTGCTCTCCAAACCCAAGAGAACAGCATGTTTTGCAGGGAAGCTAGCAGCTCAGGGACAATGACTGGGACGGATGTCCGCTGCTCTGTACCTGTCTTCTGAGCAGCAAACGGCAGCTTGGATTTCTTCTGTGAACTTAGGGACACCCAGACTTCACTTTCTAAGACTTCTCTTCTACTTCTCTGAGTTGTGGCCTTCATTCTAGAAGTTATCAAAGCTGGGTCTCGAATGCCAAGAAGCGGACCGAGGGGATTTACTTGGCCCCAAGCACAGGGTCTCTTAGACCCACCGTGCCCACACACTGGTTCTGCAATCTCCTTTGTACACCAGACAATTGACTTTCTGAGTCAGCACACAGAAGTCCCGGGGACAATTGATCATCACCTCTGCTTTACAGACTCTCTTAGAGAAAGATAAATAGAGTCGCAATACACCATTTGTGACTAATTCAGGCCAGTGACAACTACCCGCACAATCAAACCTGTAGCCCACCAATCCAGTCAGTCCAGGGAACTCTTCTCCAGGTTCCAGACACAGGCAGCCAGCCAGCCTGTGAGGTGAGGTGCTCTGCCCTCTGTCCCTCCCTCCTTGTCGGCCTTTGTTGTTGACACTGTCCCCACTGGTTTATTGGCCTGCACTGCTTGCTTTCTGCTTCAATCTGTTGCTAGGCTAGTGAAGGAACCCTAATCGCCCAGAAAGAATAACAGTCATAATCTTCTCTCAGCACAATGACAAAGTAGAAATAATACACACATTCATTTTGACATTTTTCTTCAAAAGGATAACAGTGTATGCCCTAGAGATATATATACATACAAAACACACACACACACACACACACACACACACATATATATATACACACATATAATATATATATATTTTTTTTCAATCACGAAAGGTTGTATAAGGTGCATTTGGAGTGAATCTGGTTTCATATTGAATTGCTGTCTGTCATCACCAACCTGGGTGCCCACAGGCTCTTAGAACAGCTTGACTATGGGTCTTACTAAATTGACAGTCTTTATTTACTCCCCTCCCTCCCCCTGGGTTGGAGGGAGAAAAAGCAAACCACATTGTCAAAGCATTTAAAAACAAACCAGAGGAAACCAGGTTCCCAAGCTTTAGGCAGATGTTATTTACCCACAATCCGTTTCCAAGAAGTCACTTGGAAACCGGCTCCGTTTTCCTCAGCATTCATTTAGAAGCATGGAATTTCGCCGGTACTGATGACATAGATTTGCTTTTTGCTAGTGATAAGTACAGGGTGAGCTCTGTCTTCATCTCCAGTTTCCCTCTATCTTGGGGTTATAACTATCCTAACCTCTTATGTGCCTTTCCGGCCACTGTTGCTGGCAGAGGCCAGGAAGCTGGTGGAGATGTCCCAGTGGTTCCTGTGTAGGTGCTCAGGAACCCCACACTGAAGCCAAGTCCCAGTGCCAGCTTGTGTTTTGAGAGATGTGTCCCTCTTGCTAGGAGGCTGGTCCTCATCTCTCAAGTACCACACATGCCTTATCCTTGAGGCTTCTTGGATGCCGCACCCAAGCATCAAGACTGACTTTCAAGGATGGGAAGGCTTGGGTCAAAAGTGTTCATTGTGCGTTCCCCAAGGCATGCTTGGTTCAGAGCTGGTACTGGGCGAGTATCCGTGGGCTGGCCTCGACAATGACATGACAAAGAGCATGAATCAATTTCCTAGCTTGGGACTCTACTTGAGTCATTTTAAGGTTGACCCAGACAGCCCATTAAGAATGCTGGTGCTTTCGCAGGCCCACTGTGTAATATAAGTACTCTACCTGTCCTCACTAGAGAGAAGGAAACCAGCAGAAAGATGGTCAGTTGGCAGCAGATGACAGTTAAGTCAAGCACTGAGGAAGGACCACAGACACTAGCAGTGCACCCCTCATTCTGTCCTCCTGACTATAAAGATTTCCCTACCATTCCACTCAATGCTCAATAAGCTACAATCCACACAGACACTTGAACCTTATGGATTTGAGTATCTCCTTCTTGATTGGACTGTGTCTTTCCAAGACAGATACTATAGCAGTGGTTTTCAACCTGGTGGTCCCAGACCCCGAACCCCTTTTTGGATCAGACAACCCTTTCACAAGTGTCACATATCAGATATCCTGTATATCAGGTATTTACATTACAATTCATAGCAGTAGAAAAATTAAAGTTATGAAGTAGATACAAAAATAATTTTATGGGGGTGGGGGTGGGGTCACCACAGTATGGAGCTGGAGCATCAGGAAGGCTGAGAACTGCTGTGCTATAGTCAGCTCATCTCTTCCAGCACTGGGTATCCTACCTGAAGCATCATAGCACATGGTTCTCTACCTGTCTATCCCTGAGATGCACATGTGCCAGGACATGTGTCCATATGAACACAAGCTCAGAAAAACAAATTCTCAAAGTCTGCCCCATTAGCCTTGCCAGTGGTACCTTGATAGAACACAGGGAAGAAAAATTGCACTAAGATTGTTTATCCAATTAAATAACATTTATCTTCAGAGGTTTTTGCATGTATAATCTCTGCAGTTAAGGCCAGGACTAGTCTAGCACACCTAATTCAATGCTCTCCCAAAGATTCTGGAGGATGGAGCCCAAGAAATCTGCTTGTCCAGGGAAGCATACACTGTGGTGGCCAAGCAGGGGGCTCTGGCGTGCTTCCCATAAACAGCTTATTAGATTCGTTATTTCAATATCAGCACTATTTCCCCTTTGAGTGTGCAAGGTCCCTTCCTGTTCACTGTTTTTTTTTTTTTTTTTTTTTTTAATACATCTTCATTGAAACTTCCCAGTTGCCCTGGGAGGTGAAGGGTGGGTGCACTCAGGCCTGTTGTCTGTTCATTTGTCTATCTGAAAGAAAAAAAAAAAAAACTTGTTTGAACCAGCAGAAAGACCTGATTTGGGGTTCCTAGGACACAGATCTCCTGGCACAAAGACCCAGAGCCCAACCTCCTGATCCCATACCCATGTTCAGGGGCTGTCCAAATGAGACAGCCTCAATTGTTTCAGGACTTAGCCCATCCTAAGGGTAGAGAGGGGAACCAACATAGAATGGGTTCAGGCCACAGAGCTGTGCCCTATAACTAAACTCCGAGGCACTATCTAGTCTGTTTTGAAGCCCCAGCTTTATAACTCTTTCTAACTCCTTGGGTGAGGCCTGCATCTCCATGGGAGGCCCAAGGGCTCATCTCAAGGGGCTTTAATAACACACTATGAGGAAATGATTAGTGAGGCTCACCACTAGAGTGCAAATGACACACATGGTGGGCATCCAAGAACACCTTGATCCTCTAGAAATCAGAATCCCCTTACTTCACTCCACATTGTCAAGCTCCAAGGAGCCAGGCCTGAATCTGGAAGCCAGAATCAGAGGACCACTGTTCCAGAATGACAAGGAGAGGAAGACCTGAGAGTGAGCAGTGCTTTCTTTGATTACTGAGTCAAGGTCACTTTAGATTGGTGCCCCCATCTCCAAGAGAATGTAGCCACAGGCAGCCTGTGGACTCCTCCCCTAGCCTGCTCCATTGCCCAGGACCTCCTTTCCCTTCAAGCATCCAAGCAATGGCTCAATTTACTGTAGCCTCATCGTTTCTCAGAAAGACTGGGAGGTCCTTCGCAGTCTTGGGTCACTGAGCTGTGTGTCTCACAGACCAGAGGTGGACAGAGTACCCAGGGGAGGTTCCTGTGCTTCTGAAATTTTAGAGTCAGGGCTACTTCGTGGCTACATGAGTCACGTCTCCAATCCTAGCATTTGGAAAGCAGAGACAGGAGGATGAGAATTTAAGGCCAATCTGGGCTATATATGATTTCCAGGCCAGCTTAGGTTACAGAGGGAAAGAGAGAACTGGGCTGGAGAGATGGTAAAGTGTCTGTCATGCAAGCACCAGGGGCTGAGTTTAGGTCCCCAGCACTTATGTAAAAATGTAGGTGTGATCCAGTGCATCTTTAGTCCTATCTCAGGAAGGATGGGTCAAAAGGATCCCTAGAGTTCAGGCCAGACTGTCTAGCCAGTTGGTGAGTGCCAAGTTCAGTGAGAGACCCTGACTCAAAATGATAAGGTGACTGGGTGGAGAACTACGCTGATCTCTCCATAACGTGCATTCGAATGTGTAAACAGTCATACATACAATACACACACAGATAAATCGAGAGGGGGTGGAGGAAGGGAGAGAGCAGGGAGACAAAAGTACACAGGCCACACTCATTTCGTGCCAGATCAAAAATGCGGGGGAGGTGACATTTGGAGCAGGGCCTATCTCATCAGCCTGTGGCGTACTTGTCTTTTTCCCTGGGGGAGTTAGAAGGCCAGCTCTTCCTGGGTCCTCCTGGTTGGCTTGAAGTCCTCTTTGGGAGAATGGCAGCCACGATCACCTGCAAGGCCTGGTGGGTCCCTTATGGCAGACGCCCCATTAGGCCACCCAAGTCTTTGTGGCTTTTCTGGTCCTTTGCCACAGAGGCTAGCAGGAAGCTCATACCCTCCAGGAGGAGATAGGATCCTGCTCAAGCTACTCTAGAAAACGTTAGTGTTTGAATCATTTGCTTCTCGCCTATGACTGCTTTTCTTCTGCAAGTCTAGTAAGGGTGGGGCTGGGAAGGATGGCTTCATTTTTTTTTCATTTTTAAATATTTTTTTTTCCTTCAGTGCAGGAGATCAAACCTAAGGCTTTAGGCATGCTAGACACTCTACCACTGAACTATCTCCTTAACCCCATGACATCTTTCTAATAAACAATCCACATAGATTTTTAGAAAGGAGAATGATGGGAAGATAAAAAGGCAGAAGAAAAAGGAGTAAAGAGAAAAAAAGGGAGTGTTTGGGAAGCAAGCAAGGCGGGAAGAGAACTAGCACAAATACTAACCTCCTGCAGAGAGAACCCGGAGAGAGCCACAGTCTCCTTTTTGACTCAAATATTATTTTGCAGAGCATTTAAAAAGTGGTTACAGAAATAAAGTAGAAAGACTCCCACTGTTTGGTAGAGAAGCATCCACAGGGGAAAACCCGCTCACCACGAGAATGTTGCTTTGCTACCTGGCCTCCTGGAGCAGAGTCTTAGCAGCAGGGCAGTCAGGAAGCCAGGAAGACTTATCCTCCTCGGACTGTTAAGTGTAGCCAGGGAGTCCCTGCTAATGAAATAAATCTCTGCCTGTGGGGGAACAGCAGATACAAAGGGAGGCTCTGGGCAGCGGCAGGGGGCATCCTTCCAGCCCTTTTAAGAAGTGTGGTTTTAATGGAAAGTGTTTTAAGATTAGTGATGATTCTGCAATTTATCTGAAAAGTCAAAAGAGGGTTTCAAAATGATGCTCTATAGACATTTGTACTTGTGACTCCACAACCCCCATCGCGTGCTCCAGAGAAGGCTGGCCGGTCTCCAGAGCCCAGACTATGCACTGCATGGAGAATGCTCTAAAACTCTAATAGTGTCCCTTTGGCCAGCAGCCCCAGCCTGGCTAAACTCCGAGCACCTCTCGGCCATTTCCCTTCACTCTGGCCTCAAACCCAGTTTGCATCTTCCCGTTCCTTAGCTTTTTGTTTCAGCCTTCTCTGTCACTCCCACCTCTCCAGTTCTCTCTCTCTCTCTCTCTCTCTCTCTCTCTCTTTAATTTTCTTCCTTTTTCTGATAAGCCCATTTCACACTCTGCTGGACACTCCCCCCACCCCGCGTTTGGAAGCATATTTCTGATATTACATTCCAGGACCTCTTCCCTTGGTTTCACCCCATTAGTCTGGTTACCCCTCTTTTGAGCATGTTAACTTCTTCATATACCTCCTGGGTATAATCTTCACGAGTGGGCAAGCTATGTTCTTTTTTCTGCTCAGACAGCTCACCCTCTTTAATTCTTGTGAGCTATGTGTTCCATGTCTTTCTTTTCCCTCACTAGGGTTCTCTGTCCCTGTGTACTTTCTAGCTCTGTATTCTTAAGTCTATGTGTGTGGTCCGTTTTAGAAAGAATTTATAACAGGGATAGAGTGGGGGTGGGTGAGTGAGGTGGGGGCGAGTTTGTGTCAGATTCAGGCTTCTTTTCTCTAGACAACAAAGGACAAAGGTAGCCACTGGTCCACACTATTTCACACCCTGTGTCCAGATGGGGTGCAATGTCTAGTCTCGAATCTACATGAAGTCAAATATGTCCTCAAATAGTACTTAAACTGCCTGTGGATGGGAATAAACATGCTTTCTCCGGCAAGATGTCTCAGAAATTTAAAGATGCACTGTCTTGCCACTTTCGATGCTACCTCATTTGAGGGGAAAAAAAGCCTGTTGTGTTTTGTGTCACCCAGATAACTATGTCACACATGAAGGCATCTGCAGTCAGGCAATCTCCTCATTATGTCACCACCCTCCTAGCAGGATTGTTAGTGCTGGCCTTAGTCACCCATGTGCTACTACGAAACATCACTCAGGTTGGGACAGTGTTTCCTGTCAGGAACAATGTGAATTGTTGGTCACAGGGACACCAGCTTGTATGGAGTTAAATATAATTAGTGTCTATTCCACAGATATGGACTTTACAAAAATACCAGCTATGGCTCTAGAATGCGCTTTCTAATAGAGAGTGTATGCTGGGGTAAAGATTGAAGGGATGTCCTAGAAACGGCATAAGAAATAGTTTTCTCAAGTCAGAGAGTGGTTGTGGACTTTTGTTTCATGGGGTTTTAGCTCTCCAGCTAATACAAACCACTCATAGATACCTTATAGAGGGACTGGATATTTAGCTCAGAGTCACAGTGCTTCCCAGGAAAGTATAAGGCCCTGGACTCAACCTCCAGCATTGTAAAAAAGAAAAGATTACACTGGTAACTCTCATTTATATATTTCTCTTAGTAAAATAGCACATTAAGACATATACACAAGAGAACCTTAAAACATTTTTTAAAAAGATACAAATAAAAATGAAGTTAACATTGTAAAGCCACAGGTCAGATCCTACCTAGTTCAAAGTTCACATAAGGCCACCAAGTCTACAAGACATGTTTTTCATGTCCTCCTGAAAGAGTCACAGTTTCGCCATAGACTAAAGAGCGATACTACAAATACAGCTTTCCAGTGAGAAAGGTTTCTGGCTCAATGGCATTGTGGTGTCTCTAGCTCAAGCAAATAACCCTGAGCTTTACCCTGCAGACAACAGTACAGAAATGTCTAGATTAAAGGGATTGGGATCCTAGGCTGATCTAATCACAGCAAGAAGAAACAGCGCACCCAGGGCCAGGTGCAGTAGAGGCAAAGAACCCCAAGCTGACATCCCCGAACTAGAGAGTGATTCTTGGCTGTTCTGAAACTCAATTTATAGACTAGACTGGCTTTGAACTCACAAAGATCTATTTGCCTCTATCTCTCGTGCACTGGGATTAAAGACATGCACCACCACCTGGGTCTTTTTTTAGTTAAAAAATAACCAAACAAACCTTTATTACAAAAAAAAAAAAAAAAAGTGGCAAAAATAGCACACATCTTAATCAGCCAGACCCACAGAGCATACAATTTGTGTATAGAGTAGCCATCCTGAATGGAAGTTTCTCTAAATTCTTATAAATCACATCTAGCTCCTAATTTTACTACACGGTGATTCAACCCCCCAGTTTTCACAGATGTGCGTGTATTGTTTAAACGGAACTAAAATGGACACAGCGTACTGAGTATTGTGACCACATCTCTGTGTGTACTTCAGAGCTCTGTGTCCATTCATGTTGCTGTGCAGTGGACAGCACTGCCTTTCTCTAGGACGTGTTTGTCTTTCCAAACTGAAACCGCCTCCCACACCTCCTCCCTCGCAGCCCCTTTGCTCTCCTGCTTCCATTCTTTGTCTAGGAAGTCATCTACCGTTGTTCTCTCAGAATTGTGTTCCCACTTTTTAAAAAAACACTAACAAATATCCCCAACACCATAAGCGCGGGAGAGGGTGACAGTTTATTGAAGTAAATGACCCTCTCCAGATCTGCTGGCAGGAGGGATGCTTTTACAATCTAAAAACCAGAAGGTGATTTTTTTTTTTTCCTAATCGAATGAAGAACAGGAGCAAGAATACTACCAAGAAACCTCAGGGACACACACACTACCAAGGGGTTTGGTAAATGACACACTTCTAAATCTGATACTTTAAAACTCATTTCAGAAGTCAAATAACCCAGGCTGCCACCTCTGACCCACCCCCCACCCCCTGTGCATTCTCTAGACTCACTCTGTCACCTCGAGGGAGGGCAGGTGGGGGGAGCTATTCGAAACAACAGGAAGTTTCTGTGGATCCTGACATTGGCCCCGGGTGACTGTGAGCCTAATTCAGTGAGTCATCTCCCCCCCCCGCCCCCCAGACAGAAGACACAGATTGAAGTAGATTGTTTTAGTATTTCAAAATAAATAGAACTGACAAAAATAGGGGGGGGGGTCCTTGTTGATAAAAAAAAAACAAAAAGGCGAGCTACTTTTAAAAAACTCATCTGTAAGTGTCAAGAAAGGCAAGTCTGATTTGTTTTGTATTATGAGGGTCCTTACTGGTTTTTTTTTTCAAGGTTATTCTACAAGAGGCATTCATTACAGGGCCACAGGAAAAAAGTTTCTAGGCAGGCAAATAGTAATTAATAATTTCACAGGTAAGTTTGTGTGAAATATAAACTTTATGAGCTATGGAAATAAAGCAATGTGTATAAATATAGGGATTAAAAAAATCACTGGCTGGGAATAAGAATTCTTTTAAGGCAACCGTTTCTGCGTCATAAAGACCACAGAGTAGGTAAGGCCCCTGCAGTTGGGACGGAGAAGTGTGTCCATATCATATTGCTCTCGGATCTGAAAAGTCCTGATGTTGGGCCAATGCACAGCTTGTCTGAGGAAATAATACAAAATCAGAGCCACCATGTCATTCAGACTTAGGTAAATGTCAACTCATTTTAATTTCTGAACTATCTCCTATTGGGGACACCAGACATTTGGTGTCAAAAACAAAATACCAAAAAGCTGAGGTTAACTAAATTCTCTTTCAGAAACCTCAAATGACCTGTCTTCATGCGTAGCTGTGCAGGTAAAAAATACAGAATAGAAATATATAAGAACACACAAAGTAGCAGTAGCTAATATTTATGGATCGACTTCCTAGGAACAGGAGGAGAGAGAGCTCAGAGGATCAGACTCTAGATTTGACTATTAATTAAGCTGGTCCCACACTCACACCACCAAAAGTCTCTCATCATCCTTCTTTTAAATAAAAACAAAAGCTGGACCCTCAGCAAAGGCAGTCAGGTGACCGGCGAGCCAGCAGCCATCCACAGCAAGCTTCGTGTTCATACCCACGTGGGACTCTGAAATCAACAAGTCACCAGACCACACACCAGGCAGGGCACGCTCATTTCCCCGAGGGAAAATAACTAAGTTTAAATTGAAAGTATGACCAACCCTGGCCTCAAGCTGTTAAAACGACCTTGCAGAAGTTTCAAATACACCGCTTTAGCAATCTGTCTGTCTTCAATGACAAAAGTACTAAAAACCAAAGTAAACCGGATATGCTCAATGTACCCGAGTTCAGGGATGACCAAGTGAGCCTCTGCCGTAGAAATCCCTGTATTTTCACTGCAAGATAAAAAGAGCCCTCGGACCCTCACTCTTGTCCAGCTACATTGCAGGTGGCAGTCCTAGGGGGCGGTGAGCTCCACAGGACCTTGTAGAGGGCATTTTATTTCACATCCCCCCACCCCTGACCACTAAATATTGTAGCTAAGCAGGAGGCAGCTATGTATCACACTCAAATAACTGTGAAAGCCACCACCCGGGAGAAAGATGACTTAAAACGATCCAGGGGAGGATAGAGTGGGTGAGATGGACAGCCCCTGGTCCCCAAGGGTGAGCATCACATCTTCTAATGAATAAGACTGAAATCAGCATTAAAGAGAATATCTGCATATCTGTTCCTCAACCACAGGGCTTGGGGATCTGCAAGAATCCTTGATAACTGGAGAATCAATGTCCCAGACACAGAAGCAACAGAGTATGTGGAATTAATTTGACTTTGGGATTTAATTCAAATAACTTAGGTTTGTGGGATAGAAGATAGGCAGCTGGTCTAAGAAGCAGCAGAGACGTTTTGCTTTCTGGAACATTCCATGTAGTGGGACCTGACTTAGGTGGGTGAAGTTCTTGACCCTGAACAGAAAATAAAATGCTAAAAATAGTTACGAGAGTACAGCCTGTCTTCGTAGTCAACCCTAGAATGTAGAGTGTGCTACGTGTCTGTGAAATACACCCAGAGACTCTAAGAACAATGACCCCATACCGGTTCCTCAGAGAAACACGCTGGAGCCCTTGAAACAGGGCTTCTTTTCATCTCTGTCATAAAATGTAAGCACAAACGTCACTGTGAAACCATTACCTCTGAGACCTTCCTCAGAACCTAGGAGAAAAATCACTTACTCAGAATCCAGATCTTCCCCCAGAGGGTGAAAGCAGACACACCTTTTCTACAGGTAAGAAAGATTGAGAGCCTAAGGTGTCTCCAACAGTCTTTTTCTCACCTCGATTTCCTAATCTTGCTTTTCTTGTGAGACAAGGTCTCACAAGTTTACATAGCCCAGGCTGGCCTGGAACTCCCGAGAAGCCCAGGCTGGCCTTCCTACCTCAGCCCTGCAAGTGCCTGACATTAGAGACCGCTGCCATCATGCCTGGCTGCCTGGCTTCTTCCTACTTTTTGACATAAACAGCAATATTTTACTGAACCAAGCAGAGCTCACGCCAGCCAGACCTCTAGAGATCCCTGTTTCCTCCCAGTCAGCCTCACAGCCCAGTAGAAGTAAATGTCTGTAGTAGCCTTCCAGTTTTGACACTGGGCTCCATTTAGCAACCCACACAAAAAAGAAGCCAGAAGAGGGATGGGCAAGACACAGTGTGTGGGCTACATTGGTAGGCTCATCGGACTGCAAAGTTCAGATGAGGTCTCGGGTGACGGTTCAATATTGTGGGTGCTCTGCCTCTGGCAGGGACTGGCATCTGGCCAGACTGCAGCTCCTCTGTGCTCTGCTCTCGTTTCCAGCAACCTGTACTCCTGTTTCCTTCCTGGTCTCTCAGCTATGGAAAAACACAAACAAGGAGGTGGGACCATTTTAGGGAGTCCGAGAGGCAAAGGTTGTGTGTCCCAGTCTCACAGAGCAGTGGGAAGCCACAGAAGACAGAAGGGCCAGCGCAGGACTCTGCTTCCACAGGACAATGGACACACCCGAGGGTCACTTCCTTTTAGCTTCTGTTTGCCCTCAGAGGCAAGAGCCTCCAAACCCCTAGCTAACAGGGTAGGACTTGAGAAGGGTAGAGGGTCTGGGAAGGTGAGGGTAGACTATAATCTTGAAGTGGATCACGAGGCTGAGCAATAGTCACTGTGGATATTAAAGTCACTCTTTAGGAAAAAGAGAGGAAATAAAACTTTAGATTTTCTTAGTGTTTTGAAATCACAACAGTCTCAGATTTTGGATAATTACATGTCATAAAAACAAACAAAGGGATGTATATTGCTATTAAACTGTTTGTGTTCTGTTAACATATACAAATGTATGTGCACACACACACAAACTCATGCAAGGGTTGAGGAAATATATTCTTGTGTATTCAACATGAAGAATAAAGAAGAAAAATGCATTTTTCCTCAGGAACGGCCACCTTTTCATCCTTGATATTCTACAACTTTGTTTGGGAAAATTAAAGAGGAAAGTGCTGGAAAGTGAAGCGGGGCTCGAGAGTCTCCCCCACCCCCCAGCCTCAGCAGGAGGCCAGCAGCTGCGGAGAGACTCAGGCTGCTTTATTTCTTTCTCAACACCGCCACCTACAGGGGCTGCCAGGAATAACACCGCATGGCGCGGCCCAGACACCCTTAAAAGAAAAACATTCAGAACAATCGCATCACGGGTTTTTTTCTTCAGCTTCCTGTTTATTAGTATTTTATCTAAGAGCAGAACAAAAGTCTACATGGGGGTGGCAAATGCACGGTCCTACTCACAATAACATACACAGTTTTCAAACACAAGGGGATTATATTTTTATACCAAATCTACCACAGGCAGGCCTTTATAAACTTCTGATTATAGTTGAAGAAACAAAAAGAATGAAATTCTTTAGCACATTAAAATTATAAAATATTTTAAAGATTTTCAAAAAGGGGGATGGGGAGAAGGTTAGTGAAATGCTTGCCCCACAAGCATGTTAAGAATAAGTAAATAAATAACAGGTCCTGTACACTTATAATCCCAAAGCTAGGAAGGCAGAGACAGGACAATTCCTGGGACTTCCGGCCAGCCCGTCTAGCCAGCTGATAAGCTCTGGGTTTGGTGACACATTCTGCCTCAACAAATAAGATTGAGGACAATCAAGGAAAACACTTGATGTTGAGGTCTCATCTGGACACGTGTGCATGGGCACACACATGCACAGGCATACACATGTACATACATTTCCACACATGGGTACATACATATGAACATACGTATACTGCACATGAACCAATAATCTTTTTTATAGATAAACAAACATGTTTGTTTTCTGCACATTTGAATGGTAGTATTCATTTCTATAGACTTTGTATTTTGTTAGACATGTCTGTGAAGGCAATGAAAATGTAACGTCCGCCCTGGCTGTTTCAGAGATTGGTTGGGCGATGGAAAGGACAGAGGTGAAGGGTGTCCACTGTTGCCATGCTCAGAGGTGGATAAGGGCTGGGGATGCCTGTACTTCTTCTCACACAAGCAAGAGTCTTAGTGAGGGTCCTTCTAGCCGTCATAGGGCTACCCTCGACTCCATAAACTCTGCCTTTCCCTAAGCCCGGCACAGTGCTCTTCCAGCCTAAGTTCTCAAAAGTCTCGGGGACAATAAAAGTGGAGGGACACACTGCACAACGGGTGCCATGGGACCGATGACCTCACATGCCACTTTCTTTTAAAAGGAAGGTCATGTCTTTTATTTTCTGAACATGGGTGTTTTGCTTGTGTGTATCTATGTGTGCATGCCTGGTGCCCTCAGAAGTCAGAAGAGGGAACTGGATCCCTTGGAATTTAAGCTATGCAGGGTTGGAAGCCGCCATGTGGTGCTGGGTACCAAACCCATGTCCTCCTTGAGAGCTGAACCATCTCACCAGCCTCCCTCCACCACAAGTCCCTTATTATTCTCAGAGATGAACATGCAGGGAATTCTCATGAGTACAGTCAGCAAGCAAGGGACGGCTGCTGTGGTATTTGGTGACCTTCCTTGTTCTTGTGATGACACACTCAGCTGTTCTGAGACTGTTCGTCTGTTCTGGCTTCCAAGCTTGCAGTCTTCTTCTAGTTAGTCTATCTGGTCTTGACCAGCACTGAACACATTTCATCTCCGCTGCACCCCTATCCTGTCTGCAGGTACATTTCTTGTTAGGCCACACACGTAAAGGCCTTTCGTTTCCTTATCCACTCTCATTTTCATGTGAATGAGAAAATTGACATTAAGAACCATGAAAGAGGCTGGGAAGAGGAGCAGCGGTTACCAGCATGTGCTGCCCCTCCAGCGAATCCAGATCAGACTCCTCACAACTGCCTGCAATTTCCAGCTACAGGAGGATGTCAGCCACTTCTCCTGGCCTCTGTGTGCCCCTTCACATACTCAGCATAATCTCGTAAACAAAAACAAATATCAAAAAACAAACAAACAAAAGAGCCTCTAGGCAAGGCTATGGGAGGATGCATTTAACCATCTCAAGACAAAAAAAAAAACAGACCTAAAAAAAGGTTCTAGGTGATTTCCTGAGACAATAAAGTCCAGTCTATAGGTGCCTGTCTTGAGTAGGACACTCATGGTATAGATAAGTATATATTAATATTATAATAAAACATGTGATATAACAAATGAGCCTGCCCAATCCTTGTTTCAGCCTCCTGAGTTCTGGGACCGTCAGCATGCACCATCACACCCAGCTTTTCCAAAAGGCTCCTAATCAGAGGTGCAGCCTGGGGTCTGCAGTTCAGTCGCTAGAATGTCAGCCTGGTGTGGAGGAAGCCTTGGGTTTACTCTCCAACACCGTGCACATTGCGCATGTTGGCATGCACCTGAAATCCCAGAAAAAGGGAATCAGAGGCAGAAGATGGGAAGTTCAAAGTTATCCTCAACACAGTGACATTGAGACTAGCCTGGGGCACGTAAGACTGTCACTAAATAAATAATTAATTAAACATGCTCTCCACTTCTACCGGAGAGAGCAGTAAGTGTGGATTTCTCTTTCCAAAACCAAGTGTTTCCTTGTCACTTAACAGTCTACCACATTCACCTAAAGACACAGAGGGGTACACCAGAGTACCCAGGAAACCCGGTGCACAGCAGTTCTCTTGGGACCTCTGTTCTTTAACAAAGGGTAATCCACCAAGAAGTGTTCCCCGGGCTGTCAGGCAGGCCCTCTGATCCCCTTCTGTAGTTGTCCAACAACTACAAAGGAAGTTACTGTGGAAGCTACAGTCTTCAGAAATAGAAAGAGCCCCATGAACTGGCATGAAACAGAAGTGAGACAATGACCAGAGACCACGTGACACATGCAACTGTTAGCTTTTTGCTCATTTTGAATGTTGTTTTTATCCTGCCATTTTGGAGACATCAGTTCCCTCTACCCTAGGCATTGCATTTTCTTTGGGCTCAGCATCCTTTGGAGAAAGTGAGAAGGCCTGAGCATGGATGGCCTTCTGCCTTTCAAGTAGAACAAAGTCTACAGCTAAGCTTCTTGGTGTTCTTGGTTCCTTGTTGAAGTCCACAATAAGTAAGGATAATAAGGACTTTGGAAAGGTGCTTACACAGGCAGGCTCAGAAAAATAAATAGGAATCCAACTTTGAATAAAGCATACTTTTAAAGACAGTCTTGGCATTCTATGCTTTGATTTGCTTCGCAGACGTAATTCTGAGTCTACTTGGAGGCATCTGCCAGGGTGCGGCATTTGATCTGCCCCAATCTTTCATTCACTCATCACAGAACATCAATCAAAAATTTAAAGGCCCCATCATTAGGCTGAGACTCTACAATGAGACCAATATCCACTTGAGCTAAGGACCAGCCTAGTGACAGGGCCTTGATCACAGGGGCCCTGTCAAGCTACAGGTGCCACAGGCTGCCCCTTGCTTGCTTCTTTGTTTGTTTGTTTGTTTGTTTTTCCTCTACAAGTGGATTCTGAACACAGCAGACAACTCATTAGCTCTTTCTTTTCTTAGGAGACAAGGCAAGGAGCGGAGTAGGTTAACAGCAAAAATCTCCACCTCACATGGGACACATTAGCTCTTCCTATACCTTACCTGTCTCCTGAAAATCTATAGTATGGCTCAGAATGCCTTAGAGACAAGCGTGTTCACTCTTGAGCTGTTTTCTGTTCAATCAGAGCAGAGCACCCCAGCCTTACCTCCAGATGGAACTTCAGCTCCATCAGGGAGCCAACACTGATCAGTTAAGAAACCCAGCCATTCACGGCACTCAACTCTCTAGCAAGGACCCTGCCTCAGGGCTCCAGAGCCTCACTAAGCCCATGGCTCTGGGCACAGAGAGCTCGCTACCTCCAGCTTGGACTTTAAGCCTCACAGTGGCTGCAGCAACAGAAACATTGACTCTCAGTCTGAAGCCTGGACATCTGAGGTGGTCATAGACTGAAAGCAAAATGTCTCTCTCTGTAGGCTTGTGTTTTGAATACCAGCAGGCTGTGGAGTCTTCAGGAGGTGGGGCCTGGGTGATGGAAAGGGAACCACTAGGGTCTATTTAGCCCCTATGAAGAGTTTGCCATGGCTTCCCCGGTGACAGAGACATGCTCTCGTAGGGAGGCCCTCAACACCATGATGGCCTGGAATCTCTGAAACCAGAAGTCAAAATAAATCTGAAATTGTTTCTGTCAGATATTCTGTCACAGAGACTTAAGGTGTGAGCAGGGCTGGTTTCTCTTTGACTAGCAGATGCTGGGTCCTCACTAGCTCTTCATACACTGTTCCCTCTGCAGGCACCTAGGTCCTCATCTCCTCTTAGGAGGACACTGGTCATAAAGGATTAGGTCCATTGGCATGGTTTCATTTTATCTCGATTTCATCTCCAAGTGCAGCCCCATTCTGAGGCACTGAGATTTGGACTTTGCCACAGAAACGTAGGGTGGGGGAGGGACTTCGCCCATGACAAGCACCAGTAAGACATCCTGGGTTGGAGAAGACAGAGAAGGAAAAGAAAGGGAGCAAGGATTCAAAGATGGCTGAAGCATAGCTATGGCTCAGAAGAGAACAGCCCTACCCACCTGTTCATCACACAGCCCTGGCTGCAGCCTTTGTAGGTACCTGGGTAGTCTCTCCCCGAAGCTACTGCCTTTCCCTCCCTGGAGTCCCTGACCACTTATCCTTCTGCCCCCATGGAGCCCAGCACCTTTTCCCAATGCTGCTTCTCCTCCCAGGGAAGACTATAGAGAGAAAGGAAAAGGGTCTCCATTCCACTTCAGCAGCGCTCTCTCGCTCGCTGCACAAAAAGCCTGAGGGAGGCTGGGCACAGCCAGCACCAAACAAGGGCTTGATTCCCATGGAAGATGTTTCTTCTCTGTTTCTAACTGATCAGAGCTGCTGAGGAGCAGCTGGGGGACCCAGTGCCTCCTCCACCTGTCTTGGCATCTTTTGTCTCTTGCTATGCTCAAAGCACAAAGCCTTCCAACTGAGTGTTGTGATGAAAACAGTCTTTGGAGTTTTATGCCTTCACTCATAGATCCCTGAGTTCTCTGCACTCACTGCATCTGGGCACTGAAATGGTGATTACCAGCATGCTCTTTGAAATCTGATCCAACTGTCTACCTTCATATGTAGCCTCCGCCAGCTATACGCTGTGTCATCTTGGAAAGGTTACCTAACCTCTCTGTGCTTCCCTTCCTCGGCTATAAAATAGAGTCACACTGTAAACTTCTTGTGGATTCTGTGACAGTGAAATAAGATGATTCATACATTGAACCTGGCCTACAGCCTAGCATGTACGTGACCCTCAGGGAACCTGAGTATGGTTGCCATGTTTATCTTCCAACCTGTGAAGTTGCCATCGTCAGGGGCAGTCATTAACCTTTATGTCATCCGGGATACTATAACCACCTGGGTAATTTTAGGGAAATAAACCCGACAGCTCAATTCTAGTTTTAAAACCACTGTCTCCTCATTTCAAAATGTTATAGGTAAAATAATACCAACCAGTCACAACTCAGAACACAATAAAATTCCTCTGTTTCTGACTTCCAGTTTCATCCATAGGTTTTTCAAAGCCAACACCGCACCAATGCTTGGCGGAACTGCAGGTGTGCAGGAATATAGCACAGTGGTTGAATGCTTCTCAGGATTAGCAAGGCCCTAGGCTCCACCCTCAGTACTGAAAAACAAAAAACCCCACAAACAAACAGAAAACCAAACCTCCTGTGCCTGGGCAGACTAGTGCCCCTTTTCCCCCCCTCATTATTCTAATAAAAACATCTTCAAATACAAAGCAGACAGTCCAAAGCCAGCTTCTCCTTGGAAGACTGAAAACCAGGTCCATGACACTTGCCCCAGGTACAAATGAATTTAAGCTGCCAATTCTTGGGGCCTTTGCTGCCTACAGACTGCCACGTCCTCGGAACCTTCCCAGCCAACATCAGAGCACACAGGAAACTGTGGCTCTTGCTTCTGAGCCAGAGCCCACCTGCATCCACACAGCCACACGAGCTGTAGTTACTCCTTTATCTTGCCATTAAGGAAAACCCAAATGAATGCCACTGTGGCCATGCACAGATTTAAGGTTACTAACGCCATCACTAGAGGCTCCGTATTGAAGGCTTCCATCAGAGAGGCGATGCTCTTCTAAGAGCATGGTGTTCACAATGGCTGACAAGTCAACGATTTCAGAATATTCAGAGAATATTCGAAAAGGAGCTGAGACTTCCCCCCAGGTGGAAGCTTCTCCAGTAGAGGGGTTGTCCCCTCTTTCTACCAACAAGGTCATGAACCCACAGCAAGCTAAAGCCAAAGGAAGGATGGGTACAGAAGGCGTCTATTCTACCATACCTATCAGGAAGGGATTTCATAGTGGAAAACTCGGTCCCCAGGGCACATCAGTCCAGTATCAAAAACATGCTGGTTTTACTTATATTAAAAGAACTCACTTTGCCACCTAGAGACATTATCCAGCAACGGTGACAGGAACTGTAAAACTGCCCAACTTTCGAATTACTTCCGAGTGAAGATAACTTATCAGATATCAAGTAGGTGGAAAAGCCGTTTATCACATGGGAGAGCCAAATGTCCCCATGCAACCTGTGGGCCTCCACGAACCCTCAGCCACCAGGATTTGGAAGCCACCAGTTGACTGAGTTGAGGAGAGACATGGATCTTTGCCTGGCCTCACAGTATCAAAATAACTCAGCTGGGAGAACATTCGACTGAGGGTAAAAATGATTTGGCTCTACTGACAAAGGCTCACCATGCCACACGACGGGACCCACCAATAGATTACAAACTGAATCAGAAATAAAGGACCCCACATGCTTGCTCACGGAGCACAGAGAGCCTGTGGCCAGTTGGAGCACCAGGTGTTTTATCTGGTTTCGCACGGTGGCCTGAGTCCCTGGGCCTTGCCATCCTAGGCCTCTGTGGGAGCATGGAGGGTGCCTGTGCTGCCGGGGGCAGCTGCGACCAGAAACAAGGCCCCCACCCACACAAGCAAGGGTTTCAGTTTCACCCAGCTCAAACACCATTATGCAAATGAGTTGGCCACTCCAGCTCACCTCTGCCTTCCTGTCCTCACTCTTCATCCCAAAGTTGAGGGAATGTGCCTGGAGAGGCTAACAGAGCGTATTTGCATTGTATTTACTTTAAAATGCCCAGGTGCCATTGGAAGCAGATTCTCCTTCCAGAAGGGCAATCACGAATATAAAGTGGAGAATTAGTCGAAGTGTCAAGAGCGAAGCCCTGCAGCGAATGCCAAGCTTTTCACATAAACGGAGGGTGGAGTGTCGACATGCATGTGCTGGGAAGGAGCCGGGCAGAAGGAAGGAGATACCCTCCATTTCAGAGGCTTATTGGCGCTAGTCCAAGGGGAGCTGGGGCCCCGAGAGTGGACAGACAGCCCCAGGCTATGCAGATCTACACTGCAAATCTCCAGTCCCGTGGGGTTTGGGAAAACAATTCCATAGTTCACATTCAAGGCACGTTTTAGAAAGTGGGGAGTGCAGCCATTTTGTCTGCATCACACACCTGCAGTTAATGCAAGCGATCCGAGGTGATAGCCACTCAGACCAAAAAAAAAAAAAAAAAAAAAATCTGCAGCCCAGAATCAGTGTTTGCAAGATTTGAGAGTATGGGGGCGCAGAAGCGGGCCTTCCTGTGTGGTTGTGCTAAATGCTGGCTTGGGATTTTCTTTCGAGAGTTTCAGACCAGAATAATTAGATTGTCAGCTCAGATGACCTTGTGAGCAGCATAGTGTGCCTTGCTAAGAGATGCCCTAGGTTTCCCCCAGTGCTTCCAATGTCATTTTTGGGATAATGAACCTCTGTTCCCCTCGTGATTGCTCTCCTCAGCCCCTCTTACTACTCGGTTTCATTTTCAAGTGTTGTGTGTAGCTCACAGCTGCAGGAGAGAGACAGATGGTTCCCCAACTTAGCCTGAGTGCAAAGGAAATCCAGTCAGGTGGGCACGTTTTATAAGACAAAACCTACAGAGACTCTGGACTATCTCAGAAAGAAGAGGCCATATGCACGCGAGTGAGACTTGTCTCCCTTAAGGATGCTGGAACCAATGCTTTGCAGAGGTCAGGCAACTTTGCCCTCAGAGATGGCTTACAATCTTCATACATGATTAGGTCCACAGGGCAAGCAGAACTACCAGATGCTCTCAGTTGGCCCATACTCTGAGCCCCCTTGAGTCTCGGTCTCCTTTTCCTGATGTGTGCAAGCAGGCCTGTAGCTGCCCAGCCACTCCAGCCTGAGTGGCCTGGTAAGAGCTAGGGAGCAGTCTGGCTTTCACAGAGGCCCCATCAGCACCTTCTCACCACCTTTGAGTTGCACAGTCACTTTCTCTGACTTCCCATGCTACACCGAGGACCCCTGAATCAGCTACAGCTTGCACTTGGTGTGTTCGTAATGTTCTTTGACTCAGTATCTCTTTTGGTCATCACAAGTAAATGTCACAATCTAGGCGACCTATATAAAACAACAACAACAAAACCCGGCTCCCTGCTTTATGCCAAGGCTCATAAATGATTAAATAAGTGACTGTCAACAACTCAGCCCTAAATGGGACATCTGTGTTACTGTCTCCAAGGTCCAAGGAACACTGGTGAAGAAAGGGCGGAAACAATGTAAGAGGCAGCCAATGAGGAGGGCGGCCGTGAAACACTGTCTTTTCAACATGGTATGGCCACTGCATTCATGAACTGTCAGCAACTGGAGTTACCTGAACAAGGCTGGCCCCTCAACAGATAGGGAGGTAGTCTCAAGACCCACTCTTGCCTCTGGAGCTGTTGGTGATTAGTGGTTTTCCAGGGGAGGAGGTGACATTTTCTTTGGTGCTATAGCCATTAAGTTGCGATGATCTAAGTCCCCTGTATCTACACTCACACAAGCAACTCCCCTAAACTCAGTGGTCCAAAACACTGCCCTCAAATGAATCTCTAGGAACTTAAATGCATTTACACCACACACACACACACACACACACACACACACACACGCACAAATATGTTTACCTATATGTTGAATTTTATGTAAATAAATGTTGTTTCTTCAAGCCACCAATCTAAGGATGCTATCAACTCCATGAGTTTTAAACATTAGAGAATAAAATCAGTGAAGAGATGTGGAGAGAAACAAAAAAAAATGTAGAATGACACAGTCTAGTGGAGAAAGTGTCCCCTGCCTGTGGGAACCAAAGCCATCCTTAGTAGGTGCTTGGTATTTGTTTTTAAATGGAAGTCAGTAGAATATGCTCAGGAAAACGCATGTCTAAATAAGCTAGAGAGAAATAAAAGATCTTGGTTGCAGAGGGAAACAGGCCACCTCTGTTCTTGTTTCATGCCCATGCAGATCCTTTCTGTCACAGAGAACAGCGTTAATACTTGGAAAACGACCACATTAGCCAGGCTTCTCCAGAGAGACAGGACTCATAGGAGATATGCATGCTTGTGTGTACATGACAGAGAGATAGACAAACAGACAGTGATGTAAAGAGTTGGTTCACACAGGGGTGGGGCTACGAGTCCACGTGAGCAGAGCAGGCTGGAGAGCATAAGGGAGTTGGCAATACAGAAGCAGGTCTTCCTGCAGTGTTGCCTTAAATGGTGAGAATTCCCAGTCCTGTGGGGCTTAGGAAAACACAGTAGTAGGACTTTGCGACTCTGGGACATTTTATTTTCTTGGAGGTTAGTCTTTCTTCGAAGGCCTTTAACTGATTGAGTGAGGCCCACTGATATAAATGATAATCTCATCTTGCAAATTACCTCCTGGCAATATCAAGACTTAGCAGAGGGGTGGGGGAGGCTGGAGAGATGGCTCAGCAGTTAAGAGCACTTGCTGCTCTTCCAGAGGATTTGGGTTCAAGTCCCAGAACTACATGAAGTTTATGGGTTGTCTGTAACTCCAGTTCCAGGGCATCCAGTGTCCTCTTCCAGTCTCCATGGATACATACCCAGTGCCCTTACATACAAGCAGGCAAAACATCCATAACAGAGGGCCCTGCAAGATGGTTCAGTGGGTAAAAGGATTTGCTGCCAAGTCCAATGATCCGAGTTTGACCTCAGGACCCACAGTGGTAGGAGAAGAAAACTGACTGCTATACTTACACTGTGTATTGAAGCACCCACCCACACCCACGCAGATAAATAATGTAATTTTGGGAGGGAGTTGTTAGATAGCTCAACAGCAGAAGGTATCTACCATGAAAGAAAGTGATTAAGGGAATTGGGGGCTGAGCAGACAGCTTAGCTGGTACAGGACCTGCAGTTCAAACACAAGGACCTCAGTCGGCCTCAGTACCTACATGAAAGCTGGATGTTGTAGCACTTGTCTAGAACCCCAGCTCTAGGGACAGAGAGACAGAGGGATCTCTGGAATTCGTTGGCTAATCAGCTTAGCCAAATCCACAAGTTTCAGGCTCAGAAAGAGACCTTATCTCAAAATAAAAAACAAATTAATTAATCAATCAATCAATTAATTAATAAGGTGGAGAGTGATTGAGGAAGACACCTATACTGAGCTCTGTCCTCTACACTCATGTGTGCAAACATGCATGTGCACATGTGTGCACACACATACACACACCCACATGATTATGTACATACACATGCACGCACACACACTATAACAGAATAATATTGGACTAAATACCAGCGACTATGATCTAGCAGTCATCACGTGCAATTAACCACTGCAAGGACTGCAGGTGTCTGGGCCTGGTCACACCCGCTGTGTCTTCTCAGACCTGTTTCAGTCTGCAGCTTTAGAACAACAGTGGGGTCACTGAGAAGACACAGGGAGTGTGACCAGGCAGCAGAGGAACTTCAGATATGGTAGAGAGAGGACAGGGTACCAGGATGATGAAGCAGACATGACTTCTGTCTCTGGGTGACTTCCAGCCAGGAACTGTACTCTCAGCTCCACATTTAAAACTTAAATTCTAAAATTGGTTGCCAAAACTCATGTTTTAGAAGACCTCAAGGCTGGGTAAGTAAGGAAATTAGGTAAGAGACTGTTAGATCTCAGCTAGATCCCTGGCTATTTTATTTTATTTGGTAATAGAGATTGAACTCAAGACTTCAAGCACACCAGACAAGACCCTGCCACTGAACTACAGCGCCCCCCCCCGGGGGGACCTGTTTTTTTTTTTTTTTTTTAACTGAGTCTTGTTAAGTTCTCCCGGCTGGCCTTTAACTTATGTTCTTCTGCTTCAGCCTCAAGCCTGGCTCTGGCCCCAGAACTCTGACCGGCACCAGTGGTGGACCGCATCTGTTTAGTCATGCTCCATATTGCTGCCCTCCATCCTGTCCCCTCTGTTCAGTGACTTGGTAACATAGATAGTACCCATCATATCTGCTTATGACTGATCTCAGGTGGGACATGAATTCTAAACAAGGAGACAGGAGACGAGGCCCATCTGGAGGGCTTAAATCTTCCAAAGTAGAATTTGGTAAAGAAATGACAGATTTCAAGCTTCTAAGTTCAGCAAACTAACAAACAAGACCCTAACTATACAGGAGGTTGGGCTTTTGTAACAAAAACAGAGAAACAAGAATCTCAATTATTAACAGAAATGACTCAGATGAGCCACAGGGAGTTATGGAAAGAAGCAACTGAATCCCAAGCATGACCACTGAGGCAGGATCAGAACAGCGCCCAGTCCACAAAGAGTGACCCCAGGACGGATCCAGGCAGTATGAACACTGTAATAGGAGGTCTGAGGATTTCTGTTGCTGTGATAAAATACCATGCACAAATGTAACTTGGGAAGGAAAGGGTCTATAAACTTGTCATCCTGGAAGTCCAGAGAGAAACTCAGGGCAGGAATCTTGGCCACGGAGGAACAGCGTTCCTTGTGGCTTGTTCAGCCCCCTTCCTAGTACACCCAACACCACCTGCTCAAGGGGGCACTGACTCCCGTGGAATGGGTGCTCGCACATAGTCCTAGTCCCTCTTTTCCCAGATATATCTAGGTGTGTGCCAAGTTGACAAAAACAAGCAGTAAAGGAGGTGAAAGGAAGAACATTCCAGATACATCTGGACTTTTCTCACTATCAGAACCAGTGAACTTGGCTATGGACTGCTCTGCACTTCTGGACTCCCACAGACTTGCACACTGAAGGCCTTCATAAAGGACTAACTCAGTAATTCAAAGAAGCCCCATGCCTGAGAAGTCACGTTTGAACTTCAAGCTCTGTCTTTGGAGTAGCTCCTCAGACCCTCACAGTGTGTTTCAGAAATCAGCCCAGTGTCTTGATCCCTCCAACACTCCCAGACAGACAGTAGCGCCCCCTCCTGGTGCATGGCCTTGATAGCCCTTAAGGACTGCTCCCTCCTGGGCCACTTCTGCACATAACTTTGACCTGCCTCTCAAGGCCTGGTCCAAACTGCTTCTTTTCTGATTGAGCACAAATCCACAGGAGGGTCACTGTCCACTGCTGAACACCAAGACCCCTGAAGTATCTTCCCTTTTCTAAGCCACTCATTGCTTAGGCCTTACTTTTCCATAGTGATCAGCCATCTTCACCGAATTCCTGTCTAGTTCATCTCATATATATCAGAACTCACCTCACCAAGACGAATTGTTTTCTGGTGGTAATGGGACAGAAGCCAGAGCTTAGCCCACGCTGGGCAAGTGTTCCACCAGTGAGCTACACCCTGGCAAGTGTGCTGAGGTCTGGGAATGTGATGTTTTCAGTATTTGAATATCATTACTCCTTAGTCATCATGCAGGAATATTTTAGCAGATTTCAGATGAGAGCAGATGCATCCCGGGTATTAATGGCCATTGATATTAGCAGCAAAGGAATGGATATTGGTGTTCTTGAGGATGGCCATTGACTATCACATCTGCCCCAAAGGCCCTCACCCATCTGTCCTGGTTACTGCCATGGTTGAAAAGGATCTAGTTTCACTCACAAATGTGTTTGTAGGATTGCACCGACAGTGCTTGGGCATCAGTGTAATTGCAAAGACTGTAGGTGAGGCAGTGCATAGGAATGGGCCTAGTGGCATTTCTGTGGGAGACACACAGGAGGAGATGCATTCACCTCAAATATGAGCCTTGGTCCAAAAACTAATTCTTCTAGGATGTTCTTTGTCCCACGTGTGAACACAAAGGAGTGAAACTCATGACTTCTGAAACCACAGGGCGTGTTTGACTTTTTCGTCTACCTACTCTTCCTTGAACAGCTTCTGTATACAGCAGGACGACATTTAGAACACGTAACTCAACAAGGAGGCAATTTTGCTGTTTCTAAACAGCAAAAAGTCTTTGTTTGGAAAGAGTTGGGTTCAACTAAAATGTTTTCATTTACTTTATTCTCCCTAGTGCTGTCTGGGACTATAGCTGCTAACCAGCAGTGTTAAGGACTTCACACCCATCCTGGCCAAAGACCACAGTGAGCTTCTGTCTCCTTTACAGGCTGGAGCTATGGCAAAGGTCTCTTACACAGTCCCCATGTTCCACAAAAGAACAGCCTTGCTGAAGGGATGGCTGGGTACTGTCTGGCACACAGGTGTCCCCACTTGTTATTGGTGGCTGCTCAGCCAATATACACTTGGGGAATCAAGGGGTAGTCCCCTAGAGGTATTTTACTGATTTTATAACACTTCCACTTTGTAAGCCTCTTAATGCTTACATGAAAGAAACTGTGCCACCCAAGCCTAGCCCTCACACGTGGTACCCTCTCCAGCCTCATCACACAGGTGGGGGCCCAGGTGGTACCATCTGCTCTGGGTTCTTGAAATATTGACGTGACAAGAGTGGCCTAGAGTTTCAAAAGTCGACCTGTCTCTGCTGTCTCTTCTGCTGGGACTGTGGCTCTCATATGTCCATTCGCCTGCCTCCCAAGCTCAAGGTACAGTCTCTGTCGCACCAAGGTCCCATGTGGAAAGCCAGTTCCAAGAGGACTAAGAGTCTCTATTCATCTCCGTTATAATTCTACTCACAAAGTCTAATTAGAAAGCTATTTGCTGAGCCAGCCAGCGGTGGCACACTGCTGTAGTCGCCACGCTCCGGAGTCTGAGGCTAGCTTCTTTCCGAGTTCGAGTCCAGCCTTTGCTGCGGCACAGTGAGTTCGTCTCACAGCCCAGAAAAAAAAATTATAAAAATTATAAGGGCAGTGGTGGCACATGCCTTTAATCCCAGCATTTGGGAGGCAGAGGCAGGTGGATTTCTGAGTTCAAGGCCAGCCTGGTCTACAGAGTGAGTTCCAGGACAGGGCTACACAGAGAAACCCTGTCTCAAAAATCCAAAAAAAATAATAATAATAATAATAAAAAACAATTAAAAAAGAAAGAAAGAAAGCTATTTGCTCACCAACCCTTCCCTCCCCAATAACCTGCAAGCGCCCCCAACCATGCAACCTGTAGGTGAGAGACTCCCACATGAGAGACTCCCACACCAGGCTCTGGCAATCAAAGCTCTACACAGATGTCTCTCCATCACCACAACCTGAGCTAGGTGCCTAGATGTGCCAGTCACTCTCCTCTGCCATGCCACCACGCCAGCATGTCACCACGCCACCACGCCATTCCTCCTCTGTGGGATTCTTCCCCATTTTATCTTTATTAATTTTTAATTGTGTGTGTTATATGTGTATGTGTGTGTGCATGTTACACAGGTGAAAGATAAGCTGAGGTTGTGTTTCTTTATCATCTCTACCCTTTTTCATTGAGGTCTCTCGCTCAACCTGAAACTAACTCAGCCCAGCTCTGCAGAGCTGCCTGGTTTTGTCCCAGCCCTTTGCACTGGGTCCAGATATGTCCCATCTCTATGTGGACACTAGGTATCTAAACTCAGTCCTAACACTTGGGAAACAAGCACTTTTCCCAATGAGTCATCTTCCTGTCCCTTTCCCATTTTGAACACTTCAATCCCTATGTCTCTTATTTCCTAGCAACTTATCCATTCCTGCCTTTTAGAACAGTCATGTTTCATCCTAAATTACATTCTTTGAGACTCTGCCCCATGAAATTTTAAAACAGATAGATTCATCATGGAGGAGGGCTCTGGTTTATCCATAGCTAACATCTGCTTCATAGTCTCTTTGTGTTAGCTTTTTCTGGATACTTACGATCCATGACCAAGGTCCTAAGAAGTCTTACAGTTAAAAAAATATACATTTCTATTGGCTATCTGGACTTTCCAGTCCCATCCTGACTGTAGGTCTTTGTGGAGAATTGCATCCACAGCTCACTAGCGCCCCCTGACTTCCAATAACACCTCTGCAGGCCTCACTGCAGTAGAACAACTGACCAACAGGTGGCCTGAACATAACACAGCAAGCAGCAGGGCACCTGCAGGTGGATGTGTGGGTGTCCCGCTCTCATGGGCTTTCATGTTAGTTGAGCCAAGCCCTGCAGCTGTGGACTTGGTAAAGTATAGCAGGGCATGGGGTAGCTGTATGGCCTGTGGAGCTTTGTCACTGTAAAGCATGGTCTCTCGAGGTGGGTATTCATTTGCATGCCGGCCTCATCAACGAGGAGGAGCAGACCCTGAGTTCAAATGGTGCTGTGTCTGCTCCCACTGCCTAAGGTGATATGTAGCGGTATGGGGATGGCAAGGGGTAGCAGAAGGGTGTGATTGAAGAGAAGGATCCAGAACAGAAACCCACTTCCTCACTCTCGGGGAAGTCTGAAATTAACACGGAGATGTACAACCGTCCACCCCTATGATGTATGTCTTACATGGGGACAAAGAAGTCCCCTATAGCCAACCTTCCAGGACCTGGAGTCCTAACTGGGGAGACATACTTGATACTGCACACTTCAGGACTAAGCTGTGGTTCCATAGTACTCATGGGCCTCCTGCTGGCTGCCTTGACTCACGGTCTGGAGGCCTGACCTTGGGAGGGAGGAGGCGCTACCTTACCACAAGCTCGATCCCCGCCTCTTCATCTATGTAAATTGCTTTTACAGCACAGGTCATCAATGAGCAGGAGCCATTGTTACTTTATGTACTAGTGAGAAGTTGCACAGGCTGCTGGTTTCATCTGTGCTGGCTCTGCCTTCAGCAGGGGCTTCCTAGAGCCAACGTACAAGACCAGAAGCTTCATGCAGGCTCATCAAGAAATTAAGACCCAGTCCTGGCTTGGCCTGGTTACATTAGGCACAAGCCTAGGTTAAAAACAAAACAAACACACCCAAAACAACAACAACAACAAAACCGAGTGTGCGAGACTCCATGTTTTAAAAAGTAAGTTTTCAAACAGGGCTGGGAGATGGCTCAGTGGACGATGATGGGCTTGCTGTGCAGCATGAAGACTGAGTTCGGATCCTCAAAACCCATATGAAAAGACAGACGTGGCATCTGTAATCTCAGTGCTGGGGGTGGGGAGACAGGCAGATCCAGGGCTATGAGCTCGAGCGAGAGTAAGTCAGGTCATCAGAGACCATAGTGAGAAGCAGAGTTCTAGAGGAGATCGCAGTTGAGCAAGCACAGTGTGATGGGCACAATCTGTGTACTCCACACATTCCTTAAGAGCTTCAAGACAGAGGAAACAGAGCATTTAAACAAGTACAGACCTTTCTGAAATTACACAGAGTATATGTTCCAGAGGCCAGCCTAGTCTACATCTGTCATGGGCTCAGGGCTCAGAGCTGCAGAGTACAGGACTTAATGGCTTGCAGGTCCTCAAGGAAGCAACTCTGAGGTAGAACATTCTGGAAAGACTTCTTTGGCTGGTGGCTCCCAGGATGGCTCTCCAGTGCGAGCCCAGATTCCAGCCTCTGGCATACTCTAGAGCTTCAGATCCTGTATGTTCTGCAGTGTGGGTCTCCGTTTCATAGGTATGTGCATTCTTACGCGAGGTTACTGAGGGACCCAGAAAAATAAGGTCTATTTTCTCCCGGTTTTTGCTACCTTTCAGTACACAGGTACTTGAATCTGAGTCTCCAAGTGTGCACTGGTCTCCCAGGATCCTGCCTGCCCTGGGCCTGGTGTCTGTCCAGCACTGGACATCATCTGTCTCTCCTGGGCTGCCCACTGTTGTCCTGCTTTCTGTCCTGACTTTTCCTCAGATTCTGGAGTGGTGGCTTCTTGGGCACTTCTATTGTGAGGACATCTTCTGCCTCATAGTGTGACATCTCTTCAGTAGTTACCTCAGAATACCAGCAAGGCATTCAATCTTACAAACATACAGCTTTCACTGTGCTTTAGATAACAGCTTCCATTTTACAGTAAAAGAATTACTAAGTATTTATGTAGGAAATGGCTATGTTCTGGAAGCCCCCGGTGGAAACAATCTCTGTTTATCACAAGAGTATCCCCCTAACTTCAGGAGAGGACAGGAACCTAAACTCCTGAACCCCAGTGCAAGGGAACACCCAGCTGGCAGCTTGCCGTCAGGAACCCACCGTACAGACCACTTCCAGCCTTGAGTCCTAGCTCCCCACCTTCTGACTTTGAAGTCAGAGTTTCACATCCTTGAAAAATACTCATGACGGAAGGCTAGTCCTGAGACTAAAATAACTTTCCACGAAATGCTCAGAGAGCAGCTCCTTGCCTGTAAATGCTGTGATATTATAAGAAACACCCTTGTTTGTGTGCGGTTACGTCTCGTGTAACTGCCTCAGTGGAGCCTGCGAGGCCAGCGCGCTCATTTCTGTAGGTTCTAAAACCCAGCACTCTTTCACTATAATGTGGCACCTTCTCGGTTCTTTAAACTATTTTTCTCTTCAAGTTCTCATGAATTGATGGTTCCTGTTTTTCTGAATGTGCTGTTGGAGCCTGTGTTTCTGAGGCTTCGCCACCACACTGGTATAACAACTAGGCAGCAAGCCAAAAGTCCCCCTATCGCTGTGCTGCTGCTGCTGGCCCTTGGGAGAGAGGTCCTCCCTCTGGGTACACCATCCCCTGGAGGGAGAGGCATCACTGGCTCCCTGGGGAACTGGGACTTCAGAGAAAGGGAAAGGAGAGCGGCAGAGTGGGTGAAAGTTCGTATGGCACAGGCAAGACTCTCGATGTGACATTAGCAGCCATGAGCCACCAACCCTGGGCTCAGAGCCCCCAGTGGATCCTTTGTGAACCCCCCCCCCCATGCCCACTCGAGGACACCTCATTCTGCATAAGGAGGAGACACGACTTTCCTTTTTCATTCCCTCCTACCCTTTTCTTAGCAAATATAAGTCCAGAATCTACTTTCGAATCTCTCATTATTCAGCCACTTTAAAAAAATAATTCTTATTTTTTGAGATTATGATATAATTACATCATGTCTTCTTTTCCTTTCCTTCTGTCAGGTCTTCCCATGTGCCCATCCCGCCTGCTTTCTTTCAAAATCACGGCCTCTTTCTCTTTAATTGTTGTTACTTTTAAGAAGAATTAAGACACAGCAAGACCATTTGATTCACCTAAATATTCAAAAAAGACTTCTTGCTAACAGGCTGACAGCACACCCACTGTCAAGAGACAGCCTTCGAGGACCTAATCCATACTGAAGTGGACCTGGGACTCCTTGGAGTCCCCCTTTACACATGTGTGTCACATGCTCTGATCATATGCTAGGGCTGCGACTGTGGAGTGCTGCACAGCAGACTTCTGTCTCTCAGGTCACTCACAGTGTTTTTGCTGAATAAAGCCCGTTCCTCCTTGGCTGAGTCTGCCGTCAGTCTAGTCTCTGTAAGGCAACAGACAAGATAGACATGGATGCCTCTCTATAACCCCATGTCACCTGTGGATGCTCTGAGAACCTCCAGGAAGTCACAAGGGCCCTGTTTGCACTCCAGTGAGGTGAGTTGGGACAGACACCAGCAGGCAGACAGCAAGCATGTCTCAATAGCTACTGATATAGTCCTGATTCTATCTGCTTTGTAAATAGCACTGGGTGCCCCGGGGGACTCTAGAGGCTCTGGGTCCCACAAGAAGTACATGGTGCTTTATATCAGATTATAACCCTCAGGGCTGGCACATCAGTCCCCAGGAGCATATCTGATGCTGACTCTAATTGACACAGTTTATCACAATGGCCCTCTGGGACTGGGCTAGAGACTGGAAAATGGCCACAATGCCTTCCTGTGTGCAAGAGCCTGTTATCCAATCCCTACCTTCTCTGGGGGGACTTTATCATCTTGTCTTGGGGTTGGGATATAGCTCACTTAACAGAGTACTTTGCTAGCATGCACGAAGCCCTGGGTTCAGTCACCAGGACCACCTAAACTAACTATGGCGGCCTGAATACCATTTTATACAGTTCCATTTTTTTAATCTTCTATGAAAAAAATGAATTAAAACTAGACATTCTAGTTCTTCTTCATTCACATCATTTGCAGGTTCAAAGAGACTTCTTGCTTGGCTCAAGAGCTTCTGGGAAGGCCAGCTGCAAGTCAGTATGGTAGCTCTGAAGGCCCCTTTCCAGGTGAGGCAGGAAGGATAGCTGGATGGAAATGTGACCTAGGACAGCCTAGGACAAATCCCAGGACTTTCCCTGAGATTCTCTGAGGTCATAGAAAGATTGCCTCAGCCCAAGGCCAGGACAACAGCCATCTCTCCCAGGAAATAGTGATCCTGAACAGTCTTAGAAAACAGCATCCACCAAGGTCGGGTATACACAGCCCACTGGAGGTTCAAAGTGACCATGAATTCTGCATCCACCCCTTGCCTTGCACTTCTCATGGACCTCAGTTTGATTAGCTGTGACTTTTGTGCTTGGAGTAAATTTGAATGGGACTTTAACATGGTGTTGACCCACTAAGGGTGCCCCAGGAACACCAGTTTCTCATCACCTCTGTAGCCAGAGGCCCTTTCCATTTTTCCAAAGAAATTTGATTCCCCACCTACAGTTTAGGCATCATGGCTGGTCTCTCTTCCTCTCTTCAAGAGATGAAATAAAGTCTCAAACCTCCCAAAGGACACCATGCTTCCATCAAGAGAGGATGGGCAGGGAGAGTGACTTTACAGTGCATTGGCTCAGACAACTCTCAGACTCTCTGCCTTCTAAAACACCACACCCACACGCACACACACACATGAGCACATGTACACACACACACCTTCTAACCTTCTATTTCAGCAAGGCACCCATTCCTGACACTAACTTCTTCTTGAGCCCCAGAAGGAGTGAATTCTGTAGGGAGAGTGGTGGGTGAGAGGACCTGGGAGCACTGTCTGACTTTATCAGCTTACAGGGTCTCAGAGAGGTGATCATGTTCCTCCCTCCAAGTGGCCATGATGTTCTATCCAGAGCCTGGAGGGAGGGTGAAGGTTTGTGTTGAGCACATGCAGCAGATATGTTTTGGACATGTGAGTTTTATGTTGCCCAGAAGGTCCATGGCTATGGTTGCCTATCACACTGCTGGGTGGTGACATTGTACTCTGTGCCTCATATTTCGCCCTCCTCCAACACAACTGTGAGCAAGCACTTTGAGTGAAGTTCAAAGAGCACCCCCAAGCCTTGTGGGGAGATGAGATGAGCCACCCAGCTGTCAGTCCAGCTTCAGCAGGTAGCACAAGCTGGGGGACTGGGGTTAAAAGCGCTTGTTGCTCTTGCAAAGGATTCTAGTTCTCAGAAGCACACTGCATGGCTCACAATCACCTATAACGTCAGTTCTAGGGGTTCTGAGCCTTCTTTTGGCTTCTGAAGGCACATGTACACATGCAGTATGCACACACAAAGACACACAGACACACACATACACATTCAGGCTCACATACATAAACGAAAAAAATAAAATGGAGGAGTAGATAGTGCCAGCTGGATAGGCAGACATCTGACACACAAACTCTAAGGATAAAACTGTACAGGACAGCAGAGAGATGAAAGCAAGTATTCAGATTGTTTTCTTTGTTTTCTACAGTCTGAGATCCCAGCCGGTGGAACCTGCTGCCAATATTCAAGGTTGGTCTCCCCATTCCTGTAAATCCAACCTAGAATCTCTCTCGAAGATGTGCTCAGAGGCTTGCCTCCTGGATGGCTGTCAATTCTGTCAAGCTGACAATGTAACTACCATAGTAACTTACTGCTGAAGCCCCTGTTCTGGAAGAGAGAGAGTTAAAAGAATGGGGGAGAGAGGGAAGGATAATCATCAGGGAAGGCTGGCTGAGCTGAGTCATTTCCACCTGCCTCCTCACTGGCCCCGTCATCTAGATCACCACTGTCACACATGCTATTATGTAATGTCCCATCACTAACAGTTATGCACCAAGGACACTCCCTGTGTTCCCAAGGACACCTGCAAATGTCTGAATATTGGCAAACTTGAAGATGACCTTTAGAGAAGAGCCCTGTCCCCAACTTTCGCTGATCCACATGGTCATTTGATAAAGAGGTCAGGGGATGTCTGTCCAAATTCATGTCTTATATAGAACATTTGAGCTGCGGTGGCTGATCTGATCCCTTAGTGAAAAGACCAGAAGAAGTGTGAGAGGAAATAAACACTTTCCTCCCTAAGTTGCTATTGGTCATGGTGTTCGTCATAGAAAAGCAAACTACAGCATGAGCCAAGGCTAGACTAAAACATGAACCAAGGCTAGACTAAACCAGGGATGATAGACATTGGGGAAAAAAGTCACCACCTCAGATACAGAGTAAGGACATGGCTTTATGTGTTCCCACAGGGTGTGAGAAGATCGTGAGAACCCTGTGGGCCCAGCAAATGGAGAAGGTCACCAATAACCTCAGAGCAGCAGTCAAGATAAAGGCTGACAGCTGAATCTTCACTGAGGAGGGTATTTTCAGGGAACTGGATATCAGGGAAGGAACTTTCCTAGGACCCATGAGAGGATGAAGGAGTCCACATGCAAGATGAGGCAGACCCAAGGTTGGGAGGACCTCTTAGTAAAGAACCAGGGCTCAGGTATAACTCAGCAGCATCTGAAAGTGGCCAGAAAGCTGCCTTGGGATTATTTCCAGAAGCATTTCCCAGTGATGTGGTAGCTGTCTGGTGAATGGGAAAGGGAACTCAGGCATGGGCCAGCTGTGCCTAGGGGGCTCAGAGAGGGGCTTCTGTAGCCGGCACCCCAACACACACACACACACACACACACGTGCGCACACGCGCGCCGCGCACACACACACACACGTGCGCACACCGCCGCCACACACACAACAACACGAAAAGAGAGAGAGAGAGAGCGCGGGAGAGGAGAGAGCGCCATGGCTACCCAGCTAATCATGAAGAAGCAAGGATTCAGCTGGGGTATCTGACTCTGTGTGGTAACAAATGTATCCCAGGTTCTCCCTTTTGTCCCCACCTCAAACTGCCACTTCTGTCCTAGAGAAAGCAAGCCAACTCACAAAACTAAGGCCACCCTAGCTCACTGAACTACAATGGCACAGAGAGGCTCCTGTGCTGTCTGCCTCCTCACCCCTCGCTTGCTCACTCACTCACCCACCACGCTGTTCCTGGTCAGTCCTCATGGGCTCAGTGAACAGTGAGCAGAGGGATGAGCCACCAGGGACAGCTCTCTCCTTAGAAGGCTCCCACTGCTCCATAGCTCCCGCAAGTAAAGGCAGCACATGATTATCTAACCTGGAGCCACTGAGGAGAACAGCATTTGCTGCAGGGGTGATCGGCCACTCCTGTGCTCAGGACAAAAAGGACAGTAAATCCCACAGTATCAGCTGGGCAATTGAGCAATTAGTGTGTATGAGTGGAGCATCCTAGGAATCCTTCACACTTAACTCCTTTCATCTTCTAGAGAACTGTCTGCAATACAGATCCCAGCGTTCCCATTTTACAGATTAGGAAATGGAGGCCTGAGCATTGAGCAACTTCCTGGGTGTCCAGCAGATAGCTGACTGAGTGAGGCTAAACCACAGATGAGGATTCAACTCTGTGTTCTGTGGCTTCCTGGGGGATAGACAGTCCAAATGGAACAATAAGCAAAGAAGAGCAAATCCCAGAACTTGAAGGAACAGTGATATGGCATTCAACAGCCTAGAACCTCGTCAGGGTCTGCCCAGCTCCTGCCCTTGCTTCTTAGTTGCCTCTAAATGTACTTGGATGCTTGTGTCTCTAAAAGCCCCCCAGGGACAATTTGGAGGAGTCTGGACGGTGACAGCACGGAGTATGGAGCTTCTTTAGAACCAATCTTGTCAGATGGCGGGTTGACTTCATTCACACAGAGGAGAACACAGCAGACCTCCAATCTTCAGAGGAAATACTCTGAGACCTCAGGGCATGCCTGAAGCTGCAGGGAGCATCCAACATCCGACATCTGGGGTTCCCCCCCACCCAGTGTGTATCTGTGATAAGGCTGAACTTATAACTTAGACAAAATAAGAGACAAATGATTATTAATAAAGTCTCCCAATTACAACAGTATACTGTATAATAAAGGTATCACAGTTTGTATGCACTGGGGCCAGTATTAAGTAAAATGAAGGTTACTTAGACACAAGCACTGTCTACTGGGCAATCTAATGGCAGAGAAGGCAACTCTGAAGGACCAGCAGGCAGGTAGAATATACAGTACGGATACTCTGGGCAGAGTGAACTGTCACTGGGCAGGATGAAGCAGGTCTGTGAGAGATTTCTTCACACCACTCCCACCCACATGTCCGAATGCAATTTAAAGCAGGAATTGTGTATTTCTAGATGTGAACCCTCAGCGGGTCACGTTTGACTGTGGGAAACTGAAACCAAGGAAAATGAAAGTGAGGCCGGGGAAAATCATCGGGGAAAGTACATACAAGGCAAATCTAGGAGCCTCCAGCCGCAAACGGCTATGAATATTTACATTGTAATTAAGCGATTGTTCATGCAGCTCAGTCCCCGTCACACTGACCACGCATCCACTGCCCGGTGGACACAAGTGTGGTCACCATATCAGGTAGGGCAGATAGAGTGTGGCCATAGCTGCAGGTTTTGTTGGACAAAGCTGCCTCAAAGGGATTAAGAAGCCACAGGAATACACTGTCTGACTTCACAAGACACCCAAGAGCTGTTTTCTAGTTGCCAGGCAGAGACAGGAGCCGCCACATGGTTGGCAGCCAATGGGTAAGGCAGGCACAGGCTGTCCCCGTTAGACCCTGCCTAAGGTGGCTGTAGAGGAAGGCGAGCTACCATGCCTGAGGGTAGATGAGTCTCCAGTATCAAGAATGTCAGTCTGTCTCTGTCCCTATCCCAGGTGGGGCCAGTCCTGAGTGGCTCCAGTAGCCCCCAGTACAACAGTGGGTGGCAGCCATTTCAGCCCTGTGGCCTGATTTCTGTCATCATGTTACTCCAAACTATCTAACCACATCTGGAACACAGGGTCCAGTAGTGAAGGAATCCACAATAATCAGGTGGAGGGAGGGAAGAGTGGGATGCACTTAAAATTCAATAGAATTCAGAGTTAGAGAAGAAACACACGCTGCCCAGACTTAGATGTATACACACTAACTGAATGAAGTAAGTACAGACAGATCCTATAGGAAAAATGAAGAGATACAAACAGGGCTGGGCAGGCAGCTGGATTGGAAAAGTGCTTGCCTGGCAAGCGGGAAGACCTGAGTTCAATTCCCAGAATCAACATTTAAAAAGCCAACTGTGGTGGTGCATACTTGGGATCCCAGCACAAGGGAGGTACACAGGTAGATTATCTGGGGCTCATTGCCAGCCAGACCAGCATGGTTTTTCAGTGCCAGGCCAGAGAGACCTTGTCTAAAGAAGGAAGAGAAAGAAGAAGAGGAAGAGGAGAAAAGGAGGAGGAGGTGAAGAAGATGAAAAAGAAGAAGGAGAAGGAAGAAAAGAAAAAGAAGAAGGAGGAGATGGAGAAGGAAAAGGAGGAGGAGGTGGAGGAGGAGGGGAGGAGGAAGAGGAGGAGGGGGAGAGGAGGAGGAAGGAAGGGGAGGAGGAGGAGGGGAGTAGGAGGAGTAGGAGGAGGAGAATGAGGAGGAAAAAAGTAAGCAAACACCACCTAAGAATTGACATCTGTCTCCTGCACACAAGGGTGTGTTCACCTGCAAATACATACACACACACACACCACACACACACACACACACACACACACACACACACACACAGAGATGCAAATGAATAGACAAGTCTACTCTGAGAGTCCAAGGATAACATGAGGGATTGTGTGTAGAGGCTCATCCACAGTTCCTAACAGTCAAACCTGTTTGCCAAAGGCAGACTAAGTCCTACTCATGGCCTACTGCGGCTGCTGCTATGGTCGCTGGTCATCCACGGTTCATAAGCTGCTCCTTCAGGTTTCCTTCCCCAAAGCAAAGTGTTTCCCAGGTCGACTCTATGATTCCAGCAGACTCGGAGGGTACTGTGCTTGGAGTCCACGGCAGGCTCCACTCAAAATATTTTCATTAGAGGGAAACCATGAATAATGTATTTTCAATGGACCTTATCATGAATCCAGTGTGAATGAAGTTTATCGTTGTACCAAGACAGATTTTTTTTTTTTTTTTAAGATCAAGAAGGTTTCTAGAGCTCAGGCCATCTCCTCTGCATTTTGACAGAAAGAAAGAAGGAAGAAAACCCAAAAGACAGCCAAAGAACCTGGACTACTGGGATCTGAAGGAGGAAAGTGTGAGAGCAAAGATGGGGTTGGAGATGTCAGAGTCCTTTAAAGAGCTTTCCCAGCATCCTCGGCAAGCCCACTACTAGTCTTCATTTTTCTAACTGCAAGGGAGCCTGGGAAACAGTCTTTACAGGAAACGTTGTTGTCCCTGACAACAAAGAAGCTGTTGTTGACAACACAGGAAGAAGAGGAAGGATGTAAGGCAGGAGACTTTATCAATAGTCGTGTGAGGCTGTGGAGATGGATGGCTCAGTGGTTAAGGGCAAATACTGCTCTAGTATGGCCTGGGGTTTGGTTCCCAGCATTCATGCTGGACAACTCACAAACCACCTCTAACTCCAGCTCAGGAGATCTGACGCCCTCTTCTGGCCCCCACAGGCACTGCACCCTATGCATGATTTAAAATACTGAAGTCAATTGCATTCATGGCATAGCTTCTTTGTACTATGAATAGGCACAGGGACAAGCGATCACTCCCCTGTGTCCAGAATCCACTTTGTAGAACCTGGACAGGGGTCTCACAGGAAGCAGCAGGAAGCTTTTCAGGAAGAATATATGAAGAGCAGATCTTGTTGTTTAACTAATAAAGAAGCTTCATGGTGGTCCCTGCCATTACTCCCAGTACCTTGAGGTGGAGGCAGGAGGATCATGAGTTTGAGGCCAACCTAAACTTCACAGTGACGCCTTTCGCTGTTCATGAGGGACATGCTTGGTGCCTGGTTCTATTCTGGGTCCTTTGTACAGCCAATCTCAGACTCAGAAAGCACTCCATGTGACAGAGCCTATCACTGTCATCCCATAGCATCAGGTGAAGAGGGATGCAAAGGACAGAAGGAAAAAACCCTGTCCCCACTGACAGTCTGCAAAGTAGCCAGGGAAGTGGAGAAAGGGTAGGTGAGGCCCTTCTCATTTGGTGGCTGACCAATATGGGCTTGTTGCGTATTGTAGGTGCCCCAGGAGCCTGAGAGACAGGGAGCATCTTCCCTGAGTGACTTGACCTCCACACAGCTGTGAGAAAGCTGCTCAGACTCCTCCAAGATGGGCTTCCTTCCTCCAGGAGGACACACCAGGGACCCAGCTGCTCCTGCCTGTTGATCCAGCCTTCCCTCCTGAAGCTTGTTCCCGAGTCAGGACAGGGCACCTGGTTCCAGGTGGCAGCCAAAAAACTGGTTTCAGAAGCCAGGTGGTGCCCAGCATGGAGACAAAGGTGACTTTGCTTAGAGCACCAAAAGAGGTATGGTCCTAAGGCCAGAGGCTCTATTTATTGGAAATTATCTGATCAACCCCAGAGGAGCTGAAATGGGTGGGTCCCCATCACCTCTGGAGCCAAATAGGGCCATACAATATGAATGGAACAGGAGCCCTTGTCCTTGATTCTACTTCAGAGTCATGTCCTCTTTTTGTGAGTCCTGTTAGGGGGAGTCTCATCCCCCCCATCTTCTTTCACCTATGCATTTGTAGACAATGACAGTAAAAGTCAGTTGAGCATGTTTGCTGAGGTTTTTAGGGAAATCTTAAAGGGTGCTGACATCCATGAGATTAACTTTTTCCCCTCCCCACTTCCTTCCTCCTGTCGATGCAATGACGATGCCAGAGCTTCAGCAGCCTTCTTGAAACTCTAAGACAAATTGGAGAAAGGACGCCAGTGCTACGGATGATGGATCCGAGCAGTGGATGAACCGCCTGCCTTGCTGGCTCTCCCAGGACAAGTCGATTCCTGCCTGAGAACAGCACAAGTGAGCTTGGCTCCTTCGGGAGCCTCTGATATTTAATAAATGTTGCTATATGTCCAGCATAATCACCGGGAGCCTGTAAGACCCTCACACACTGCAATTTACTAGTGCAATGGGAATATATGCACCATTACAAAGTCCTCTACTTTTAAAATGATACATTTTCCCAGACAGAGTGGTATCCAACCTCTCCTGTCCCAGAAGTCCTTGTTGCATGTAATCAACTTGGAAAGCAAAGAATAATCCAGGAACCCAAGCTAGATTAGATAAACTGCAGTTCTTACTTCTCAGGGTATACTAACGACTACCACTTTTCATCAGAATGAATCCTATGAGACCAGCTAATCATTGCCTCCTCTCTCCTTCCTGTGAACCAGCTTCCTTCAAACTTGCTGTCTTGTCTTTGAGCACTAGGATCCAACCAGACCCTATGGGGATCCCTGCCCTGGACCCAGACCCTAATTTTAGCTATGGTGCCAGAGACAGAGAAGGGCCCTCAGGTTCCTGCCATTAGAGTACCTTTGGGGACTCATGACCATGCCACCCACATTGTGATAGTTTGTATATGCTCAGCCCAGGAAGAGGCACTATTAGAGGGTGTGGCCCTGCTGGAGTAGGTGTGGCCTTGTTGAAGTAGGTGTGTCACTGTGAGTGTGGGCTTTAAGACCCTCATCCTAGGTCCCTGGAAGCCAGTATTCTGCTAGCAGCCTTCAGATGAAGATGTAGAACTCTCAGCTTTTCCTGCACCATGTCTGCCTGCACACTGCCATGCTCCCACCTTGATGATAATGGACTGAAACTCTGAACCTGAAAGCCAGTACCAGTGAAATGTTGTCTTAGAGTTGCCTTGGTCATGGTGTCTGCTCACAGCAGTAAAACCCTAACTAAGACACAAACACTACATTCACAATGCTCTAACACAGCCAGGCCAGTCTCAGGTCCCTGAGCTTAAACACTGCACACAGGACAAACAGCTTAAAAGACCAAAATCACCCAAGCCACTTCTGGACCCCCAAGGTTGGGCATGAGAATGTGGCTGGCTTTTGAGACAGACAAATCCTTGGCATTTGTAAGAAAATGCCACGCTGTGCTCCGTTCAGGTCTTTGGGGGCTTATTTCATGTTTTCAGTATGATGTGTCTCCCATTTGCAATCATTTTCAAGTAGCAAGAATCTAGATGAGCTAAGGGACAATTGTCACTGGTTTCAGCTGGGAAACACCAGCACCACGCTGTGCCACCTCTGGTCTGTCCATGTCGAGGGAGCCTGGGTTTCCTGACCTTTGGCCCAGATGGTCCTGTGTATTACACAGGAAGCCCTATTGGCTGCCTGCTTTTGCCCATTTTCTTGTGCTGAATGAATGCGGCTAGTGGCTCTCTGGCACCTGTATATCTTCACTGAGACAGTGAGGAAGGCAAATGACTGTTCCCTTCCAGTGGTCCTGGGGGTTGTTGTGGCGTTAAACGGAGGGCCCACAAAGTGTGGTTGGGCTGAATAAAATGGGAACTGTACTTTTGTAATGATGTAGATAGTAATGGAGGAGGAGGAGGAGGAAGGGGAGGAGGAAGGTTATAATGATAACAACGATGCTGATGATAACGTTGATGAGGAGGGGGTGGGGAGAGGAGGAAGGTTAGAGTGATAACAATGGAGGTGATAATGATAGCTAAAACCCAAGGTTTCCTGAGAGGACCAAGAAGCAGTCTCCATTTGCCTAATAAGCAAGACCCTGCTGAATGCAGAGCCTGTCATGATTGAGACCTCATGAGAGACTTTGTTTCAAGACAGGATTCATTCTTGGTGAAATACCACAGGCAGGGGTGCCAGAGACAGATGCAAGAGGCTGGTCACATCTCTGAGAACATGCCTGTCCTGGTGACAGTATCTCCTGGCAACTGGTATATACCCAGAATCTTCCCAAGGCTCACAGCCACAAGAGTCTCATCCTTCCTTCACAGTGAGAAAGGCAAGACACCAGGAACTTCAAGAAGTAGACGAGTTTGTGCTCTGGGAACACAAAATGTCATAGGGCAGATGTCTCACAATGAAGAAGACCAGAGGAGACAAGGCCCCAAGCCACAGGTTAGACCCAGACTGAGCACACCATGACAGCAGGATTCTGGGCAACTTCCACTGTCATCAAGTCTGGAGCACTTTCTGTTTGTAATTGGGCATCCCTTCCAAACATGGTCTCCATTCCTGCCATGGAATGAGCTCCTCTGATTCCTGCCTGCAGCTACACTCAGCTCAGCTCAGTATGGCAAGTGGAAGCCACAACAAAGTCACAAACCATGTGGTGTGTGTGTTGTGGTGTGTGTTTTCATATGTGTGAATACAGACCCGCACATGCCATGGTCCATGCATATAGAGGTCAGATGACAACCTTGGGTGCTAGCTAACAGCCTTCACCTTGAGATGGGATGTCTGCGTGCCAGACTCTGCTTCCCTGCTTGTCACAAGCGCTAGGAGTACAGACAAAGGCAACTGCGTCCAGCTTTACCTGGGTCCTAGTAGTCTGAACTCAGGTCCTGCTGCCTGCACAGCAAGCCCTTTACTTACCACTGAGCCACCCCCTCTGTGCACAAATCACAGTTTTGGGCATTTGTTTTTACACTTGTCCTTAGTCTTTTTTCTGTCTTGTTCAACAACTCTCTCCTGATTACTAAAGAAACCGTCAGTCCATCCCTGCTGTTTCTCCTGGTAGGAGGCCGTTAGCTGTCAGAATCCACAAGACTGCCTGACCTCTCTCGACATGATGGATCAAAATCAATGCCTAAAACAAAACACAGCGCCACCAAACCACAATCCAGCAATGCTCACGTGAGGTTGAAGACACAAAACCCAGAGATAGGCTCATAGCTGTGACCTGCGTACGTGTGATGTGGGAACCCATGTAAGTATGCTTGGCCCACAGACATACTGTGTCACCATTCTTGAGTCCATGACGTGGCGTTTTTCTGGTTACTTGAACAGCTTACTCACCAAGAGCCCCAAACCAACTAGGAGTGGTGGGCTGTCTCTCCTTTGGATGTCCCTGAGCTGCTACTATTGTTCTTAGCCTTAGGACAACAGCTCTCTGGCTTGAATGTCAATCACTTTCTGTAAAAGTCCTGTAGCCAACTACAAACCTGAAAACTATGTGCCTTCAGAGGACCAGGTAGAGATAATAGTGCTGGAAGTCCTGCCTCCATCCCTTCCCTGAGCTCCCGGCAGGTGCTAACTCCTTAGGCCCCTTGGTCTGAGGTAGACAAACAATGGTCTAGAAGTCCCAGGTCTCCAGAAGTGGGTCAACGGGGCCTGGGGCCCATTGGCCCTGCTTCAGAGCCTCCCTTCTAATCCTTTAATCTCACTATCCAAGTTTTGTGGCTTTAGGGTGTGGCCCCTGAGAGCTGGGACCCACCCACAGTTATCTACACACAGATAAACAATCTTCGGGCAGAGCAGAAGAACTAGCGGGGGAAAGATTCAAACCCTGTATTGACCTGCGAAGCCTTTGGCAGCTCCTTGGGTCCCACATCCAGAATTGCTCTAGGAATTTCTCTCAGGTGTTTGGAGGCTTTCCATCTCTGAAGCTTGCATTCTGATTTATTCAAGCCAATGTAGTGCCGGTCTCTTGTGGAAGCCAGCTTCAAAGCTCATATCTCACCAGATTCTCCCAATCATCAAGGTGTGAACTGTTTCAAAGGGTGGGGTGCGACTGTGGCTCTAGACCACCCTGGTCCTTCCTACACACCAGAGTTTTCATTTAACAAACTCTAGGCTCAGTCAGGGGCAGGACCCAAAACTATTAGCATCAGCTCAAGCATGCTGAGAAAGCCGAACACAGTATTCCTGACAAGGGGACAGCCAAGGGACCTCTCAGGTGCATTACAGGAGACAGGAGAAAGCTGAGCATGTGTGACTATCCCCTTCACAGAGGCCAGCCAATACTGATATCAAGCAAAGACCACGTTCCCTCCTGGGTCAAGGCAGCGAGCTCCTGTTCTGCTCAGGGCGGATGGAGCTGCTCTGAGGGCTCATTCAGTTAGGACGCTGACTCATTCTTAACTTGGGAAGCCCCACACACCCCAGTGAGTTGCTCAGAACAGGCTCCTGTCTTCCCTGCAGCCTGCGATGCTGCTTTTTAAGCAAATGACCGCTTTTTAGATTTACTTTAAAGGCAGCATAGCAGTTACTGTAACTGTTTATTTGACAATAAAGATATGCTCATAAGAATAGCAGTAACTCAGCCCACTCCACTCCCTTATCTTCCACCAAGCCCTTCCTGGTCCCCAGCCTGTGGACTTTCTCTTTGCTTTTGAACACAACTTCTACCTGAAGCGTTAAGGGGAAGCAAGGGGTGTAAAATACAGTCCTGAAGCCATTTGCACGTGTTCAGAGAAAAGCCAAAATTCTGCCATTTTTCTTGCCCTGAAGCTGGACAGCTCAGGCTCCTCTGCCTGAGTCAGAGGCAAGAAGCTGCCCGGGGGCTGGCTCTTCCTTCTGCTTCTCAGTAGCGGAAGCCAGTCCAACCTCAGTGCCCAGTTAGCACAAACTCACCCACCTCCATCTCTGACCTTCACTTTGGCTTCTAGCTAGGAATCCGAGGTGGCTTCCTTCCCAGGCAAGTCTCACGCTCTCCTCTGAGACAGCATAATACACAGCCACCATCCACAATGCACAGCTCAGAAACTTCCTTCAAGAGTCCCACAGACACAGCAGAGGTGGGCTAGAGGCAGAGGGAGCCACTTTTCTGACCTCAGAAAACCTTCAAAGTCTGGGATAAGCAATGTCTGCCCCAGGACACAGCAGCTGCCACAGCTCAGAGGCGCACGAAGACATCATTGACAGAAAGTACTCACCAGGGAGAAGCTGATAGATGGGTCCGCCTTCCCAGCCACTATGCTGTGAAGATCCCAAGATATGCGCAGCTTGCCTGGAAAGTCACTTTGAAACTTAGAAAGCAACCACTGTAAAGTCACCCAGTCCCCTCATTCTCAGAGATGTCCACATGATTAGGAAAAAAAAAAAAAAAAGACAAGAAAAGAAAAAAGCGCAAAGCACACACCTCAGTCTTCATTGCCACTGGAACCAGATGACTCATGCTGACTCAGAGGCACCACTTCCTCTCCCGACATTCTCTTCATACTTGTGAGCCCGGCTGGTCTGGTTCCCAGGGTCTCTACCACCCTTCCGGAAAGAGCAGCTTCCCAGACCCTGGGTGTGGGAGCTCCAGGCTTGTAGCCAGTGATCACCCTCATCAGGGAGGAGATGCTTTGGTTTGGAGACTTGGGGACAACTGAGAATAAAAGTCAGAGACCCCACATGTATTTGAGTGTCAAATGCACACTGACATTGTAACACGCTGGCAACCCACGGAAGAGGGAAGCATCCATTTTTGCTATTTCCTTAAGGTATCTGAGTTTGCTTTGCCCTGATAGCCCCCATTTCAGCCATGCTTTTTGTTATGCACAGAGATCTAAAATCATTATCTATTCTGAGCTGGCTGTTGGCGTGTATGACTTAGTCTTGTAGGCTACAATGATAGTTTAGATCACAAGAATAAAAGTGCCCAGAAGTAAAAACAAAGTTATGGCTCTCTGACTTTGAAAGGCTATTGAACGGTTCCATGCAAGAACCAAGAGCCCGCCTCTGTGTCTGAGTTTTCTTTTGAATGATGCAGAGGGCGGGGCTGTCTTCCGCAGCTTCAAGCATTTTTAAATTATGAGAAGTACTCCAGAGAAAGCGGAACCCATGTAATACTGAGCAGCCTCTGGTGAGGCCAGGTAGGTTGCTATGATTGTTGATACCTCTATGTTCTGTGTCTCCTCCCCGCCCCCCCCACCCTCCCCTGCTTCCCAAAAAAAACCCAGCACTGTCAAAAAAAAAAAAAAGCAGAGGTTTCCCTTTTAAAACATGCATTCCAGCATATCGGAGAATTCTTAACACAGCGTATGTAAGAGTAGATACAGATGCCAGAGACCCTCTTAAACAGGTTAGGGGAAAGCTAACAGTACAGGCAAGGAGGAGAGGGAATTTGGGGACACTGAGGCAGGGGAAGAAACCCATCCACTCATAGGTCAAGACTCCTGTGAGGGTCAAATGACCCTTTCACAGGGGACAACTGAGACCATTGGAACTCACAGATATTTATATTACAATTCATAACAGTAGCAAAATTACAGTTATGGACTAGCAATGGAAACAATCTTACAGTTGGGGCTCCCCGAAACATGAGGAACTGTGTTAAGGAGTAGCAGGATTAGGAAGGTTGAGAGCCTCTGGCTCCAAAGAGATGGACTATGTGGCCTTGACAGCAGCTTGCAAATACATTGTCCTCCAAAGCCTCAGACACCAGTCCAGCCCCTCCGGGATGTCATGCTGTTTGAGCAGGCTATCTGATACAGTCTGCCCAACTTTCAGAGAACAGCAAAATGTGTGAGAGGAGGGGTTTTCAATACAAACCACTCAATCTGGGTAATTGGTTACATATCATTAGAAGACCGATACGCTTGGCCCATCTGCAAAACACAGACAACAGTAATTCCGTCCTCTTAGGACTGTATGAAAATGAAAAGCTAACTCCAGGGTCTTTAACAGTAGTGAGCATCTCTGTTCTCTTATACCACGGAGCAAGTCAAAGCTGCCGATGTGTGTGGTTTGTTGTTGAAAGTTTTCCTATGGGTATAGTATTTGAGTCTCGGGCCACAATCAAAAGTCTACAGCTCAAATAGGTGAAATGCACACTAAATAGGTAACTTCTTTTTAAAATTCAGAGCCTACAAATAAAATGCATGACCATAAACCATTATTTAATAGCGAAGAACATCAGCGTGCTGAGAGCAAAGGACAGGAAGTGTGGGGTTCAGTCATTCACAGAGTCAACAAATGTGCTCCAGATGCCAGGTTCTGATGCTGAGCCTTGGGAAACAGCAGAGGTTGGGGTGGGGAAGGAAGGCCCCTGTACTCAGGAAGCTTATATTCTCAAGGGATAGGACAGAAAATAAGCACACAGGAAGACCTCGAGGTCATGACGTGAATAGCGTGAACACTGCTAGCTGGTAAAGTGCAAAGGCAGTGAGATGAGTGGTCTGCTGAAACAGGCCTGGGGCTGGGGAGGGAGGCAGGAAGGGGCTGGGAGTCTGTGCTTGGTGTAATAAGAAAGTATGGGATGGCAGGCTGGATTAAACAAGAGAATGGAGTGATCTGATTGGAATTTTCCAAGGACAACACTTGCTGAAAGCGGAGCACACAGAAGTCTGGTCAGCTCCACTCTGGGTCTGATGATAGTGATGGAATCCAAGCAATGTTTGCAGTCAGAGGGGTGGAATGGGTTGGGTACCCAGTGGTAGGTATAGATTATTCCAACAGAACTCTTGGACTTTTGGGTTGAACAGCAGAGTGGTGTCAACCAGTAAGATGGGAGGGTTGAGGGAGGAGACAGTCCAAGTGAGGAAGACATCAAGAACATGGGCTGCGTTTCAGCTGCCATTTGGCTTTGCCTATCAGACATCATGTGGAGATGCTCATAAAGATGTTGATAGGTTTTAAACGCTGGGAGTAGGTCTGTATCCAAGATTTCAGAGGTGGTGATCTAAAGGTGAAGTCAACGGCCTGGCCTGGATAAGAGAGGTGCATAGAGATGAAAGATGAGCAAGGCAGTTTGGACCCTTGGCCAGTGAGCCTGGAAGAGAACCAAGAAAGCCGGGACTCACAGCCAAGAGCGGGGGGTTTCAGGAAGGCAGAAGAGGCTGACTGGCCAGGACTCCAGAGAGTTCTCGTCAGACAGAAATAGGGAAGGGTATGCTGGCCAAGGCACAGGAGGCCATGGTGACCAGGTATGTGACTTGGCAGCCTCTCTAACCCTAGACACAGCTTGGCACTAAGTAGCTGGGAACAGGATGAGCTCAGCCAAGAGAGGGAGCCATACCCTCCAACGGAGCATCAAGGAAATGGATATGTGGCACTTTGAGGAACAATGACATCCAATTAAATGGCAGAAGCTAGGCATGCCTATAATCCCAGTACTCAAGAGAGAAAGGCCAGAGGATTGTGAGTTCAAGGTCAGCCTAGACTACATAGTGAGATTCTTAATCAATTACCCCACCCCAGGATTTGGATGCTGTGGCTGCCTGTGCCTATGTGTTGTCCTGTGGATGGACAGGATATGAGATACAGAGTTAGGAGCTCACCATCAACCAAGGCATCATCCACTAGTCAGTGCTATGTGCTTCTCTTTAGCCCTGCAGACACCATAGCTATGGTTTGAGGTTACTGTTCAGATCAGACATCTCTGGTTCAGCGAAGACAAACTGTACTTTTGAAACAGGAAAAATGTAAAGTAACACTGTTTCTAAGAGCCAGGGCAATTGCAATTCTTATTTGGGATGGACAGATAAGCATGTGAACTGCTTCTTTCACTTATAACCAACATCTTGTAATGTCTTCCTGTGATGTGATATAAGTACCAAGTTGTATAAGCTAATTTGTCAAAACAATTTTTTTTTAAACATCTAAAAACTCCTTGGTCCAATGCAGAGTGCCGTGAGATGGGATGGAACCTCTTCTCTGAGACAGCAGCATCTTGACCTCTAGATGAGTCCTTTTGTTAATAGCAGTATTAGCTTAATTTCTAGTTTTTATTGTTCATAATGGCCCTAATGACTCCCTCAAATGTACTTTGAAGACATACTTATCTCAAGAACTCTGTGTCAGTTTTAACTGGACTGAGAGGAAGTCACACTTGCTAGGGTGGTTGGCAGATGGTTAGATTCCATCTCATCTGAATTTGCCAAATTCATTCATATTAATCTCTGGTGGCTTTGAATGGAAACTGTGAGTTTCAGATCCTATCTTAACAAGGCCACGCTGACTCCAGGCCTGAGAGGAGGTTCCTGCGGGGAGCACTGTGGGCCCTGAGGGTCACCCTTCCCCTCCCCCACCCAGGCCCTGCTTTCCAGGCCTTGAAGCCTCCATTCAGTCTCCCTGCTTACCCCTCAGGTTCTACAGCCTTCTCCGAAGGGCTTCTTTCACTTTTGCAGTGACCCAAAGCCACAGCTCTGAGGAGACCACTCTCTGGCTTTCACATCTGCATAGCATCCTGAGTCTAGGTGGGGTGGAGGCAGAAGAATTCCTGAATCCAAGAGACTACTGTTTGAAACTGGTTTCCCAATCTAGTGACCTTGAAGAAGTGCCTGTCCTGAGATCTCATGCCTTCAGGACATGTAAACTGTGAAGTCTCCCAAGAATGCCCTCATTGCAGCGTTTGGTTTGGGATTAAAAGAGGGGCTCCGGTTAGTGGTTGGAAACGAGGTCTCTTAGTACCTGCAAATGCAGGTCTTTACTGTGGATATGCAATATTCTCATCTAATAACACTCTTCCTGGGTGCTTCCCCTTCCTGTCTCCCTCCTGTGCCTCTTACTCCAAACCACTTAGTATTAGGTCAGCCTGCCCATGACTGAACAAAAGCTGTGATGACTTAAGTTAGAGAGAAGTCTGGCATTGGCTGTGTGGGTGGTGGGGCAGTCCCAGGCTATCACTAGGATCCGAGCCGATCAGGCACTTGTCTTTCTGATCTACCATCTGGAACTTGCCTTTCTCCAGATGACTCCACAGACCAAATCGGCTGCTGAAACTTCAGCCAGCAAATCTATATTTTTCATCTTGACAGTAGGAGGAGGCGAGGTTCTGTAGTCTCCCTATTAGGAAAGAGGGGAAAAGTGAGGGAGGGCCAAAAAAAAAATTATATGTAGTGTATGTAACACCCACTCCTATCTCCACTGCCATGGAGCTTTGCTGAAGTCGCTACCTGGTAAGCTTCTCCATGTACAGAAGTAGATCTCGTGGTCTCTCCTAGCTGTAAAATGTAGTCTTGTCTCTGGGCTGAGATATAATAGGGCTTTTGGGCAAGCAGAACAGAAAGAAGCTATATCTATTCCTAACCAGCAGGATTAGCTATGCCTGGGGAACCAGGGTGTCCATCAGTGCCCTTCCATGAGATCTGATGCAGAAGATTATGAAAGATGTAATCCATGTTCCTATGGACCACGGGTGAAGGCACACAGCCCCACCGCACAGAACACAGCAGCACACAGCAGCGCACAGCAGTGCATAGCAGCACCAGCCTGGCAAAGAGTGAGGCCAGGAGGGAGGCTGCTTTGGCTTCTGGCTAGGCAGAAACCTAGTCACCTCTTGACCCAAGCACATTTACACAGCATCTCATTTGTGCTGACTCAACACCCACGAGGACAGCAGCTTGTTGTAATGAATATGCTAAGGTTAAACTGATGATGCATTAGGGGCTCCTTCCTGCTCTCTGTAGCCACTTCATTCATGCTGCCTCCTTAGAGGTCTCAAAAGCACCATCCTTGCCTGGACGCTGCCCCACCTCCATCATTGTTTCTTCTATTCCCTCCTCCAAGAAACCTCTGTTTAGTCTTAAAGCCCTGACACCCAAATTCCTTCCTCTATAGACATTCCCTTGACTCTACTGCAGTCATTTGATCCTTGGTCTTAATGAGCTGTCTCCTTTTACTGCAGTTCTTCACCGCCCCTCCCATCATGTAGACGGGAGGACTTAGAGGGAAAATCCCATCCCACCCACACAGACTCCCACGTGTGACCTTTTGTTTGTGGCTGGATGACTGAATGAAAGCAGCAGAGTGAGATTTGGTTTCTATGCAAACTAAATCCGAACAGGACTTTCTGAGCAGGGCTGTTGGGTATGAACCCTGGGTGTGGACCCAGGGCTATCTCCACCGGCTCTGGGTAACAACTCTCTCTCTCTCCTCCGCTGAGCATTCATGATGCCTGGCACACAGTAGTGCCACACTCGGTGCTGTTGGCTCACAGGAGGGTAGTGATCTGCGTATTCTCCGACCCTGAAACACTCTTTTGCTTCATTCCATGGCAGCGCTTTGCCACGGGGTGGGACATGCTGAACTGGCAGCTTGTTTGTTTTCCAGGAGGAGCAAAAAATCCTGCACTGCTTTGCTGTGAGTGCTATTTGGAAGCCAGCGCGGTTGTTACTACCAGGGAAGGCACAGAATGTGGACATCAGAGCTTTGTCAAAAGCCAACTGCATTCCCAGATGAGATGAGACTGGCCTCAGAGCAGCCAAGGCCTCAAGCAACACAAAAGAGATTGGAGGGGGGGGGGCTGGCAAGAAGGCTCAGTGAGTAAAGGCACTTGCAGCTAAACCTGATGAGCTTCACCCCCAGGACCAGCCTGGTGGAAGGAGATAACTGATTACTAAAGTTGTCTTCTGACCTCTGTATGTACCAGAGCATGCGCCACCCTGACACACACCTACGCAATTTCTTTTAAAGATGAAGGGAGAGGACTGGTCTCCTCATATATTCTATAAAAAAAAGTAAAGAGAGAGAGGTAAGGGGCTGGAAGAGGTGGAAGGAGGCATCAAGATTATGGGTTGTCAGAGCACATAGTTGGTTTGTGTAAGAATGGTCCCTTAGGCTCGTAGATTTGAATGCTTATTCACCAGGGAGTGGCACTATTTGAAAAGACTAGGAGGTGTGGCCTTGTTAGAGGAAGTGTGTCACTGGGGGTAGGCTTTGAGATTTAAAACTCCAGACCCAGGCCCAATGTCTCTCTCTTTTTCCTGCTGCCTGAGGATCCATATGTAGAATTCTCAGATCCTTCTCCAGTACATGTCTGTCTGCATGTCACCGTGCTTCCCACCATGATAATGGACTAATCTCTGAAACTGTATGGAAACCCCAGTCAAATGGTTTCTTTTATAAAAGTTGTTGTGATTCTGGTATCTCTTCACAGCAATAGAACACTGACAAGACAGAAGCAAGACTTAAAACTCCATGGGTGGAAAGCTACATGTAACAAAACAGAATATTCCAGAAAAGCCACACACTGTGGGAGAGACAGTGCCACATAGTAACCTTAGTAAGGGCCCTGCAGCTAGAGAGCAAAGCATATGCAATCCTGGCCTCCCTGCCCAGCCTAAAGAGCCTGCTAACGGTTTTTCCGGAGTGTCTTTTCTTGTCTTAAAAAATAGTCTCCAAGTCAGTCACTGCCTGTGTGTCCCTGGTTCAGTTCTCTGTGCTGGGATACAAGAACCTGGAAATCTTAGCAGATTCCTTCTGGACTCAGATCTACACCAATAATATAAGAGGTAAGACAAGAGGGAACAGTGAGGCCTGGTGAATAAGCTTACAGTCCCACCTATGTCGGAGGCTGAGGCAGGAGGATCAAGTTCAGTGCCTGCCTGGGCTACAGAGTGAGTCCAAGGACAATCATGGCAACTTAAAGAGACCTTGCTGCAAAATAAAATATACAAAAAGGCCAGGGTATAACTCCATAGTAGGAGGCTTGCCTACCTTGCAGAAGGCTGTGGACTCAAGTATTGGCAACTCCCAAGGAGAAGAACAGAAGGGATAAAGGAAGTCTTGGCTCATGTCTTTTGAGAGCCAGGTGGGACTGTGGCCATGCAGAGCTTACTGGAAACAGGCAGCTAAGGAGTTGGCTCCATTCTGTGAGGAATGAATTGTCAAAGAGATGGTGAACTGAAATACTTCAGCCATACACTAGAATAATATTCAGCCACAAAAAGGAATGATGTGTCTATACTTGTGTCAGTATGGGAGAACCTGGAAACCCCTCTGCTAGGTGACAGAAGCCAGACACCAAGGACATACTCTGCATCTCTTCAGTTACACAGGACACTCAGAATAGACCGTGGATGCAGACAGAAAGTGTTTTATGGTGCTGGAAGGAGGCAGAAACAGAAAGCGTGGGGCTTAATGAATGTGGAGTTTCCTTTTGAGGATGTTTTTGAACTGGGCGGAGGTGCCTGTGTACAGGGACGGGAGGGTGCAGTTCTAAGTTCTACTACCTTGTTCATTTGTAGTGGTTAGTTTTATGTGTAAATTTCACTTCAAGTTTTAAAAATATTTCCCTCTAAAACTGGAGGTCCCCTGGTCTTTCAGAAATAGGAAATCAGCTGGAAAAGCTAAGCAGCCCTCATCAAGATAACACATCCAGTCGTGGACGGTCAACAGCCGCCCAGTGGGAAGGGCTCCCTGAGAAGCTAGGAACCCAGAGAACAGTGGGCAGAAAGACTCCACAGAGGGTTAATCTTGAGGGGGAGGATTCCCTTGTCTGCTCTAATAGCATTTGGGGAGAATAGGGCCCCTCTGAGCACCCCCTTGCTCAACTTGGAATAGCAGTGCCTTTCATACTTGTCTCCAGTCTGCAGGGTTCTGGGGTGTACGAGGCCACTAATTGATCTTAATGTGTGAACTGTCAAATGCTGGGCTCCATGGCGGGTGTGCCAGCTTTACCATTGGAGCAGGCAGCGATCTGAGTTCGAAGCCAGCTGACTATAGAGTGATTCCAGGACAGCCAGCTACAGAGAACCCTTCTCAAAAACAAAAAAAAAAAAAAAAAAAAATTGGCTCGTGAAGCAGAGAAGCTACAGCATACCCAATTTGAAGCAACTACCCACAGTTCTCCCCTTTGTCCCTGTTGATCAAGCCCTTGACTTTCTACTGGATGAAGAATGATTATTTCCGAATGGTTCATACATGAGCTATCTCCTTGCAGCTGGGTGAGGTCACAAGAAAGGAAGTCAAGGATATGAGCTGGAAAGAACTGGATTAGTAAGAGTACGTAGTTAGCCAGAGGACCAACTACAACCCATCTCTGAATTTCTTTTGCACAAAGGGTTAAACTATTTTTATCAGAGCCTTGTGATTGCAGTTTCCATAAAAGGTAAAGGACACAGAAGGCAGTTGATTTTGTAGCTCTGTCCTCATTAACATTAACTCTCAGTCACCCAGCCCAGAGATATCTGAGAGGGGAGCCTTGATTGAGAAATTACCTAGATCAGATTGACCTGTGGGCATGTCTCTGGGAGACTGCCAACTGTGGGCAGCACAATCCCAGGCAGGTGGTCCTAGGCTATAAGATATAAGATACAGGAAAGCTAACTAAGCATGAGTCTATAAACAAACCAGAGAGCAATCCTGCAAGCTGCCTTCCTCCACAGGCTCCAGCCTTGAGTTCCAGTCCTGACTTCCTTCAATCATAGACTATGACCTACAAGTGTAAGCCAAATAAAGTCTTTCCTTCTCTACACCCATCACCTTTAGTGTTGATCAGAGTCCCCATTCCCTGAAGAACTGGCTAGGGGACCACCAATGTCTAACAAAAACAACCCCATCTTTTCTTACCAGAAAACTGCAAGAATTTTGCCAAGTTCAGGCAAGATGATCATCTCCGAGCTGGTTAAACAGTTCCCTGGCCACAGGAGTTTCTATAACCACAAGATAGTTAAGAAAGACAACATCTGTTCCTGTGTCCCTTTGTGCAGTTATATCTGAAATGTGGTTGCAAAGTATATGTTTTTTTTTCAAGATATTTCTCATTGTATGCAAAAGAAATTAATATCTGGTTATTTTACTGGAGTCAGGGGGCATGTGCCAGGGCATGCAGTGGAGTGAGGACAGTTTTAAAGTCAGCTCTTTCTTCCTACCATGTGGGCTAGATCATCAGCCTCAGTGGCATGTGCCTTACCCCCTGAGCCTTCTTACAAGCCATTTTTTCTTTTTCCTTCTCCTCCTGCCCCGTTTTTATAGATGGCTTCATCTTGTATAAAAAGCTGCGACCTTGCTTTACTTCATTGTTATGTTCAACACTAATCTTGCCACATCTAAGCTTGCTTGTTTAGCCCATTAGTGCCCAGTGCACGGGGGAGTTCATATGCCTCAGTGGTCCTCATGTCCAATCTTAATTACTTAACCAGAGATGATGCGGAAGAACTCATTCCTCTCTATTCGGCACAGAAAGACCCAGAACTACAGCTGTTACCAAAAGGTTCATTCAGCTGCCAAAATGGTCCATGGACCACTCTTAGTCTGCAAATTAGATTTCTTTCATGCAGACACAACCACTGCTTGCATTTAACCTTCAGATGCAGCACACTGCCCAGGCAGTCTCAGATCACCAAAGAATGAGCAAAACTGGGTGGGAACATCCAGTTTGGCTTTCAGTAGGCAAAACATCCTAATTCACAGGCACAGTAAAGGCTGCCCTGTAGCCTCTGCCCTGCTCTAATATACCCGAGGTTGTGTGGAGCCTAAGGTAAGGACCCGGGGAAAGGGAAGGGTGGAGTCAAATCAGACTCTGGGGAGGCTCTCACTGCATCATTGGGCTTCTTTGAAAACAGCATTTCTTCTGCAGAGATCCAGTGACACAAGGCCGGAAATATGCATTTGTCAACTACTGTGTCCTGACACCTAGAACCTACTTGGCACACATTGCGCATTCAGAATAGTTTAATGACTTTGTTTATAAGCTCCCCTTAATGTCAACATTCTGAAATCCATCAACGTCACCAGCATTTTCTCATGAAGGAGAAAAATGCCTCCAGGCTTACACAGAGTCTTCAACTGACAATGGGGGTGAAGTACCAATAAAGCAGTCGTACACTGAAGATATGGGAAATTGAGCATGCCCTTAATGCGTGCAACACCACCCCAATCTTCTGCCTCAGCTCAATTCAGCAACACAGCACACTACACAGAAGCAACTGCTTCTGTGAGCACACAGCCAGACAGAGCTTCAACTATAGAAAATACCACCTCATTAGCTCAGAGGAAAGGTTAAAATTCAAATTAGAAGGATGTTTTCCATTGTGTGTGTGTGTGTCCATAATAAAATAGAAAGATCCTCTTCTTTCTCAGCTGGCTGCTCTCTCTCTGGCCTTGATCCCTGAGGTGGACAAGGTGGGCAAAGTTTCAAAAAGGGGGGGGTTATATAAGGACATGTGGAGGCAGATAGATTCTGCTCTGAGGAACAGAGAGGGTGAGACAGATAAATTTCCCTGTTTCAAAACTTCAGCCCAGCCTTCTTCCTCAAACCTCCCCTCCTTCCCTGTTTTGGATTCCTTTGTCTCCCCACAGTTCTCCAAACCCAGAACTTAAGTTCATAGATCAGTGCTAAAGGTCAACTTTATGGAGAGACTGGCCCAGTTCAGGGAGAGGTTTCCATCATGATATATATCATTCACCTTCTAAAACATATGAGATGACAGTTTAGGCTATAAATGAATATTTTGGACTGTAGATATCCTGTCAGTCAGACACGGTTCTTTAGAACTATACAGACATCTGAACCAGTGGAGAATTGCTCTGAACTCTTATCTACTCTGGAAGACAAGGAGGCCTCAAGTCTGTCTGCAGCATGGAAGGCTCTACTCTAGAATAGGAAAAACCAACCACATACAGTGTTATATACTAGAATGCATAGGTTCAATAGGGAGGAAATTGAATAGAGATCATCACCATTCACTGTCAACATCAACATCACCAGAATCCTCACTATCCCTAGTGGTCACCTGGATCTCATGATACTCCAGGCACTGTGCAACACTTGTCTTCTCAGGCAGTTTTGCATGAATCTCATAGGTTAACAAGGAAGTATCTCTCTTTGCTTTCCCTCCATTTACTTAGGAGACACAGCTTTGGTGAGGCAAAGGCCCATACTCAGACACCAGCGAAGAGAAATTTTTATTATGGGCAGAACTCTGGGCAGTACATGAGTCACTGCAGGGAAGTCGGAAATAGAGCTTTGGAAATGAATTCTAATTCAGGTCCCTTGTATCCTGGGACTCACTCTTCTGAAATCTGACTCTTAAGCCTGAGTCTGACTTGCTTCTGACAATAAATACAGTAGACATGATTGAGTATCACTTCCAAGATTAAATAACCAAAGACAGACAAACTTCTGTCTCCAGGGCACTTTCTCTTTCTCCTTTGAATTGCTCACCCTGGAGGCAGCAAAATTGTACATCATGAAAGACTAAGGCCTAACACAACCATGTGAGTAAGCTTGAGACAGACACAGCCACCTAGTTGTGGTATGTGGTGGTATGAATGAGAATGGACCCCACCAGACCATTGTCCTGGGCTCATATATTTGAATGCTTGGTTCCCAGTCAGTGCAACTGTTTGGGAAGGATTAGGAGGTGTGGCCTTGATGGAAGAGGTGGGTCACTGGGGTAAGTTTTGAGGTTTTAAAAGCCCATGCCAGGCCCAATTAACTCTCTCTGCCCCCTGTTTGTGGATCAGATGTAAGATCTCAGCTAATGCCCTGGTACCATGCCTGCTTGCCTGCCTGCCTGCTCCCTACCAAGATGGTCATGGATTCAACCCTCAGGAATTATGAACCCCTAATTAAATGCATTATTTTTAAGTTGTCTTAATCATAGTGTCTGGATTAATCAGGTTCTCTAAAGAATCACAACTGATAGAATGAATCAATCAATCAATCTAATCTATATTTCTATATACCTCTCTCTCTCCTCTTCTCTCTCTCTCTATATATATTATATATATATATATATATATATATATATATATATACATATACACACACATTCATTCATTCTATCAGTTGTGTTCCTCTAGAGAATCTTGACTAATATAGACATCATAACCAAAGCAACTTTATACCTGTATTTGTATCTATATGTGTATGAGTCTATATCTATATATCTGTAGATTCAGATACAGATAGATAGAAAGATAGGTAGATAGATGATAAATAGATAAATGATAGGTAGATAGATAGATAGATAGATAGATAGATAGATAGATAGGAGCAGATTGTAGATTTATTAGAATGGCTTACAAGCTGTGTGGCCCAGCTAATCCAACAATGGCTATCTACCAATGGAAAGTCCAAGAATCCAGTAGTTGTTGAGTACATAAGGCCAGAATATGGAAGACGTAGGCACTAATGCCAGGGAAGAAACAGACTTGACAGTGAGAATAATCAGGCAAAGAGAGCAAGCTCACTTCTTCTGTGTCCTTTATAAAGACTAAGTGTGGGTTCTCTAAATCTTCCATTGTGTTTCTTAAGTCATGTCCTCCTCCTTAAAGCATCCTTAACAGAGAGAAGAAAGGAATGGAAGGGCCTACGGCTTGTTCAACTATGCCATGCATCCATAGTCTCAAAATACAGTGAATAAAGCACAAGTGTTGGTAAAGATGAGAGGAAAACATAGTATTAGATGATTGGTAATTTTCCTTAAGTTGCTACTTCTAGTCTCAGCTCAGCAACACACTGAGGGTGAATTTTTCCTGCCAGGCCTTGCTAAGAATAATATTTCATAGCACCCAACATTCATCATGGAGTATAAAAGTAAACAAATCTTTATTTATTACAATGTTCCAATAAATAACACATTAATACGATGTGTGAAGGCCAGAAGCTACAAGTCAAACGAGCAGCCTGACATTAATAGGGAAAACTCACGGCTCCTCTTGTAATTTATGGATTCGCGCAGAAATCGGAGCTCATTTCAGAATCAGCTTCAAGGGCTGTGGGAACAATGATGGCAGCTGCTGAGAGGCTGCGAGGCTCATTCTTCACTGTCAAATGCAGGCAGGACCCTTATGTAGTCCACCTAGCTTTTCAATTCATTATACAAGGCCTTTAACTGGTAGCCCGAGGCAAGCTAGAAGGCTCACATTGTGCCTTAATTTAGAGTAGTAATCTATTTAAAAGCTTTTTTTTTTTTCCCAACAAGTGACTGTTTGCTTAATTCCAGTTGTATATGGAAGGGGTTGGAGGAAAAGATTTTGCAGAATACAGAATGAAAGAATATTGTCTGCATGGGTCACAGAGGAGATCTCGTGACGTTAGACTACCTCCCTATGAGACCCATGAAGACTCACTAAAGGTTTATGACTAACGGACCCAGCATTTGCACAAACTGGGACCACAATTCCCCCAAAATTATTGACATGACAGGACAATACTTTTTCATCTTTTCTTTAAGTCTGGTTTTAAACCCAGAAAAAAATGAGTCTGGGCTTTCCGAATGATTTGTTTCCATGTATCAGACAGATGAATGGTTGTCACCCAGGCCTTGCGGAAAGCTCAAAGGAAATTTTACCCTAGAGCCTGGGAGCATTATCTGGAATTTATTTTGGCAATAGTACCATTCCCTCCAACCCCTAAGCTCCTGTCTCCTTCCCTCCATGTCTGCATTCCCCACGTCTCCCAGGACAGATCTTTATAGGTCTATAGAATGGGGTTCCAGTTATGTGACAGCAACATCTCCTTTGTTTCTCAAGAGTTTGTCCTAAATAGCAGCATTCCTAGATTGGATTCTGTTGCCACCATCAAAGGAAGGCAGTCCACAAAATTACTCAGAGATGGTGTTTAGAAATCTACAGGAGAGCCAAGCTCCATGTTGTCTCTGCTGATTCATTCGTGAGCCTTGTCAGCAGGCAACCTTTTCATTAAGTGGCTAGTCCCAAGGAGCACTGCATACATTTCCATCAAGGGGCTCTGGATCCATTAGCACAGAGGACCTAGCAGCTGGAAGAGCTGTTCTTTTCCTCATATTCATAGCTCCATTTACAGAAGCTGAAAAAGAAACTTTCTATGCTCCTGTGCACCAGGACCCATCCAACAGAGAAGCTGAACACTTCCCTAAGAGGGCATTCATATGTTCTCCCAGAGTGTCCAAGCCAAGATGCTATCTCTGGGCAAACAGCTATCCCCTGTGCATAGAGAGAGACCAGGGAAAACTTATGCAAGAACCAGCCAGAAAAATTACCAGAAACCAAACACACACACATGTAATGCACACAGACAACACACATGACACCCACATGGGATCAGGGAGGAAGAAAAGAGAGAGCTTTAAAAAAAAAATAAGTGTGCATCTTCAGCCTTCAAAAAATAAAATCACATTCTGAATAGAGCCCATAATTGGCCTCAAACTTGGGACTTCAGCTGTGTTGGAATTTCTTGGGCCAGACATAGTAGCTCATGTCTTGACCAGCAACTAGTAGGTGGAGGTAGGAAAATCAGGAGTTTAAGGTCATCTTCAGTCAGTCAGTCAATCAATCAATCAATCAATCAATCAATCAAAATGATCTCAGTTCCTGAATGTCAGCCAGCCAGATCTTCCTTACATCTGAAATATGTGTGATCGAATGCATTCCACAAAGGAGCTTTGAAACGTGGCATCCCTAGGCATAGAAGTGGGATTCTAGAGCTATGTAAAAATCACCTGAACATATATTTCCTTCAAGCTACTTGGAAGTGGGGCAGTCAATGACGTAGAATGAAGTTTCAATCCCACTGTTAATTTGAAATAGTTAAAATCACACTCATGCTTCCAAAGTAGAGGCTTTTTAGTTTTATGGTCAGAAGACACACCATCTGCTCCCTGGTATCCACAGGGAAGCTGTGCCCCAGGCAGGGCTGGGTCTCTTTCCTCAAAGGATCAAAGAGCCCCTCTTTTCTATTCATGCTTCTTTTTGGACTTCACAATACCAGTCCCTTCCATTTCCTCCCATCATACCACATGCCCCAGAGACAGACACGCTTTCCTGGAAACTGACTTTCCTTTGCGCCAGCGCTTTCTCTAGGGCCAGTTCCAATTGCATTTGTGATGTGGGTACTGTGGGGAGGTTAACCAGCGTTTCCATCACTGTGACAAAACACCTGGGGGAAAAAAGCAACATATAAGGAGGAGAATTTTGTTTTGGCTCAGAATTTCCCTCCATGCCCATTTAGCTCTGCTATTTTGGTGCCTGTGCTGAGGCAGAACAACCTGGGGGGATCCCAGGGTAAATCAAAGCTGCTCACTCCCTGTGGCTAGGAAACAGAAAAAAAGACAGGGTGCCAATGTCCTCTTTAGGGACACAGCTCCAGTGATGTAACTTCCTTCTACTGGGTCTGCCACCTCCTAATAACTAGTGACCGAGAGTTTAACATGGGGGACATTAAAGATCCAAACTTCACTTGAAGACAAAGGCACAGGGAATGTGCCCACAATTGTCACCATCTGCAGAATTATGACTCCATTCTTCAGGCTTGCAAAAAGACTGGTTTCTTCTCCTTTCAGAATTCATTTGCAAGGAAGGGCTTTGAGATTCAGGAGACACTGCTGTAGCATCCCATGATTCCTTTCCCTCTTATCCAACTTTGAGTTTTGAGTCTCCTCTTTCTATCAGAAATGCAAACTATATAACATCTGACCCAACTGTTGGCAGCCCTCAGCCACCCAGACATGAGTCACAACATCTCAGGCCACTTTTACAGCCTCACTGAGCTACACAGAAGAAAGAAGTGAGAATTTTCCCACGACTGTAGTGAATGAACACAGTTGACCCCAGGAACCAACACTGCAATGACATTTTACAATCTTACAGTTTCTCTCCCTTGGGGAACATAAATTTCCATCTCTGCAGCTAAAACCCACCTAGAGAACTTGGGGCTAAGAGCAAATCCATTAGTTTTATGTGAGTAGCTACACCAGAGTGGAAAAAAGATTCCAAGTGGGCCCAGCTGGTGTGGGGCACCAGTTTCTGTCCTGTCAATAATGTTCTTCATGGTCCCCAGCTTGCCGCTCTTCCCATCTGGACCCTCTAACTTTGAGTTATTGTGTGTTTCAGTGGGGGTAAGGGGGTTAGTTCATGAAGGACCCACTGAGGCCTCAAAGGCATGTAAGACGTGACAAGCAAGGCCGCAGCATACATAATCGATCATGAACAAGCCCAGAGAAGAGGGGGTTCCTTCCTGCCAAGATCCTTGGCCTTGGCAGAATTTCTGTGTGTGAACCCAGAGGCAGATCCCAAAATCCTGTCCAGGATTTAAAGCTTTCAAAGATTTGACACTGATGTGACAAAACAGCATAAAGAACAGAGTGGCTTCTATTTAACGTCTGCAGTAAAAGAGGTTTGGCGGTTTTCAGGAGGGGGTGTAGTTCTAGCGTGAGGCTCGCAGAGCGTCAGTCACCAGATGAGCTCAGCAGAGGAGGAGAGTCAGAAAAGTAATGCTTAAGTAGTGGGCATCTCAAGGGCCCCAGAAAAGGGCTTTAAAATGAGACGGCAAGACCTTGGCCATCATGTTCAAGATGTCAGACTCAAACATTTAGAACTGGTTATAATTTTAATTTTTTCTAACATTAATTTTAATGATGGTTCTTAAATGCTTTAACCACCTTTTAGCCTACTACCACCAGAGGTAGCTAAAAAGGGGCGGGGGGGGAAGGGGTGGAGCTGTTAAACGTTCTTTGGAGCAATTTCTGTCTGTGTTGTCTGGACATCGGCAGTTCAGTTCACAGGTTAGCTCGATCCACTCGCAAATACTTCGTGGATACACTAGCTGTTCAGTTTGTTAGAGTTGGGTAGCAAGTCTCGGTGACATGACCTAACAGAGACAGCCAGGCCTCAGCCTCTGCTCAAGTCAGCAGGAGGGACTTGGAGAGTGTAGACCAAGAGAGTGTACCTCTCTCAGGAAAGAAAATCAGTGAAGACAAGAGACTCACAGCGTTACACAGCCAGCTGTACCAGCAATCCAAGCTCTGTCTCAGTCACTGTGGAGTCCTATTTATATCCTTCAAACAACACGCATCCTTCATGTGTCTTGCCTCAGCATGGGTCTTGCTTCAGCCCTGGGTCTTGCCTAGGCTCGTGCATCCAGTCAGTCAAGTCTGCAGAGTCCCTACAACTATGTAATGTAAGGTAAGACCAATACATATGTGTCATTAGCAAAGAGTCCTTCATCACATGTCCTTTGACGTGCTTGCTTTAGCAGAACATCCTCCCTCCTGTGTCTGCTTCAGCAAAATGTTCCTTCACGAGTCTGCCTTAGCCTTTCACACCTGTGTCCACTTTAATGAAACATTCCTTCATGTGTTTGCCCCAGCAAAATATCATCCAACCGACTCTGCAAAGAACCCTTAAGTTTCCACTTTAGCTGGTGGTTCTTAGGAGGGTCTGACCTCCTAAGAGACTTGGCTGGCAGGAAGAGAAGGAGAATTGTAAGAAAACATGTATAACTGGATATAGAAGATTACTTGAGCTATAGAAGGTTCTGGAGCAGATATGGGGTAGGCAGTAGCAGAGCTCACAACACAGTTGTCACTCTGGCACCTGAGAAATCTAGAAAGATAAAGGAATGGAAGACGCAGGAAGAGGAGCCCACAGGGGAATAAAAGACCAGAATGATGTTTGCAACTTGTGTTTAAAGGACCAGAGAAGTCAAGGAGAGCAAATGTCACACAGGAAAGACAAGAGAGCCAAGCAGAACAGAGGATCTGGGGTTAAAGATCCAGACCTGGATTTGAACTGGAACAGTTTATGGTGGCCAACGCCGTGAGGAGAGATCCAGGGAGATTTAGCAGGGAGGAAAGAGCTCCTCACAGTGATCTCCTGGCAGCCATCACTGGCCACCCATGAGAAAACCCTCAGCCTGGATCTGAAGCCCACACAGCAGCGTGGCAATGCTCTGCCCCATTTTATAGGTGGGCTTGTAATACTTGTTCAAGTTCAGAAGCTATGTCGGGAGGATCTGGGAAAAGATGCCCAGTTTGTGGGACTTCATGGCTGAGTTCTTCCTTCCAGGACGGGCCCCTCCAGCCTTTCAATACGGTGACTGCACTCAGGACAAACGTGGTGGGTTGGGCTCAGTCATTTATTTTTCATTTTCTAAGAACTTGGTATATCTGAGTTTGGAGAAGAAACACTTACCAGGGAAGTTGTGAAATCGAGGAAATTACAAAATGCTCAGAGGCAGTTCAAGCTCAGATCTGTAAAAGCTTTGGAACCCACAGATTCCAGAACTGGTCAGATAGATGAGCTGGTGGAGAGGTGGAGGCCACACTAGCCTTGGCCTGATCCTGTCTGTCTCTCTGGATAATAGGCCACAAAGCTGCTTCTGTGAACTTAATGTCTTTCTGGCTTGGTTTTCTGAGAGCAAAATCAACCCCACTGTGCCCAGCACAGGAAGCCCCTGAGGACTTTCATTTCTTCTTCCCACACCTGGCAAAATGTGAATGAATTTCCGACAGCCCCCCCGCCCCCCATTCATTCTCTAAGCCGAAGATATAATCAGTCACTTGAACTTCTACACATAAGTTCAGACATCTCAGTGGAAATTTGCTTTCAAATCCTTGCATAAGAACACATGATGGGGGAGAGAGAGACCTGTTGGTCCAAAATAAAGCACTCCATCTTCATGACATGGAATTACAGTCAAAACTTTGCAGCCCAGTGCCCCTATAGCCTGCTGTGGCCTCGGGTCCACTTGCTGGCAATGAGAGGCTGCAGAGAAGCAGGCCAGGTTACCCAACTTTTCTTCTGCTTCCTTGCTGAAAGCAGAGGCCTCAAGAGAGGTTAAGATAAGAGGAACCAGTATTTCTGCAAGGGCAGCCTAGGGCAACCTTGCTGGATTGTTCTACAAGTATGAATCCACTGCTAAGCCGAGGTGTACTTGTATGGATGTGGATGTCTCTCCAGGCGATGGTTTGTTCATATAGAAATGACACATATACATTTCTATCAGGGTAACTGTCTTTTTGGAAAGATGGCTCCTCATTGTACAAAGAGGTTCTGCTACAAAGGTAGAGGCCAGCTCCTGTGATAAATACATTGTTCCACTTTTTAAAAAATAATTTTCGAATAGTTGCCAACAACATCATGAACAGGCAGCCAGGTCTACCCAGATGGTCCTGTCCAGTCTGTCCTTGGCCCAAATAGAGTGTCTTAATAATATTGGGAATTGATCAGTAACCTGCCTTCAATCCCAGGGGTCTGCACTCGGAGCACTAAGAGAGCAGGTTGAGTGTCTTATTTCTTATTCTTGACTCTCTTCTTCTCCTGATCCAGGAGATAGAGCAGACCCTTATCAGTCTAGAGTCACAAGAGGCCTCCAAGCAGACAAGGCCGGGACAGATTTCACCTTGAATCTTGTTTCTTCTCAATATGATCTTCAGTCATCACGAAGGTTTTCTCTCATGATGCCCCAGAGCAGAGCGCTCCTCCATAGAAAACATAAAATCCACAAAGCAGCTTCAAGTTGAATGAATTCAGACTTTTGTTGGAAAATGTGAACTGAGGTTCTCAGCTTCTTCTTTTTCGAGCATGAGACAAAGAATGTGAGGAACATTTGGGCAGAATGTGCTTGTCAATAACAAAGGTGGTTATTCTTTGCTTAGAAAAAGCCTGAGCCTCACTCAACACCCAGCTCCTCCATCATTTAAACTGCACAGGCTGATTTACTAGAAACTTCCCTAACCACTCTCCCCACCCCTGGAGACTGATACAGACCAGTAGATCAGCAGCCACTGTGTTTCAATGGCTACTCACCTCTTGCACTTGGGGGAGATGAAACCTGTGTCAAGATAGTCTCTCAGGATGCTCGACCAGATGGTCTCAGTCTTGTTGTATCATAAAATAATCTTTTTCTTGGTTCTGATGGCTTACCTTCAGTGCAATGGGCCCCTTTCCCAGATGTGAGTAAATGGATTTAACATCAGTCACAGATGCAAAGGTTAGAAATCAAGGGCTAGAAGAAGAGAGGATGAGGCCTGTGTGAGAGATGTCAGCAGGTCTATCCATGAGGAAAGTATAGGAAGGGGATTGGGGAAGGAGACTAAAAATGTAATTTACTATGAAACCATACTACACTGTTAGGGGAAAATTTTAAGAAAACCCCAATGGGACACAGAGATGCACACACTTGGGAGGCAGAGTAAGGCATATCTCAGTGGCCAGAGCTTGGTCTGTCTATTGAGCTCAAGGACAGCCAGAGCTACATGTTACAAGGAGATTCTGTCCCAACAAATCAAAAGGGAAAAAAATGTAAAGGAAAAGAAAGAAAGAAAGCCCCAAAGGATCAAGCTGAGACAAGAAATAAAATAGTTCTTAAAGCAATAATAGCCTTTTATGGCATTAATCAATTACATAAAGGTCACAGTATCAGGACATACTTTTTTTTTTTTTTTGGTTTTTTGAGACGGGGTTTCTCTGTGTAGCCCGGGCTGTCCTGGAACTCACTCTGTAGACCAAGCTGGCCTCGAACTCAGAAATCTGCCTGCCTCTGCCTCCCAAGTGCTGGGATTAAAGGTGTGCGCCACCACCCCCAGGACATACTTTTAAATATATTACCCATATATATTTCGGGGGAAGGCAGCTGCTTCTCTTACAAAATGTGATGGTTGTAAGGGTAGGCAAATACTGGAATTGAGTGCAGGTTGTATCTCAGCTCCAAATATTCTGCTAAGGCACACCCTGTTAGGCCCATGGACAGGCTGGACAGGGCCGTCTTGCTCACAGAGAATCCTTCAGAGACCTATATATGGATAGACCCTGGAAGCTTCCCCTGATCTTCAAGCTACTGAGAAGCATGTAGTTTGTGATTCTCTCCAGAGAAGAGCTTGGTAGACAGAATGATGAAGCATCCAACTCATCATGAACCTACCAATTGTAGATACCATACCACACTAATGTAAAAACAAATTAAAATCAATCCCTCGCCACTTGTGGTGGTCAGGAGAGCTGGCCCTGGGGTTATGAGAGTGGGTGAGCTGGCCCTGCACCTCACTAGCTGCAGCACTTAGGAGAGCAGGCCCTGCACCTCCCTTGGGCAACAAGGTAAAGCTGGTCCTGGTGGAGGGATGGAGATAAGCCAAATGGTGAGAGCACAGGAGAGCTGGCCCTTTATTTGTCTGCCCTGAGGTGGTGAGGGTCCGGGGGTGACGCCCATCCCAGATCACCCCTCACCACCTGAGTTAGCATCGAGGACATGAGAGTGGAAGACTTATCCTTGCCCCCTTTCCTACATATCAACTGGGCAACACATTGGATCTGACCTGGATGGAGAAGGCACAGGTGAGCTAGCCCCAAGGATGTGAGAGCAGGAGAGCTGGTCCAGCCCCTTGCAGCACTTGGGGAAGTGGGCTCTGTGCCTTGACTGGGCATCACAGTGCAGCTGGCCCTGCAGGCATAGGTGCAAGTGAGCCAGCAGGAGGACACGGGAGTAGAAATGCTGACCCTGCCTCCTGCCGATGGCTGTGTTGGGTGGCCTAGCCTGAGCAGTGCTGAAGACCTTTCCCTAGTGGTGTGGATAAAAGAGATGGCGGGCTGAATGGTTCAGTGTCCTACCACACCAGGCCCAGATTCAGAACTCTGAGTTGTCCGACCCCAAAGTCTATATCATCTGCGAATGGTTGGAACACATGAAGGGGCCAGTCCTGCTGATCCAAATCTCTATGACACAGGGCAACAATAGAATAACCAGGAAGAGGTCCGGTGAGGATCCAATATTGATGGTGTCACAGGAACCAAAGATCTCGAACCAGACCAAGTGAAGATGCATGGACAGAGGGATACACTGTGGGTCACACTGTGACACACTACAGCTTTCACGATGAGATTTCTCTATGCTTTTTGTTATGTTGTTGTGTTGTTTATATACTGTGTTGATTTTGAGGGGGATGTTGCAAGGGTAAAGGGAAGATTTGAGGGGACAGGGAGATGAGTAAGACTGGGGTACATACTGTAAAGCTCACAATGAATCAATAAAAACTTTATAAAAAAACAAAGAATACACAGTGAGAAAAAACAAATAACAAATACTCAGTCCTCTAAGTCGTCAAGCTGAAGTTGTGAAGAGCCATGGCTGTCAGCTCTAAACCAGTGGTTCTCATGGCAACCAGCTCTAAACCAGTGCTTCTCAACCCTCCTAAAGCTGTGACCTTTCAATGCAGTTCCTCATGTTGCAGTGACTCCGAGCCATAAAATTATTTTTGTTGCTACTTTATAACTGTACTGTAAATATCTGTGTTTTCCGACGGTCTTAGGCGACCCTTTTCTCGGGGGTTGCGACCCACAGGTTGAGAATCACTATTCTAAAGCATCCGGTAAATAGACCCTTCTACTTGGATGGCCTAAGACAACAGCCCTCAGCTTCTCAAATGGTGGTGACCTTCAAACCTTCCCATTTCTCAGCTAAACCTATGATCTGATTTGGTTGGTCTGTGCCATGCCCTGGGATTTTCATGTTTCAGAAGACTCCTGAGGGTACCACCGCTGCTGGTCCAAGGTTTGAAGCTGGGATTTAGGTTAATTTATTTGGGAATAAGGAAGTTAGCAGGTTCAGCCTCTGATCCAAGCCTAGGGCAGACAGAGAAACTGTGACGTCAGAGACACCCTACTCAGATTCCTGAGGCTGTCAAGGTCTAATCACCCAGATGTGTATGTTCACACCTGAGGGAAACTATGCCATGCTGCTATCACTACACTCCACAGAAAGACAAATGTCACACAATCTCCCTCACACATGAAAGCTAAAACGGCAATCTCACAGAGATTGAAAGTATCTAAAGTCACCAGGAGGGGTGGAGGGATGGAGGTAGGGGCTTGATCCCAGGATTCGATTGCATAGGATGAGTGACTTCTAGTGTTACAGTACAGTTGCTATGGTTGACAGCATTTAACTGTATGTTTTAAAATCACAGGTAGAGAAGATTTTTGAGGTTCCCAAAGAAATAAATGACAAATGACAAATGTTTGAAGTGATAGATGTGCCAATTATCCTGATATGACCATTTATATTGAAATGTATAATGTGTGGAAAAGCCACACTGTGCCCTGTGAATATGCACAATCATTATCTGTCAATTTAAAAAAACGTGCTACAGCTTTTCTCCTCACCCTACATCATGTGGGTAACACATTCAGCCTGGAAGTTTGAGCATTCATTCTGGAAGTTTCTTTTGAGTCTCAGTCCCAGGGGCAACTTTAAAAAGCAAAGGCTTGACACACTGTCTGATACCCAGGCCTGTCTGCCTGACTCTTTTAATGCCCCTGACCTTGGCTGATGGATGGGGTCCTTAATTGATATTAACACGTTCAGGTGTCAGTGACCGAAGCTCCAAAATGACTGTGACAGTCTGGCTTGATTCCTTCCCAGACTGACAACTGCTGACTGCCAGCAACACAGAACACCACGGAGAGAAGACTTAAGGTTGTCGGGTCAGAGCCAAGTCCCAAGACACCTGACCACTGAATAGTTAACTGGCACCTTAAATTATTTTAAACTTAAAAGGTGGGAGGTCTTCTCTCCTTGTTCTCTAGCCTCCCGTGTTATCACATAACCTTTAAACGAAATAGATCTGCATTGGGAATCTGGCTGAAGACGAAGAGAAGTCTTCAGTGTGGGTTTTTTTACACATGTACTTTGTTTAGAATTTAAATCATTTTCTGATTTTCCTATTAAGCCTCGATCCAAATATGAACAAAGTAGAACATGTGGTCAAACAGAAGGCCTGGCCCAGAAAATACAGGAAAGATGCAGACAGAAGTTCACACTGAGCTTGGGATTCTCTGGGCAATGAACTTGGAAATTTCTTGACAGTGACATAGGTTTACGCAGAGAATGTCAGCCCCAGCCTCTAGGGCTCTCCCTATTGTTGATGTAACCAATGGTAGAGAGGTGTTTGGTTTTGGCATGTCGCCTGACCTATTTCAGTTAGGGGTTCCTCTGCTTCCTTGTATTATTTCCTGGGCTTGTCACCCAGGTGGAATACGATACTGTAGTAGAGAAAGGTTTTACTCGTGAGTCCCTCCCTTTGTGATAATGGATGACCATGACATGATGTAGCCACCACTGTCATGGACTGCCTTACTTTAAAGAGTCTTCAAAATGCCACTCTCTATGCTCCTGATTTCTCCCTGTGAGCTTTCTCATACAAACAGGGTTGGATTTATTTCTATGTAATATCCTCAGTGACTTTCCCCTTATTTGCTGAGTCTGAATTAAGGGTCAGGATTACAAAAGTTATTCTACTGTTTTTTCCTAAAGCAGTGGTTCTCATCTGGGGGTTGTATATAAGATATCCTACATATCATATATTTTCTGACAGTTCATAACAGTAGTAAAATTATAATTATAAAGTAACAATAAAAATAATTTTGTGATTGGGGTCACCACAACACGAGGAAGTGTATTAAAGGGTCACAGCATTAGGAAGATTGAGAACTACTGTCCTAAAGGTTCAAGTGCCCCACTTTTCCCATCTAAGTTAGCCATCCCTCTGAAGAGGGTTTCAGCAACATTAATTTATATAGTGATTTGGTGTTTGAGTATTAATTCAGTAATAGCCCTCATAGGTTATGGGCTTTTGTTTATAATAAGGAACCAGAAATTTAGAAAATGGAAAATCAATATACCCTAAAAGTGTGGTATTGTGCTACCTTAACTCAAGGATAATCTAAAAGCCACAAAACAATCTTTTCCATTTTGTAAAGCTAAATAAAAAAAATCGATTTTCCATAAGCATTCATTATAAATATGGAGAGAATGCTTGTGTGAGTTGATCCAATCACTGTGGTGCTTAAGACTGTTAAGTTGGTGGTTAAAAGAAGGACTCAGATCATGAAGTAGAGGTAGGTAACACAAAGCTTATCTAAAATGTACAAGGTGTGTTCAGTTCCCAACAATATCTCCCCAAAACCCCCCAAGATCTCACTGAACAATGTATATAAGTATATATTCACAAAAGCCTTTTATAGAAGTCATACTTGCTAGTTAACACTCATTGTGTTTATCTGAGCATGTTTAAGCATTTGTTGGTATTTATATATTAAGTATACTATGTGCAGTGAAGTGGTTCACATGGGTGAAATTGGGAACCTTCCAAAACCACTCAGCGTAACCACTGAATGAAGACATTTGAGAACAGGTCCGACCATGTGGCTGGTGTTCGCTATCATGCCTTATGACTTGTGGCTGAGCCTCATGATTGTTTCCAAGCAGGGTCTTTTGGGTCACAGAGGTGACTTGTTCGTGTAGCTTGAAAGGGGCTGGTATATGTGGTGCACCCATAGCCACATCCTGAGTCAGAACGGAACACTAAGACTGATTTAGATATACTGTATGTGACAGAGCATAATTTCTCTTGCTGGGAATTGACTTCAGAGTCTGCTCTTTTTTTGTGGGAGTCCAGCTGCTAAAGAGGAAAAGGAGTTTATTCTTCTTTTCTTTTAAAACAGACAGTTGTAAGCTGCTATGTGGGTGCTGAGAATCAAATCCAGGCCTTCTGGAAGAGTGGCCAGTGCCCTGAACCTCTGATGTCTCCAGTCCTCCCTTTTCTCCTTAATATGAAGACAGGTGGCATTGTAAAGTGACTTGAGAATCTCAGGACAAGGGCAAAATTGTATCTGTCCTAGATACAATACCACAAGTCAGTTGTTTTCTTAAAAATATAATTATTGGGGCAGGAGAGACGGCTCAGAGGTTAAGCTGCTCTTCCAGGAGATTCAGGTTCAGTTCTCAGCACCCACACGGCAGTTCACATCTGTCTGTAACTCCAGTTCCAGGGGATCTGACACTCTCACACAGACATACATACAGGCAGAAGAACACCAATGCACGTAAAAATAAATAAATCTTAATAAAAAGGAAAACCACAAAAATGTTTCTCTCTTTCTCCCCTCCCTCTGTGTGTGTGTGTGTGTGTGTGTGCACGTATGTGTAGGGGTGTACATGGAGAGGTCATAAGACAGCCTGTGGGAGCTGGTTTTCTCCTTCCACCTTTAAACCCCAGGGATTGAACTCAGGTCTTAAGGCTTGATGAAGGACCTTCATCCACCAAGCATCCTAGATAGTTCCACAAATCACTTCTTAAATCAAGCAATGAATACTTTCATCATTAGGACCCCAAGACACTCCTACTCAAGCCAAAACCACCCCGCCCAAGCCTAAGCCCAAGTAAGGGATTGGGGTTTCTGTATTGCAAAGAATGGGGCCAGTTGTCTAGGCTAAGGAGCATTGAGCTGTGTTTCTACTGAGTCGGAACTCAGCTTGGAAATCTCAACACAGGAAGAGCTCTTGGGTCTTCTTGAAGTCACCTTCATGTGGCCTGGAGGGCAACTGAGAGATCCATTCTTTTCCTGTCTTTGCTCTTTCAGGCAGGGTCTGGAGACATTACCCTTGAACTCACTATTGCAGCTCAGATAGGCCTTGAGCTCAGGAGCTGTCTCAGCTCTCCCATTGGTCCTGGATAGTATTACCTGGAATTAGAAGGCTCTTCAGAGTCAGAATTCTTAACCTTCTGTATCAATCGCACAGGCATGTCACTGTGGGGCAAACTGACTATGTGACTCAGCACAGAGGCAAATCCATGTAGAGACACAGGTGCTGTTTAGTTCTGCTGCCCAGATGTCCATTATAGCCACCCTTTGCTTAAGCATAAAGGAGTCTAAGCTTCTCTGTCTGATAATCATTTACCCATATGGGTTGTGTCTTTTACTTCAAGTTAGGAATAAGAGGAAAGTCTTTGGTTAGAGGGATGGTGCCTGCCTGTCCTGTGCATGCTCTGAGCTGTCAATCATTGTGAAAAGAAAAAGTGAGAGTTGGTTCATGCCTGGGTCACATGGTTCCCAATCATTCCTTCACCCATAGTCAACATTGTAGGAGGTGCTGGGGCACTCTCTCTGTTCTTTTTACTTTAAGATTTATTTTAATTATATATGTATGAGTGTTTTTCTGCATGTGTGTATGTGTGCCTGGTGCCCACAGAGGTTGGAAAATGGCATGAAATCCCCTAGAGATGGAGTTACAGACAGTTATAAACTGCCATGTGGATGCTGGTAACCCAACCTGGGTCTTCTGCAAGGGCAGCAAGTGCTCTTAACCTCTGAGCCATCTCTTCAGCCCTAACCACTGAGCCATCTCTCCAGCCCTAACCACTGAGCCATCTCTCCAGCCCCTGCCTCTTTGTTCTTAATTGACTTTTTGATGAAATGAAACCGATTATAAACGACATCTACTCAGTCTATTTACTCTCCATGTAGCGGCTGTGGGGACTTCATCCTGTCCCCCAGGACCCTGTAGGGAACGGAAGATATGAGCATAACTTTCTCTTCTACAGTGAAACCCTTTCAAAATGGAATCTACCCTAGTTAAAATTCTAAAGGTACTACAATTAAAAACTGTGCTCATGAATTTTACTTGCAAAATCTTTCCGTCTAGCTTCAGAAAGAAATAAATGATTCACTTTCGAAGGGATTCCATGACTTGCCCAGGTCAAAATCGTCATCTTAACCTTTGATTAAAGGAGCAATGTAAAAAAAGAAAAAGAAAGAAAGAAGAAAGAAAGAAAGAGAAAGAAATTAATTGAAGATAGCCACAGAGACTCGCACTGTGGCCAAAGTCTTTCCCACAGTGATACAGAACTGATCTGATTCCGTTGAATGAGGTACCAGCATTTCAGAAATGAGAGGATGGAAGAGCTGAATACCATGTTTCCTTTAGATAATATTCCAGGTTTCGTCCTCCTATGGCTTCAGATATGCAGATGGCAGAAATACAGGTCACAGCCCAAGGCTGTGCATCAGTGTGAGCACCTGGTTTCTGACCACAATGTGTGTGTGACCACCTTTCAAAGCGACATGGCCACATTACATGTTCACTTTGCTTCCCTGTGGCCACACAGAGAGGCTGAGAGCATTTGACTGCATACCTTGTTCATCTTTTTGGCTCTTCGTATATCAAGCCACGTCAGCAGGGAAATTTTCCAAATTTCCACACCAGCACCCCATTTTCCAAATGCACATGAGCTGCTAGGGCTGCGGTTCACATTTTATTGCTATTGGCAAAACTGCATCCTCCTGCAATATGGCCAGAAATCCTAGGTTGCATCAATTGCCTCCAAAAGCACATGCCATTATGCATTTGACACAGAGGAAAGAGAAACTGCTGATGCTCTATTTCTCAAGGACAAATTAATTTGCCCCAGAAATGGCATGTGTGCCACCGATCTCATTAAAAGTACGGTGAGATCATCAAGAAAAATTAATCCAAGCCATTGGCTATCACCTACACCATGTCAGCACACACCGGCTAGTGCTGCTTGTCAGTTCGCTGCTGCGGGCAAGGACAGGTATTAACAAAGAAAGTCACACTCGATTAGGAACCATCTCTGCACCGGCATCTGCCGTCCGTCTACACCAGACCAACTCAAACAACTGCAACACATCTTTTTGCTTTGAACTTGAACAAAAAGGAGAGTCAAGTCCTTTCTCAAAAGCGCAGAGAAGAGGGACCTGCTTGAAAAGCTGGGAAACTGAGGCCCCAAACTACTGAGCATGTTCAAGAAACATGAGGCAGAGTAATTATACATTTGTACCTTGGAGATGATCGTCTGAGGAGCATGAAGTGCTTAGATTTTCAAGGTGTCTCTACGCCTCCCTCTGGTCCCTAAGTGCTTGTCCCAGGTGACTACCCTATTGTCTCTGTGTATGGATGTCAGGCATGGCGGGTCTTAGGCACTAATCCAAATGTCCAAATATCCCCTGACAACCACCCCTGGGACAGGTCCTTACATGTCTTTTGAGTCATTCGTATTCTGCAGGTGGAGGGAAGGTGTCTTCTCTCAAATCATGCTGCCCAACAGTGCTCTATATATACTGTCACTGTAATAAATGTCAAAGAAAAAAAAGCATTGTTGAAATGTGTCAATGGTAGAATTCGTTTCAGATCTTATGGATGAATGAGCAGGGCTGGAAGTCTCTAACCTGGGTCAGCTAACTGGCTTCCAAAGGCCTTCTGGAGGCTTTTAGGTCCTCCTAGAGTGGGGTTTGTCCTGCTGTAATGTTGGTATAGGCTGTGACCTCATCTTGGTGCTGACTTGATCCAAGCTTGGTCAACCAGAGAAGTTCTAGGCCCTTCTCTTGAAGACATGAGTGTGGGTGGCAGGGAGCCATGCTAACAGAGAGGCATTGTTCCTCAGGTGAGAGGTTCCGTGGCTGCAATTGCTTCAGGGAGAGTAAAGGGCTAGAGTCTGCCTCTTGAGCTGAGGTTTTCTGGAGCCATGTGTGTTCTCGAATGCAGTGCCTGATTTCTAGATCATTCTTGGTTCCACAGAATGACAAGAAAAGGTTTCTTTGCTGGGCTCCCCTAACCTCAGTGACTCCTCTGAACCCCCCAGAGGTAGAGTGTGAGATGACATAAGATCAGGAGGGCCAACCCAGGATACTTCTAATGAGCCACAGCCACAGTTTGACTAAAGAGAGTTAGAAGTGATCGTGAAAACCATTCCTTAGATCCTACCTCTGATTGTTACCTAGGGAAGCTGACCCATCCATCAATGGAAGAGCCAAGCAAAGTAACTCCTTTTTACTCCATTCTGCTGAGCTCTGTGAACCAGAAGGTTCTAGAAGCCCTTGGAGACCTTTTTGAATATGCAGTATGCTGAGTTTGTTAAAGCCCTACCTGAAAAGGTGGAAGAAAACCTCCAACTCAAAGGCACACACTCTGCAGAACAGCTGGACCTCACAGGGAACGAAGACTGACCTTCACAAGGACTGTAGATAGGGCTGGTGGGCACAGCAGACAATACCTTCATTTTGGTTGTCTTCCAAATGGGAAGCAATATCTACACAGAGAGACATGGATGCCCATGGCTGAAGGAGACACATTAATATCTAGCACAATGGGAAACATTGTATCTGGCTCATCTTAGAGGAAGTATCCCCAAGGGACAGGGGACTTGGGACAGACTGGGCCACAGCCTCTCTGAGTTGACTATAACTAAATGATGTCTGACTGCAGTGAGGTCAGAACTAACCAGCTCCTTAAACATTGGTTCCAGTTTCTCTCTCCTGTTCACTGGCAAGCTCTTAACGTTGGTAAGGCTTAAAATCTGAGAAAGCAACCATGTCCAATGTCACCATCAGGAAACTGTACCCTCAGTTGTCACACCCACTCTTAGCTCCATCCTCTGGCACCCATGGCCTCAATCTGAGGGCCAGAGAAGGAACCACTCCATAGTCACGGCCTATAGGTGTTCTCTCTGTCTGTCTCTGCCGCTGTCTCTCTCTCTCTCTTTGTTTCCTCTCTCTCAGTATACCCATTTTAGGTTGTGTGGTATCAAACTTTTCTGCCGGTAAGTAGAAAAGACCTTTTTGTAAAAACTGAGAAACAGCTCTCAGGCGAGAACAGATATTTCAGAAATGACTCAGAGTCCTGTTTTGCTAGAAGAATGCTAATGAAATGCAGAGTGTGTAGTCATGAAACCGATAGCACTCCCTCAGAAAGAAAATGACTTCTCTAAGATGCTGGCACTTGAGCAAAACACTCACTGACTGTAGTGCAGCCGATGGGACTAGGCTGGCAGAATGCCCCTTCCTGTAAGGATAGTGATGAAGGGGTATCCTCCAGTTTCATGAAAAAGCTCATCTCACTTGACCTTAAACCTCAAAGAAAAAGAGTCTTAAAAACACCAGATCCAGTAAGCTAGAAGCCAGTTAGATGCCCAGGATGTTACCTCTACACCTCCCGACACCATCTCAGGACTCATGTGAAGATAGCTTACACCGAGTTCTGCATGGCTCTTGGAGAATAGGGTAATAGCATCCTTCATCCAATTCCCCATGTTGAAAAAACAAACCAAAACCAAAACCAAGCTAGCCCTAAGCTTGCTCATAGCTAGCAGGGAGTTAGCCAACTTCCAACTTAGAAACTGCCTTAGTTATAAATGACTTCAGCTTCTTATCAACGACCTTGGACCTTTTCTGCAGACAGCTGAGTGCTGTCTGGGAAGCCACGGTTGTCCTCTCGGGATGTCAGACACAGCTCCTGGATCTATGGCCCTTCCTTTTCTCTTTCAGATAGATCTTGCTGACAGACACCTTGTCCCTCTGCTTGCTGCTGTGTTTCCAGTCCCGTCTCCCTTGCTGTTGTTCATATCTACAGCTATGAATAAGGACAACTCACGTGTAAGCCGCAAGGACAGAAACCTAGAAAGAGTGCTGGTGCATTTACAATATCATGGTCAGTTGTTACAGGTCTAGGGGACTCTGCTCCTTCCAGAACCTGGTCTAGGCTCAACCTCAGGTCACACCTCTGACTTCATTTTGTTTAGGTTATTCATTGTTTTAGATGAGCCCCGACTTCTTGGTTCATGGTCTTGAGCTCAGCATCCTTCTGCCTTAGCCCCATAGCACTGGTATTATAGGAGTGTGCCTCTGGACCTGGGGTCTAGCACCTCTAAGTGTTCTCAGAGAGGTTTCTGGAAGGACCAGAGTAGAACTGAAAAATCAGGCTTTAAGCAACATTGAGTAATTTAAGGCCTAAAGTGACAAGAAGTATATGAATAAAGGAAAAACTTAAACCTCATTAACTGAATTTAATTTCCCATGAAATAATGATCTCTAGCACTCCACAGGCAGAAGCAAGAAGATCATAAGGTCAGGGCTAGCCTAGGCTACACACAGAGACTAGCCTCAAAGGGGGGATGGAGAAAGGGACAGAGACACAGATAGAGAGAGAGAGAGAGGGACAGAGACACAGATGGAGAGAGAGAGAAAAGAGAGAGAGAGAGAGATCCTTGTAGTTATAACTAAGAAAAATAAGAGTTATATTTTTGAGGTGTACACTAAATTTTTACAGACAAAATCATGCAATACATAGGACTTGTTTTTTTAAGATCATCCACAGAGTAGCAAGGGGAAAGTTACAGATGGGACACAGTTAACGTAAGTGGCTCTTGTGGCCCAGGGATTATAATATTCTATCTGATTATGTTTTGAGATGGTCTTTGATGAAAAGTTAAAATTAAATATTACAAGACAAGAATGTCTTTCTTGGGAACCATGATCTAATTTGAAACTCGGTTTTCTTTAACACTTAAGATTTGTTTGCATATATCTAAATTATGTGAGTTTTGTCTTGTAAAAAAAAGAAACCGCAGCATTAAACACTAGCTTTCTCTCTTTCTCTCCTGTTCCCTCCCCTCCCCTCCCCTTCTCTTTTGCTTTCTCTACTCAAGAGTTCTGAGTGAGGACCACACAGCAAAGGCCTGGCACTCAAGAGGCACCTCCACCCAGACAGCTCCTCCCTGTGCACTGGCTGAGGAGGCTTCAGTGGGTCTAAAGTCACGTTTACCACATGGAACGGCCAGATTGTGGCTTTTGTAAATACCACCTAAAAGTACAATTACAAAACTTGACTACTGACAGATCTACAAAATATTTTCATATTCTTCGATGAGAAAAAAACAGAATCGGTGATACTACTGGGGGACACAGAGAAGTCCCAGGTCCACCTCTATCGTCAGGGTTAGATTGAATGGATCTGAACCCAGTAGATGCTCTGAATGGGGGCAGAAGCCAACCGAGTGAGCCACAGCAGTGACAGAGTTGACTCCTTGCAGAACATTTCCACCTCCCTGAATCCTCCCAGAGGCCATAGGCCCTCCCTATCTCAAACAGACTCAGTGAAGAAGCATCTGTAACTGACTTAATAAACCCCCAAACAGAAACATCCTTGAAAAAAAAATCAAACTCTGAAGGAAAAAAAAAAAGCTATTGCCATTTTCTAAGACAAGGATAGATACCACTTGGCAATGCTAGCCCCAGGTACACAACCTCAAAGGTAGGCGGGACAGAAATCACAGCTAAATCCATGTGAGGGGAGAGGGTAGCTGGGTGCAAAATGAGGGCAAAGATTTATAACCCTGGATATGGAAGCAAAGTGAGCCAGAGACCACAATGAGTGTTTGGTAGAATGGCCTCTAGGTTGGACCCTTGCTCTCTGCAATGCTCAGTGCCTGAGTCTGGGAAATGCACATCATGGAGAGACCCCTATTCTGAATGCCTGGAGCAAGTATAATTAAAACTAAGTCTAATGTGAATTATGAGTCAGCCTGGAGACCTCAGTAAGTTATCTAACTGCTCTATGCTTCAGTTTCCCCATGTGTAAAACAAGGAGAGGTTCACAGAATCTACTTATGCGACTGCTGTAGGACTTTAATGATCACCACAGTGGAAGGAGCTGGCTATGCTCCATCTAAGGGGGGGGGCACACCCTACAGCCACTTCCCTCAGAGCATCCTACACCTTTCCTCTTGCTCAGTGTCACCTGGCTGCTCCCCAGAGCAGTGACAGAGCAGCCTCAAGTGCTGGGACATGGGGCTGCCTCTTCTCTGTCCAGAGAGCCCTCCAGCTGCAGAGCCACTCTGTCCCCTCAGCATGTTGGGAACCTTCTGAGGTCACTGGTGAGCATCTGACATGGAATGTGAACCTCAAAGGTGGATTTTTCTTCTCGATCTAGAGTCTTCCCTGCCATCTTGTTAGTCTGTATACTCGATGCATCATGTATGTTTAATTCCTGGGTGAATAAGATTGTGCTTTATGCTGTGTGACTGAGACTTATTACCCTGATATCCCTCCCTCCATTTCTAGGAGGCTGCACAAGTTGAGTCCTGGACCTGGTTTGAGAGTGCTCCGGGAGCACCAAGAATGGTTCAGGGGTTTTCTGCCAGCTGACCCAGGTCTGGCTGGCTCCAAGGTGTCTCTATGATCAGGAGATAGCCATCACGTCTCTGAAATATCAGAGGTACACTTGGGCCAGTGCAGGGCAAAGAACACTGTGGCCAGTGCTGACTCTGAGTGTGTCATCACCATCGTGGGGCTCTGATGTCAGGACAGCAGGAAAGCAGCGTTGTCGTGGTGAGGAGGCTGGCAAGCCGGTGAATTCTTCTCTTAAATCATCAGCTAAGGTTAAGATAGTTTTCCTTTTGGTGCTATTCAAAGGAGAACCCTTGGATCTTGTAGCATCTGTTGTTAGGGAAGAAAAGGAGGTACTAAACACTTGAGGACTGCCCTTAGGGATCCAATGTGGGAGAAGGAAGCTACCCAGGGGCACATACCTGTAGATATGATGACTCTGCATCTCTACCCACTCCATCATGCATGTGCACATGTGTGCACATACTCTCCGTAGAAATAAAAATGTAATGAAAATAAGGAAAGGACACTGGACTTTGTGGCCCAGAAACCCAAGATCTCCAGCCTAGCCATGTCCCGGAGAGGCTGTGGAACCTGGGTGGGTGGTAGACAGGACACCTGCTTCCTTCTTTACATGAAAGGATTTCTCACATAGTTTTTAAAAGCATCACTTATTAACCAGGACAACAGTAGTGTGGATGACCAAAAGCATCTATTGAGCATTCAGTAACTATCAGTCTCTGCCACTTGCTTTATTTGCATATCCCCAATCATCTTTAACATAATCATATGGGCTGGCACCATCTGCATATGATAAGATTGTTTATAGAAAAATACCTTAAATCTATAGTCTAACTTATAGAAAAATCCCCAAAGTTCTAATGAAGCCGAAAAGATAGTGAGATATAAAATTTTGCTAAATTTTGGATTTGGATCTTGGATAAGAGTTAAGGGTTGGATCCTGTCATGTAGCAACCGAGATGCAGTGGAATGTGAAGGGGTGGCCTCACGTCACTGTGGACATGTCCTCAAAGGACACTATGGGATTCCAATCTTCTCCTTTATCTCTTCCTTACCAACCCTGACTGAGAGATGAAGTTAAGTTACTCCACCACAGTCTTTTCACCATGATGTGCTGTCTCCCTAAAAGCAAGGAGATCTCAAATTGTAAGCATGTTTCCTCTTGGTAAATTGATAATCCAGGTACTTGTTACAGTAACAGAAATCTGATTAACATAAATCCTCCTGTGAATTAGAATGTTTAACTAAAAAGATCATACTATTTAAAATAGCACTAAAAAAATGTCAGTTCTCTGGAAAAAAAAATCTAATAGGTATTCAAGATCTCTAAAAGGAACAGAGGGGTAAGGAGATGGGCTCAATAATTGAGATTACTCTTAACTTTTGCAGAGGACTTGGGTTTGGTTTCCAATCAAGAGTTTATAACTCCAGTTCTGGGGGTGGGGGGATTTGATGCCCTCTTCTGGCTTCTGTTAGTATTGCACACACATGGTACATAAACATAATACAGGCAATCATTCATGTAGATAAAATTTTAAATATAAATCTTGAAAAGGAACAGCATAAAATTCTATTAAGACATGTTAAATGGGGCCTTGGTAAGTGGGAGATGCAGTATAGCCATGAATAATCTGATTAAATATTGTAATTTTTTTCTAACACACCCCATACCTTTTTTTTTTTTTCAGTCCTGAGGCTACTTGCTTGCTAGGAAAGCGTTCTGCCCGTGACTGACATATCCCAGCCCCACTTCTTAAGATTTTTACATAAACTTTCTTTTTAAGATTTATTTGTTTGTTTTATGTGAGTACACTGTCTCTGTCTTCAGACACACCAGAAGAGGGCATCAGATTCCATGACAGATGGTTGTGAGCTACCATGTGGTTGCTGGGCATTGAACTTAGGACCTCTGGAAGAGCAGTCAGTGCTCTTAACCACTGAGCCATCTCTCCAGCCCCCCCCCCAGCCCCACTTTTAAAGATAGAATATGAAGAGAATAATTCAAAATTTGCTTGAAAGAGTTGAAGGATCAAAGCAGCCAACATGAAACACCATTGAGCAGCAACTTACCTGATGCATCTGGACAATTCTGGAACTGGGGTGGTGGACCTGGCAGTGCTAGTGCACAGACAGAAAACAAATGACCATAGCATATAGCGAGGCCTCAGAGAAAGACCTACGCATATAAAGAGTGTTAGTGTTAGGAAGAATAAAGAAGGTTAGTGGTGAAGAGAATAGTTGATCACTAAACAGAGCTGGGAAAAGTACTATTCCTGTTTGGGAAAAAAGGGACTGGGAATCTCCCTCATGTTATATCTGGCAAATAAACCCATATAAATGAAAAGATTAAAGTTTTCCCAGCACTTGAGATTTCATAATAAATAATATCTTTTATACACAAGATGCATGAGTATTTTCTTAACTGAGCATATAAATTATTGATGATAAAATGATATGATTAGCAATATCAAAATCAAGAACTTTTGATTCACCAAGAGATATGACTACCAAATAAAAGATATCCAGGCATAGCTGTGCACCCTTGTAAACCCAGCATTCAAGTCTCTGAGGCAGGGGGCTTTGTGACTTGAAGTCAACCTTGGCAACATAAGAAGATCTTGACTCCAGAAAACAAAACAAAAAAGCTTCTTTTAAGGATTTTATTTTATTTTATTTTATTTTATATTTTACTTTATGTGTATGGGTGTTCTGCCTGCATGTACATTGCACTGTCAACACTCAGTGTCCACAGAGGCCAGGAGAGAGTTCCTGACGTTACAGATGGTTATGAGCTGCCATGTGAGCATTGAGAGTCAAACCTGGGTCCTCTGCAAAATCAAGTGCTCGTAAATGATGCACCATCTCTCCAGGCCCACCACACAAAAATTTTAAGTGAAAAGACAAGGTGGAAATTGAAACAAGACATTCATAACATCAACCACAGAGGCCTACTACCAAGACTGTACAGAACCGCTCAAATCGATTTTAGCATAACAAGCAGCTCAGCATAACAATGGGCAAAAACCACCAACAGGTATTTCCCAGAAGAGGAAACTTGGCTGTTGAATAGATTCATGAGGAAACGTACGTCAGAGCCATGATGATACGTGGTTCAGTTTGGTTACCGGAGTCTGAATCCCCAGAGCCCACATGAAGAACCCGAGCATGGTAGCACAAACCTATAATCCCACCACTAGAAAGGTGGAGACGGGAGGGTCCCTGGAGCTTGCTAGCCAGTCTACTGAATCAGTGAATTTCAAAACTCAATGAAATGTTCTGACTCAAAAAATAATATGTGAGAACATGGAAGTGCAGAGAGCATCCACTGCTCTAAGGAGTCTTGAGAAAGGAGGGACCACACTTTCTGGTTAGAAGACCATTGTAAGAATCCTGCTGGCACATTGCAGTTGTGCTTATATAGGTGTGGAGTTTCTCTCATGTATGGGCTTTGAAAGGAGATCACATGTCAGAGCACTCAGAAGGAACGGCCACAGTGACACATGATACCATGGATGGCTCTTGCAGCGTAACTTTAAGTAACAAAAATGAAGTCCCCAAAAGTTGCATGTAGCATGTCATTTTTACAAAGCATAAAAATCTAAGTACTTTCTAGGGTTATATACATCAATATAGAAGTATTAGAAACACTGATCCTAAGACAGCGGTGACCTCAGAGAGAGAGAGGAGCTAATGAGATCTTAGGGACTAGATAGAATAAGGGGCTCATGGGAATTCACTACACTACCAGAAATAGCTAACTATATCACTAATAAATGACAAAAGGACTAGATATCTCACAGACTGATGGTGGAGAGTTTAATAATCAAGGGTTGAGATTAATATGATTCTTAAATTCTGCGAACTGGGGGTGGGATAGGGAACCTTCCTCCTTCCTCCTCTGGGGTAAACACTCCTTGTCATCTGCATGCTTCAGGAAGGGACGATCCCTAAGATCCTTAAGATCCCTAAGATCCCTAAGATCTAGGGCCCAGCCTGGTTAGGGTACTTGCCTCAGGGCAGCCCACTAGTAAGAGGAGAGGCAGAAGCAGAGCAGGAGCTTCGATCACACCCACGTACCAGCTGGCAGCCTTGAAGCCATGTGTGTAGAGTGACTTCACCTTGAAGCAGACCCCATGGCGTCTGTCCATAATGAGAAGTCTATTTTGGAACTAGGTCATTTAGACTCACATTAACTGCAGGCTGTTTATTTCCTGTTATAATCTAGAGGGTCCTAAAAACCCTGGTGGGGTGATGTCTCCTCTACCCAGAGCATATGCACAGCCGCCCAAGGTCTTTTCTGACCCCCTTCCCAAATCATTTTCATATTCTTTTTGAGTAGTTTCGTTTTCTAGACGGGTTAGTTCAGATCTCATTCACAGGGAACCTATGAAAGAAATCGGCTCAGCATTGACTAAGCAGATGAGTAAGACTTGATTTTAATAGCACCGTGTAGGAGGCTTCTTCATAAATGAATGTGGAGGGGAGGAGGTGGTGCTGCAGGGCTGCCCACTGACAAAAGCTAAACTTGTCACAGCCTGCTAACCTTGAACCACTCTTCTGTTTCCAGACTGGAGCTGTGTTTTGTAATATCCCCAGCAATAAGTGAATGAATGAAGCCAACGACTAACAGTGTGAGTCTTGGGAAGTGGATTTTCAGAGCCCCCTGACCAACCAGTTTAGCCAGTCAGTATGCTCCTGGTTCATCGGGAAACATACTCTCCAAAACAGGGTGGAGAGTGGCTGAGGCAGCCGCCTGATGTCAGCCTCTGACCTCTACATGTTATGCTCACTCACACGTGTCACACACATACACTAAATCTTTTTTAAATGGCTAAGGACCCAGAAGTAGGAATTTGCATACTACATAGCCTACCAGTTCTATTCTGTGTGGAAATAGTTCTGTGGCAGAAGTGCCCATCTCAGAATTGAGGCAGCTGAAAGTTTAAAGATGAGGCACCATTTCTTGGCATTGCTCTAGGAAGCTTAATTCCACAGACAAAACCGCCTTCAGAGAAGGGGATGCAGCTGTTCATATCCCCCGGGTAGAGAAGCATCAACCTTGTATATTCTCTGTCCTTGGCTTGCACACTCAATCTCGAATATGTCACCAAGGCAGCAAAATGTCTAGAGGACAGCTGCCAGCAGAGCTGGGATGAAATATCAGGTGTGACAACACAGGGTATCCCAGGGAGACAGCAACTGTGCTAGACTCAAGGTAATTCCCCTCCCCATGCCCACCTAGGAGGAATTGTATGCTAGACACTCAGAGCATGTGAGTAGCTCATTGTGTGCTAGGTAGCTCTGGGACATCCTCCTTAGTCCATTTGCTACAATAGAGCACTCATGAGCCTCTGGTATGATGGGAAAGAGTCTAGATTCCATTAGTCCTTTCGTGAGTTATGCCCCTCCCCCCATTGCCATTCTCAATCTCAGTAGAAGACTAACCTCCTTAGCCAAGCTACACTGTAACATGATAACCTTAATACCCACTTTGTCTTTGGCCTTACCAGAAACAAGGCCTCAAAGGCCCCAAAGTGCTCCATCCCTCAACCTCCACAGATGGCCACTTCCCAGGCTGAGGACCCCTATGAGGGTGGTCTTGAGAGCCCCCACCCCTGGGCAATTTGAGCTCCATAGGGTAAAACTAACCTCCTCTTAGGGATTTCTTAGAGCAGTGTGGGAAGCCAAATCCCCACCCCTGCCCTTTCTCCTTCAGCCCTGGTTGTTCTCTGGGCTGTACATTCAACAGATGCAGCTGTGGGTAGGACAAGGATAAAGGGACCTGGGATAGACCCGACAACCCTCTGTTCAGGGAGCTCACATGGTACACTTCCTTCTCTGATAGTACCATCAGATATGGCATTTACCAGTGTCACCAAGAAGGAGCCAACCTGGGATCTTTTCCTCTAAGGTGGTGGGGGTAGTACAGTCTAGCCAAGAACTGGCTCCTAAATTCCTCAAGTGAAAAGTGATTTTATCTGAAATCAACTGCAAATGAAAGAAGGCTGGGGCTGTTTGTGGATCTTTGGGGCTGTTTTATTTTAAATTTAATTTTTTAGTTTTCATCTCAGCAGGCTCTTTCCTCGTGTCTTTGCATCTTTTCAGCTAACCTTCATTCTGGAATTTCCAGTTCTGGGTGTCATCTTTGTCTTGCTGTAGCATATACCATTCTGTCTTGAGGACTAGAACACAGAAGAGGTTAAGACGACCTCCCATACCCACAGCATCCAAACCTGGAAACATAAACACTGTATCCCAGCAGCTGGATGCAGCCAATAACATTTGCTCAACTGCTCACTCTGTAGCACGGGAAATGATTCATGCTTTTGCCTCATCCTCTTGCACAGCTTTGAAATTATGTAATTTTTGTTGTTTTGCAACTAAGAAAATGTTGCATGATTTTAAAAGCTTCAATTTTTCAAAGTCATATAAAATCCACAGTAGTTAGAGAGGCCTGTACTCCTTCCTTTTTCTGTCATTGCAAAGATCTCATCTCCCTCAACACCAGGGAGCAAGGGTCCCTCTTGTGGTCCTGCTGGCCAATCCCTAAAGGCTTCCTCAGTGGCCGGGCCTCCATGTGTCTGCAAACTGAGCGTGCTTGGCCATCCATACTGGGTCCACCAACCTCCGTTTGTCCTATTCCCTGCCAACATACCAGGCGTGCTGCTCATTGTAGACCCTTTACGCACGAGCCAGATCTAAGTGTGATTACCACACTTAGTGCAGAGATCTCCTTCCTCCACCCTGGGCAGTAACGTAGTGCCAAGATGGTGCCAGCAACCTTCTGAGGCCTCATCTTCTACGGGTGTGGCAGGAGTTAAGGCAGGGGCTCTGCCTGGATTACCAGTGCCCTACACCTCATCACGGCTCTCCCATAACAAATTCCAATCCTGGCAGTTTCTTGCTTTCCCTAAAATGTGTTTCGACCCATGTTTAATCCTCAAGTTCATTTGCAAACCTCCATGAACCATGAGAAACTCAGTAGTCCAAAAGGCATCTGCCTAACCAGGTCAGGCTGCCAGGTGCAGAGCCTGGCTGAGTAAATGGGCACCAGAGACACCAGAGAGCATCACTAGGGTGCCACGTCTCGTGTGAGACACAGGTGCAAGCTCCAGTTACCTGCTGTCTTCTCCTGCCTATACCTGTCTGTAGCTCTAGGCAGACAGCTACAGGGGACTGCCAGAGGGGTTTAGAGTGCAGGAGCCTGGGATCGAGTGGAGGTGGTGATGCTTCCAAGGGGGCAGGGTAAGTGATGGGGGCAAGAGAGCATAAGTGGGGGAGGCAGGAGTGCAGGACAGAGGGCAAGGCGGAGGCTGAGGGGGTCTCTGAAGAAAGCACAGAGAGCTCCAGCTAGCAGGTGTCCAGGAAATAGCTGACAGGGAGAGACCAGGAGGGCAAGGTCACTCCACAGTTGAGGGGATTTATGTGACTCTGGTGAGCCCTTGGCTCAGTCCGAGTCTGGGCAATGCAATCTATTATGGCCATCCAAGCCTGGAGATGGGGCAGGAAAGACAAAGCCCCAGGCAAGTGTTTCCTTTCATGCCGGTCACTGGAGCTTTAACCCCATGACATCATCTCTGTGGTTGCCACCAAGGTGTCAGCATCATCTGAGTGGGAGGAGAGTGTGATATACAAACATACACTGGCCCCTGCCAGCCTCTTCCTTCCCCTCCCCCCCCCAAATTGGCAGGCACTCCTGTCTTCCATATGATCACGTTTACACCTCTGAAAAGATCTTTCAGCACCAATGAATGAGTGAAAAGAAACATTGTAAACTGGGGACTGCTGTGGATCCAGTGAAATGTCCTCCGCTGACTCCTATGTTTAAATGCCTGCTTCCTAGCGGGTGGTGCTGCCTTGTGGGTGGTTTATGGGACCCTTAGTAGATGTGACGTAGTTGACCACACACACACACACAACACACACACACACACAGTGTGTGTGTGTGTGTGTGTTGTGTGTGTTACGCATGTGTTGGGCTTTATTCTAAGATCTTAGTGTGTTTTAGCTCACTGAAACCTGTTCAGTAGACAGCTTCAGAGAAAGCGCATCCTTTATACCTTGGAGAAGAAGATAAGAACTAATATTATTCCCATTTTTCAGATGAGGAAATTGAGGCACAGAATTATGAAGTCAGGTTAAAGCATATATGTGTGCATTTATAATACATATTTAATATATAGTTATAATACACATGTGTTTATAATAACACACACACACACACACACACACACATATATGTGTATTAAGGGATGTACTAAGTCAGCTTGTGTGAAGATAGCAACAACAGCAGAATCATACCTGAGGGGATGGGAACACAGAATCATTTGGTTTTGAGGCTGGTTGCTCATCATAGTCCCACAGTAGCTGCCTCCAACCGGAGAGGCCAGCACCCGGCAATCACTCTGTCCACAAGGTTGTGTGCCTCAGCAGTGCCAACCTGGCCCTGCTGAAAACCTGGCAGATGCCTGGACCATTGTCATCAGTGGAAGCCTGGGAATGCTGGTTCTACTGTCAGCAAAGGAATCAGCAGGCACATGGTAAATCATCGCTGCAGCAAGAAGGAAGGCCAAGTGAGTAAGGGCCAATCAGTTGCAGAGGGTCTTCCCCAAGCCACTCATACAAGTCGGGACACTTCTTCAATTCAGGCAGTTCAGGGATTCTAGTTTATGGGGAGTTGACACTAAAGCCAACTGAAATAGGTAGTGGGGGTGGGGTATCCTCCAACATGAACAATAGCCTTATCTCTTGCTACTGCTATGTTGTAGAGGCATCAGGACCCCATGGGACCTGCATGTGGAAGGGCTTGGGGGACTTCAGAGTGGTACACACCACAGTTGCTGTCCCTGCTATAATTTTTTTCTCCACATGAACTGCACCCTCAAACTGTAAGCCAAAACAAAGCCTCTTCCCTTCCGTTATTACTGATAGCTGTTCTGTTAATAATGAGAAACTGGTATGTCTTTATCCGTAGAGGATTATAGAACTTTTGACAATGGCGGTGGCTTAAACTGGCTTTACAACAGTCTGGAAGCCGTAGATCAAATTGGCAAGCGAGTAGTGACAGTTTCAGGCCCTCTGTACCTGGGTGTCTGCTGAGGAGGGAGAGGATGTGGCTTTCACCCAGGAGATGCCACACCCAGGACTGAAGTCACATGGTACGGTGTGGCTCAGAGTTCCAGGGCTCCCAACAGGAAGTCGGCCTGAGAGAGTCTGGGAAAGCATGTGTGCTGTTGATCCCATGTATACTTCAGAAAGGGAAGGGCGCTGGCCGAGCAGAAGCCCTATGGGAATTTCAGAGATGTTCCAACAGCAGGCCACAGAAGAATCAGAGTGTGGGAATGTGCTAAAAGGACCACAGCCAAGGGCATGGCAGAGGGGGTTGGGGAGAAATAGAACCTACTGAAAAGGCCTAGAAAGAGGCAGTAACTAAAAAGACTCCCTACAACCCTCCAAAGCCGACTTGGATTCCCAGATTTGAACAAAGGTCTTATTTGTAATTCCTAAAGGATAAAAATACAGGTTTGGGCAGGAAGGTGTGGAAAGAGAGAGATGAAGAAAGGTGGCCAGCCTTAGACTCTTACTTCCATCCTCATGAATCTGACTGTTCTTGAACATACACACCACACACACACACACACAACACACACACACCTTTGTAGATCAGGAGCTCTGAGCACTTGAGCATGTGGCCCAGGGTCCTGCAAACTGTTTGTCCTTTGGGTAGATATTTTTTCCTTCTCCTGGCACGCCCAGCTCATAAGCTATGAGATCCCAGGCAATAACAATGAGAAGAAGACTGACAGCAAGATGCTTCAGGAGCTGGAAAGAAGCAGGGCAGACAAGCCAGTGGGTCACCTGCCCATGGGCTCCTGGGAGACCCTGACATGGTGGAGGGAAGCTGTTCCTTCTAAGAATCTTCAAGTCTCAGACTTTCACAACCAGCAGAGAGATGTCAGTAGAGCTGGGACAAGCCAATGCATAGCCCTGAGATGCAGGTGGGTTGCCAAGCAAAACACAGGCTGCTGAGTTACATTTGAATTTCAGAAAGTACATGGTGCTGAATGAGGACAAAAACTGCATAGTTAATAACCAAAAAATTAATGTGAGGCTAGTTAGCACTGTAATCTGGGAAAGCAGATTTAAGAAATCTTTCCACACACTTGTCCACACTGTTCCCTGACCTTTACAGAGGGGGAGTTGATGTGCATGCCCCATCTGTGGCTGAGTCCTCAGTAGCTTAGTCTTAGCATTTGGAATAGCTAGGAGTCTCTACATTAACCACCATCTAGAAGAACAACACCAATAGATTCTCCCCTTGGGCTAAGGATATCTCCAGCCTTGGGTTTTGACTGTTTAAACTACCAGGTATAACTTTTGTGAAGCAGGCCTCAAAGCCAATCAAGAGAGCATCTGTTACCCTCATAAACAGTCTTGCCACTATTGTACCAGTAGACACGTACTACTTGGTAGGTCAATATTATAACAATCAGGGCCTAGCACAAGAAGAACATTGATCCCCTCACCCCAGCAGCCTACACAACGCTTTCCAGAACTACGACACTAATCAGGGGGAAGCATTTCCTGGTCAATTTAATATCAATTTCTTTGTATCCTATAATCAAAGTAAGTATTATCTTCAGCAATAGGGTCTTGTTATGTAGTTATAGTGGGGAGCCAAGAGCCATGACACCCACCTATACTCTTTGGGAGGCCTATATTTGAGCCTCCCTGGTCAATCACTCACAGGAAGGTGGTAACTTGTGCGTGGGGCCCAGATTTCCACGGTAGAACCTGTGTCTTTTTGAAACAGAATTGCTCGTTTATGTTTGGTACCTCTGCTTACACTCCTTTGTGAAGAAATGTATTTTTAGTTTACAAACTAGTAGGGACTCCTAACACTTTTTCATACACCCTTAGTTAAGATTAATCCACCACCTACCCCTCCTCTCCCTAACTCTGCTCCCACTCGCTAACAAATTTATTGACCTTTCCAAGAACCTAGCTTTTGTTTCATGGATTTGCCTCTATTTCCCCCTCTGTTTTCTATTTCCCCATTTTCTACCCTTTTTCCTCCTTTCAGCTCACTGAGAATCTTTGCTTTCTTTTTCTGTGGAGTCTTGGAACAGAGATTATTTATTTGAAGTCTCCCTTCTCTTCTAATGCACATATTTACTGCCATCAATTTCCCTCTCAGAGTTCCATGAGTCCCATCCCCCCCATTCTGATATCTGTGTTTTATTTATTAAAAGCAGTTTTTCTTTTTCAGTTTCTCTTGACACTGCCTCTTTGACCAGTGAACTGTCAAGTCTTTGGGGAGCTTACTTACTCGCCTCTGTTATTGATTTCGATCTAATTTATTGGGGTCCAAGAACACACCTGTATGCTTTCAATCTTTTCAGATTTGTTGACATTTCTTTTGTGAGCCAGAATGTGCCCTGTCATGATGGCTATCTTGGGAGTCCCTGGGGGAAGATGTGTATTCCGCTGTCATTGAATGGATATGCCAGAGAGAAAAACAAAAGACTCCTGTCCTAGAAACTCCTCAGAATGGCTTTCAATTTAAAAATCAATGAATCTTCTTTTTTGAATTATCTGTTTAATGTTTTTGAACCACGGTTGATCACAGGGAGCTGAAACCATGACTAAAGCAGGGCCTTCGGGTGGAGACTTCCCATACAGCCTCCTGCCCAAAGCCTCCTTATATTAACGTCTCGTATTAACACAGTCCGCCGTCCGGGTTAGCAGTGTACTGTTACTGACAAGGTCAACATTTTATTCAGATTTCCTGAGTGTGGCTCTGGGATCCCACTCAGCTCAGCACATTTCATCTGGTTATCACCCTCCTTAGGCCTCTCTTGGTTGTGATATTGTCTCAAACTTGCTTTGATTTCTTTAGATCTAACTAGTTTTGTGGCAGCCTTGTCAAGACGCCTCTTTATTAAAACATATCTGAGTCTTTTCCCATGATCTAACTGAGGTGCCTAGTATTGGAGTGAACACCAATAAACCATGTTGGTCAGATCCTGTCCGGGCTACGCAATGTGATCATGATCAATCAGTTGGTCTTGACCTTAGTAACCAGGCCATGGCAGCCTTGGCCAGCTTTCTCTCCTGTCTCACTTTGCTTTTTACACTGTTTAGAAGAAGTTATCAGGTTCAGTGAGACCTTGTCTCAAAAAATAAAGTGGGGAGGGACAGAGGGACAGAGGGACAGAGGAAGACATGCAAAGCTGATCTCTGGTCTCTATAACCACAACACAGGCAAGCAAGCTCTTGGTCTCTGATGTTGGCCCATCCCCCACCAGCTGGTCGGGCAGCTTTGCAGAGTGTTTGTCTTGGGTCATTCTCATCCCTTGGGGTTATTGCCTCTGTGCAAACAGCATGTGGTTCCCGGCCTGGAGAACTTTCTGCAGTGTAGTTTCCTCTGCTGGCGCACGTTGAGTCTGAAGTTTCCAGCAATGCCAGTGTCAATGGGATGAATGCAGCGTCCTCTGAAGCTCCTGCTGCTTCTGGACTTGGCTTGGGCCTATTTTGCTTCTTTTATTTGAAACAAGAGAGATCTATTTATATGAGGAATGTCTCAGCTCTCCTTTCAGATCTTTAACGCTTTTTTTTTTTTAAGTTTTTCGGATATCCCTGACAGAATCACCTGAAGGAAATCAACTTTCCCACAGTGTTTGCTCTTAATGTTTTTTTAACCTCATGTGTTTATTGGCTTGGTGTCCAGCATCTCTGCTCCTGGTTAAATTTTTAGTTCTGTCAAGCCAGGACCCTTGACCATTTTTCCTTTGGCCATGAGCCCATAACAATGCCCAAAGAAATAAGCACTGTGTAAACACTGTTGAAATGAATCATGTCAAATCCAGTTGAGTCGATTTCAAGGAGAATTCAAGCTACTAAAAGGTGGGACTTTAGGCTTCAGGAGTTGTTCGAAGAAACACACAGCTGTTGGATTACAGGCTTGGCAAGCATGGCTCTGGGTTGCTGTCTAACTCATGGATTTCAGATGACTTATAAGAGCAATCCTAGGATGAGGAGGTGCCTGCCAGGGGCTGTTAAAGGGGCCGTTAAACAATCTGTTCTTGCCTTCGGTGCAATTATAGGATTTGAACTGGAGGTTGCAAAGAGGAACACACCTGAGAGACCTGGGAACACAGTACAGGGCTACTGTAAGAGAGACCAAGCAGTGCAGGGGTGTTGGGAGGATAACCGGAAGGATCTAGCTGTGGATCAACATCCAGGTGGCCTGCTTTAAGCGAGAGCATGAAGTTCAGTGTAGGGGTCTCTATTTCTCTCTTTCTCGCTCTCTCATGGCCACAGTGTAAGGAAGGGCTTGGAGACTTGTCATCGGGTTTTCATCGGTTTTTGTAAAACTTCATCGGTTTTTGTAAAGTAGAGACTTCAGCAGGGTAGTTGTCATTTCCAAAGTGATGCAGCTGCATGTGGTAGGTCTGAGGCAGCATCCCCGGGTGGATGTGTCAAAGAATGGACCATGCAGCAAGCGTGCAGATCCAACAGGATTCCCATGGGGATCCCACGTCAGCTCCATTCTTGGTTCCCAGCCTCAACCTGCCCTGCCCTTGCCCTGTCAGGAATGGTTTTAAATTAGGACAGCCCAGGTGAAAAAGCAGCAGGAGAACACAGCAGTGAGGAGAGCAGCCTGTGACCTGCACACCTGCAACAGGACCATGAGGGAGCCTAACAGATTATAATAAAAAGTATTGTTTTGTGAGCATGCTTTGGTTTTATTTATTATGTTTTGGAGGGTTTTTTGTTTGTTTGTTGTTTGATTGGTTGTTTGTTTTTTTAAGACAGGGTCTCACTATGTAGCTTCAGCTGTCCTGGAACTCACTATGTAGATCAGGCTGGCCTTGAACTCACAGAGTTACGTCTGCGTCTACCTCCTAAGTGCTGGGATTAAAGGTGTGCACCATTATTCCTGGCTTGGATTCATATATTTAAAAAAATATTTTTGAGTTGGGTGTAGTGACATATGCCTTTAATATACTTCACTTGGGAGGTAGAGGCAGGTGAATCTCCGTGAGTTCTGGGGCAGCCTGGTGTATGTAAGGAGTTCCAGGACAGCTAGGGCTACAAAGGCAGCCTTGTCTCAATATATATATATATATATATATATATATATATATATATATATAATGAATAAATATTTTTCAACATACACCCTCTTCTCTTGCTTTATTAGGATATGGCGGGGAGTAGACCTGTTTAGCAATAGTTCTTTGGGGGTGAGCTCAGTCCCATAGCAAACACCAAATATGACTCAGCAGCTACAGTCCAGTCCTCTAGGCAGGCAGACATCCCTCAAGAACCAGCAGCTGTAGTTCAATCCTAAAGAAACCACAAGGCTCTCCAACTGGCCTGAGGCTAGGCCACTATAGAAGTGGCAAGAAGCTATAGACACCTCTCAGGAAGCTGTTTAGTGAGCTTCTCTCAGTGGCAGCATTACCACAAGTGAAGCTCAACAGCACTATGTAAGGTGAACCAATACAGTGTGTCATTAGCAAAGAATAGTGAAGTGGAGCAAACCAAACCAAAGCTCCCACTGTCTATGGGGTCGTATTTATAGTCCTTCATCATTAGTTTTTTCACCTGTGTCTGCTCTGGCAAAACATCCTTTTACCTGTGTCTGCTTCAGGAAAACATTCTTTCACATGTCTGCTTTAGCAAGATATCCTCTCACCTGTGTGCCCCAGCAAAACATCATTTGGCATTACTGACTTTCCAAACAAACCAGAAGTTTCCACTTCAAATAAATAAACAAGTAAATAAATAGAATTTTAAAATCAATCTTTTAAAACGTAGCATATCTTCTGAAATAAACACCAAAAATGATCTGTGTGGACCTGGGAAAATGGTTCAGTGATTGAAAGTATGTGTTGTTCTTCCAGAAAACCTGAGATCAGATCCAAGCATTCGTATTGAGCAGCTCACAGAGGTAACCTATAACTCTAGCTTTAGCAGATCCGATGGCCTCCTTTTCTGGCCTTCCTGGGCAGCTGAACATATATGCACATGTGCATACGAGCATGCTTGAGTGCGCACACCCCAACTGATCATTTCTTTGATGTTTGTGTGCTCAAAGTAGATTCTAAGACAAGCCTTTCACTACTTAAAGCACATGGCCAGTCCACTGGACAGACCTGCTCTGTGAACCACAGGTGATGGATGGCTCAGCCTCACTTTCCCTGTCAACTTGCCTGGATTTAGAATGGCCATGAAAACACAGCTCTGGGTGTGTCTGTGAGAGTATTTACTGAAAAGTCTGAGTAGGAGTACCCACCCTGAATGTGGGTAGGTTCATCCTTAAGCTGAAGTTCTAGACTAAACATAAAGGAGAAAGTGAGCGAGTACCAGCATTTACCTCCCTCCTGCTGACTGTAGATAACAATGTAACCAGCCATCCCATGGGCCTGCCTCCCTGCCTTCTCAGCCATATTACAGTGTGTCCCTTAACCTATGAAAGCAGAACAAACCCTCCCTTAAGTTGCTTCTTCTCAAGATGTTGGCTGCAGCAACAAGGACAGGAACTAATGAGCCCAGGACACAGAGGAGAGCTGGGAAATCCTGTAAGAGAGTTTGTAAAGGTAAGGCTCAGAGACGAAAGGTACAGGTCTCCAACATCCAGAAACGATTCTGTGGATTTGGAGGAAATTGTGACTTACCTCCTTTGTAAAGTCTGGAGTATGCTCACATCCCAAATTAATCTATAACAGACAAAAGGATGAAACCAAGGATGGGATGCTCAAAAAAAAGAAGACCAAGTTCAGGAGAAAACTGAGAGAAACTTGCAGATGTGTGATAGGGATGATGGCGGTATCGTTAGTAATGACACAAACTTCCAAGGGACAGTATGCTCTCAGCTTTTCTACCTAGACTTGGAGGTGGTCTCACAAAAAGCCAAAAGACAGACAAGGAAGTGAATATGCTTTACTCTTCTAGCCATGAAGGCCCTTTGCACAGAAAGGAGTGATGCCATTCTACCACCAGAAACTCTGACAGAAAAAGAAGCATGCTCATTTGAGCCCAAGCAAGCAAAAGGAAGGGAAATAAAGAGATATGTGTTTGAGATAGGGAGAAATTGGACCAAAGGGTATTATAACCTTATCAATGACCTAGTGCTCAAGTTAAGTACAAATGGCTCATTAATAAAAAGTGACAAACTTGGTGGCACTGACCTGTCACTGTGATAAAATATGATGATCAAGGGCTACTCATGGAAAGAATATTTTACTGTAGGCTTATGGTTCCAGAAGCATTAGAGTCCATAATGGTAGAGAAGTCAGAACAACCAGTAGCCCAAGCAGGAAGCTGAGAGAGCACATCTTAGAGAGCAAGCAGGAAGCAGAGAGAGCAAACTGGAAGTAGGGTGAAGCTATAGATTCTTAAAGGCACCCCCCAACGACAACTTCCTCCAGCAGGCCACACCTCGTAAATCTCCCTTGAACACCACCAACTGAGGACCAAGTTTTTAAATATTAAGGCTGTAGGGGACATTCCTCATTCAAACCACAGCCTGTAGTCTCGGCTCCTTAGGAGCCTGAAGCAGATGGATTATATTCAAGGCGTCAAGGCTACAGAACAAGCTCAAGGTCAACCTGAACAATTTAGTGAGATCCTGTCTTAAACAGAAGTATAATAAGGACTGGGACTGGTGCTCCATGGTGCAGTGCTTGCCTAGCATGTGACAGGGCTAGAGTCCAACCTTCAGCACTGTAAATAATAGCCAGTGTCATGGCCCTAAGGTCTAATGTACAAAATAAAATGATAATGATTGGCAGGTCGTATTCTGTAGTATGTGGATTTTTGCTTGTTTGTTTGTTTTAGGTGTATGCAAAATGATGCATGCAAGTAAGTGTGCAGGTAGGCATGCCTGTATGCATTTGTGCATACATGCAGAGGACACCACAGGACATCAAGTGTCTTCCTGTCACTCTCTGCCTTATGGTCAAGTGCAGCCTCTTGTGTCTGAAGAGTGCAGAAACTGAGATGCAGTGGAAACTCTGCATTTTGAGATCATTAAAGACATTACAAACTGTTGGGGTTCCATATGGTTTGCCTCCTCCGAAACGTTAGAATCCAGCCCCGTAGTCTGAGGAGGACGGGAACAATGTGATTATGGAGTTGGCAGGTAGGGTCCTGAGAGGTGACTAGGTCAGATCAGGGTAGGGCCCATGATCAAATCCTGGTAGCTTCCAGAGAAGAAGAGGAGATCAGAAAGCATACACACACAAACTGTAGCTGGCCATCTCATGTCATAGGGCCTGTATCATACCACCAGCCAGACGCTATCGCCAGGAGAGGTCCTTTTATCTTGGACCCTCAGAATGATGAGGCAGGATAAACTTTCTAAACCTTCCCCATCTGAGGTGCTATGCTACTTAGTCTAGAGATGGACCTGAACTGCCACCTGGAGCGACCATGGCCTCTGTAACATAGAGTAGTGCCGGACCTCTTTGTGCTTTAGTTCTCATCACACTGGTCACATCACACAAGGCTAGGTCAGGGCTGGACACACAGTGTGTCGCCTATATAAATGCCTTCCACATCTGTCGCTTGCTGTGCCATCACAGGCACAGAGCGTTGGCGTAAGCCGCACCTACCTCTCGTGATCACCCCACTAGAGTACTGCCTCACTGTGACCCTGTTCAAGGCTATGCCTGGTGTGGGACAGTGACATAGCCCTTGCACTGGGAGTTGGAAAAACCATCCTGGTCCAAATGTTCTTCATTTTATTTAAGGATTTGCTATGCCAGATGTGCTAGGCAGAAGCCAGAATGGCTAGAGAGTGACTTTGGGCAAATCACTGAGGTTCTGTTCCTGTTTTCTAAAGTTGAAACAGAAAATGAGATGCCAAAAATAAAAAGTTTGCTGTGAATTATGAGCTCAGGTGCTCTGTACTAGGACATTGTGACTGGATTCTGAGATCACACTGTAAAGACCACACACGTGGCCGGCCCTACAACTAGGTGGCTATCAACTAAATGTTACAAGACAGGAAGGCATGTGAAAACGAGCTGAAGGGGGCACATCCTTGAAGCAGGGGCCCCAGTGACACCCAGGACAATGCTCGGAGCCCGGGAGCTCTGGAATAGTTAAAGGAAAATGAAATTTGACTTTAAGCCAGTATCTGACCATGGAGAAGAAAATTACACAAATTCCCCATGTGAACAATACTGCAAGTCCTAAGAGGTGGATCTAAGTCCTATTTAACTAGCGATCTAATGATCTAACACTTGATAAATGTTTGATGGTCCCTTGCACCCTTCCTATTATGTGAAAAATCATATTATCCATTCTTGTAGTATCACCAGATGCCACAGGTTTTAAAAATGACCTCAGTTAGAACAAAAAAGGGAAAATTTCCAATATACACTGAACTCCAAGGGGAGGCAGGAATTGTCGGATTGCTCAAAGTAAAAGGAACTGGAAATTTAAATATGAGATGCAATTAAGACTAGGGCATCTTTTATTATGTGGCCCTATGGTTTTTAATTATCATTCAACATCTGGAAGCTGTCAAAGGTGGAAAATAACAACTACATTAAAAAAAAACAAAACCAAAAACCAAAACAAACAGACAAAAAAATCCAGCTAATAATCAGACTGGAAAGACAGCTCAGTGGTTCACAATACATACTACTCTTGTATGTATTCATTTACATATTAATCACATAATTGTACCCCTTAGTTTGGTTGCCAGCACTCATATCTGATGGCTCACAACCATCTGAAACAGGCTCTGTGGGTGCCCTCTTCTGCCCCCCCAAGTATCTACACTCATATATACCACACACAGACACATATATACACATATAATTTAAAATAAAATAATTAAAAACAATAATAAAACAACTTCATAGCAAAAAAAAATATTATTGGTAAATATCAAAGGTAAATGCTGAGCTAAAATAAAAGATTAGTGTCCATGGCACAGACCCAAGATCCTGAGGATGAATAAGAGCAAGCCCAAGAGTTATCTGTGCAAAGGATGAGCGCGGGCTTCACAGCACAGCAAATACAATGGTCCTAAGACAAAAGGCAACCAGAATAAAGATGGACCTGTAGCCTTGTTGCCTTGGCTCATCCAAGCTGCCCTGCTGCCTGATGGTGGCTCTTGCCAGCTCACAAGGAGCAATCATAAGCTTTTCAGGAGCTGGTTGTACAAACTGACTGTTAAAGTCCATCGATTACTAAAATGTTAACTATGTAGACATTAAGTACATAAAGCCTACTGATAAAGAAGACTCTTAGATTCATCATTATTATCCCGTTATTCTCCCGCTGCTCTTGTCTCCATGTGTTAGGTGACACTATACAATGACTGCTGATGTTCATCTCAACTTCATATGCAGGGGCAGGCATGGGCATATTTGAAGTTAAAATTGGGTTGGAGAGAAATAATGTATTTACACCATGAAAATCATCAGACATAATAAATCAGGGCTGTTTTGAGAAGTGGTTGTTTGACACTTACCAGAACATCACTGCAGAAATCCTAAATGTCACTAAGATAGACTGTTGGGGAAGCTGGAGGAGGCAGGTCTTCTGATTTCACGCTCATGATACTGCCCAGCAACCAGCAGAACTCTACAGAACGAAATTTGGTAACGTGTGCTAGAATTCTAAAGACATTTGTCGCTTGTCCAGCAGTTTCTCTCCAGAGAATCTGTCACACGTGTCTGCCTGTGTGGGAGATAAGGCTCCATCTGAGGCCATCCTGCAAGGTTCATAGCTGCAGGGTGAGTTAGCCAGGAGTTGTCACAGAGGGCCATGCAGCTAGCTATGAGGAAGTGTGAGCGTGCTTTCAGTGTAGATAGGGGAATCTGTCAGAGGCAGAGAATATGTTAGAAAAGCAAGGCACAGATGGTTTGCTTCTTCTTGTCTGAAAGTGGGGAAATGGAATGTATTTCTGCATGTTTGTGTTTATATGTTTGCATAAAAGACTCTGAAGGGTGGGCTGGTATAATGAAAGCCAGTTTCCTGATTCCATAGGTGACTTGGGGATGGTGTACTGACTGCATAATGCTTTTGAAAGTGCCATCCCATGAGGGGCTGCACTGGAGAAGGGAGGAAGAACAGGAGGAAGGACACTTGCCTGGAAAGCTAGAGCTACCAGGAAGGTTTGAGGGCTGCATGGTGCTGGATGGTGCCTATGGGGGAAAGCTGTAGCCCACACAGACATGCTCAACATAGATGTGGTGGGGGAGGCCAGCAGAACCTCTTGCCAAGGGCATACAGTCACACAAACACAGAGACAAGAAACAAGGCTGGTCACACAGCTTCTCTCTCTCTCTCTCTCTCTCTCTCTCTCTCTCTCTCTCTCTCTCTGGAAAATGTCAGGTTTCTACTGTCATTGGTATAACAGCAAAAACACATGGAAAATGATTCTCTCCAACAATTCCCACCTTCTAAGGTATTAGACACATTCTCAGAACTATCATTATAAAATGTTAGTTTTATGTATAATGAATATAACTATTAGCTCCTAACAAGATGCTAATTTCATGCCAAAGTCAATTAAAGAAGGATAGAGTCTATATTCAGTAGTATTAACTTTTACACATGAAATATGTTTCTAGAGGGGATAGGATTAGATTCCATTTCAAACATCTTATGTGAAACAATGGAAAGTTTGACAAGGACGCTTAAAACCATACAGTACTTAAACTTATAGATCCATAAGATGACAAATTGGTTAAAGTAGATTTTAATTCTAACTTAGAGTTCTTCCAAGTTGAACCCTACCCAGGACTCAACTAACAGGGTAGATGCACTTGAGCTAATCTGGGTGGAGTCAGGAGGATGAGCAGAACACAGATGAGAAGTATACTTGGACTTACTGAGTTCTACTTATGAATAATATATTCACTATGTTCATCAAATACATTAATCAGAAGATTTCTTATTCAGCTCTCCTGCTATCCTACACTAATTTTTTTTTAATTTTTTCTCTTATTGAAAATAGATTATTTTCTCCTACAATATATCCTGATTATAGTTTCTCCTTCCTCTACCCCTCCCACTTCCTTCTCCCCTCTCTTCCCCTCCCCTCTCCTCCAGATCCACTCCCTTTCTGTCTCTCATTAGAAATGAATAGGCTTTTAAGAGATAACCAAACATGACAAAATAAAATACAATAAGATGAAGCAAAAACTATCATATCAACCCAACATAGCAATCCAACAGGAGGAAAAGAGTCAAAGAGCAGGTGAGAGAGTCAGAGACAAAGTCATCCTCATAGTCAGGATTCCCATAAAAACTCGTACATAACAGAGGGTCTGCTGTAGATCCGAGCAGACCCTGTGCTCGCTGCTTCCGTCTCTATGAGCTCGTATGAGCTTGGCTTGGCTGATTCAGAGGGCTTTGTTCTCCTGGGGTCCTCCATCCCCTCTAGCTCTTACATTCTGCCTGTTCTTCAGCAGGGTTCCCTGAGATCTAAGGGGAGGGATTTAGATTCTCTACACAGGATGTCTGGCTGTGGGTCTCTGCATTTGCTCCCATCTGCTGCCGGAGGATGCCACTCTGATGATGACCGATCTATGAGAATAGCAGAATATCATTAGGAATCATTTTATTGTTACTTTTTTAAAAGACCAGTCATGTTTGGTTTTACCCTAGATTTCTGGGTATCTTGTCTCTGGTTCTTAGTTACCTAAGCAGTTCTGGGTATGGGTTCCTTCTCATGGAGTAGGCCTAAGTCAATCAGACATTGGCCATGCCTACAAGTTCTGTGCCACCAGTGCTCTGCCATATTTCTCAGGCAGGATAGGTTATAGGTCAAAAGTTTTGTGGCTGAGTTGATGTTTCTTTTTTGGTAGCTTGCAGAGTGCCTTCCCGCACCAAAGATCATTGATCAGGTCCAACCCCTTATGGTCAATTATTTCCAGAACCATCCTCACAGACACATTTAGAGATGTGCTTGCCTCTGTCTGTCTTTCTTTTGTTCCTTCTTTTTTAGATTTATTTATTTTATTATTGAGTACACAGCAGCTGTTTTCAGCCACACCAGAAGAGGGCATCAGATCCCATTACAGATGGTTGTGAGCCACCATGTGGTTGCTGGGAATTGAACTCAGGACCTCTAGAAGAGCAGTCAGTGCTCTTAACCATGACCCATCTCTCTAGCCTGCCTCTACTATTTCTTTATCCAATTAAACTGACAAATGAAAAGGGTATGCATGTTTTGTTTTGCTTTTTTAAGCTGGTGAGATGCTAATTAAACATGTCACTGCAGCTGAACTGAGTTTACTCTGACTAAACCCAGAACCTGAGAGGCTTAATCCTCTTTGAGCAATCACTGGTGTATGCTATGGGGAGGTCACACCAGTTAAATTGGCAAGAGAAGGACACAGACCTTCCATTTGGGCTTGTAAGGTGTGACTCTCCTTCATCCAGAGCAGATGTTGAACACATTAGAAGTGATAGACAAGACAGACACAAGGAGACAATGAAAAAGACATTGCTCAACCAGGACTAACAGAGTGTTCACTCCATCACCAAAGACACCTTTAATTTACCCACCTCCCCTCAAAGACACCGTCTGAGGCCAGGCCTCCTGTCTAGTATGCTACAAAAGACTCAACTGGCTGCTTTAGCCCCAAACATATTCCAATCTTTTCCCCATCCTAGAGGCAGGAGAACCTTTGTTTTTTACAAAACAACTAAGGCGACAGATAAAGCTGAGGAAGGAGGGTAAGGTCTCAGCCTACCTGGGTTACAGGGTGAATTCAAGGCCAGCTGATGGAGGTTATCAAGACTGTGTCAAAATGAACAGTAAAAAAACAAAGACAAAACAAACTGATGACACAGGTTGAATATTTAGCAAGTTATGAAGTTCGAACTTCAGTATTTTTTTTTAAAGACTCTATTTTGGAGGAAGCAGTTTCAGGTTCATAGTCTACCTAGCCCCAAGCCTAATGGTGCACAGCCTTTCCTAACTGACATATTCACAAGGATGGTGCAAGGGTTAGAAGCTACCAACCAAGGTAGATGCGTGAGTATCTCCGAAGTCCACAGTATACACTTGGCTTCACACTCTGTATACATTCTGTGGGTGTAGACAAACATGTAATGATGCCTGCCCATGACAACTGTGTCACCCAGGGATCCTCACTGGCTCCAAGCATCCTCTGTGTGGATCAAAAGCCCTACTGAAACCCTTGACTGGACAGTGTTCCTGAGCCCAGCCTCTGCCTTTCCAGAGATCTGGGCCACATCTCTCTGTCTCCCCACCCTCCATCTGCTTCTACTGGCATCTCCACCACAAACCAACCTGCCACCAGCGTCATTGGGGGTGCTGCCAAATCTGCCTGGATGTCCTCCTCCCTCTGCCTGTCATAGGCCTGCTGCTGTCATGTCTTAAATGCCAGGTACCCCATCCTAGTGGGCAGTCTCCTTGCTTCCAACTCTCGAAGCTCCCTCTGTCCATCTCTCCTCAAGCAAGGTGGAGCCTGCTCTGTGGTACTCCTGACTCTAGGCACTCTGCCTGAAACAGAGGATGAAATTGGTTAGACACAGAAGTCTCTAGACCTTTCTCCCTACTATGTTCTGCATCTGGAAGCTTCAGGATTATCAAGCCCAAGTATCTGTGAGAAGTTACTGAAAGGAAATGCAAGCATGAGATGTGTGTGTGTGTGCGCATGTGCTGCATGCATGCGTGTGTGAGTGAGTGAGTGTGTGTGTGTGTGTGTGTTGTGTGTGTGTGTGTGTGTGTATGAGAGAGAGAGAGGGGGGGAGGGGGGTAGGAGGCATGAGCCACATGTTTGCTGCTTCCAAGAACTAAGTAGACAGTGATCCATCTTGGGTCTAATCACCGTCCCTTTCTCTGGCTCAGCACTCTTGTTCACAAGCACACAAGTCTCCGCAGTGAGCAGACACTGGCTATGAAAGCGAGTCTCCCTCTCTTCCTGTCCTTCTCAGATGAAGCAGTGGACAGAAAACCTTCAGGCTTGGCTAGTGCCTGGGGAAGACAGAAGCCCATCAGAGTGGTAGCCACAGCTCACAGGACTTTCTCTTGAAGGGAGTCCTCCCCACTGGTCCCCTGCCCAGCCTGGCCCAGCAGTAGAAGTCGCCCCTGCCTAGACAGAAATAAATATGCACGGAGACCTGGGACAACCGTGAACTCTGAAGCCCTGCAGCCCCAAGCTCAAGCACAGCATCCATTTCTCACAGGCATGCTTTATGATTCCCAGTCAGAAGCCAGGTTTCCATCCCTTCAACTCCTCTGAGGAAGAACACTGTGCCCAGATCATAACTACATGGAGCTCGTGCCTTGTCCAAGTACCTAAGGTATGCATCTTATCAGAGACTGTGGGCTGGGTGATTTTAAAATATTGCCCCCCAAGTACATCTTGAGTATGCCAAGAAACCATCAACAGTAAATTACGTCCTGCTCCACGGGCCAGGACATGGGCACTGTCCCCGTGCAAGCTGCTCACATAAAATCCAAAATGTCTAGCACTTTATCTTGAAACTTTGTAAAATTTATTGATCTTTATAGCCATGAAAGGCAAGAGGAAATATATTTCAAGTTCGTGTCTTTTATTACTGACCTACTGACCATGTGAAATGGCTCAGATGTATCCTCTGCTCCAGCTGCTGGCATTTATGGCAACTTTTAAATGTGTCGCTTTACCCAGAACTCTGCATGGTTCAGGGCACACTGGGAGTGTGCTGAATGGCTCCGGCTTTGGGATCAGAAAAAACCTTGCAGCTTAAGTACTTTTGCAGCTCACTGGACAGAGGAAGTGAAGTCCACTTGAGAAGATGATGGACCCCAGAAACTCAGTGAAGAAGCAAGCTCTCCCAGATTTATGCTTTTCCATGTGAGAATAACAGAAGTTCCCTTGTCAATGGGAGTTATACGTGCTTCTCTGCTGTGATAGAGGTCTAAGATTAATAGATAGTCAGATTCCTTGGTGACACTTGCTACCTGCAGAGTCATTCTCTAACAGAGATCCCCAGAGGCCTCACTGGGCTCAGACTCAGAGACTCCACAGCTACCACATCTGCCTAGGGCCCAGAGTGGGCAAGAGCAACCAAAGAATGGGTACCTACCCAACAAAGATGGGACCAGATATCTGCACCAAGAAACATCTCCATCAGCATCACTCCAGATATCTAGACCCCAGGATTAAAACACAAAACTGAGCAGTCTACCCAATGCGCCTCCTACAGAAGGCAGCAACCCTCTGAAGTAGGCCCTGGGAGAAGCAATTGAGTTGAATCACAAGACAAGGACTTCAAAATAGCAATTACTTATGTGTTCAGAGACTGGAAAGAGGGCATGTGTTAGTATTCTGTCTAAACTCCACCCCCACAGTTACCTGGCAACATCCAGGTAGGCCTGCCCACTATAAAAGGGGGCTGCTTGCCCCCTCCCCTCTCTTGCTCCTTGATCTCTCAGCCTGCAGGTTCTGTCTGCCCCCTCCCCCTCGCCCCCTCTCTCCACATGGTCATGGCCGGCCCTCACCTCCTCTCTCTCTCTCTCTCTCTCTCTCTCTCTCTCTCTCTCTCTCTCTCTCCCTCTACCTCTACTACCCTCCTGGCTCCCTCCCCATCATGTCCTGAATAAACTCTATTCTATGCTATACCGTCGTGTGGCTGGTCCCTCAGGGGGAAGAGATGCCTCCACATGGCCAGCTGGGACATCCTCTTCCACCATCATTCCACCATTGGTTTCCATCCTATCAGCATTCCTTAATGAAGATCATGAAAACATAAATAGCTAGATGAAGTCATGAGAGCAATTCAAGACACAAAGGTGGGATTTAACAAAGAAATAGAATCATTAAACAACAACAACACTAAACAAAACAACCCAATCTGAACTGAAATACAGCTGGAAATGAAAATCACTAAGGATGTCAAACAAAAACCTCAGAGACAAACATCAACAACAGATTGAAAGACATGGAAGGAGGAATTTCAGGTCTTGAAGACAAGATAGATGAAATGGATAATTCAGTCAAAGAAAGTGTTAATGTAAAAAGATTCCAGGCACAAACATCTGGAATGTCTGAGACTCTATGATAAGACCAAAGCTGTGGGTGACAGGTACAGAGGGAGAACCCCAGGCCAAGGCACAGAAAACATGCTTAACTGTTTACTTGAACTGTAGTGTCAGCAAGGTTCATTCCTCCTGGAGGCTGTGAGAGCAAGCTGGCTGTGCTCCCTCCTGGACTTCCATGTCTTGCCTGCTGGCACTTCTTGGTATTCCTAGTCCCATTAATATATCACTCTCATCTCAGGCTTTGTCCCCACAAAATGGTCCAAATTCTCCTTTTTACGAGGGTGCTTATCATATCCAGCCCCCTTATTACAGATTATCTCTGAAGACTCTCCCTGTCAATTGTGTGAACCAGGGTTGAGTCAACACACATTCTAGAGGCACACAATCCAGCCACTACCATGCTACATCTTGGCCCTGGGGCTAGAGAACTCAATAAAGCTGGCACTAAATACTAAGCAGCTTACTGCTCCGGGAACTTGGGAGTGACAGGTTCAACTCTGTTACTATGCTTGTCAACATGTAAGACACACAAGTCTCTGATATAAGGAGTTTTGCTAACCATGGATTCCCAGCAGCACAGAGGCCAGGCCAGTCAGGAAGCCACATTTCCCTCCTACAGGGAGATAGACTTGGGTAGGGACCAGGGTATAGGTGAGAGAGCTATCTGCCCTACTCCAAGAAGGAGGAAGGCTGCCATGGAAATGGCAGGACACTGTGGGGCCAGTGCCTGGAGAAGGGTGGCAATTTAATGAGAATTTTAGAGAAGACACTTATAACCATGGAAGGCAGAAGGGTAGCCAAGACAATAAGAAATGACAGGTCCCAGATGCTAGGTTTTCCTATTGGGGGTAACCTCTCCTGAGACCCACTGCATTTCAGAGCCTTGTTCCAGGACCCTGCGAGCTGCAGCGCTCTGCCTGGTGTTTCCAACAGTAGAGGCAGGCCAGGACACTGATTAGAACGCACTCACTTGCCGCCCTTCATACATGCCTCTGCTGTTTGACGTTGTTATCGGAGCATTCTGAGATCCCGGCTGAGGTTTAATAAACACATCAAGACGTCTGTATAGCTTTAGGCTGTTGGCCTTTTGCTGGGGCAGTCTCTCAGATGGCCTCTAACTTAACCCAACGTCTCTGCCATTGCGTCTCTCCACATGGTTCTCACAGCCTACTTCCCAGTCTCTCTCTGCACCTGCCTGTGAAGGCCAGCCTACCCAGACATTCTGCTCACTTCCTCTACCTCCTGCCCCGGCTCCAACTGCCAGTTCTTTATTATGCAAAAAGCCACATTCCTTACTCAACCAGTTGGCTTTAGGGCTTTGGGAAAGTCGCCTTCCCCTGGGCAGCTTGCCTTCCTTTTAAAGGCAGTTGAAGAAGTGACATTTACATATTCTACTAGCCTGGTACTGCCAGTTCCAATTAACAACTAAAACCACAAGGACTGGGATTTTCATAGCCAGAAAATACAATATTTGTGGGTCATCCTGACACCCTGTGATCTAGGGTTCATTATGATGCATATGCCTAAAATTTCAGAGCCTAGTTTCATAATCTGAGGCCTCATCTGTGAATCTGGGCAGGCAGTGACAGGCCTGAAAGACCCTTCTGTAGTCAGCTTTCTGACACTGTAACAAAATAAATGACATAATCAACTTGTAAAGACAAAAGGTTTTTACAAAAGACTCAGTCTTGGAGGTTCAACTCTATGGTGGATAGGTACAACCACTATATTATAAGCCTCTCATTTTTGTTGTAAAGTTTCTCCCTGTCCCCATTCTTCCCCCCTCTCCTCTCCCCCTCTTTCTCCCCCTCCCCCTCCTTCTCAGTTTCCCTCTCCCCCTCCCTCTCCCCTTCCACTTCCCTACCCCTCTCCCAGATTGCTATATAGCCCAAACTGGCCTTAAACACACTATTCACCCTCAGACTCAAGCTTGTAATCCTCCTGCCTCAGCCTCCTGAGTTATGGGACTACAGTTATATGCCACTGCTTCCAAACTCTTGCCATCTTGTTTGGCCTTTTCTTCTTTCCTTGCATTCAAAGTTTCTTTATATCCTGTGTACATCTGTCTATATACTCAAGAATTAAAATTAAAGACCAGAGCAACAGAAGAGATAGTATTGGGAATATTTGGGAAGCATAAATCAATGATTAAAAGGTTGTATCTTACAACTGAAAACTTACCTCTGAAAGGATGGCCAGCAATTATGGAGAAATGTTCGCAGGAGTATGGGAAGCCACCAGAGCCCCTGTAGGAAGCAACTGAGCAGCAGGTATTACATTGAAAGCTGAAGAGTGGAGATGGCTCTGTTGGTAAATCATGTCTAGGCAAGCAAGGGAACTTGTGTTTGAGTCTCAGAACCCCTGGGCATGGGAGAGAAGTGAAGCACACACTTGTAGTCTCAGTGCTGGGGAGATAGGGACAGAGTTCCTAAAGTTTGCTGACCAAAACATCTAAATAAAATTGGTTATCTCCAGGTTCAGCACGAGACCCTGTCTCATGAATAAGGTGAAGAAATGATTGAGGAAGACATTCAACATCAACCTGCAACACACACACACACACACACACACACACACACACACACACACACACAGTGTTAGACTTTGGCTCAAAGCTTAGAACAGACCACACCAGACCAGATGGTTCCACGGGGGAAGGGGTTTATTCAGGGGAGGACAAAGGTGGGGAGAGAAACAGAAGGAGATGGTGGGGAGAAGAGAAAGCAAGGTCAGGGGGGGTTCTGCCTATTTATATGAGCGGTGACGTAGCCCTTTCCCAGGTAAAGGTGAGGTAGCCAAGTGGATTCTGGGAGTGTATGGCGGTTGCCTTGGCAACGATGTAGGATCACCTGAATGTGATGTCATTGAGTTTGGGGTTGATACCAACACACAGAGTATATAAAAATATACCATGTAACCCAGTAACTTGGGTTTTGGCTATATCTTTCAAGGAAGCATCAACTTAGAAATGGCTGCAATATCAATGTGTTTTGCAGCCATGCTTATGATCGCAAACAACTGGAAGCAATCTCAATGTCCTAACTACAAACAATGATTAAGTAAGCAGGCCATGTCATGAGCACATGTTCCCTCTCAGAGCAGGAAGGGGCCTGTCTCCCTGCCTCACCTCCACCAAAGACAGAGCTATCAGCCCTGTGGGGAGCTCAGATGCACCCCAACTGTGGCATTCCAGTGTGAAACAGAAGTTAGCCAGACCACCTCTGGTTCAAATCTCAGCTGGTCTGCTCATGGCCACTATTGTTGGTAGCTCTTCCACAGTAGGCCCTGGGAAGCCAGTTGAAACTCTCAAGTCAGAAGTTTCTGGAGCACCATGCAGGTCTTCTGGTACTTGGAACTTGGCTTTCCTGAAATCACCCACCAGCATCATCCAAGGTCAGGATTCAAAACGGAGTCCTGACAGTTCCAAGAGCATGTCTTTCTCAATCACTTGGCATCCCAGGCTGCCTTTTCCCTAAACTGGCCTCTAAAAGCCCAAGAGAGGCTGGTGCAACATGACTCTCAGACTAAGAGCCAAGATACAGGGATCTGAATGTGGTCTTGGCCCCTGAGACACATGGAGTACCTCTAAGAGGTTATAGAAAACAACAGCTTTCACAAGGAGGCCCTAAACCCTGGAGTTGGGGTACTGAGGGGGAGCCAGAGAAAACAACTATGGATCTGCTAAGGAATGTTGATCTCTACAGCTGACCACAAGGAACATGGGCTAGATTTGTTTGTAGGGAACTGCAGGGTTTTTCCTTGAGAGCATTCAGGGCATTTCATTAGCTGAGTAGGTACTGCGGGTGTCTTTGGCTTATAGGAGACAGAAGAGCCATCTGTGCTGCCTCTGTGGAGGAGGTCTGCTGCCCTCCCTCCAGGAGATGCTCAGGATGGGTGTAAACAGTCCTGGGAGGATTCTCCAGGCAATGGGGCTTCCCTGCCATGCCAAGGCTTCACCTCAACTTGTCAAGCACAGAGAGGGTGCAGCCTCCATTCCATGGCTAATTCATCTCTTCCCCTACACCCTGCAAAATTGTCTTCATGCACGGTAACTCAGTGATATTTTGTTAGGTTTTTTCTCTGGGCTTCTTTTTACATTCACCTGGAGATGGTGTGTCTCTCCAGAAGAGGTCTGTGGAAGACGTCTGTAATGATCTATTTAAAAGCAGGAATGTGACTCGACCCACGGGTCTTGGTTATTTGTGTGTTTCAAGAGGAGACCTCACCTGCAAAGGAACATGGGCGAGAGAGAGAGAGAGAGAGAGAAGAGAGAGAGAGAGAGAGAGAGAACAGAAGACCAAGCACGGAGCCTTGTCAAGGTCTCACTTTAATGTGGAAGTGGTTTATAATATATATTCTTAGGCAAGGGAGGAGGAGGAACAAGGAAGGGGGCGGGGGTCCTTACTTAGGGCTATCCCACTGTCATAACCAGCTTCTAGGAAATGCCAGACATTCCTTAAAATTCTGAGACCTAAGACCCTGAGAACCTCCTTTCTCAACCTGGTGCTGACTAGGTCTCCCAGAACAGCAGGCAATTTCCTGAGGCTCTCTCAGAACAGCAGGCAGCCTCCTGGGCTTGGCTCCCGACAGGAATGTGGCTCTGGGACAAAATAAGGACCATGGGGAGAAGGATGTGGCTCACTGGTAAAGAGTACCATCATGCTTTTCCTCTTTTCTCCTAGCCCTTCCATGGGCTAGGGTTCAGTTCCCAGCATCCACACTGGGCAGCTCACATCCACAGCTCACATCTGAGGGAGGGCAGCAGATCTCTTCCACAGAGGCAGCACAAATTGCTTTTCTGTCTTCTACAAGCCAAAGTCACCCCCAGTACCCGTTCAACTATGAAATGCCCTGAAGGCTCCCAAGGAAAAACCCTGAAGTTCCTATAAGCAACTCTATTAGCCCTTGTCCCTTGCAGCCAGCTGTGGAGCAGAGCACTCCCTGGGCTCACATCTGGCCTCTGCAAGCATTATACTTGTGCACCAATCCACACGCACACATATGCATACACATGATTAAAATTATTTTTGTTTCAAAAATGTGTACCATGTCCATGCGAGGAAGCTTTCTGGAACTACTGTGGGCAACTGGTCCATGAGTGTTCACAGGGACGCAGCTCACTGTGGGAGTGAAAGCATGGCAGTTGGAACATGGAGCATCTGGTCACATTCTCTGCCACCTCTGTAGTCAGAGCACAGAGAGAGATGGATTCCAGTGCTCAGCTCATGATTTGGGAAATTTAGGCAAGGTTTTTGACCTTTCTGGGTCTCAGTTTACCCACTCCTCAAGTGTGTATAATGCACCTTATTGCTAGGGTTATCAAAGAGAGTGTGCATGCATGATTGTTTAAAATGCTGTCAGTATCTAGGACACTGGCTATCATTTTCATTGCTGTCTATATTTAACCAATCTCCAGCTTAGGAGAAAAGAGGAAAAGAGACAGACAGAGGCTGCTCCATCTCTGTCCCTCCCCCATGGAAGGTGAGTTCCATCCTAGCTCTGAACACACTGAATTCACAATGGAACTGGCTTTGAACTGAATAATCCCTGTTTGGCATTAGTTTGATCTGGGGCAGTACAGGCTACATATAGGCCACTCTGGATGCCTAGAGAGAAACCATCTGCTCAGCTGAATCCATAGCGGGTCTCTGAAAGACATCTCTGGACGAATCACTCCCACTGTGTGAGGATGAGCAGGGTTTCCCAAAGAGCCCCACACCCTGGAAAGATGTGTATAAAAATATGTCGCTCCGCCTTGACCAGCAAGTAAGACACGACACGATCAGATCCTTCTCAGTCAGCTTTATTGCAGGAATGACTCTTATGGACGGGGACTGGGATGGGGACCTGGGACGGGGACCTATGGCTGGGGCCAGGGACAGAATGGGGACTTGGACGGGGACCCCCAGCAGCAGAAACGAGCTGCTTATATATCTTCCCAAGGCAGGCTGGGTGACGTGTTCTCTCAGGATAGGTTAGATTGCCAATACCTCATTAGCATAAGCCCGCTTGGGAGGGGCACGAGGCAGACTCATGCACAAAGGACTTGTTTACCAGTTTAGCTGAGCTGGCGATGCTGGAAGCCAGCTGCTTACATTGTCAGGTGCTAGTCTAACGACTTTGCAACTGTCCCAGGTGCTATCTTAAACACGGCTGCCTACAAAAATAAAATAACAGGATCACACTTTTCAGTTTCCTCTGAATGGAAGATGATGGATGGGGAGCTCCCACGCTGACCCATGTGGAAATCTCGAGCACAGACTCGACATCAGCTCTCTTCCCATCGCTGTGAGAAAATGGCTGTCAAAGGCAAATTAAGGAAGGGAGGGTTTTTTTCATTCACAGTCTAAGAAGGAACATAGTTAGCTCATGGTGTGGGAGTGGTGTGGGAGGCATGCTGGGGGAAGGGCGCATCATGCAGCTGGTCACATTCTGCAGTCAAGGAGAGCAGAAGTGAGCACTGTGCTCTGTTCCCTGTCTCCTTTTATTTTATTTATCCCAGGCCACGGGATGGTGACCTCCACACTCAGGATGGATATTCCCTCCTCAGTCAAATCTTTCTGAAAACTCCTTCCCAGAGACACCCAGAGATGCGTTTCCATGTTGTTTTTTAAGTCTCCTAGTCCTGCCCTTTCATTTTACAGAACAAAACTTAAAAAGCATTTTCCACTCAAAAATGAGGGGTAGGGAAATCATTTTGTCTTCAAAGAACTCTCAATGACATCAAATATTCTATCCATCCGTACATCCAGCTGAGTCTTCTGGCAGGCAGTGTGCACATCCTCTTCTCCGGCAGCACTGGTGTCGGTGCATGCTGGTCCCTCCACCCCAGAGACCCCCACAGTCAGCTGAGATGGTACTTCTCAAGTCTCTATCACACTTTCCTAGCCTTCCATAGCATCCTCATGTCTTTGTTCCCCCGTGTCCCACCACCTTGAAACCATTACTCGAACCATCTCCCCCCAGTAGGGAGAGAATTCTTAGATTTGACAGTTCTTATCTTTCACCTTTTCAGCAACTCCTACCTTCTCCCACCTATCCCAGACATTTTTACAGAATCGCTCCCCCTGGCCCCACCCACCTTCCTGTGACTCAAATGTGGCAATCATGTCCTTTCTGAATTCACTGGGTGTGCTCTCTTAATAACTCTCAAGAGGAGATTTCCTTGTAGAAATCAGTTGGTATGGAAATAGTAACTATGTTGAATAACAGGTTCAGATGCTAATCTCATTATAATGGGAGTTCTTAAGGCCAGATTAGCTCTCAGGAGCCAGTCAGTTGTAAAACTGCTATAACTGGTGGCTGGTATGTAGTACACAGCCTCTTCAGTGATGGTTTTATTGGTTTTGGATGATTGTCATGTTTGTAAAATTCATAGTGTACCTGGGTGGAATCTGTCACAGTTAGTAGAAAAACACACAACACTTAACTTAATGCCCAAGTCACAGAACAATTAGAAGTTCTGAGTTCACTTTTCACCTCATATGACCCAGATTTGGAGCTGAAGAAGCCAGCAACCTGGAGGCACCAATGGACACAGAGTGGTTAGCTTAACTGCCAAACTTGACACAACCTACATTTACCTGGGGTGAGAGTTCAACAAAAGGATTGTCTGCATTACCTTTACCTGTGGGCTTGCCAGTGAAGGACTGTCTTAAGCTAATTGATGTGGGAAGACCCAGCCCACAGTGGGCAGTGCCATTCCCTAGGCAGGGGGTCCTGAACTGTATAAGAATGGATAAATCAACCTGAGCACAAGAAAGCAATTAAGCAGGTATGCATTTATTTTCTCCCTGCTTTTAGATACGACAAGATCAGCTGCCTTGAGTTCCTACCTTGATTTCTCTGCAGTGAGAGACTGGACTGTTAGTTGGGATTTTAAGCCAAATAAACTCTCACTTAAGTTACTTTTTGAGGGAGGTTGGGGGGCGGGGAGTGTCAGGGTATTTTATGACAGCCACAGAAATGAAACTAGAACACAAAGATAGTTCACGAAAACCTGCTCCCCACAGCCACAGGACTAGGAGAAGACAGCCTAGAAAGACAGACTAACCACAGTCACACCACTTCAGCCAAATGCCATACAAAAGCTGTGGTCTAGTTGCTACCCACACCAGCAAAGGCTCTGAGTGGGGAGCCCAGACTCATGGGCTACCAGGAGTCGCCTTAATCCTCTGTGGTAGGAGGCTGAATGGGGAGCTTGAACTTCCGTATTCCAAGCAGCATGTAGCCCCTTTGCCCTTGCAAGGTGCCACTGGAGACCATGTGGGAAGTGTGGATCACCACGACAGTTCATACTGATAGGGCTGAGTGGGAAGTGGAGACCTTCACCAGAGCCCAGCGGTGATAAGATCAGTGCCCACCCCCTCCCCCAGCTTTTCAAGTGAAGAGAAAGAGTGAGTCATGTATGCCCCTTTCGGCAGGAGGAGTATCAGGAGAGAGCAGAGGCGGTAGGACAGTGGGATCAGAATTCGCTGACAGAGATCCTAAAGTAACTTCTATGAAAAAGTGCTTGGGTGAGCATGTGTAAGCACGCGGGCACCAATGGGAAACCATGAGAACTACCAGTGTCATTATCACTGTCATCCTTACCTATTGATGTGATAAAGTACCCTGACGAAAGCTACCTAAAGGAGAGTGGATTATATTTATTGATTGGAATTATAAAATTCCAGTTTATAGTTTACCGTTAATTCATAATTAATTATTTAGTAACTATTAATTAATTTTCGCATGCATGCTACTGCTAGTTTCCCAACTCAGACTCATTTTCTCTGTAAAATCTTTCTTAGTAGCTAGTTCATCCACCTCCCCATCTTAGCAAGCACCTGCCAGGGGTGACACCTACCATCTAAATTCATAAGTACTGTAATACCTAGGTTAAAGTCTCTGTTAACAGATGGAGAGCCTCCAGAAATCAGAAATGTGGCCATATTTATAGGTGTCTGGCTTTCCCCTTTAAGTACCCAGCAGTAGCAGCACTCAGTGAATGTGACATATCAGCTGACAGATCTCTGGTTCTTCCTTCAGAGAAAGGATACTTTACTGAGTATCCTTACTTTACAAGGGGGTTGTTCACATCAAGGAAATGGGTGGTGAGAAGGCTGCTGGGTCCTCTGAAGAACACACTGGTGTGCCGGCTACAGGGGGTAGCCACAAAAAGGGTGCTTAGCATCGGTGAAGAGCAGAGGGAAGAGCCGGGAGCCTGGCCCAGCACAGGAGCTCTGGGGAGAAAAGAGAGAAGGTAAAGATCACCTGAAACTCTGCCTGAACCAGGCCGATGCTACAGGAAGGGACATGATGATTTTAAGAGTCTAAGTCTCTTTTTATCCCTCTTCCCTGACTCCTGGGCCTGGCTCTCACTTCTCTTTTAAAATGTATCCTCAAATGGCTAGCTAGAGCGTTATTACTGCTGACCTCTTGTCCTCCATGTCTAGAGAGCAATAAGCTAAGCCTTTGTGGAGGTTAAAAACCCTTACCTACGCTGGATAACCAGAAGGGGGCGCTCACAGGGGCCAGAGCTGCAGGACTTCATGAGGTAACGCAGAGCCACATCCACTGACAGATGTTGACCGCAAGCCTCACCTGTCACCAGACCGGAAAGCAGGAAACAGCACCAGGTAACCTCTAGTGCAAAACTGGTAACACACCCACAAACACACAAGTATTTAAAGAAAATAATCCTCAGGGGAAAAGCATCAAACTCATACATGGAAAATCAGTGGTCCAGGGAAAGTATTCACAAGAAAATGTAAAACCAGTTGTGATTAATTGGATACAAGTCATCGGTACACATTCTTACACACAGCAATTTTCAAGTTAAAAGTTCCCCCACAAAATTACAAGTTAATATGAAGCACAAGTAAAACTGTCCAGGAAGACAAATGTGAAAGCTCTTGAAGTCATCCCAGCACTTGGGAAAGGATGAGACAAAAAGATTGTCTTGACTTCAAGACCAGCTCCATCTACATAGCAAGTTCTATCCAGAGTACACTAAAAAGATGGAGAATCTGTCTCACAAAAGAAGTAAGTAAAAATAATTTCCAAGAGGAGGGGAGAGAAGAGAGGGAGACGGAAGAAAAAGGAAGGGAAGGCAGAAATATCCCACTGTGGACGTAGTGGTACACATCTTTAATCCCAGCACTCAGGAGGCAGAGGCAAGCCTAGATCTGTGATTGTTAGGCCAGCCTGGTCTACATAGCAAGTTCCAGGACAGCCAGAGCTATATAGTGAGATCCTGTCTCAAAAAAATAATCCCAGAGCTTACATAGAAGATAACTCTCAGTGAATTGCTAGCCAGGGAGCACTCAGAGGCTGACAGAACAGTACAGCCTATTGTCACTGTTTTGGGTTATCCACCAGAGAACTAGACAGTAAGACCTGATTGCTAAAGGCATCATACATTCTATGTACAGGACTCTGAAGAGTCAAGCTGGAGTTGATCAGAGGTGCTGGCTGCTAGAGGAGAAGCGATATTAACAGTCTTAAACAACTGTAGACACTGTGTGCTATAATACTAACCAGTCAGGCGACGTGTACCCACTGATACAAGAGCAGCATGGCTTGTTCAGGGGTAACCAACCACTTCTGGTTCTGTCTGCGGCCCGCTTCATGGGAGGGTGGTGCTGCAAATCTAGTCAAAAGCTTATCCCTGGCCAGGCCCAAAGCCATAGGGGAGCATTTACTACTGATGCATTGCCAAATGGACATGTAATATAACAGCCTTCTAAATAGGAGTGTTTATTTCCATAAATTAGTGCTGCTCTCAGCCTAGTCACTAAGTCATCAACAGTCTGCAGGAGCAGGGGTTGCACAGTTTGGCTCAGCCTCTCGAGCTCCCATGATTTGCTATAAAAAGCATTTGCTCTACTGGGCGGTGGTGGCGCACGCCTTTAATCCCAGCACTTGGGAGGCAGAGGCAGGCAGATTTCTGAGTTCGAGGCTAGCCTGGTTTACAGAGTGAGTTCTAGGACAGCCAGGGCTACACAGAGAAACCCTGTCTCAAAAAACAAACAAACAAACAAACAAACAGAAAAGCATTTGCTCCAAGGCCCTGCTGCTCACAGAACTAGACTCATGGAACAGACCCAAATCTGACTAACAGTGGACCCACGCCTAACCAGAAGCAGCCAGATTTCAACTGACCCACAGACCCACAAGCAAAGAAAATATATGCTTGTCCTTGATCAGTCACAGGACCATAGGTTGATTCTTAGAGGGCATTAGTGCAGCCATGCCTGATTAACAACACACTTTACCGATCAGCCTTCATCACTGAAAGAGTTAGTTGAAAGACATCATCTTTCAGCAAAATGCAGCACAGTATGAGTCCGGGTAAGAAAGGAGTAAAACGTATAGTTACATTACAATAGGTTTGGTTTCAATACAATATAGCAATAATCCATCCATCTATCTATCTATCTATCTATCTATCTATCTATCTGCCTATTTATTATTTATTTATTTATTTATTTATTTATTCATTCATTCATTCATTCATTCATTCATTCATTCATTTATCACTTTGTAACACTTTGTTGCCAACCACTGGCTTGAAACTTACTATGTAGCCCAGGCTGGCTTCTAGCTTATAGCAATCCTCCTGCCTCATCCTCTCAAGTGCAGGGATTACAGAAATGAATCACCACACCTGGCTGTGAGTTCTAGAGGAATCTGATGCCCTCTTCTGGACTTTGCTGGCACTACACATGTGCACATAACATGCAGATATAAATAATAAAAACAATTTTAAAAAATTTTAAAGTACACAGAAGTACAAGTCTACAAAAAGAGCCATGAGACTTGGAGGAAGACAGAGCTGGAGAATTGCTACTGCAAAGACTACAGTACTTAAGACAGTGCTGTATATATAGAGAAATAGAAAAACAGAACAGAAAACTAGAAATAGAAACAGACCTTCGGATATGTGTCCATATGCAACAATAGCAAAAGCTAAAAAGACCTTCTCAATGAATGCTTTTGGGGTCAATCAGATATTCATATAGAAAAAAATGAGCCGTGAAGCCCACCTGGTGCTATGCACAAAAATCAATGCCAGTATTATTGTTCCCCTAAAGGTGGAGAGCAAAACAAATGAAGTGTCCACCATGATATGCAGGAGAGTAATTGTGTTGACTAGTGTTATATCAACTTGACACAAGCTAGAGTCATTGGAGAGGAGAGAGACTTAGGTGAGAAAATACTTCCCTAAGATCCACCTGTAGCCAAGCTTGTTTGACATTTTCTTAGTGATTGATGGGTGAAGGCCCAGCCCATTGTGGGTGGTGCCATCCCTGGATAGGTGGTCATGGATTCTATAAGAAAGCAGGCTAAGCAAGTCCTGAGGAGCAAGCCAATAACCAGCACCCTTCCATGGCCTCTGCATCAGCGCCTGCCTCCAGGTTCTAGCTCTGCTTGATTGAGTTCCTGTCCTGATTCTCTTCATTGATGAACAGTGCCATGGAAGGGTAAGCCGAATAAACCCCTACCTCCCCAAGGTATTTTGGTCATGGTGTGTCATTACAGCAATAGAAACCATAACTTAGACAGTAATCTTACAATCTTGAGCTAGTAAAAGAGCTTTCAATGGGGCAGAAAACCACTAACAGGTAAATCAAGAGATAGCTCCGAAGTTAATGCATACTGGCCTTGCAGAAGACCTAAGTGTGGTTCCCAGCACCCACAATGGATGGCCCACAACTGTCTGTAACTCCTGCTCCCAGAAATCCTGTATTTACATGCACCAGCCCACAGACAGATATACACATATATACACATCAATTTTTATAAAATAAAAATTCTTCTATTTAAATAATTGCTAAATTCAATTTCATCACAATTAAGAATGTTTGTTCAGAAAAATAAACACCATTCAAAGAGTGAAAAGCTTATTGCTGAGAGAAGGTTATTCAGAATGAATATCCAACAAAGAATTCATATCCACATACATAAAGAATATCTCCAAACCAGGTAAAGTCTGACAGTCCAGTGTAACAACTGAGCAATAATGTAATCAGGCCCGTCACAAAAAGGAGCTAGCCAAACAGCCAGCAAAGAGCTGAAGAGGTACACATTATTAATCATAGTGGAAAAAAAAAACAACCCTTCTATCCACCTTATAGACTAGTATCTAAACGATGCCAAGCACAAAGGGGACATACTGTGGTGTTCCACTCAAATATGGGTTCAAAACATGAGTCAAAATAGCAGCTGCTTCTGAAAGAGGTGATTCTTTGGGAGAGGCATGAACGCATGCACAGTGTCACAATGTTCAAGACCCTATTTTGATGCTTTGATTCGTCACAGTATACATTTTCCCCTGTGTATGCTGAAAGATTTACCCCACACTTGAAAAACCACCAACAAAAGCCTCCAGAAAGCAAGGGAGGTCGCCCAGAAGCTGCCAGAAGGAGTGTGAGTGAAGGGCAGCCCGCTGAGAATGAAGCTGGCCAGAGCCTGCAAGCGCAGGCAGGAAGCAAGACCGGATTCTTCACTTATCGAATCTTCCAGGCAGAATCAACTGCCTGCTCTTCCTGAAACAGAACAGCTGCTCCCTCAGTATCAGACAGAGATGCTTAGGAAATCTGGCTCTGGCCACATGGAAAACCTCGCTGTGGTTTTGAACCATCTCCAAGTCTTTCCTGATACAACGAAGAAGGAAGAGATGTGTATGCATCAAGGCAATCCCACCCCACCTCCCACCAAAGAAGTTTCTCTCTGAAAATGACCAGGAAGAAACAGTAGAACATTGGTGTACCACTCTTTTGCCTCTTGGAATGGTCACAGCCCTGCTGCTGTGACAAGCACGGGTGAGTGTAAGCCTCACGCCAGGCAGTGTCTGGCACAGAGGAACAGACTAACTTAGTTAATCCCACAAGTCTATGATACATATTTTATCATCCCCATCCCCGATGTTCAGATGAGGATAGTGAAGCACAAATATGACTATACTTAGAAATGCAAGATGCAGTGAAATGCAGCAAGCCCCTGGACCTATGTTTGCTGCCCAGTACCAATTGAAAAGATAGAATAATAAAATGTTTAAAAGCGAGTGCAGTGGCCTTGGAATCACAGCACTTCAGAGGCAGAGGCAGTATGGGTAGTACCCTGGGGAGCTGGTCATTGTCCAGCCAACCTAGCCTACTTGGTAGGCTCCAAGCCAATGAAGACTGCATCTTAGAAGTAACAAAACAATGGGCTGGAGAGATGGCTCAGTGGTTAAGAGCACTGGTTGCCCTTCCCAACAGCTACATGGAAGCTAAGAATCATCTGTAACTCTAGTTCTAAGAGATATGACATCTTCTGACCTCCCGGGACACTGCATGCACATGGTACACAGACAGAAAAACAGACAAAACACCCATAAAACTTACATTTAAAAATGAAAAAAGTAACAAAACAAGAAAAAGTGTATAAGGCTTGAAGAAGAACACCCCTCTGGGCTCCGTGTGCACCCGTGCGCACACCTTCTCCCCTCCCCAGCCCACACACACAGGAGTATGCACACACATAAAATCTTAGTACCTTGATAATTCCTACCACCAGTAGATAGTAGAGCTGGGGTTTGTCTCCCTTCATCCCTGCACTATTCCAACTCCTGATGGCACAGGTCAAGGGTCAAAATCACCACCAGAGTTACCCAGGTTCACATCTGCAAGACCAGCTGTCTCCTCATCGAATTGTCTTTGGGAATTCACGTCTGGTGTAAATAATCCATGCACAGAGATGCAAAATGCATATTACACAGGAAAAGAATGAATCCCGTTTGATTACCTCATGGGTTAAGTTTTAAGGAAAGTAACCACAAATACAAAATTTCATCAAATAGAAATAATGTTCTTTTTAAGAGGTTCATATACATTTTGGAAAGTTCAACTCAACCACAGTCTAAATCCTGCTATTTATTCTACAATAATGGCCAGGCCCAGAAAAAGGTTTCCCCTTGGTGAAAACCTTTGAAGGGCAGGCTTGTCTGTAAAAGAAAACATCTGTACTGAAGTTGCTAACCACTGCTCCACACAGTACCCAGAGGAGGGAGTCCCCCAAGCTAAGATGCTACTTTTACTATGAAGTGGCTCATCAGAGATCTGGGGCAACAATCCCATGAGCTGGACCAGTTATCTTGGTATCTAGAGGTTCCCAGAGCGCCTTTGGATGCTAAAGTCATATTTGCATTCAATCCACAAACACCACCCTGCTACTTTAAATCACATAGATGACTCATACAACATAAGACAATGCAGAAGCAGCGCAAGTGGCTGTTGTACCATATTGTTTAAAGAATGATAAGAAAATAAATCTGTAACTGTTTAGTACAAATGCATTTTTTTCACAAGTTGAATCCATGTGTTCAGAACCCTTGAATATAGAAGGCCAACTGTGCTATCAAGTTCTCTCCTCTCCTTGCTATCTAGGGGTAGACTAGTGAGCATGAATATTCCTTGCTGCTAAGGGCTGGGATGGTTCTGGAAACACAGATGTAAAGTCCCCCAAACCCATGGACCTGAACTGATTCCCAGTGGAAAGAACTATGCTGAGGTTATAGTTTCTCTCCTTCAAAGGATGGACTCCATATCACTGTGGGGGTTTATAAACAGCAGCCATCCAAAGCAATGAAGAAAGAAGCATGCAATTTGGAGCAAGGTAGTGGTCATCTGCGTTGTGATTAGCAAGCACATTACTTTCTCGTATACAATCTAGTACTAATGCCTTTCTCAAAGCCCCCTTCTCTGAGTACAGTGACAGAGACAGCTCCCTCAAAGTCCACAACCACAAAGGGAATCCTTGTTTTTGTGCTCAGACTAGAATGTCTGAGTTTCACAGGGATGAGGAGAAAAATAAAGACAGATACTACAGCTGTTTACAGTGTAGATCAGGGGACAGTGTACCTAAGTGATCAGACATAGTTTTCTCAGGAACAGCATTCCAGGGAAGTGCACGCAAGTGCTCATTGTTGGTCCTTCTTCCTTCCCAGAGCACCCTACAAAACTTCATATCTCAACACCACAATACAGAATTCTGTATAAAGAGAAGTGTCTCTATTATGAGCCAAAGGGTAAAAGAATTATTCTGATTGCTACTAGCTTTATTATCCACAGTATTTCCTTCTGTGGTGAACGTTGAGAACAGCCTGACAAACATCCCTGGTGTGGAAGAAAGCCATAGGCTGTTGTAATGGGTCAGAGTAAAGAACATGAATCCTATTGACATAGTCACAGTCACAGCTCCTTCCTCTGCTCAGCAATCCCCTGTTGGTGACCCAGTAATAACCAACCGAGTCCTTGAGGCAACTGTTAAAGTGTGGCATCCGGTGCTGACTATCTAGTGGGCTGTCCAGCCTCAGACAGTTTGGATCTACAACTTTACCTTGAGAGATCTCCTGGACCTAATTCCATTGGGTAGGGGGCCTCCTTGAGTCTTGCTTTCCTCACCTGTAACCTCAGGCTAGTTAGGACTCCTGGTTTCTTCTGATTGGTTGGTTTTGGTCGTGGTGGTGGTGGTGTGGTGGTGGTGGTGGTGGTGGTGGTTACAACATTTTGTTTGGGACAGTACTGGGGATTGAACCTAGAACCTCATACATGCTGGGCAAGCACTCTGCCCCTGAGCTATATCCTTAATCTTCTTTTGACTTTATATTTTACGATAGGGCCTCACTAAGATCCCCAATCTAATATTGACTGCAGTCAATAGATCATACAGGCCTTCAACTTGCAATCCTCCTGCCTCAGCATCCCAAGTAGCTCGGATTACAGACTTGCCCCACCAGGAGCTACTATGAGATTTATATAAATTAGCATACTGAACCTATCTCATTAGCTGACCCAGGACATTCATCTCATTTAAGATGGTAGGTGGCACCAGAGGTGCTGTACTAGGGGAAAGATGTTCTAGGATGGATGTTTCTACCTATGGATGACCAGTGCCCTGCCCCCCCAATACATCACTCTCGCCACTTCCAGAAATTCAGTCTAGAGCTCTCGTACTGACTTCTGTTCAGCCATGATGGTTAAGGATTGTTTGTTAATAAGAAGTACAGCCAATTCTTCAGTGCACTAAAGAGAAAACAGTACTCTAACCACACCCATGGACTCCATAGTCACAGCCCCCTCATGATCTACCTTGCTCAGCTCACAAAGCATGCTTCCAAACACGGGATCACTTCGGAGCCAGCCTCCACTCCGTTTCTTCTTTGCAGGCATTGCCTATCAACTTTGGGCCTTTCATGTGTTGTATGGACTTTCTCTCTGAAATATAATGATTCTTCTTTTATTTCCTTTGCCTCAGCTTCTGGCATGTACAAGTTTCTTTTTCTCTCTCTTTTTTAAACAAGCTAAGAAAGTCAATCTGAGCGAATGTTTTGAGATTTTCTTTACCCAGATCTGATGGATGTATGCTACAAAAACATTAAGACTCTTCAAGCAAGCTCTGCACCAGGAGAGAAAAGCCGACAATACAGCTGCCAACACCCTTCAGAGATTGTGTTTCAGGTCCCTCACTCCTGACAGTCTTCAGTGGGTTAAACAAGGTTGCAGATTTCACTACAGACCAGATTTCTTTCCGACACTTTATGGGCCTTGCTCCTCCGCTGGCCGGCTCTGACTGACAACACTACGATAATTCCTCTCTCAAGCATCTGGCTCTGCAACTTTATTATTTTCGTTTTTATTTTTTGACCCACTGACAACTGCCATGGCATGTGCAGCTGGGTCTCCCAGTCTCCCTTCCATGGGCTCCGTGGGCTCGGTGGGCTCTGTAGGCTCCGTGGACTCCGTGGGCTCCATGGCTCCGTGGCTCCGTAGGCTCCGTGGGCTCCATGGGCTCCATGGGCTCCGTGGGCTCCGTGGACTCCGTGGGCTCCGTGGGCTTGACTTCACTGTAGCCAGGACGCCCACAGACACTCAGGCTTCTGTATGATCCTGACTCTCCAATGGCAAGCAAATCTGTTCTCAGCCAGGGTCCTGTTTATTGTTGCCAGAGAGGAATGTGGGAGAGGGACAGAAGAGGGATTTTGTCTTAGAGAATTTACATAGGGTAGGGTGCGGCTCTGAGAGGCAAAAAGATAGAGAGATGACCCTTGCTTCTGCAGCCATCCTTGCATTAAAGCCCCCTTTCTGCTATGGTGGCACTATACTGCCTATTTAAAAGACAATGAAGGGGCTGGGGAAATGGACCAGTGGATAAATGCAAGGGCAAGGACTGTCATTCAGAGATCCAGTCCCGCATGCCCATGCCAGCCTGCCTGTAATTCCAGTACTAAGAAGGTTGATAGAGAGGCTCTCCCAGAGCAAGCTGGATAGCTACACTAGCCCACAGCATCAGTATCTGGGTTCAACTGAGAGACCTTGCCTCAATGAACAAAGCAGAGCAGCCGAGGAAAACATCTTAAGCCAACACTGTGCATGTACACACACACATGTGCACCATTATGCACACGAGCCCACACACATTAGAAACACGCACATTACACACACCTGCACATTAAAAAGTAAAATTTAAATAAATAAAAATTTAGAGGAATAGGTAATACTTGAGTGTAAGAAGGCTCTTGGGACTCCAGGCCTGCTCTTAGCTGGTCTTCTCTTTACAGAGCAAAGAACAACACACACATAACACACACACACACACACACACACACACACAGAGAGAGAGACATATCTACACAGAAACATATAAATACACACAGACATATATGTACACACAAAGACATGCACACACATATACACACATATATATATATACATATGCAAACACACATATACACATACATATGGACACACAGACATAAGTATAGCCACACATAAACACATACATGAATACACACGTACACATAGATACATATGCACACACAAACATATACAGACACACACACACACACACACACATATTTATATATATATACACACACACACATATGCATGCACATACAAACAGCAACATATACACAAATATCTATACATACCTGGCATTAGGCATCTTCGTCATTTCGTACAGTGGATTAAGGAACAATAACCTTTGTTACTGTTATTGGAGACAACAACCTTCGTTTCCCCAGCATGGATTAACCAGAGCAATGACTGAAAACGCCTCTATGAAGTCCACACAACACAACCAGAGTCCTAAGAACAAACGGGTTCAGGCTGGTTCGGTCTTGAGATAGCTAGCTGTGGGCAGGCAGGGAGGGTTCACCCTGCAGGTCAGCAGTCTCTCCTGCTCTGTCCTCCCACGCTGCACTGACAAAAATGCAGTTTCCCCTAGGATAACCTTGCTGTCACTATCCCTGCTGCTGAGTGTCACTTGACTTGAAGGTGGCTCTATTATGAGCCAAAGGGTAAAGGTCTACCTGGTTTCTTCAAGAAGCACTATCACTCACTGACTTACCATGATAGCACTCCTTAAGCCAGGGTGCAAACTGACCAAGATGCCTGATGCTGGCCCTGAGCCTGGGCAGGGAGAACATGTGTCTGCTATTCAGGAGAATGGGGTTTCCCCTCTCATATCTCAAGCTTTCCAGATGTTTTATGCCTTATCTATGGCTGTTCAAACAAAATGCATTGCTCATAGTCCTGGACAGTAAGTGTATAAAGAACTTTCTAGTCCCAAAGGTCCTGTTTCCTTATAAAACTGAACAATAGTCTTAGTTCAGGCAACTGTCATCCTCACCAAAGTTGAGCAGTTGAGGCACACACACACACACAGAGAGAGAGAGAGAGAGAGATTGTATACCAGTACATCTGCCTGTGCATCCTCATGTAAAGGCAAGAAGCTAACTTTGGTTGAATTTCTGTAAAAACATTATTTATTTTGTGTACACATGAGGCTGGGGACTGTGTCATGTGTACACTACAGTGTCTATGTGCAGGTCTGAAGACAGGTGTGGGAGTCAGTTCTCTTCTTCCACCATGTGGGTCTTGGGAATTGAACTCAGGCTGTCAGGCTTAGTGACAGACACCTTAACCCACAGAGCCTCCTCAAGAGCCTCTGGTTGACTTAGCTTTTGAAATACAGTCTCCCACTGAACCTAGACTGGCTAGCCAGTGAGCTCTAAGAATCCACCTATCTCTGCTATCCTCCCTACCCAGCCCTGAGGCTGCAGGTACCTGCTGCCACACCCAGATTTTATGTGGTTGCTGGGATCCACACTTAGGTCTCCATGCTTGAGCCGTGAGTGCTTTCCCACTGAGCCATCTCTCAGCTCTGAGATCGTGGAGTTTCCATCAAGCTCTTTTCTTAGTGTTCTGATTACTGAGCACGGTTACCCAGCCTTCCCTTTGCAGAGCTTTAAGTCACACGTCAGTGCCCCTCCCTTCACACTGAACCCTACGCTACCCTGAATCCTGCTCTTTCTTTCCTGACTGCAGGCTAGACACTACCTCAAGTCTTTACCACCTCCATCCATGGAATTCGGTGGTATCATTCTTAAACGTAGTCTTGTCACTACTGTAGTCTTACTAAAAAGGACGCCAAGTTCTGAAAGAGCAGAGCCCTGCCTGCAAGAGGAGCCAGGATCTGAACCAGCACTCTGGGATATACCAACCCACGATGTGCTGTGACAAGTGCAGACTTTGCCCTCTGCTCCTGACCTAGAACCTCTGGCCATGGCAAGGCCTGAGTGTGGAGATGTCTTTATTGTTCATTAGGATGTTTAATCTTGACTGTCCACTCAATAGCATCTAGTAGCATCATAGAAATAAATCTCTGGACATATCTGTAAGGGATTTCCTAAATTAGGTCAATGATGAGAGATCTACCCTACATGTCCGTCCACAGCACCATCCCAAAGGCTGGGATCCCCGGCTGAACACAAGCTTCCGTCTCTCTACTTCCTGCTTATGGATACAAGTGACTAGAAAGCTCCTGACACCAGTCTTTCCCTACCAAGATAGAATAATCCCTTCAAGCTACAAGCCAGAATAAATCCTTCAACTCTTACACTGCTTCTTGACAGATCTTTAAGTAACTTCAGCAATAACTTAATCTAAGCTTATGTTAAGGGGTGACCCTAGGGTAGTTTCAAGGGAGAAGCTGGCGTAGTTAGAAAACCAAGTACATGACAGAGGAGCCAGAACGCTCAGCCCTAATCCTGTGTGTCCGTGGAGCAGAGGCCACTAGGCATGGAGTTCAGTCACACGGCAACAATCTCATCAGCATCTATGTAATGAAACTGCAAACAAAACCAAGAGAAACAAGGCTTGAGGGCTTCCCAGCTGGTGAGTGTCTATGTATATGTTAGCCAAGGACCACCCTTTAGCACAGACTCAGATGGGGGAGCACATGTGGACCCCAGTTAGCCAAAGACATCCAATGACTAACCGCATGTGATGCTTCCTACGTGTTTAATAGATTACCAGAGATTAGCATTCTTCAGTAATTGACTACGAAGACAAGGCACCTCCGAAACGCCTCCCTCCAGCGGCTCACTCATGTTACCCACACATTGTTGGTATGGTTAGCCAGCTTTTTAAATCGAGTTTTCCCTTCTTTCATTAAACAAAAGGCCAATAACGGGGGGATTTTATGTTCTTTCCACAAATCTGGTGGGGAAAACAGTTTTATTTAAGACCACTTTTTTTTCCTTTGTGACCATGTGAGTCTTTATCTTGTTCTCCTAACTCAACACATAAAATCCCCCATGTCCCTAATGTTCCCTCCACCTGCCCAGCGAGAGCTCGGCAAAGGCTGCCAACAATAATACTGCACTGCATGTTTACATTTCCAAATTACTTTCACACACATTTGCCCTGTTTCATTTTCTTTCCAGAGCAGAAACAGCTACGGCCATCTTCCTTTTAAAACAGGAGAAACTTGAAGCCTCAGCAGCAACAGCAAGCACATAGGGAGCATTTATTCTGTACATCCCTGCGTTGTTTCCATAAGCTTTTTTTTACCTGGTCCTTTCGATGCCCTGTGAGACCAACACTATGAAGTGACCCATAATACAGACAATGAAACAGGAACTGAAGAGGCTGATGATTCCTCACTGGGCTCACAGAGTGGGGAGGGGTGTCCTCAACGCTTGAGTGCAAAAAGCCATCTCCTGGCCTCCTGCCTGGCTACCTCTGTGTTTCTATCTGATTAAGTCTTTCAAGCTGGTTCCACCCTGTCCTATTCCCAGCAACGGGTCTTAATGTTCCATGCTCCTGCCTCAGCTCCTGTCTACTAATGGTCTCACTGTTAAGGTTGGTAAAGTAATGAACTGCACCTCATCAGACGCCGGCCACCCTGAGATCCAGCTGGCTCACTCATCTGGAGATGAGAAGAATGAATGTCCGACTGTCTAGGAATGGGGAATGACGCAGTGTTTGGAGCATACTCCAGTGGGGCATTCAATAGGCAGTGTTGGTGGTGGTAATATGAAGACGACAGACAGGCCCCAATGAGACAATGAGGAAATGTCATCTGCTTGAATTCTCCCATCTGATGAGGAGGACACCAAGGCCCAAGATTGGAAGTGAGTTCTCCATAGGTGTTTAGTCACATGGCACTGCTGGGGCTGGAAGCAGAGACCTGTATATCCAGGGCTCTCTCTGTGGATCATGCCATCACAGCCTGCAACTGTTTCACTCTGATAGCCATGGAAGTTTATATAACCGGGATCAGAACTCTTCTGTTTCGGGGTCTGCTTACCTGTCCCTAGCCACAAGAAGCACTTTCCACAGACTCCTTCCCTGATACTTTATCTTCCCTGAGTTCCCATTGCCATCCCTTCAACACAGCTCCAGTGTGGAGACTGGACGTGCCAGGATCTAGCATGTGTTTGGTCTGATTTTGAAGTACACAGAATGGACCTGGAAAATGTTTGTTCAATCCATTCACAGATTCACAAGTAGGAATAACTCACCATGTTGGTGAAAAGACATTGAAACCACTAATAAAAATAGAATAAGGACTACGGTTTCCCTGGCAGTGTACAAACACAGTGACCCCTCACCCAGCTGCCAAAATAAACGAAACTGGGATTCCCATTTTGTACCTCCAGGGTAGGTGGTTCCCCCAAGATGGTGCAGGTTTGTAACTAGCACAGTGACTTCAGCTGGGGCTCTCCCTGCAACCCTAGTCAGCATCAGCCACTAGCTGTGTGGCCTCAGCCGTTGCTCCACACTGCCAGTCCCGGAGGTCTCATCTGTAATGCACAGAAGTGAAAAGTCTGAGCCGGACCCACCTCAACACAGAAACTCGATGGTTCTCAGGAGTTCTGCAACTTGTGACACTTGCATCCTCCTCACAGCACAGGCAGAAGACCCAGGCTTTGTCAGTAGATGTGATTGGTTTGAGCTCCCTGATGGGACAGGCAGAGCTGGGAATGTTCTCCACTGCAGGGAGGATGGCTGTAGGAGGGATAGAAGCAGTCGGGCAAGCATCCTTTGTGAGCTTCACTTTGCTTCACATGGGAAAAGCCTTCTGTTTGGGGCCTGAGATCATCGGCATCTCATGTTTACATGGAACGAGCTTTGAATCACAAAGTCAGTAGCTGGAGGAATCTGCAATGCACACTGGGCCCAACTGCAGTCTGGCTGCACTCTCAAATAACTGCTGCTGCCTCTCGGACTCCTTCTCGGCTCTTCTTCCCTGAGAATCCCTGGGCAGCCTGGGGACCCTGGAAGCCTCAAGTTGAACCCATACTCTCTCATCATCAATACCCAGTTCTCCTCCCTCTGTAATTGATCGATACTTGAAAGGTAAGATGCCCCTGGAGCCCCAGGAAAGACACTTTTTGGGTCATCTCTGGTTTACATTTCTTACTTACACAATGGAGCCTTCAACATTCAGTTGTTAGTGACCACAGACTTTACACAGAATCTGAATAAACTTCAGGTCCCCTGGCTCTGACAGCAGGGACAGCCTTGGGGCACTCTTGGCTGGCAGGCTCTCTCGAAGGCCAGCTCTGCTATGTTCTCTGTCTGTGTTCATCTCCTAGGAAGCAAGAATTTAGGATGGTTCTAAGGACCAGTATGCCTCCTATTCCTCACGAACCCTGCACATCATTGTGACAAGCAGGGACAACCTGTTTTCTTTTCTGTTCTTTTAAAAACAGAGTCTCGTTTATTGTGGGCTGTCCTTGAACTCACTTTGAAGACAAAGATGTCCTCAAACTCCTGATCCTTTACCTCCATGTCCCAAGTGTTGGAATTAAGACATGTCCCACCACTGGAAGTTTATGCCGTGCTAGAGCTAAAACCTTCATGTGTGCTAGGCAAGCACGCTACCAACTGAGCTTTGTCTCCCAGCCCCCTTCCTTTCAGCTGTGGATCAGGCCTCCTTCATGTTCAGCATGTACACTCCACTGAGTTACACTCTGGCCTCAGACTTCTGAAAAACATCAGTGGCTTTGAATGTGGCCTGGGAAAGAGCAGAAGGGGAAGCCACCAACCTTCCCCTTCTCCGCTGCTGTGATCTGGGGTCCTCCCCTGTGACATTCCTTTGCTATGCTATTTGGTTTTTGTCAACTTGACACAAACCTAGAAAGTCGTGAGAAGAGAGAATCTCAATTGAGGAACTGTCTCCAACAGATCGGCCTGTAGGCAAATCAGTGGGCACTCTTCTCTTAACCGATGATAGATACGGGAGAATATAGCCTGAGTGTGGTGTCACCCTAGGCAGATGGTCCTGGGATGCACAGGCTGAGCAAGCCACGAGGCAGCAAGCCTGAGGCAAGGACAGCCAGACAGCACCTCCATGGCCTCTGCTTCTGCATTCAGGTTCCCGAAGCTCTGCTTCTGTAGAGGCCAAGTGCACAGGAGCAAGAGGTTAATGGGACACAGGACCTCTGCTCACAAGGACCCGGCAAGTCTCTACTGTTTCCATCAGCATCCTAAGAACTGAACTTGCATCTCTTACTAACAAATGACAGCCACACAGCACCCAGACTCTAGCCTCCTTCAAGATGGCTCTTGGATTTCTATTTCTTTTGGAGGTGCGGGGGTGGGGGAGGAAAGGGTTTATTCAGCTTACACTTCCATGTTGCTGTTCATTACCAAAGGAAGTCAGGACTGGAACTCAAGCAGGTCAGGAAGCAGAAGTTGATGCAGAGGCCATGGAGGGATGTTATTTACAGCTTGCTTCCCCTGGCTTGCTCAGCTTGTTTCCCCCGTCCCCGCAAGGAACTCCCTATACTGTCCCCCTTCCCACTGCTTCTATGAGGGTGTGCCCCCACCCATCTACCCACTCCCCCCTCCCTGCCTTCGAATTCCCCCACACTGGAGCATCCTGCCTTCACAGGACCAAGGATGTTGTCTCCCACCAATACCTGACAAGGCCATCTCCACTGCATATACAACTGGAGCCATGGGTCCTTCCATGCATGTTCCCAGGCTGGCAGTTTAGACCCTGGGAACTCTGGTTGGTTGGTATTGTCACTCTTCCCATGGTACTGCAAGCCCCTTCGGCTCCTTCAGTCTTCTCTTTACCTCCTCCATTGGGGACCCAGTGATCAGTTCAATGGTTAGTTGCGAGCATCCACCTCTGTATATGTCAGATTCTGGCAGAGTCTCTCAGAAGACAGGTATATCAGGCTCCTGTCAGCATGCACTTCTTGGCATCCACAACAGTGTCTGCATTTGTTGACTGCACATGGGATGGATCCCCAGGTAGTCTCCAGACAGTCCCTCCTCCAGTCTCTGCTCCACACTTTGTCTCTGTATTTGCTCCCTTGAATATTTTGTTACTCCTAAGAAGGACCAAAGCACCTATACTTTGGTCTTTCGTCTTCTTGAGTTTCATGTGGTCTGTGAGTTATATCGTGGGTATTCTGAGCTTTGGAGCTAATATCACTTATCAATGAGTACATACCATGCGTGCTCTTTTGTGATTGGGTCATCTCACTCAGGATGATATTTTCTAGTTCCATCCATTTGCCCAAGAATTTCATGAATTCATTGTTAATAGCTAAGTAGTACTCCATTGTGTAAATGTACCACATTTTCTGTATCTATTCCTCTGTTGAAGGACATCTGGGTTCTTCCAGCTTCTGGCTATTATAAATAGTACCTAAACATAGTAAAAGCAATATACAGCAAACCAGTAGCCAACATCAAACTAAATGGAGAGAAACTTGAAGCAATCCCACTAAACTCAGGGACTAGACTAGGCTGCCCACTCTTTCCCTACCTACTCAATATAGTACTTGAAGTCTTAGCCAGATCAATTAGACAACAAAAGTAGGTCAAACGGAGACAAATAGGAAAGGAAGAAGTCAAAATATCACTATTTGCAGATGACATGATAGTATACTTAAGTGACCCCAGAACCTCCACCAGAGAACTCCTAAACCTGAAAAACAACTTCAGCAAAGAGGCTGGATATAAAATTAATTTGAACAAATCAGTAGCCTTCCTCTACTCAAAGGATAAACAGGTTGAGAAAGAAATTAGGGAAATGACACCCTTTACAATAGTCACAAATAATATAAAATACCTTGGTGTGAATCTAACCAAGCAAGTGAAAGATCTGTATGACAAGAACTTCAAGTCTCTGAAGAAAGAAATTAAAGAAGATCTCAGAAGATGGAAAGATTTTTCCATGCTCATGGATTGGCAGGATTAATATAGTAAAAATGGCCATCTTGCTGAAAGCAATCTACAAATTCAATACAATCCCCATCAAAATTCCAACTCAGTTCTTCACAGAGTTAAAAAGAGCAATTCTCAAATTCCTTTGGAATAACAAAAAAAAAACCAGGATGGCGAAAAACAATTCTCAACGATAAAAGATCTTCTTGGGAATCACCATCCTGACCTCAAGCTGTACTACATAGCAATAGTGATAAAAACGGCATGGTATTGGGCCATCCCAACTCCAGGGTATCAGGACAGCATTCAGATTCAGTGGTGGTCCTGCAGTCAGTATCTACCTTTTACACACTGGACTTTGGGGTGAACATTATAGGGATGATGCACTGAAGCCAGAGAGATGGCTCCGTAGTTAAGAGTGCTCGCTGCTCCTGTATGGGACCAGAGTTTGGTTCCCAGCACCCCCATGGGGCAGTTCACAAACACCTTCCCAGTCCGTTTTGCCTCTTTGCTTAGCACTGGGCATTTTCCCAACACATTGCAAGTCTCTTCAGCAGACTGTCTGCAGGTCTAGTCCATCGAGCCTGGCACTTGATCTCATGCCATTCCCTCCCATCCACACGCTCTCTATGGAGATGCCTGCTCCTCAGTCTGTGTGCACAGGCTGCAAGCCAACATTGAGACCACCCCTTTCTTGTAACTACTTACATCCACTCTCTCTGTCACTTGGTCCCTCTCTAGCTTCCAGGGTTCCACCTCCAATTAGTCCTTAGCAATCACTCCACATGGTCCATGTCCTGCTGGCCTTTGTGGACTCCCACGAAAGAGCTTGTTTCAGCGAAAAATCAGGTCATGTGTCATCTGACGTCAGGTCACGTGTGTCTACTCACTCCTTCCACAATGCATTAGGTATTGCTTATTGCTATGACAGAAAACCTGACAGAAACAACATAATGGAGGAAGGGTTTGTTTTGGCTCCTGGTTCAAGGAAATTGAGTCCACTGTGTCAACAGGAGATGACTGTATAGTTCATTCACATCTTAGCTTAGGAAAGGGAAAGCTTGGGCTAACACCCAAGTGGGTATGGCCTTTAAGGGCCACCCTCAGCAACTTCTGCTAGCTAGGCCAAAGTCCCAAGGTTTCCACAAAGTCCCAAAATAGCGTTACCAGCTGGAGGCCAAGTATTTAAACACAGAAGCCTGTGGAGACATTCTAAATTCAAACATCATATCAGTCCTTACACTAACAATCATCTCACAAAGCATTCGTTTGGATCTGAGGAATAGTCTTAAGCATCCCTACACTGCTGAGAAGTCCAACGCCTCTTCCCGAGACACAAGGTCATGTCCTAATTGTGAACCCACATAAAAGAACTTTAAAAAGAGTTACCAACATCCAAGGGCTGTGCACAAAGTAACATTCCAAGATAGAGAAGGGAATGGGTGGATATCAAAGGAAATTCAGGAAAAAGTAAAACCAAATGTGCAAACACAGTTCCTGCGTTTGGGCTTCTGGATCTGGGTCCAAGTGCTGGTACCACCTCAGCTCTAGAAGTCTTACAGTCTTTCTACTCTCTGCAAGGATCCCTGAGCTTTGGGGAAACGGGTGTGACTTAGATGTCCCCTTTTATGGCTGAGTGCTGAAAATTATTCCTGCACTTTGACATTTCAGATTGAAACCATGGCACCCAAGAACCCTAAGCCCCCTGTTGACACAAGGAAGAGCAGACCCCTCAGGTGTGAGCGTCTGTGTTAATCACCATCCGCAGGGGCAAGGAGGGGAGATGAGGGGAATCCCTCTCTGAAGAGGTCTCGAGCTGCGCTGATCTATGGATATAAACAGATACAAATGAAGAAGCATTTTGATACTGTGTCCATTTAGCAGACCGGTAGTAGGTTCGCCCCTGGGTCCTGTGATTCTTGGACAGTTTTGCAGTACTGAGCATGTTTTCTCCTGTAGAGTGAGCCTTAAATACAATCAGAAAGTGGTTACCTCGGAACATTCCGACCCCTGTTCACTCATGGGCTTATCTTCCCACACCACTTGTTATAATTCACAGATTTGGTAGCTGGGTAAGACAATCAATGCCCCCACCAAAGCATCCTACACAGTACCTTCTGATACTATGGAAGTTTGTTATCAGGGAGGAGACTTCCTGGTCAGCACCAATTTAATGTCTCCATGTCTTGTGACTAATGTGTGGCATGCCCTCAGCAATAGTGTCTTCCCACCAAGTTCTGGTGGGCAACCAGGAACATGGCAAGAGTCTGCATTGTCTTGGGGGACTCCAGGAGACCTCTGACCAACAACTTGAGAGGAGATACCTCAAATCTGATACTGGAATTTTTATTTGGTGACTTGTGGCTTCCAGAAAGAGAATAATCACCTGTGTAGGATAACTCCGATTAAACTTTGATATGCTTATAAAGTACATTTCCATCCATCCCCAACCCCCTTTCATTACATCCCTGTAATATTGTATTCTTACATACATTACATTACAATATTACATTATTACATTTTTATCACCCCTTGAACAACCCTTTCCCTCTTCCCCTTCACCCACCTGTGCTCTACAGTCCTCCTCCTTAAGGGCTTTTAGCATCTTTCAAGGGGAATCTCAGTTATGGGGATTAGGCGACACAGAACATCGAGAATATCCCTCTGGGTTTCTTTCCTCTTACCTCTTCTGGAAACAATGCTGTCCCTAATACATCTGGGCAACACAGGTGAATAGTATACAGCTCTTACATAAATAACTGTTTTAAAACCAGAACAAACAGGTTTAACCACAAGGACAAACAGTGTATGGTCTATGGCAACATTCTGACCCAACCTCAGCATCAGCACCCCTCTCCCACCATCTCCTTCTTGAGTGCACAGAACAGGTCAGGCAACTATTTTCAAACTGTATTTTTCCTCCTTGACTGAGCAGAATCCCATAAAGACCACATTAAAGCTCTGCCACTGTCTTTACAGATACAATTAATACAAATAACAGTTCTCTTAATATTGTCCATAAGTCTTTCCTACAAGGAAAAGGGAACAACCAGATTTTCCATCTTAAAAAAACAAATATCAAAACACCCTTGGCTGCTGGGGGTCCGGGGGCTGGAGAGATGGTTCAGCGGTTATGAATTGTATAATATTCATGTAAAGGAGGAGAGTTCAGTTCTCAGTCTCCATGTCAGGTGACTCGCAGCTTCTTGTAACTCCAGTTTCAGGGGATCGGACACCTTCTTTTGGCCTCTTAGAGTAACTACACTCATGTGCACATACATTACTTTTTTTTTTTTTAAATTAACTAAAATAAACCCACCCCATAAACAAATTAATAAACAAAATTTTAAATTAAAATAAAATCAGCTTTGGATGGGAAGATGGCTCAGTGGTAAAATGTTTGCCCCAGAAGTGTGAGGATCAGAAGATCCCCAGAGGCAACTCAAAGGACGAAGAGGACAGAGTGGTCCACACGCAGTTCCCGTGCCTGGATGGCAGGGACAGAGGATCCTAGAACTGAGCTAGTTAAATTAGCTCTATCGGTTCAGTAGAGACCCTGCCTCAATCAGTCAGGCAGAGAGGGATGGGAGACTACTCCTCATGCCCATCTCGGGCCTCATGAATGTACACACATGTATGCACACTTTCACACATGTGCACTATATGCATGCAAACGCACATATATACACACATACCACACATACACATGAAGAAAAACATTCATCTTGAGGCGGAAAAATGAAGGTTTTCAATTCTAAGGCTATGATTTGTGGCAATGGTGGCCGTAAGGTGGACATAAAGGATGACCACTGCCGTCCCTTCACACAGTTCTACCGCAGGGTTCCTGAGGTTTTAAAGTTTCTTTGTGGCTGTATTAGATTTATATGGCTGAATACTGAAGTGTCACACACTTAACAACTTAAAAGCACACCTATGTGTCACATATAGTTCTCAGGGTCAGACGTCTCTGTTAAGAGTCTTTAAAGGCTGAAGTTAAAGCTAGAGATAGCAGACTTCCTTTCCAGAATCTCAAGGTAAGATTTGGCCGACTTCACTCAAGATGAATAAGCTGTAGGATTAAAGTCCCTAAGGACTATAAGATTCGGTTGGCTGCCACCCAAGTCCCCTGCCATACTGCCCCTTCTATCTTCAGACCCAATGGCAGGGAGTCCCCCCTGCCCTCCCCCGTACACACACATTGATTGCTTTCACTCTTGGCATCTCTTGTACTACAAAGTGCCTGGCCCCTTCGAACACCCTGTTAGGTCAGGCTGGCCCAAGATAATCTCTTTTCCCGATAGTCTACTTGAGACCTAATTATAACCTCAAAATCCCATCCCAGCGGCACCCGGCTTGGTGTCTGACTGCACAGCTGGGAGAAGGCATATGTACACCAGGGAGCCATTGTGGTGGCTTAAATTTGGATACATAAGTCACTGTCTTCTTTTCAACAAGAGTGGGAAAGGGTCCTTTACTTCTAATTGTTTCAATATGTTAGAAAATGAAACTTCTTTTGGAGCTGACAATCCAATCCGTAGCCAAGCTGGCAACATTTCAGAGACCAAATAAAATCCAGCCTACTCCAAAACCTGTTAGCTAGGGCCTGGTGTTAAAGTCTCCTACCACTTATTACTATGGGCAGAACTGCAAGGTTACTTGGGCACTTCAGGCTATCAAACAATGCCCTAGGGACAATCAGGATCCTGAACAAGTAGGCCTAGCTGTGTCTCTCCTATATTTGACTGTTCTTAGGACTCATAACTCATCAAAACTCCTCACACACAAAGCGATGCCCTGAACAGCCTGAGGGAGTGGATGAAATGCAGAGCCCAAGGCTCCATGCCAGACCTGCTGAGCCCAAGGCTGCCTTCCCACAAGGTTTTACATGAGCACAGTCACGTTAGAGAAGCATGGCTATAAACCATGCCTTTAAGGACCAGTGTTTACCTTTCCTTCTGGAAAATGCACAAAGGATGTGGTGGAAGTCTCCTCTCCCCACCCCCAACTCCAAGTGCTTCCCTTGTTCAGTCCCTGCAGCATCAATAATGGACCATGTCTATGCTATACCAGTCATTATAGTCTGAATGTATGTGTTCTTCTAAAATTCTTGCATAGGTTTAACTTCCCAGGTGATGGACTCAAAAGGTGATGGATAATGGAGTGTGATCTTCACATAGGATTAATCTCCTTATGAAAGAGACTTCAAAGAGCTATTTTACATACACACACACACACACACACACATGTGCTGTCCTTCCATGCAAACACAGATAACACATGATCATGCAGACCAAGACCTCTCCAAACAACCTGCCAGCACCTTGACCTTAGGCCTTTTAGCCTCTAACATACATTATACCAGTAAACTCTCATCTGCACTTTAAGCTTGTTGAAAGTAGACTCCAGGAGCGAGGAAGCCCTCCCTTGTCTCAGACTCAAGCACGTTCACTTCAAGTGCCGTCCCAAGCTCCCTGTCATAGGGCAGGCTGGCCCTCTAATTCTGTGACCACAAACCCACTGGGAGGCAGCACATATAAACAGACTGGGTTTAAGTTCTGTTGTCCCATCTTTCTTAGCACGTGACAATTTGGATGTCTTACTAATGTTTGCAGAAACATTTTTCTTGGATATTCAGTTCTCTTGGGTTGGTTTTTCCTCCAGAAATGCCACTCTTACTTGGGTCTGGAAAGCTCAGTTGTTAGCCAAGGCCCTGAACTCTGGTGCTCACCAGGGTTACCCAGGGACCATTACTGATTGAAGAAGCCCCAGATAACATGTTTCTTACTCTGTATTGGAAGAAAAAGCTCCCTCAGATTTCCCCATCCCTTCAGCCCACAGCTAACTGGCTGGAACTGATCACATGGCTGACCAACCTCAAGGGGCAGGTAGCAACATCTCTTCCAGACAGTAAAGACTATTTGGGTAATTGTTGACCAAAGACTTCAAGCCCACTGATAGAAAAGACAGATGGGGAGCAGGTGTGTGATCTCAAGGGCCCCCAAGCCTCCCTTGGCTAACCCATTCTCAAAGCATTCTGAGTAGCAATTGAGAAGCCCCTAAGAACCCTTCCCCAGTGGTGGATTTTCCAAAAAGTAATAAGATACAGGTAGCCTCAAACCCTCACCTTCACATTCATCATCTAGTCCCAGGTGGGACTTGCTGGTAGACAATGTGCATCCTCATTCTGGTGTCTGATTCCTACTGAAGGTGAGACTTCCCTTTCAGGAGTCAAATCTGCCCCACTGTGGACACAGAAGAAGGGCCCAGGGAATTTGGGAGGTCCCAGGATCCTGGTCTGTGACTCTGTGTAGGAAGAACACAGGCTTTGCCATAGGCTTGCAGCTCTGCAGCCAGTGTACTAGTCTCAACAACTTTCTATTTCCTAGTTTGACTAGGAGCAGGTCCCCTACCCGTCTGGATCTCTGTTTCCTTCCAAGAGTCTGAGGCCTTCAACAGCATCTCCTTCACAGGGCTGAGGTTCTGTACAAGGATTAAGAAGAGGGTTGCTATGCATCCTTGGCTACCCAAATCCTCCTGGTGCAAACCTCGGTGTCACACCGCAGGGGGCAAATAGAATGGGAGCAGAATAGGGTGTGGCAGGCTGGGAAAGAAGGGAACTCGAACCATGAGCTTTCTGCATCTGTGGAGTAATGTTCAGGTTCTTGAATGGGGCTCCTTTAACAAGTGTGATGGTTCTTCTTGGTTGTCAACTTGACTACATCTGGAATTAACTAAACTCCAAGCCACTGGGCACACCCATGACGGGCTTTTACTTGACTGGATCATCTGACATAGGAAGACCCACTTATATCCAGATCACTTGAGGTACAAAGACCCACCCTAAATCTGGGCCACACCTTCTGGTGGCAGCCTATATAAAGGACATACAAGAAGGAAGCTTTTGCTCTCTGCCTGCTTGCCCTAGCTCTAGGTGGCAAATTCATTCCTTCACTGACATTAGAACCTACTTTAGGATTCTTACACATACTGAAGACCAGCCGAGATATCCAGCCTCGTGGACTAAAAATCTACTGGATTCTTGGATTTTCCATTGATAGACAGCCATTGTTGGACTAGCTGAACCATGGCCTAATAAATCCCTTTTATATAGAGAGATTCAATCTCTCAGTTCTGGTCCTCTACAGAGCACTGACTAATACAATAAATGAGCAGAGTTTGGGTCAGTGAGCACCAAAGGAAGCCTGGCTGTGTTCTTAGCCTCTTCTGGGGACACTGACCACAGCTGGTGGCTGGATGTTCCAGCCTGGCTGAGGACAGGGCTCCTGACCTCATCACTCACATCCTACCTGCAGATCCCAGTGCCTCAGAATTCTGGGAACAGTCTTTCTAGGACTCTGTCTTCTATACCAAAAAAGAGCTCTCTGGACCTTGCTATTCTCAAGAACTTTCTTTAAGGTTAAGGTCAAATACTCTATCGCCTGGTCCAATAGTACAGACTGAATCTTTTGACAACTGGTGGATCCAAGACTCTGCTCCTACCCATTAGAAGATGCTTCATCATCCGATTCAGACAATGGTCCCAAATTCAAGTCTCAGTTATTTCCTTTCCTGCCATGCCTGCCTTTAGTCTCTATGTCCTGAAAAAGAACATGACTACTTGCTCCACAAAGTTGTGGTGGGGGTTGCACTGAACATGAACAATATTTGCAGCATGGGTCTCTACCCCAGCAAGTATGATCACCCACTGCTGAGATAGCTCTAATCCAAAGTTCTGGAGCAAGTTTGGGCTTGGGGTTAAATGAACCCTTTCCTTTCCCTTCTGTTCCAAGTAACATCTGCATTTGGAGATTTGTCATCTAACATGGAAGCAGAACACTCTGCTAGAGCAACACCAGAAGCTTTTAGCAAGTTCATTGCCTTTAAGATCCTGCAAGGGTATCAAGCTTTTCAAGCCTCCTGCTGTGACTAGTCTCAAGGTTCTTCCACTACATTGTTCTCTCCAAGGACATAGGTGAGTCTTGTTATCTATTGTCCTAGAGCCATACAGGGTGGATGTTCAACAAAAGAAGAGCTTGTGGCTGGCCAAGCTTATGGCTGGCTGGATGATGGATAGATAGATGGATGCATGGATGAGCTAGTGAATGTATACAAATGGATATAGGTGAATAGGCCAACAGGTGGTGGGTAGATGGATAGATGAATTGACAAACTGTTAGATGTATGTATAGATGGATGGATGTTGGCAACAAATAGCCCAGATGGGACGTTCCTTGCAGGTGACCACGGTTTCACAGTGGCTCCTGCCACTTTCTGGAGAGAACATAGCTGTCCCTCCTGCCTGAGGCCTCCTCTCCTGGACTTTCTAAAGTAGCTGACAGGAGAAGCTGGCGGTACTCTGGGTTCATCACAACGTCACAAATCATTTTTCAGGCTCTTGGCCCAGTCCCCCAGACCTTTTGCCAAGCACTTTTTTCCTTGGTTTTTAAGCCCTTGGGAAATGTTATCTGAATGTTTCCAATTCGTTTATGCTCAGCTCATCAAAATGCCATTTTATAAGAGCTGTTTAAACTCCAAAAGGTCTGGGAAACTTTCCCCTCATATATTTATATATGGAAAATAGCCAGGGTTCTTCTATTAAATGGGAGGCCCAGTGTACTGTCAGGCTCCATGATCCTGATGCCTGCCCTTCCTGATCCCAGGATAGCCTGACAGGCTTAGGAGTGGACACATCCAAGGCCAAGGCAAGACAACTGGTCAACTGGGTCTTGTCCAACCCATGTTATCTTCACAACTAAGAGTACTCAGGTTCTTGCTGCAGATCTGTGTGTCCAATACAAGCTTTTTCAAAAACCTTCCTCCTGACCTAGCATCCTGCAGTGCAAATGCAATACAAACGCTGAGTTCCTAATGGGGAGGGGGACACTATATCCCCTCTGGAGCAGCCAGGGCCTCAGCATCCTTCTATGTTTCTTCTGAACAATGCTTTTGAGGTTTCTGGATGACACCTCCCATATACACAAAGTCTCTCCTGATCTGTCTGATCCAGAGCCCCTTTTAAGAGAATCTAAGAAGCACTAGAGGAAGGAGGGTTGCCTTCCTCAAGATCTCCAGTTCATTCCCCCAGTAACTTGGAGGCAGAAGGAACATAGATTCACAATGTCTGCCCTAACACCCTCTCTTCCTGGGGCTCTTCTCTTCCACTTCCATTCACTCTTCCCATCTGCCCCCTAAAGGGAAGGATGGAGATTCCACCTTCATCCCACATCTCCGCTTTCCTTTCTCCCGCACCTTGCTCTCCAGTTATAGAGTCTTTGAAAAAATCAACAAAATTGACAAATTTGTTTCAAGACTGCTAGAGAGAGAGAGAGAGAAAAGAGAGAGAGAAAGAGAGAGAGAGAGAGAGAGAGAGAGAGAAAGAGAGAGAATACATAGATTTACACTACCACAGATTAAATAGAAGATAAAACCAGAGCTGATACAGACATCATACAGATAACAAACAGGATTTCATATATAAATTTGATAATTTTGAGGAGATGAATTTATTCTGTGAAAATTCCAACTTTCACAAGCCCCAAAATGGACCACTCAACAGCTCTGAAACTAAAGTACAAATGTAAACCATACTCTACAGCTCCCTGAGAAGAAACTTCCAGGCCAGAGAGTTTCTCTGAAGAGAATTCCAACAGATGTTTAAAGGTGGTTTAATGTAAACTTTATGCAATTCCTCCTCCAAAATACAAGAGGATTTGATACAACTTATTTTATAAAGCTGGAATTACCTGATATAAGACCAAAAATAGAACTCAATCTCTGTGAACTTCATGAGTACAGATGCTAAAAATCCTTCACAGGATACCAGTAAGCAAATTTTAGAAATCTTGAAGAGATTGACTCCACATGACCAAGTAGAGTTTATTTTAGGGATGCAAGATTGGCTCAATGCTTGAAAATCAATCAGTATAGCCCATGAAACCATTAAACCACTTCACGAGAAAGGAGAACAATGAAACAGGAAGGGTTAAAGAGGTGAGAGGCGGGAGGATAAGGTCCAAGAGGGCATACAGAGAAGGATACCTAACACTAAAGACCTTCAAAAATGCTATCTGGAAACCTACTACTGCAGAAACTTCCCAACACACACACACACACACACACACACACACACACACACACGGTTTAAATGGAGTTCCCCTGTGATATGAGGACAATGTCTCCTCCAGACATCATAGGCTATCAGATAGATGGATAGATAGGTAGGTAGGTAGATAGGTAGATAGATAGATAGATAGATAGATAGATAGATAGATAGATAGATAGAAGACAGACAGATAGATAGAAAGAAGATAGATAGATAGATAGATAGATAGATAGATAGATAGATAGCAGACAGACAGATAGAAGATAGATAGATAGATAGATAGATAGATAGATAGATAGATAGATAGATAGATAGATAGATAGATAGATAGATAGATAGAGTACCGGTTATGGATTATCTCTTTTTGAGCTGTTGATTAGTGAGGTCCTATAGGCTGCCTCAAACATTACAAGATATTGTCATTTCTCTTGGTTATCATTCATAACTTAATGGTAAGACCTTATTGCTGAAAATATCACATACTTGAGTCACAGGACAAGGAAAACTCAAACTATTACTGACCTGGAAGCTTCATCCAAACTGGCTAGATTGCATAGTGCTGGAGGCTTTTATGCATGCAACCTAAAGAGAGAAGTCATCAACTGTCCTACTCAGCTGTGAACTCTGTGAGCTACAGTAATGAGTGGCCTGGTAAGATGTGTCCATATGTTCAATGGTGGCACAATGTTATGGCCATAACCAAAAAGGTTATGATTGGACCCAAAACCTACTTCAGAAAATGGAAACCATGCCTAGTACCACTAAGCCAAGAACCAGTGACTAGACAGATCAACAGACCTAGAGGAGAACCTAGCACTATTATTCGGGTAAATGGTCACAGTAATAAACTGTCTCCTATGTAATTGTTGTTATACTCACAGATTAGTGTATCATTCAACTGTTATCAAAGAAGATTATTTTGTAGTATAAGGCAATTGATACAGACCCACAATTAGTCACCATACAGAGAATAGAGACTTTAGAGTGTTCAGTCCTATACTGAACATCTATATCACATCCCTCTCTTCCAAAGCTCAGGGATCATCAGGGACTAAAGGACACAAATATCATAAGAGCCATGACTAGTAGATGTCTTCAGCAAACAATGTTTGCAAGGCATGGCAAGACAGTTGCATGCATGAACTCACAGTGACTAGGACTGTACTCATAGCTCAATTCAGCGAAAATCCCAATATGTATGGAGGAGGGCCTCATGAAACTTCTAACTGATGGCTACTCGGGAGGAGGATCAGTTGTCATCAGGGAGGCCCCTGAGAGGCTACCTGAGCTTCAGGAGATGGTCCCACACTCTCGCACACACAGGCAGCCCTAAATGGACTCAGTGGTATTAAAAAGAGGATGTGTGCACATGGAGTTGGCAGGAAAAGTGATGGGTGGGAATAGGGAAGGAACTGGAGAGAGGAAATGAGGGTAGATTTGATGAAAACAGATTATATGTAAGTATAGACATTGAGTGAAATATTTTTTTAAAAATTAAAATTTTGACAGAAAAAGAGACAACATTTAACAAAATCTGACACCCATTCTTGCCAAAACTCTCAGGAAACATAGCATTTACCAAAAACTACAACTAATTTCAAATTTGATGAAAGATTGACTGCTTTGCACCCAAGACTGGGAACAAGGCAAGGCGTCTGTTGTCACAGTTGTTAATCAACTCACTACTGGAAGTTCCAATAACACCATAAGGCCACAAATGAGCAAAAGAAAGGAAGAAAGTCTTCATGGAAAGTTTCCACGGTCTCCAGGGAAACCACTGTGGAATCTAATCCCCACCTCCATTTCTTGAACCAGCATTAATAAACTAACTTAATGAGGTCACAAACACTATGTTTCTGCATAGTTGTGTGTATGTGTGTGTGTGTGTGTGTGTATACACACATATATATGTATGTGTGTGTATATATGTATACACATATACCAAAATCAGAATGCCAGCCATACTCTGTCTAAAAAATGAAATATTTAGTATTAATCTAACACATATAGGATTTTTATACTAAAGAAAGTGCTAATAAAATAAAGACTACAGCAAAGATGTCAGTCTTTCCCAAATAGAAGTCCCTGTTTAACACAATTTCTATCAAAATCCTAGCAACATAGTTTTATTAATTTTGGTTAGAATACAAAGAAATGAGTCTCATTGTGATGAAGACATATATATATTTATATAGATATAGATATATTACTATGTTCTTTTTTGTCTCCCTCAGCTGCCCTCTCCTGTCCTCTTGCAAGACATTTTTAACTTTATACAAGATTGTTCTAAAATTTATACAGAACCTATTACTATTTTAAGGGAACATAGCAATAAAACAATTCCCCATGACATATCACTACACCCATAGATCAAGGTATTACTCAACCCTCAGCAGAGACACTTCTTATAGTAGGTAGTAACTAATGAAGAGACCCACAACTGGACAATGAGCAGGGAGTAGAAGACTTCGGAGCATTCCATGCTAAATGGGTTGTCTTTATCAAACCCCTCCCTCCAAGGCTCAGGACACTATGCAGAAGAGGAGGCAGAAAGATTGTAAGAGACAGAGGTGGTAGAAAACTCCAAGGAAACAGTCTCTTTCAGACACAACAGGACAGATGTGCATGTGAACGTTCAGAGACTGTGACAGTGTGCACATGACCCACACAAATTCAAGCCAGACAAAAATCCAGTACAGAGAATGGAAACAGGGCACAAAGTCCCACCCTAGCCAAGAAGCTATTTGCAATCAATAGCTTGCTGTGAGAGAGAAAAGTCAGTTTTCATCAATGAAGTGTTCCTGGGTATGTCAACCCCACTCCAGGGCAGGCCCCGTGCTCAGGAGTAGTTGGCCAACACGAAACGGACTCCATAGTTTTTTGTGTGCCTTTTGTTTTTGTTGCTGCTACTGTTGCTATGGTTTAGTAGGATTTGTCTTTAAGTCCTCCCCTCTTGGGTTTGTTGTTTTTCGTTTGTGTTTTAGGGATTGTTTGTTTGTTGTATTTTTTTGAGAGAAAGAACATGAAGTTGGGTGGGTAGGGAAGATCTGTGTAGACTTGGGAGAGAAGAAAGAATATGATCAAAACACTCTACATGATGAAATAAAATTGATAATAAATAAAGTTAGATTTTAATTGACTTGTTTAAGAATAATGAATTAACATTTATACAGAAAATCAAAGAAACTAGAATAGCTAAAACAATTGTAATAAAAACAGAAAGAGACACAAGACCTGAATTGCTAGTCTATATCAGCAATGATCAATGGACCAACCGGATAAAGAGAGACTTGAAAGCCAACCGCAGTAAGAGCAGGCACCTGGCTTAGATGGAGCATCTGGAGAACATGTATGGAGAAGAGTCATCTTGCAACAATTGGTGCTGGAGAAATAGAATAACCCAGGAAAAAGAGAGGAAGAAAGGGGGAGGGGAGACAGGAAAGCAGAGGAGTGAGCCACAATCCACATCTCACATCTTATACAGTAAAATTCCAAAGGGTAATATATGTAAATATAAAACATAAGCTATGGCGCTGGCGAGATGACTTAGCAGGTGGAGGCAGACTGAGTTCCATTCTCTGAATCTACTTGGTGGAAGGAGAGGACTGACTCCTGTAAGTTCCCTTCTCACCTCCATTCATACTGTAGCATGGACCCTTGTGCATGTGCTTACAGAGAGAGAAAGAGGAAAGAGCCAGACACACACACACAAACAGAGAGAGGGGGAACAGACTGACTGACAGAGACACAGACACACACGGGAAGAGAATAAGTAAATAAACAATGAATGCGAGGAACACCCACAACATATGGAACATTTAGAAGAATCTGTATAGGGAAATCTTCATAACCGAGGGCTCGGGAAAGAGTTCTTCAATTCAGTCCCACCGGCACAATCCGTAAGAAAAACAACAAACTGGAGCTCGTTGCTTTCACTCACTAGTCACCTTATTGAAAGCAGAGCAAGGCGGCGGCCACAGGTCACGTTTCTCTCACTTCCATGACAAATCACTGTGAAAGTGGCAACGTAATACCACACCTATAGCCGTAATCGTGTGTGGAAATCCCCAAGCGACAGGACCTATTTAGTATCTGACATAACTAGGAGATAGGATTCTCAGAGAACGTCTTTAAAACTCTTCCGATCACAGACTCAGAGAACTTTTCAACAAACTACGTATATGACAAAGGACTCATATCTAGAATATATAGTTTAATAACTCCCAAGAGTAAACAATATAATTAAAGAATGGGCAAAGAAATAGAGACAATTTACTGGAGATGATGAAGCAGATGCCAAACTGGCATAGAAAAGTGTGTTCCAAGGAAATGCAAATTAACAGCATGTGCGCTGTCACTGTCCACCTATGGGAACTATAAAAATAAAAATAACAGCAATATTAAGTGCTGATGAGGATAGGGAGACTGGAGCTCTCCAGTGGCACGGTTCCAGCATGCAGAGGTACTGTCACTCTGGAGAATAGGTCCCCAGGTAGTTCAGTCAACAGAGCATTAGACTCTTAAGACAACAACAAAAACCAAACAAACAAATAAAAAAGCCCAAAGCTCAGGAACCATTGCTGAAGAGAAGGTGGGAAGATTGTAGAGCCAGCTGTCAGGGAGGAGGAGGACACACTGTCTTCTAGATTCAACAGAACTGCTGCAGAACTAGGGGGTGGGAAGGGGAGGGGAGGGAGGGAGGGGAGGGAGGGGAGGGGGGGGGAGGGGAGGGGAGGGAGGGGAGGGGAGGGGACCCTGCCCAGGACAGTATGAGAAGCACACCCGGACTTGCTGAGTTATAAACACCCAGAGAGAACCTGGAGTTGGGGCGGTTAGGGAGGTGGTGGATCTGAGTGGGAGGAGTTGAGAAGGGGGTTGAATAAGATCAGAATACATTGTGTGAGATTCTCAAGAAATTAATATATTAGATTTAAAAACATCTGGGGAAGCTAAACAGAAGGCAGGCATGGTTCTACACCTGTAATCCTTACATGTAGGAGTCTAAAGCCAGAGATCACAAGTTCAAAGACAGCCTGGACTACATGGTGAGACCCTGTCTCAGAGAAACAACGGAAGGAGGGCAGAAGGAAGAAAAGGGAAAGCTGAACGGACTCTTCGTTACCTTACAACCCAGTGATGGAAATAGTGAGTATTTATCCACAGACATAGAACATATATCTACACCAGTCATATGCACACACACATACAGAGAGAGAGAGAAAGAGAGAGAGAGAGAGAGAGAGAGAGAGAGAGAGAGAGAGAGAGAGAGAGAGATATGCAATTGTTAAACCATAAACCATAAAAGCAATAGTGGATGGCTAATTTAAGAAACAGAAATAGAGTCTCCAGAGACATGAAATCAAGGATGTATGTGTGTGTGTACATGCATATGACTGTATGTGTGTGTGCATGTGTGCGTGTGTATGTGTATGTTTGTGTTCGTGTGTGCGTGCATATGACTCTGTGTGTGTGCGCATGTGTGTGCATATGACTGTATGTGTGTGTGCATGTGTGCGTGTGATAGAGACAGAGTCACAGATAGAGAAATGTGAAGAAACAAGCTCTCATGTGGAGAGAAATCCCAGATTTTCAGGTCACACTAGAAGACCACAAAGAGCTGTTGTCATTACAGGTGCCTATGTAATCCCCTCTTTCTTGGGGAAACCACTCTTTTTTTTCCTTCTTTCACAGTGGCCTTCCCATGAGTCCCATCTGCCCTCACAGACAACAGTCTGCTTTACTCAAAGTCAGCTGACTTAAATGCAGTCTTACCCCACCACCACCAAACCCTTTACAGAAACATCCAGAAAGTTGGGAATGGTAGTGAATTGCCTGTATACCCAGCTCTGAGGAGGCTGGGGTATTGGGATCATGAGTTCTAGGCCAGCCTCAGACACATAATGGACCTATACCTCCCAAAAGAAGAATCAGGTGACAGAAGGGGAAGAGAAGCAGGGGTGAAGCTGGGGTGAGGCAGGGTGAGGCGGGATGAGGCAGGGGTGAGGAAGGGGTGAAGCAGGGGTGAGGCAGGGGTAAGGCAGGGTGAGGAAGGGTGAAGTGGGGGGAGGTAGGGGGAGGCAAGGGTGAGGTGGGATGAGGCAGGGTGAGATGGGGGAGGCTGGGGTGAGGCAGGGTGAGACAGGGTGAGGCAGGGTGAGGCAGGGGTGAGGCAAGGTGAGGCAGGGGGAGGCAAGGTGAGGCAGGGGTGAGGCAGGGGGAGGCAGGGTGAAGTGGGGGGAGGCAGGGGGAGGCAATGGTGAGGTGGGATGAGGCAGGGTGAGATGGGGGAGGCAGGAGGAGGTGGAGGAGGCAGGGAAGTCAGGTCAAGACAGGGTGAGATGGGGTGAGGCAGGAGGAGGTAAGGGGGAGGGGGAGGGGAGGTAGAAGGCAGAAGTGGAGGGCAGGGTGAGGTAACATTTGTATTTGACTAAGTATCTAGTATCATACCTTACAGTTTGACCCGTAAATTAACTATCACAAGGAGTACTGCTCCATGAAAACACACACACACACAGGCTCAGTACACACACACACTAACTACACACACATACTCACTACACACACACATAAAGACACTACACACACACATACACACACAGACTCACCACACACACATAAAGACACACTACACACCACACATACATACACACAGACACATACACACACAGACTCACTACGCACACACAGACTACACACACACGTAAAGACACACTACATACACACACATACACACAGACTCACTACACACACACATACACATACACAGACAGACACACACACACATACACACAAATATAGGCTCACTACACACAACATATTGATCAGAACTCAAGGGAATTAGTTCTGCTGAGTGAAAACCAGCCAGTCTCTAAAGGTCATACACTACAGGATCCCATGTGTGTGACATTTGAAAAATAACAAAATTACAGACATGGAAAATATCAGCAGTTGCTAGAGGCGTGGGTGAAGGGGTGAATCCATGGGGTGGGGGTTGTCTGTGGGGATGGACTGTCTTGACTGCAGTGGCAGTTTGGGACTGTGGGGCTGTGATAACATGTCATTAGGCCTTACACACGAGACTCCTAGTTTGGGCACTGTGCTGTAATTATGCTGGAACTAACCCGGTAAAGTGAGGGGAAGGTAAACAGACCCTCTGCACCATGTCTGAAACGTCATGTGAACCTGGGATTGTGTCAGAACGCATGATGGAGGAGGAGGAGCAGGAGGAGGAGGAGGAGGAGCAGGAGGAGGAGCAGGAGGAGGAGGACCAGGAGGAGGAGCAGGAGAAAGAGATGAGAAGGAGGAGGATTTACAGTAAAGAGCTCACATAGAGACATTTAGCAATGAACACAAGTGCCTGCTGAACTAATATGCATGCTGTCATTTGTTTTCTTTTTTAATCAATTATTTGTGTGTGCATGCATGTGTGTGTGCATATGCTCATATTCGTGTCATGGCATGCATACGAATGCCAGAAGATGAACACGGCCTATAGGAGTCAGTTCTCTCTTTCCACCATGGGGTCCCAGGGATCAAATTCAGGTCGTCTGGCTGAGTTCAGCAGCCAGTGCATTTACCCACTGAGCCAAGCCACTGGCTCCTTTTTCTTCTTCTTTTTCTTCTTCTCCTCCTCCTCCTCCTCCTTCTTCTTCTTTTTTAAGTATGAAAATACATTTTTTTCCAAAAAAAAATTTTTAGACAAGAACCTGTCTATTAAAAATTGATGCCTCGACTGGGCAGTGGTGGCGCACGCCTTTAATCCCAGCACCTGCGAGGCAGAGGCAGGGAGATCTCTGAATTCGAGGACAGCCTGGTCTACAGAGTGAGTTCCAGGACAGCCTGGTCTACAGAGTGAGTTTAAGGACAGCTAGGGCTACACAGAGAAGCCCTGTCTCAAAAAAATTAATTAATTAATTAATTAACTAATTAATGCCTAGAGTCAGGTCTGGTGACATACATCTGTAATCCCAGCACTTGAGAGGTGGAGGCAGGAGGATTAGGAATTCAAGGCTAGCCTTGTCTACATTATAAGTCTGAAGTTAGGTTGGAACCAGATGACACTATCTCAAAAAGTAAAGAGAGAGGAAAGAAAGAGAGAGGTGAGGACAAGGAAAGAAACCTGATGTCTAGCTGGGTGTGGTGGCACATACCTGAAATCCCAACACATGGGTCCAGCTGAGGCAGGAAGATCCAGGGAATAAGGCCAGCCTGAGCTACACATCAAGACACAGACGCTTCTAGGAACTGTCGATTGCAGTTCAGCGGTAGACCGTGAGCATGCATGCAATCTTGGGTTCAATCCCCAACAAATCAACTGTTAGAGCAAGCATGAGAGGAGACACAAAGACAGAGTGCCTTCTGCCCACATGCCAAGCCACCCCTAGAGTGGCCAAGGCCACTGTTCAGGACCCTGGAGGGGCTGAAGCACTCACTGGCCCCTTATTCTCTCCTCATGGATCCTAACACAGTGGAGCAGCAGTAGCAACCCAGTGTGTGGAAATCTGTTGCTTTGGAACCCAAACTTGTTAGTTTCCATTTTCCCCCCTCTTCTTAAGACAAGCTGAGTTCATCTCTGTCAAAACCAACAGCTGGAGGGGAAAAAACACCCATTACAAAGGTCACAGACATTGGCACAGACAGACTCCCTTCATAGGAACGAATTAGAGCACAGAGATGGGCCAATCCTCAACAGGTTCTTTATCGAGGACTTAGTCCTTCTGCAGCTGCTGTAATAGAAAGCCACAAACAATGATTTATAATCAACACAAGTTTCTTGGCTTGTGGTTTGGGAAGCTGGGAAGTCTAAGACCAAGGAAGGTCATCTGGTAAGAGTCTACATCAGCGCTATGTCATAACATGACAGAATGACCAGCAGGTGGAGGGGTGCAGAGGGAACCTAACCCTCAATAACCCATACCCATAGGTCTCGCTCTGTAACCCAGGCCTTGAACTCACTGTTGTAACCTAGGCTGACCTTGAGGAAGTTTGAACTCTCCATCTTGCCACAGCCTTCTTCCAAGTGTCTTATTTACAGACGTGTTCTCCATTATCTGACTCTACCCCACTTCTTTTAAAGATTTATTTGTTTGTTTATTTATTTATTTATTTATTTATTTATTATTTAATATATGTGAGTCCACTGTGGCTGTCTTTAGACACACCAGAAGAGGGCATCAGATCCCGTTACAGATGGTTGTGAGCCACCGTGTGGTTGCTGGGAATTGAACTCAGGACCTCTGGAAGAGCACTCTTAAACACTGAGCCATCTCTCCACCCCCTATCCCACTTCTTAAAACAAATATGATGACAATTTTTCTCCGAGGTTTGGCAGGAACAGTCAGGCAGGAGCTGAAACAATTAGCGATAGTAACTGATGAATCTGTGAGCAACTGTTGAGGTCCATGCAGATCCATTTCATCTGACTCTGTGGTTGCAACATCCCAGTTGCCTTTTATACAGTATTCTGGGGTAAAAATAAGGACCTTGTAGACATGACCTTAGAAGACCCGGAGGAGTCAGCAATCAATTGTCTTTAACGGGGTTGGTAGACCCAACGGGACTGGCTTATGGAAATATTGGTCTACACTCTTGAATTTCACCAATGATTTCCCCAGACCTCTCTAGCAGCCTAACCTCCTTGCTCTTCACTTCTCCCCTTCCCTCCAGCCAGGATACTGGAAGACAAGGGTTAAGTGACCTCCCTGGGCCTGGCACCTCCTGTTGGCTCTTACTCCGCAACCATCCTGGGGTAGCAGCCCTGGCTGGTTGGCTCCCTTCCTGCCTGTGGTTGTTCATGCTGACGCAGAGTGCCTGGGCACAGTCTGTAGTACTGATGGAGCAGGCTTCATGTTAGATCACATTTCCCACTGTCATTAAATATTCCTGGAAAACAGGATGTTCAACTGTGCAAACTGACCAAGGCCATCTGTCTGCTTGATGCTCAGCTTTAGCCGGTGAGACCTTGTCACCTGGTCCCTGAAGTAGAGAAAGTACATCAGCACCTGCCTGGCACCTGGGCTACTCGCTGCTTCCCCAGCAAAGATGTCGCTTTGACTGTCCATCTACACATCAGAACAAGGTAACTAGAAGTCAATTATGTATTGATTAACCCTATAACAAAAGTCCTGTGTCACTGCAGCCACCTGACCAAAAATGGAAAATATAAACCCAGATACTAGATGTGTAGTCCTAAAAAGGTAATAATAAATATCTTTAAATAATTATGTCCATCACACAAAAAAGACTTCTCACATCCATAATTTAAAACAACTGGACATCTAGTGGGCAGCAGTTAGTGCAAACACTCATAAATGGTTAAAGTGCCAGGCATTAGTGAGGACGGAGCGCTTGGCCCTCAGTGGGACACTGTATCATCCTCCTCAAGGCTCAGGGACTGAATAGGAGAGGGGGCAGAACAAACATAAAAGGCAAAGGATCAGGAGATGTGACACCAGAAGACATCTCCTGGGCATGACCTGGTCATTACAGCCATGAGCTCTCCACAGCTGTGGTTCTCTACCAGTCCTGACCAAGACTGGTCCTGTCACCATTTCATCATAGATAGGAGAGAGAGTGGCCCACGAGGGCCCACCCCTCCTCGCTGGACTTGGTAGATGATGGTTGCTAGGGAGGAGAATGGAAAGTCTTCAGTGGTGTAGCCACCAGTAAGTTGTCTGCAACCCAGTAAATAATCTTCTACCCATGTTCAAGCAATTTTAATTAAATTAATTCAATTAAACTTATTAACAATATTATAATATGTTATATATTATTATAGATATATGATCATATATCTATAATACTATATATATTATATATATATAATATAGTGTTTATAATATATTATGTATATAAATATATAATAATATAATAATAAATTAAATTAATTAAACTTAGTGGGTCTCACATAAAGAAATGAGACGTGAAAGTAGGAGGGGGACTTGGAAGAAGGGTTCCAGCTAGAGAGGGGGAAGGGTTCTGGCTAGAGAGGGGCAGGGTTGAGCGAGGGGAACGAGGGTGAAAGCGGTTGAAATTCATTGCACATGTATGTGAAACAGTTGGAGTGTTTTTAAAACCTACTAACTGTATAAAATAGTTTAATGAAGGCATTTTTTTTTCTGTAGGCTGTGACATTTAAAATAACTTCCCCTGAGTAGCGCACCTCCTAGGAATGAGATCTGGAAAAGGTGAGAATCAGCTCTTGAAAAGTAAACAGTAAAACACCTCTGTATCCCAATACTCAGCCGGGTCACAGTCAGACCAGCACTGGCCTTGTTAGCAGAACACAGATTTAATCCCAGGAACTTCGCTAGGCACTTTTCTAGAAAGTTTTCAACAGCTCACTCGGTTCACTCCTTCTGACACTGAGGATACACTCCAGACTCTCCGCCTGCTAAACCCACAGCCCGCCACTGAGTAACCCTTCTAGCCCCAAGGCCAATGCTGTTGGCTTCAAACAGCGCAATGAAAGATCCCTCGCAGGAAAACACCAGCGCTCTGGTTAAAGTCCAGAGCAGCAAGTGTTCCAAACCGAGGGTCCCCGAGACCCTGCCCTCACATGGGTGTTTCCTGGTCATCTATCTTAAGGCCCTCATGCGGAGAGAAAGCCAAGAATCTGCGTAGGCTACGTAATCTGGCCTACAGCTACCCTGAAGTCCCAGCTGATAGCATCAACCTCAAACACAAGTGAACATTTGGAAGACTCCAGGCCTCAGCGTTGGCACCATAACCACCTGAGGCACCAGTCGTTGTCAGTAGCTATTGTCTAAGGAAGCTAACGACACTTGTAACACATCAGTCACATCACACCAAAGACATCAATGACAAGTTCATTAGTGAGTGTCGTCACTTCTAAGAACATTTGTGATTGCCCAGCATTTCATGCAAGAAAACTTACATTCACCTGCAAACAAAGAGCTTACACATGGAGGAAACTTGTTGAGAATATGGACTAAATTACCCAAAGCTTGTGACGATCACAGCTACTTTAAAAGGCTGGGGGACAGAATTTGGTTGATCTCTAGGTTACAGTGGGAGCTCCTAGGCAGCATCACCCTCATGCCAAATGTTCCAGAGGGGAGAGCAGGGTCTTAAGTCCTGTTGGGAAAGCCAAGCCTGACCCACAGGTCACAGTGTATGGACAAGCAAGAGCAAGCTGTCAGAGGAGACTGATGGGAAGATGAACTAGAAAGGGGCAGAAAGGGTTGTTAGTGGGTGTGATGTTAGGAGAAGCTTCTGATGTCTTACAGCACTGTAGGGTGGCTATGACTGACAACTGTATCTCAAAGCACTAGTAGAGAAGACTTAATGTCCTAACACAAAAAACATGGGTAAATGTTTGGGCTGATGGACATGTATAATAGGACTTTCTCTGTAACTTTAATGTTTTCAAAACCTATTTTTAATGATGGTTCTTAAATCCTTTAACCTCCCTTGTAGCCTACCACCCACCAGAGGTAGTAGAAAAGAAAGGATACAAGGGAAGTGGACTTGTTTAGAAAGGTTCTTTGGAGCAACTCCCGTCTGTGTTGTCTGGAAATCGGCAGTTCCATTCACAGGTTAGCAGGCATCAGCAGCTTGATCCACTCGCAAACACTTCACAGATACACCAGCAGTCCAGTTCTGTAGAGTAGGGATAGCAAACATGAATCAGCAGCAGTAACATGACCTAGCAGAGACAGCCAGACCTCAGTCTCAGCACAAGTCAGCAGGAGGGACTTGGAGGGACACCAGAAGATCATCTTGGCTGTGCCTCTCTCAGGGAAGTGAAGATCAGTGCAGACGTGAGACCCACAAACATTGCACAGCTATAAGCAAACCAAGCTCAGCCTCCATCACTGTGCAGCTAGTTCTTTTATACTGTCTTCAAACATCACGTCCTCCACGTGTCTTGCCTCAGCACGTGCGTCTGTCTCAGCTGACATCACTCTGCCAATCAGCCCCACTCTTCGAAAGCAGCAAGAAACTGCAGCACACCACTAGAAGTTTTTTGGTGAGTTTCTCTCTATGCAGTCTTAACAAATGCAGCTCAACTACACAATGTAAGGTGGACCCATACATGCGTGTCATTAGCAAAGAACATCATGTGTTCTTTCACGTGCTTGCTTTAGCAGAATATCCTCTCCTGTGTCTGCTTCAGCAAAACATTCCTTCACAAGTCTGCCTTAGCCTTTCACACCTGTGTCCAAGTTAATGAAACGTTCCTTCACATGTTTGCCCCAGTAAAACACCATCCAACCGACTCTGCAAAGAAGCCTTAAGTTTCCAATTCATTTCTCAGACCCGCCAACAGTATAAATAATGACACAAAGGTTTCTGTTATAGTTTATGCTTAGGCCTTTTGCTGGGACAGTCTCCAGCTAGCTCACCAGGTGACTGATGTTTTGCCTAGCAAGCATGAGGCCGTGGGTTTTGATCCCTAGTGCTAGAATAAACCAAATGCTGTGACACATAGTTATAATTCTAGAAATCAGGAAATGGAGGCAAAAAAATCAGAAATTCAAGGTCATCCTTGGCTACTTAGGGAGTTCAAGGTTAGCAATTTTTAATTTGAAAAGGAGAGCCAGGTACAGTGACACACACCTATAACTTCATAGCAACACCCAGTCTCAGAAACAAAGAACTAAACTGGATCTGATGGCATAAAGTCATAATCCCAGCCACTTGGGAGGCTGGGGCAGGGGGATCTCAAGCACAAAGATTTAGTCTGAGCTACAGTACAAGTTCCAAACCAGCCTGGGCAGTTTAAATAAGAGTGTTATCTTGAGGGAGAACTGGAGGAGGAGGAGCTGATAGTGGGATGTAAAGTGAATAAATAAATTAATTAACTAAAAAAGAGTGTCATCTCAAGATATATAGATATAGATATAATATATAAAACATATAAAAGGTTTTAAAAGGTTGTAGGACTAGCCAAATGGTTCAACAGATAAATGTATTTGCCACCAAGCCTGGAAACTTAAGTTTGATTCTGGTTTCCTGATGGTAGAAGGAAAGAACCAGCTCCCTCTGGCCTCCACAGACACTCCATGACACACTTGAGCACACACACACACCATGTGCAAGTGAATAAACACATAAATAACTGAATAAATAATAAAGGTAAATTAAAAGATTAGGTATGGCTCAAGGATAGACCGCTTGCCAGGATCACCATGTATAAATGGTCCTGGCTCTAGTACCAAAGAATGGATGAACCGTGCGTGTTGGACTACCACAGGGCAGGGAACAAAGCACACCTGAGGCTCTGCTGTTCTCCTGGCTCTGTGAACGCTGCAGGGCCTGCCACCTCCTCCCTGGGAGCATACTCTATAACATTTCTCTCTAATAATGCCTGCATCAGAGTCTTGTAGCCTCTACTTTCCCCTCAGCAGTGCATCTGTGAGACACTAGATATCTGAAATTTCCTGCAGCAGAGAAGGAGTCCAAACACTATGTGCCAGAGCCCCCCAAGCCTTGCAATAGACCTGGTGGCAGAGCACAGAGTAGGTTAAGTTGTGATCAGTCACTGTTTATATTAGTTACTTTTCCTTTTGGCTTTTGTGTTTTTTTCAAGACAGGGTTTCTCTATGTAGCCCTGGCTGTCTTGGAACTCGTTCTGTAAACCAGGCTGATCTCAAACTCAGAGATGCGCCTGCCTCTGCCTAGTGAGTTCTGGGATTAAAGGTGTGCACTGCTGCTCCCAGCTTCAGTTACTTTTCTTACTGCTGTTACCTAATGCTTGACAAGAAGCAACTTGAAAGTGGGAGGGTTTATCTTGGCTTAAGAATCAGTATAGCCCATCATGGAAGGAAGGCCTGGCAGTGGGAGGCATCTTGTCACACTATGCACGAAGGAACCAGACAACAGATCGGAGGTGGGGCCTGGTTATAAAAACTTAAGACTTTTCCTCTAGTGACCCACTTCCTCCAGCAAGGCTCTACCCCAGAAAGGTTTTGTAATCCTTCAAAACAGCTCCACCAGATGGACACAAGTGTTCAAACATGCCAACCTTAAACCATAATACTATTTTGTGGTATTCTAACCCATTTATGGTCCAAGCTACGGACTAAAGCCCCAGGCTCACAGAGCTCACAGGTAAACTAGGCAGGCTCAGTGAAAACAGTGGTCAAGGGACAGCTTTAATTCCCAGTTTTGCTTCTGCTCTGTTTTACTAATAAATGGCAACCACTGGGGACCTGCAGTGAGGGGCCCAGCTGGTGTCTCCTTTCCCTCTCCCTCTGTAGAGTGCATAGAAACCTCATCTATTGTCTTAAGGAAAGTCTGAAAGATCCCACTTCAGGCCTGAGCACCAAGGGAGGCAGGAGGCGCCTGCAGCTCAGAAGACAGTGGTTCTAGTCTGTTAGTGTTAGTGACGAGAATGTCTGCATCTAGTGATAACAGCTGTCCAGTGTCTGGATGTCTAACCAGGTGGAAAGAAACCCACACAGAATTAGACAGATACTCTATATCTAAAAAGCAACAGAATTTGAGGTGAGAGATGTTGGCTCGTATAAGGAAGCAAAGCTAAGATCTGAGTGCACCCACTCACTTCGAGGCAGGGATTTGCTCCCAGAGGGCTGAGAGTCCCAAAGACTGGCCCAGGAAGGAGGATAACTCAAATTAATGATTCAGTATCTCGACTCCAAGCTCACTTGAGCACCACAGAAGCCTGGCTCGGTATCTGTGCCAGAGATGCCCACTCCTTATCTAAGATTCACATTGGCTCTATAAAAGACTTGTCAGGTGTCATGTTCCGTGTAACTCCTCTCTACCAAACTGGGGCTGCCCCGGTCCACAGGGGGCAGGCAGTGCTGTTTCAGACACCCAAACATCTGTTGTTCTTGCTAAGTAAAAACAAGTGACTAGTCACAGCAAAACCATGAAAGAAAACCACAAGTGACCTAAGGATTTCTGACTCACCCTTCAACCTGGGTACTTTGTGACATTCCAACCAGAGCTCTCAGCCACCTGCAGCCGAGCTGAGAACTACAGTCCCTTTGTCTCCCTGACTCAGGGTAATTACCCTGCCCCAGATGGCTTTTGCCTTCAGAACAAAATAAAGAAAAACCACCTTCCCTCCCTAAGCCCAAGTGACTAAGAAAAGCTGGCAGGGACCCTCCCTCAGACCATAATTGTGGGAACCTCTTGCAAAACAATTTTTGTTGCCAGATAAACTGTGTCTTTTCCCAGCAGCCAAGTGCCACACCTTAGAGCCTGGGTGAGAGATTTCCTTTAAGATACCACTGAGCAGATGTGAAGAACTGGGCCTTTTCTGCCCACTAGGAGGCGCTGTGTAGAGCTACATCCTGAGAGGTTTTGTACCCGCCTGAATAACCTGTGTGCTGTATGAGCATGGCACCAACGTGTTCTAGCCAGTGGGGTTCTGAGCTCAGGCTTGGAATTAGCAGCCTCCTGATGGGAGAGGGTTCACACTGTGCAGGATGGGCAACTGTGACAAGCCCATCTGTCTAAGAGGATACAGTAGCCAGACAAACACCACCTTCACTTTGGAAACAGTGCCAGAGTGAGTTGTCATGTTCTGTAACACCTAGTGCAGATCTTTGGGGCCACACCTGACAAAACTGGAGCCAGACCTTGAGTCAAATGTGACTTCCATAGATTGGATTGCATGGTTCGCTGAACACAGAAAACTTCCTTTTCCTCAACACTACCCAATATGGGTGGCCTGTGAGGAACTAGGCATTCTGTCAGTCTACTTCACAGCAGCGGGGCAGGAGGGGGGAGGGAAAAAGCACACAAAGCCTTCTGCCTTAGAAAGCCTTCCCTCCATCACCTGAACAGCTAGGCTCTGCAGTTCAGCTACCTACAAGTGTCAGGCTGCCAACAGAAGGTCTCTGCTCCCTACACACCAACCGCCGGATGCGATAGTGAAGGCCTCACTGCTAAAGCAGTAAGGAGCTAGTGATACCGAGAAGCTGCGCGAGCAGACGTATGAAGGGATTGCCTAGGCAGCAGAATGAGGAGGAAGGAGGCGTCCCCAGCTCTGTGGAGAAGAGCGCCTGCAGCACATCAGGGACTGGGCATCAGGAAACCTTACTGGATGAGAACAGTATCTCCATGGAGGTCACCTACGTGGACTGAAATCCTCCTCAGAGTCTCACTTCTGGCTAACGTTCTCCCAAAGTGTGATCACAACCCCTTCGGTGTGGACAGTTCTCCCAGTCATTTTGAAAAGTGTTTATTTATTTTTACATGTAGGGTGTTTTGACTGTATGCATGCCTGTGTACCACATGCATGCAGTGTCCTCAGAAACAGAATAGGGTGTAAGATACTCTGGGACTGGAGTTACAGACAGTTGTGAGATGCCATGTGGGGGCTGGGAACTGAACCCAGGTCCTCTGGAAGAACAGTCAGTGCTCTTAGCCACTGAGTCATCTCTCCAGCCTTTCTTGGCCCATTTTGTAGATAAGGAACTATATATAGTAGACCTCATTAAGCTCCAGCTCAACCCCAGGGCATCAGACCCCATAGCTCTTTTCTCTATCCTGCCTGCTACAGGCCTGTAGCAGAACAAATTACTTCTCTTTCTTGAAGAGGCTGGTGTTGTTGATGTCTAGGGAGTCTGGTGTTTTACCCTTCGCCTCAGGGTGGTCCCGGGCCTCAGGCATCTCAGGAGAAAGGCCCTCATAGGGCCATACTGGAGACCCAAAGGCTTTCTACTCCCTGGAGAATGATGTACCCATAGCCTCCTTGGTCAACTCATTCTGGTATCATGAACACTGGCCTGGTGGATCCTGCCGGGAAACATCATGTCTTCAGTTAAAGTGTTTTACGTCAGGAACTCTTTTTATGGATTTTTTTTTAATTAAGTAAACTTTAAATTTGAGCATCACAGCAATCTGCCATACTCCATCATCCCTGCAACTCCGAACTCGCAGTTGGCGGAGAGCAGGGAAGCCTGAACCTGTAGAAGGAGAAAAATCACTGCAAGAAGCCGACAGTCTGTCCACACACCCCGAGGAAAGCCTTTCTTAGAGTCTGCATACTGAGAATTAGGTGCAAAGTGACAATTTTGACACTTCTCAGAGGGAGTGTCCATCTAGCCTGGGCCTGGGTGTACCTAAGGACTTGCTAGCTGTAGACACTGTACAGAGAAAAGCTAGGGGCTCCTCACATCCCCCGGACACCACCATTGACCACACTTGAGTGATTTATATGACTTTCACCTAATGCACTGCATCTTTGTAAACTGGATGCTCTAATGATGAAAATAATAGACTTGAATAAAAATGTTAAAAAAAAAAAAACACAAGGAATGTGGAATGTTCTAGAAAGAGTTCCTTCCTGGATATCATATATATTATTATTATTATTATTATTATTATTATTTCCACAAGGTAAATCCTGAACATTCATTCACTGCATTCCTTCTCTGGCCTTGAAGAACATGTCCAGTCCTGACCTCTTTCCTCACATCAGGGGATGTGAAGTGGGAGGGGACTCTCCTCACCTCCACAAGCCCTGAGCTGAGGCTGCTTTCTGTCTTTGGAAGAAATATTCTGCACCACAATTTGGCAGCGTGAGTTAGGAGCCTGAGAAGAGTTTACGTTCTTCCACCTGGCAATGGCCCTCTCTGGAAAACCGCTGGAAGGAGTAAGTCAGAAACTTGGCCTCGTCTTCCAAAGAGGGCTCAATGAAGCTTTATATATAGCTGTTAAAAGCTGGCAACAGTGCATCTCTCTCACCGTATGGGAATGGTTAAGTAATTACAGGGCGTTCAGAAGATGGGATGTGCTTCGCAATCTCAAGATGGCACCTCCAAGGCTATTTAATGATGTGGAAACATAGGATAGTTTCCATGGTGTTAAGTGGGAATCTATAATACAAAGTCAAATACACAGAACAATAAAAGAACCTATATATGAACATATACAGAGAACTGGACAAGAATGTAAACTGTCAAGGGGAGTTGTTCTGGGTGGTAAAATTACAGTTCATTTTTTACATTGTCCTTTGTTACTTTCTATACACTGTCTTCATAGTTTTTTAAGTGACTGAAGAGAAAATAAAATCCCCTAGCTAGTGATGTGGGCGAAGATTAATAGTTTTTTTGTATGGAACATCAGTTTAACATTGCAGTAAGAATCCCATGCCCCTGCCCTAGCCTGACAGCTTTGCCTTGTAGAATCAAACTTGGTGTCAAGTTCCCAAGAACACAATGGAGCAGGAGATGAGGGTGAACCTGGAAAATTTGTAGTAACATGTCAACCTGAGTGATGGCTCAGCACACCTGACCTGGACTACCCAGCAGCTTCTGTCTTTTTAAAAAATGCTGTGGAGGGCAGCAGGAGGTTCTCTTACTACTGTGTTTACACTGGAAGATTGCTTTTCATAAAATGCCAAATATCGACATATGGCTAAAGGTGCTGAAGACAGGCACTCACCCAGAGCTAACAGTGAGGAAGACAACAGCTTCCAACTCCTGAGACAGTTCTGCCTAGCTAGGGTGCTGAAGTTTCTAAACCTCAGCTTCAAGGAGGACAGCCCACACCTCCTAGCATGCCCCGGGTGCTCACAGAAAACACATGTAGAAACGGCTTCCTTGAAACTGAAGACCTGTCTTCTCATTGCATTCCTCACCTGTTTCTCCACTCAGCCTTCATGTTTAGATAACACAACATGCCTCTCCAATACAGCCAAAGAGCTGTATTGGACATGCTAGCATCTGAAAACACAACCCACTGCTTTTACAAAGGAAGCTAAAGCACAGTAGAGCTAGCCCTGGTGGTGTGGGTGCAGCAGAGCTGGCCCTGCCCCTTGCTGGCTGCAGCACCCAGGGAGCAGCCCACACCTCACCTGGGCAAAGCAAGAGAGCTGGTAGAATGAACAACTCAGCTTCCACTCAGGCCCAGCTCCAGGGCTTTGAGTTGGCCCTCTCCAACAACTACCCCATCTATGAACTGCTGGAGCACATGAAGGGCCCATCAGGCAGAACCAAAGCTGCAGGATCTCCATGACACAGGACAACCACAGGATATCCTTAGTAGAGTTCCAGTAAGGACTCAATATTGAAAATGTAGCAGAAGCCAGAGGCCTCAAACCAGACCAATGGCATATTGCAATGAACATTTGCAAATAAAACTGGGCAGAATGGTATACTGTGGGACACATTACAACTTCCACAGGAGATGTTCTTGTTTCGTTTTGTTTGTTTTGTTTTGCTTGTTGGGGGATGCAAGGGCAGAGGAGGAGTGGGGAGATTCACAGGATTGGAGTCTGTGCTTTGTTAAGGGTACACACCTATAATCCTGCTGCTCAGGGGGCAGGGACAGCAGGATCCCAAGTTCCAGGCCAGCCTGGGCTATGTAACAAGATCCTGTCTTTAAAAAGAGGAGAGGAAGGAGGAATGGGGAATGAGAGCAGGGGAGAGAAAGAAGAAGATAAGGAAGAGGAGAAAGGGGGCGGGAGGAGGGGGAGGGGAGGGACTTACCTGGTGTCACATGCTTGTTGAAGTCAAATGCAGCTCAAAACTGTCTATTCTCCTGTGCCCAGGTAGCCCAGCCCAACCATGTTCTTTCTGAGTGAGGCTTCCCTTTCAACCGCATTCCAAATCCAACACTAGGAAGGTACACTCTGTAATGGAACTGCAGCTTGTGTCTCGGTGATCTGTGCACGTAGCAATCATGTGCTGCCTGGAATCACACTGCAGCTCACCCTAGTGATGATTTATGTGACGGTTTGATCCAGCCCAGAGCTGACAGAACAAGACTCTGATCCAAACCGTGCACTTAGAAACACACTGCAAACTCAGCAGCCACCCGACTGGGGACGTGGATGAGTGGCCTCCCACTGGGTTCAAGACCAACAGGGAACCTTGATAGACAATGTTTTATGTAACTCCCTTACATGGATGCCTGGCTAATGTGACATTTTTTAAAGCTTATCTGGGTGCAGTTAACATATCACACAGACTCTCCTTTTCCCAGTCTCTGACCTCTCCACAGCAGACAGGAGCAATGTTTATTTCTCGAATAGCAGCAAACTTCCAAGCTCCTTGCAGCCCCATGGCAGACTCTAGACAGCTGCATAGAAGGATGAAGAGCCTGAGCAGGAGAGGGAGGACCAGAGGCTTACTGGACAGAAGCCAAGGATACAGCAGTAGGAGGAGAGATGGGCTAGGAAATGCCTGCCACCCAAGAAGCTCGGGTTTGATGACTGCTATCAGACTTCTCCACTGGCCTAGGGAGGCTGAGCAAGGGGAGAGAAGGATGCCTGGAGAAAGACAGTCCCCAGCACTCCCTGTGTGTGTGATGGAAGTGTTTTCCTCATGCACTAGGAGAGGCCTAACAGGAAAGCAGGAAGTTGCCCCCAAAGCACCCCCAGGACGGCTTGAATAAATTTCCTTGATATTGCTAAGGATAGCTGGACAGTCAACATGAGCCGACCTCTCCCACTGTGTGTTCCCTGAGGAGCACTGCTGTAGCCCTTATTTCCTAGAGTTCCAGCCTGTCAGGTTCGTGGTCAGGACAACTGTCATCTAGTGCTTGCCACAGGCAAACTACTGCTTAAAACACAATCGATATTATAGGATACAGCAAGGCAGTTAAATGCAATGCTGTTATTTTGAAAACTGCTAAGTAAGCACAGTTTCAGTGTGCTCACCACCAAAGGTGATTATTATGTGAGGTCATACATATGTTAATTAGCTTTATTAAGCCATTCCTCGGTGTATATATATACTGTAAAGCATGTTATGCATTATAAATATTTACAATCTTGTCTATTTAAAAAATAAAATTGTATTTAAAAACAGTCAAAGTATAACACGCATTGCTTAAAAATGGGACATGTGAGTCGATTTGGTCATTGCTCAAAAATATATTCAGGTGGTATCTCCAATACACATCTATGCAGTGTGGCATAATCCATCAGAGATTGACCTTATACAAATGTAAGGATAGGTCCTATTATAATGGAGATGAAGAAACTGAGGCACTGGGAGTTTATGGTTCTTTCTCAGAGCAGTCAGGAAAGGAAAGCTTCAAATCCAGTTTGGCTATTGAACATGTGTTGCTAAAGATATATGGTTTTGTTTCCCTAGAAATGCAAACAGAATAATTAATCAAGGCCATCAATCAAAGGTCCTTGGGGAACTGTATTTCATCGAAATAGTCTAGTAAAAATATGTCCTCAGGGGTTGTGGGTATAGCTAGCGATAGAAATACTTGCCTGGCTTCCTTGATGCCCTGGTTTAGTACCAGTGCCAGAAAAACAAAATAGAAAACCGTGAAAGAAGTTGGCCCAGGGCTAGGAAGATAGGGAGCGGGAAAAGAGCCTGCACGGTGTGATGCTGTCGGTTCCCATGATGGAGATGACTGGTTTATCATCCATCACAGTCAGGCAAACATCACCAGGTGTCAGTTCCTATGATGGAGATGGCTAGTTCACCATCCCAGACAGGCAGAAGTCACCAGGTGTCAGTTCCCTTGATGGAGATAGCTGGTCACCATCACAGACAGGTAGAAGTTATCGGATGTGTAATGACTCTGTCAACGGGCTGAATTTCAGCTCTATTTTCTTCTTTGCATTTTCTGTGTTGGATACATTTTCATTTACTTTTGCCTTTGCAAAAACCTTTTGAAAAAAGTCCAAGTGTAAAACCCCTCCTCAAGGGTTCCCCATTCAGCTACAATGTGTCCAGAGCTAAAGTAAAAGAAAAGGAGGAAGGCCGACTCTGAGCTTGCCAGAGGACACAAAGATACACAGTTGGGACAGCGAGGGGCCTGACTTGCAGGGCAGAGGCTAGAGATGGATGCTAGCAGCTGATCTTAAGGTTTCTGAAAGTCTCTAGAAGGTGAGCTAAGTGAAAAGTTGGTTTGGGTGTGTCATTTTTGTTGAACTAAAAATGGACGACACAGCACGTCACTCTCTGTTTTCTCACGAGTTAGAAAATTGCATGGTGTATGCTTGCAATGTTTTCTGGGAAGGTCTGGATGTGGTAACAGAAGTGAGGCCAGGCTAGGGCTCAGCCTCAGCCGTGGGAAGAGGCAAGGTGCACACATGACTCCCTCAACCAAAACACGGCACAAGAGGTTCTGGGAACTAAAACCACAGGTGAGTCAGCACATGGGAGAGGGGACAGGACAGGGCACGTGGGTAAATCCTCATCCCATCCAGCACTTAAGGAGAATGTTCAAAGCAGGAGGAGGGGGAGGCTCCCCATCCCAGGTAGGAGGCAGTGGGCCAGGTCACAAGAACCCTTAGGCAAGTCCTAACCACCACTCACCCAGCAGCAAGGCTGCACTGCACGGCTCGGGCAAGCCTTGACTCAGAAGGAGCCTGTTATGGACTTGAATTCAAACTGTTCCACACGGGTTCAAGTGTTTGAACACGTGATCCCCACTGGTAGCATTGTTCTGGAAGGTTGTAGAGTCTAGGAGGTAGAGCCTTTCTGGGGGAAGTGGGTCACTGGTTGGTGGGACCCACCCACTTCCTGACTACTCTCTGCTACCGGACTGCCAAGACAATGTGGTGTGTCTCCTCAGATTCCTGTTGATGGACCGTGTCCCTTATTAAACCATGACCCACAAGAAATGCTTCACTCCCAAAACTGCCTTGTCAGGTATTTTGCCAGAGCTGTAAGAAAGGTAACTACGCTGGGCACAAGCTGGCTTCATTTAGGACTCTGAAATATCTGACCCCAAACAGAACCAGTGAAGGCCCCTCCCCCAGCAGCTCTTGCTCAACAGACAGACACATCTATCATCAATATGTTTGCAAAGTCCAGTAACCGATCCGAATCAGTTCCCTCATAGTAAACACTGCACTTAAAGGATTTAAAGGAAATCTCTGTGTATCCAACAAGAAGAAGGGGCCCACTAAGCCTGCTTCCCTCAGAGGAGGAGAAGTAGGTCAAAGCTACACCCTATCCAGTTATGTGAATGACTCCTGAGCCCGTCTGGCGCTGAGCTAATTCTCTAAGAATGAGTTCATTTCATACCAAGCAACCTGGTGACTTACTTGCTATCATTATCCCTTCTGAGGAACTCTAGTTTCAGAGAGATTTAGAACTTCAATCATGGTCACCCATCAGTCAAGAGCAGAGCTAGAATCTGTGTGTAGGCAGCTTATTCAGAGCTTTTCACAACTCCATTGTCCAGAAATGTCTCAGGAAACTGCCACACCCTAACATCCAGGGAATTCTGCAAGGCTCAGAACCCCTGGCTTAACACAGAGTGACCAAGCTGGAGTGGCATCTCAATAAGGAGTTTACTCATTCTGAAATGTTGGAGACATGGCTGGGCCTCCCTTAGGCTCTCCCTGCCAACATGCCAATCAAGCCTCATGCAAGTTTGGTGAAAGGCAAAAATCAACAATTTCCACATCTCCAGCCATGCGACAGCTGCTTGGATGGGGCGTAAGGGGAAGGCAGGCAGGGGGTGCCAAGGGTAAGACACACCATCTCCCACTGTCTGGCCTCAACTTGCCCATAGTACAGAAGGCAAGATGCCACTTAGGTTTGGAAAATGGAGACAAAGCGACAAGTATATGTTAAAAGCCAAGATGTCCTGGCCCCTCATCCCTGCACAGCCTGTGACTAGGCAGTCTCACAAAGACCTGCTAGCAGTGGCCTCCTGTGGTCCCAGTCACCTTTCCAGCCTGGCATTGTTCCCATTTACACCTTGAAAGTTGACAACCCTGGTATTTCCTCCTGAAGAGTCGTAACTCCAAGTCTCTAGGGACAAAGTGTAGACGGCAGGAGACAGGCCCTTCCTTAAGACACAGGCTCTTGGCCTAGGTCCATGGGCCCTTTGTGAGTTCTATAGCCCATGCATTTTCATTGGCGGGTGTGACACACTCGCTTGGGTCTCAGAGCAGCCGTCCCTGGTTTGGTACATGGGTATTAGGGGACGGAGAAAAGTTATGGCTCCCTTCTAGCTATCCAGGAGAGAGAAACGAGTTGCTGCAGTCACAGTGCACAGACAGCGTCAACCTGTAGCCAGCTGTGAGCTTGCTCTCAGCAGATTTTAGTGCAAGGGCCATCCCAGACGTCAGGGTCAGACTCTCAATGGCACCCTCCTCAGTGGAGCACTGGTGTACACTAGCCTGCTGCCAACTGTATTTTACATTCATACTTCTGACTTCTTTCCTAAATTCTTTAAGTACTCAAGGGAAGGGTAAGTCTTTCCAGGAGCCAAATGAAAGTCTGTATAGATGTGCTAGGGCATGTGCACGCCGCAGGTGTGCTTTCCTGTTACTCCAGCTGTTCTAGGGGAATCCCAGCTGACTCTAACTCCCGCTGTCCAGAGGGAGGGATGTCAAACAGGTAGAGGGGAAGCCAAGGGAGGTTGAATCCAGGATGACAGGACCAGAGGAGATGGGGGGTGGGGGAGGCCAATAGCAGTGAGGAAGAGGGTGCTGACTGCACCCCCAGATCTGTGTTCCGGAACTGCTTAGATCTTGCTGCCTTCACCTCCATTATCCACTTGCTATCGTCTTAGGAATTAATTACCCAATTGCTCCAGGCAGAATACGGGAGTTGGAAGAAGGCCGCAGGCAGTTTGCAGAAGCCTGCAGAGTAAGACAAGCCATGTTTGATGCTGAAGAAAAGAGGAGTCCTTAGAGGATGGATTCTGATGTCCAGTGCTTATTTCGTTCTGACTACATCTAAAGTGGCCAGTCCTCTGACAGAACTCACCTATGAGGCATCTGCCAGCATCCAAGAAGTATAAAAGCACTTCAAGAGGACCTCTGCATGCAGGACCATCTAGTGTCGATCTAAGGACTTCATTTTTTTTTTAAATTGGAGTACATATGAGTAAGACAATATATGGTTGAAAATACAAAAAAAAAAAAAAAAAAAAAAAAAACCACCACAGGAGCAAACATCCAAAAATAAACAGGAAAAACATCAAAAGCATTCCAAGATGCCACTAAGGATTTCTGAGTTTCTTTCATTCTAGATGGCTGCTTTTTCTTTACAGAAAATATCTTCAGAACTGCTTATCTAGAAGATAAAGAATAGTTTTGTGCAAGAGGTCGATTAAGAGTGGACAATAAGACTGGGCGAGTGCCTCACTGAATAAAGTGCTTGTCATACAATCCTGAGGGCCTAAGTTCAGATCCCGTTCCTCCATCTACATAGAAAGCCTGCCTTGGTGCCATACACTCAAAATCCCAGTGCCAGGGAGGAGGAGACAGACCTGAAGCTTGTAGGCCACCTACGGCAGGTAGGCCAGCTAAGCCAATGGACACAGGATCAGGGAGAGACTTTGGTTGAATGTTTAAAAGTGAAAGTTATTGAGGAAGACACACATACACACACACACACACACACACACACAGAGAGAGAGAGGAGAGAGAGAGAGAGAGAGAGAGAGAGAGAGGACTATACAGACAGACACACACACCATACACACACATACACACATACAGACACACAGACACCCAGACATACAGATACACACAGAGTACAGACACCCAGACACCCAAGCCGCAACATACAGAACACACAAAGAGAGAGAAGAGGAGAGAGAGCGTGTCCACACATACAGACACACACACACACCATACATACACATACAGAGAGAGACAGAAAGAGAGAGAGAGAGAGAGAGAGAGGTATCCACACATATAGACACACATACATACATACAGAGAGAGAGAAAGAGAGGGAGGGAGGGAGGTACACACACACACACACACACACACACACACACACACACACACACACACAGAGGGGTTGGAGTGAACAATGATATGATTTCATAGTAAATAGTAGCTCCCAGAGCTGAGGAAGGGTGTTCTGGGAGGAGATAGTGAGCAGTGTAGAAAGCAATGGGACGAACTTCCTGTGCTTTATTGAGTGGTAACTATGGCCGACAATAATTCATCATGTATCTCAAATAGAATGTAAGGTACGGGATCCAGCAAGTCCCCAGCTGTAATCATTAGAACCTTTCCTCATTGCTCTGACAAAACATCCAGTAAATGAGACTTAGGAAGGAAGGGCTTATGTGGGCTTATGGTTTGTGAGTACAGTCCATCCTGGAGAAGCAGACAAAGCAGCAGGAGCATGAGGTAGCCGGCCATACTGCATTCACAGTCAGAACCAGAGAGCAAGGGATGCCAGGTGCTCAGCTGGACATTTCTTTGCTTCTTTACATTCAGCTTGGGTATGGCCGTCCATGGGCAGTGCCGTGCCTTCCTTCCTCAGTTAAACCTCTTTGGAAACAGGTACCTGGAGGTGTGTTTCCCCTCTCTGTCTATCTGTGTGTGTGTGTGTGTGTGTGTGTGTGTGTGTGTGTGTGTGTGTGTGTACAGCAAACATTATTGTTGGTATTCAAGAGAGTAGGGCCCCTAGGCCCCTCCTGCTTTTGTAGGAGTCTGGGATGGAAATTGTGAGGGAGAAGCTCAGTGTCAGATGCTAAAGTGGGACAGGGACTCCTCAGCAGTCAAGGGCCTCTCTCTTGCTCTCATGTCCTGCTGGGGTGAGTGGTCCAGGGCTTCTCACTCTTTGGAGGCCATGAAGGCCATGAGGTCCACCATCCTGTCAGTGTATTCATTGTCGTAGCAGGATATGAATTTTACAAAGTTGTCATTGAGAGGAATGTCAGCCCCAGCATCAAAGGTGGAGTGGGAATTACTGTTGAAGTTGCAGGAGACAGCCTGGTCCTCACTGTAGCCCAGGATGCCCTTCAGTAAGCCCTCAGATGCTCCTTCATCACTTTCTTGATGCCATCATCTTTGGCAGTTTTCTCCCGGTGGCATGTCAATCCACAACAGACACATTGGGGATAGAAACATGGAAGGCTGTGCCTGAGCTTCCTGTTCTGCTCTGGGATGAACTTGCCCAGAGCCTTGGCAGCACCAGCGGATGCAGGGCTGATACTCCTGGCAGCCCCACAGCCCTCACGCCACAGCTTTCCAGAGGGGCCATCCACAGTCTTCTGAATGGCAGTGATGGCATGGACTGTGGTCATGAGCCTCTCCACAGTGCCGAAGTTGTCATGGATGACCTTGGCCAGGGGGGCTAAGCAGCTGGTGGTGCAGGAAGCATTGCTGACAATCTCAAGCGGGTTGTCATACTTCTAGTAGTTCACACCCATCACAAACATGGGGGCATCAGCAAAAGGGGCAGAGATGATGACCCTTCTGGCTCCACCAGCCTTCTCCTTGGCGGTGAAGACACAGTAGACTCCACAACACACTTAGCTCCAGAATCATCCCATTTGATACTAGGGGATCTCACTCCAGAAGATGGTAGCGGCCTTCTGTTGATGACAGACTTCTCCTTCTCAGCTTTGACAGTGTCATTGAACTTGCCATGGGTGGAGTCATGCTGGAACATGTAGACCATGTAGTTGAGGTCAGTGAAGGGGCCATTGATGGCAACAATCTGCACTTTGCCAGATGAGCTGGCAGTCCTGGCACCAGGCGCCCAACAGCCAAATCCATGTATTCCAACCTTCACCGTGGTGTCTAAGGGGTGAGGCTGTCACTGAACAAAAGATGCAGTTGTCTCTGGAACAGGGAGGAGCAAAGAGCCGGAGGTGTGTCCTTAAGTGATTCTAATCCAGTCAAGTTGCCCAAGAGGTTTAAACATCACTCCCCTGCTGGGGTCCACAGAACTGTCGTTTTATGCCCATAAAAAATGTACACTTGTTAGGTATAAGTTTTTATATTTTTCAAGTAGAAAATTAACTGGAGAATAAATGATACCAACAAAGCCCATGATGATAAAAAAAAAAAAATTATCAAATCGCTGTGGCAGGAATCATGGGGTGGGATGGACTCAGTAGAGCTGAGAGGCAGCAGAGAGAACGGGGAGATTGGGAGAGTGAGTCAGACTAGCACAAGTAGTTAGGTGGGGGAGGGGTTTGTTGGTAAGACATTCCAAAAAGTAAGAAAGCATGTATGCATCAACTATCTGTTCGTCAGGATTTTAGGAGCCCTGGAAACGTCTGGGGGAGCCCAAACCACATGTAAAGTGATTATTGTATCTCTTTAATCTCTACTCCCATTTAAGCCTTCTAGAAGTCTATATTTTTGTGTGTATTTATAATAAAAATCTGCCATGCACACCATTCCACTCTTTGTATTCTATGATCTTACCATGAAGATCTTCTGATAAACATCTTTTTTTTTTTTTTTCTTTTAACAGCATACGACACATTCATGTTGATGGCTTCTAACTGCTGGACACCTACACTGTGTCACCCAGACCCTTGGGATCTGCAGGTGCCTGAGCGTGAGAGTGCCTCTCAATGCGGAGTTTCCTTCAGGAGGGTCCAGGTCAGAGAAGGGAAGCTTTAGATCATGCACTGGCCCCTTCCCGTCATGTTCTCCTCGGCTTCCTTCAGGGCAGGATTAAAGGGAGACAGATGCTCTCTCCCACCTCCCTATCTAGCCTTGCAGTTACAGCTCAGCTTCATGTATCCCGCAGAGATATTACATGAGCAAGTCTGAGTTCTGTGGCTGGAGGGAGGGAGGGCCTTCTCCCATGAGTTTCTACATGGACCCTTTCAAATACAAAGTCCTTACCATCTCACTCTGCCCTTAGTTCTGTGAGAGGCTCTGCCCTAAGTCCATCCAAGACCTTTTTGCTTAGAAGACTAAGAGATGCATGAAATCTAAAATCTGTGAAACAAAAGATTTATGAATAAACTCATGAGCTCTCCGGGTCCCTGAAAACTCAGCCATTCACCTCTAACTCAAAGTTCTACATAAGAAGCCTTCCCAGTCCTTTTATCCTCCTGTGTCTGCCCCTGACTGCAAGGCACGTGGGATCGCACTACCAGACAGGCATAAGAATGGGTGCTGTGGGGCATGCTAAAACTCCAGGGATCTCAGAGATCTGAGTCGGAAGGAGTGGAGCTGCCTGCTCCCACCCGCTCAGGCCTGCTCTGGATCATGGACCCAGGACCATCATCTGAGAGGACCATTGGCACTCAGTCATGAAAACAGCACCTGGAGTCCATCTCCACGCTAATGAGATATCTAGATTGCCTTAGCCTTCAGCCAGTGACCTTCCCTTCCTAGATATTCTCACACCCTTCCCCCGAAAAGTATATAATCCCTGGTTTATGCCAAATAAACGGTATGTGTTCACATCCACTCCCAATAAAGAAATATGAACAAGCTAAGATCATCTCAGAGAGCTGCTTCACTAGAAGGCCTTTACCTAAACAAACTGTGACACTAAGGTTCCGGAAGAAGGCCTTTTCTCTTCTCCAAACCCTCCAGTACTCAACACGGACTCCCGGATCCTGCTTGTTTAGGGCTCCTCTTTCCCCTTCCTGGCTAGTGTGCAGATGCCCCGTGGGGAAATGTGGACCATGGACCCCCATTCCTCTCAGGCCCTAAGCGGAGAGCTTAGAACCACAGCATTCGTCCCAAACCCCACTTTCGCCTTCCAGCCTGTCATGTAGGCATCTGAGGTCCAAAGGGGAACTCAGGCTGCAGACTCCGCCTTCTCCTATCTGAGCAGGTGAATTGGCGGGCCCAGATACTGCCAGGAAGAGAGGCAGAACAGGGTACCTGTACTCATCTGCCACAGAGCGTCCGCTGCATCTGAGACCTCTAGCATGTAGGTGTATATATAGGCCATAGGACAATCTTGGATACCATTTTTTAGGTTCTATTCACCTCTTTTGGGGGGACAGTCTCTCTCACTGACCTGGAAGTTGCCAAGTAGGCTGGGCTAGCTGGGCAAAGAGACCTAAAGATCTACCTTAGTCACTGAATCCAGTTTCCAGTGTAGGACCTCTTGGGATTCATCTGCAAATATTCAACTTCATGTATAGCAGGAAACAGGAAACAGGTAGAGAGAATGTGCTGGAATAAAGCAAAAAAGAAACCCCAAATTCACATAACTGTCTGTGTTCAAAAAAATTGGGATGGTGGTGACCTTCAGCAAGGGCCATTTGCAAAAAGTTGAGCACATGAAGCCATCCAGATGGCTGTCTAAAGTCTGGTCCATGCTGGACAGTTCAAAGGGTAATGCGGCTATAACAGTCCCCAGGGTATACAACCTGTCACCACCTCTTGCCCAGCTCTTATGGTCTCCCTCTCATAGGGGATGAGGAACGTCTTCTTTAGTTCCTGAGACCCACTCCCCACTTTGTGGTGGCTGGGTGAGGAGGCAGGCCCTTGCTGTGGTCTGGCTTCGGGGCAGAGTAACCACAAGACAATCACTGCCAAAATTAAACTCACGTTAGCAGAGTCTCTGTGGGTGCTTAGGCTAGAAGACCTTCCTTACAACATTGAATCATATTTCAAAAATACCCAAGGGAGTGGTGGGAAGAAGTTGAGCCAGGGAAAGAAATCTGTCGAGCTGTGTTGGTCACATTATGTATAAAATGTCAACTCTCACCTGCGGCTCATAAAAGGCATTGAATCCTCTACACCCAGGAAGACTTTGAACCTTGTCAAGACAGCAGCCCCATCTCCATCCTCCCAGAACAATGTCCTGTCACCTGCTGAAGTGAATAAGCAAGATGAACGGGCCTGTATGTCCATAGGATAAGCACTATGGTGGGCAGAGAACTGAGATGTGGCTCAAGAGGAAAATGAACAGAAGCTACTGAGACAGAGAGGGGTCGGTACTGCACGCAACATCACATGAGTCCCTGTGACTTCACAGTGAACAAGGACAGTCCCATTCTAGACTCAAAGTCAGTGAACTTGCCAGACATGATGGTGCACACATTTAATCCCAGCACTTGGGAGACAGAAACAGCTGAGTCTCTGTAAGTTCAAGGCCAGCTAGGGCTACTTGGTGAAACCTGTCTCAAACAAAAGTGTCTGTGACCTTGAGTACCTGCCCTGTAACCCATCAGCTAGACCAACTGTGTCGGAGCTCAGCCCTAGGCCTACACACTAGAAAGCTCAGGTAACTCCTCTGACTATGCTGGAGCCTTCCTCCTCCACAGTCCTCCTCCATCTTCCTCCACAGTCCTCCCTCTCCTTCCTCCTCTGAAGTCTACACAGATAGCTTAGGCCATGTTCAAACACATATAAGGATAAAAGTTCAGAGACATAGACTCTAACCCAAACTCCTCTTTTCAGTTTTCCTTACAGGTAATTTTTATTAACTGTTTGGTTAATGGTTTAAAAAAAACACTTTTAAAAATCTTGTGTGTGTGTGTGTGTGTGTGTACAAGTGCATGTGTATGTGTGTGTGTGTGTCATGTGCATATTGTGTTGTGTACAACGAGCATGTGTATGAGTGTGTGTGTGTATTCTTGCTGAGTACAGGTGTGTGCCGATGATGCATGTGTGGATGTCAGGTGATAACCTTGAGTATTGGTCCTTATCTTCCACATTGTTTGAGACAGTCTCTTGTGTGCTGTTCCATATACCAACCTAACTGGACTATGTATGGTTCTCCTGTCTCCAGTTCTCATATCACCGTAGGAATACACACAGATGTTTGACTTCATCTGGCTTCACGCGGGCTCTATGGATCTAAGATCAGGTTTCACACTTCCATGTGAGCCCTCTGCCCAGCCCACAGAGCCTTCTCCCCAGCCTCAGGAACCACTTTTAAAGGCCCTAAGTGCAGGAAATCATTAGGACCTCACTCCTAGATGAACAGTATAGTAATTAAAATTTCTGAGAGAAAGAGAGAGAGAATTAGTCTGACCCAGATATGAGCACCCAAGGTGGCTATCCAACCCCAAGTGGTCAACACTAAAAAAGCAGACATACATACCAGCCTCACTAAACAAACTAACCAGGGGGCGTGTGTGTGTGTGTGTGTGTGTGTGTGTGTGTGTGTGTGACAGTAATAACTAAAGAGGCCATGGACTTGAAAGAGATAAGAGAGAAGGGCCTAGGAGAGGTTGGGGGAGGTAAGGAGGGAGAAGGAATGATGTAATTATCTTTTATTTTTAAATATTATTCAAAAAATGAAGGTCCTTAGGACAGAAAGTTCTCTCAATTTTTGACCTGAGAAACTAAAGACAAAGCGGGTTCTGGAATGCTCCGGCACCTCCCTTCCTCCAGACACACGCTTTCAAAGTACCAGGTTGATCTGAGCCTCAGGAGCACCGCAACTACAGCACCTGTGGACGTCTCTGTCCAGAAAAGTGGTGCAACCCAGTCATTTACTCTAGCGTGGTGTGGGAAGGTAGTCAGTCCTCTCTTCTCCAATTTCCAATGTCTGGATGAATCTGTACTTTTCCTCCACATCTCTAGGAGGTCAGCTGAGGGAAATAAGCCTCCCAGGTCAGCTCTATAGGAAAAGTTAAGTTTCTCAGAGATAAGAAATTATCTTCAACCTCCACATAGGTTGTGTGTAGAGGAGTAGGAACATACAGACAAGAACCCTGAAGAAGCTGAGGAAGTCCCTGGTACCAAATCTCCACACATTAGATATTTTTAACCACACTAAACAAACTAACCAGGTTGCATTTATGCATGTGTGTGTGTATATGTATATATGTGTGAATACATATGTATGTGTATGAATACATACATATATAATATATATGTGTATATATGTGAATACCACACACACACCATTTAGAAACTTTAATCTGTAAATTAGGCACAATAAGAGATTAGCAACGTAGAATACACTCAAACTGTTAACAGTATCATGAACTTGAAAGTTATTTAAAACTTAGGCTGGAGGGATGGCTCAGCAGTTAAGAGCACTGGCTGCTCTTATAGAAGACCCAGGTTTGGGTCCCAGCATCCACATGGTGGTAAACAACTCCCTGTACCTCCAGTTCCAGGTGATTGTGACGAACAGGTTCAGTGTTGGGGGCAATAGACAGGCGTGGTAGAGGGGCAGAAATGAGATGTCAGTATGCTCTGCAGACTTGCAAGAAATCGTCAAAAGCAAATTGAACTGACTGAAAGTGGTAAAGTAGGAGTAAAGTCTGTGCGTTTTCTATTTGACAAAAATCCTGTCCGACTTCAGGCAGATCTACACCCTAATTACTAGCACACAGCACAGGAAAGGATTGTGTGCTTGGAGATTTAAAGAGTCCCCATGTGGAGCCCCTGGGCAATGCTTGATTCATGGCTCCAATGGCTTCCTGCAGTTGTACATTTCCCTTATTACCAACTCTCAGGTCCTCTTTCTGAGTGTGCCCTAGGCTCCTTGCTAGCAATTTGGGTAGCTTCTAGTCAGTTATAACTTCATGACCAAAAAAGACAGTAACCAAAGCACAGATTAGCAGAAAACTCAACTCCGTGCATCTATAAAGACGAGCTACACAATGAAAACAGCTGAAGCCCTGGAGCAGCTGCATCTAGAGCAAAAATTCTGAAGGCTGAGGGCAGAGTTTAGTAACAGTGCCTTTGGCACCGCTCAAGCATCCCTGTATAGATGTCCAGTAGACAGCTTGACCTTGGCTGACGAGAACATCAGGACTGAGAAAAGTGAAATGTAGATTGTGAGCTGGTATTACCTTGGGCTATCTTAGGCCAATTAACTTTGGATCTGACCTAACATGCTCATGACTAACAGGTGAACTCAGAATGTATCACTGAGCTTAGCAGGACTCTGCCCTCCCCCAGCCCTAAGGCTGAGAATACCATAAAACTGTGTCTGAGACTTTTAGAAGAGATTCTTCCACACCCCCCTGCCCTGCTGTAGCTCATCTACCTAACAGTCTCACCATCTCACCATTATAACTGCTCAGTCTTTTGGCTCATGACTTTTGGGGGGAGGGGGATATGTGTAATATGTCACTCAGAGTAACTTGAATTATATGTTCCTAGGACATGGTCATTCATATCTGGCTCCAAATAAACTATTTTTTATTTCCTGAAAATCAGGACAGTTCTTTAAAATTGACAAAGCAAAGTGTGATATTAAACTACTAAATTAAACAATATTCATTTAGTAACTGAGAACAAAATCTAAGCAACATCCAGACACAGCCTGGCAGTTCTTTATGTTCTATCCACGTCAGTGTCCAGTTTCACCTGGGACGTCTCACTTAGCTTAAAGAGAAAGTTTAACTTTGTCTGTAACGACCAGCCTTCTGTACCTCACTCTTAGCCACCTGGGTCACGGCTACAGAATGGGTTGAGTAGGTGACAGCCTGGGGACCTAGAACAAGGACTTAGCTGAGCTAGACCAGACCCCAGGAGGCTTCTGAAAGCACGTGGTTACATCAGATCTTACATGTAAGAGTCCAGCCTTTACAGAACCATCCAAAGCATGGCCAAGAAAGCGACCCTTTCCAGGAAAATCCAAACCAGAGATCCTCCTTTTGTTCTGTCATGACAGCCCCAGACCACTCTTTTTTTTTTTTTTTAAGATTTATTTATTTTATGTATATGAGTACACTGTAGCTATCTTCAGACACTCCAGAAGAGGGCATCCGATCCCATTACAGATGGTTGTGAGCCACCATATGGTTGGTTGCTGAGAATTGAACTCAGGATTTGTTGAAGAGCAGTCAGTGCTCTTAACCGCTGAGCCATCTCTCCAGCCTCCAGACCACTCTTCTAATCCAGCCTTTGTCTTGTCATGCTAAACTGCACAGTAGCAGCTGGTGTCTTCCTACACCAGGCCTTGAGAGACCCACACCAATGCCTTACTTGGCTTATTAGACAGATTCTCGAAAGTTTCTAAGTACCAGCCTGTACTATTGCTCCTACAGATAATCAGAAAAATAAGCAAGACACAGTTCTTTGCTCTACATAAGAACAAAGAGACAGGCAAGTCAAAGTAATAAGTGACTGTAAAAACAAAGGTGGCCATGGCAGTACAAACCCATCACCCCAACTCTTAGGAGAACTGGAAGTGTAAGGCTAGGCCAGCATGAGCTTCACAACCATATCTTGAAGGAGGAGATGGGGAGAGAAGGGGGAGGAATGGAATGGGGAAGAGGAAGCAGCCTTTACCAAAGCCCCACTGGGGCCAGTCCCAGCCCTCACATGGTTCTGCTTGGGAAGGAGGACACTTCATGACACGCACCCTACTCCTCCATTCTGTTGATTCATGCTTACTATGTAATTCAAGGCCAGCCTAGCCTCATCCACACCATAAGCCTGTGTCCTGTTTGACCACAGAACCCACCATGCTAGCCCCACCTTGGCCAGGCCGGGCTTCTATTCTAGGCTCTAAACCAACCAGGCACCCATCACCTAATGTCCTGTAACAGGGGACCAGACTGCATCTGTGTCCCGGTTTCCCTCCTGTTTGGTCCACAGTGGCTCTCTAGTTGACAGTGTTGACACTGCTGAAGAGAATTGTGTGGGTAGAAGGGAGGGCCACCCATCTGGGTGCCCTGGGTGGCCAAGGTTCCCAGATAGCCTTATGTCTGCAGGGAGCTCCAGGCAAGTCTGCCAGCAGGGTGGCCAGCAGGGTGGCCAGCAGGGGGCCTGTGGGTATCGACTGTTCCTGCTGATTCTCACAAGAGGAAAACATGGCTCTATGCTCCTCTGATAAAAAACCACCTGCTCCATGTGGCAGACTCATTTGAAGGGAAGGTGAGGCTCACCCAAGGCCCTGTCTCACAGCACCCACGAGGACAGAGAGGTGCTCCTCAGGAGAAAGAGCCTTCCTCTAACTGTAAATTATTTCAAAGTGGCATATACAGTTCACTGTGTTTCAAAATTGAAACAAAAAGCCTCTCCCACAATGATAGCTGTTTTATAACTAAATCCCACTGTTTCCCAGCTCCCTCCAGACCTACTTACTTTAAATCAGAAAAATAATACTGTTTCCCAACATATCCTTTATTGGGCAACCTGGGTTTGTACTGCATGCTGCTTCACACTCTGGGATTACTCCGGGACTGCGGGATGTGGAACAAATTAGGTCATACTGTACACCGCCATCTTTGAAAGATGTGATAAGAGCTGAAGCTTAAGAGAGGCTAAGCTTCATTGTTAGTTATCCAGGACCCTGTCCCTGTTGGTTGCTAAGAGCAATGGAGGGTAACCAGAGAAGCTGATCCCAGGGGAGGACCTGAAGAGATGACTCAGTTGCTAACATGCCTGCTGTGCACGTAGTGGGTACCTGAGTTTGTGTCCCTAGTGTACATGGAAAAGCCAGGCACAGGCACATCTGCAATCTCAGTGTGTGGGATAGTGGGCAGACAGGGGGATCTCTAGAGCTAATTGGCTGGCCACTCTAGCCAGACTGATGTGTTCCAGGGTCAATGGGAGGCCCCGCCTCAAAAAATAATGTGGAGATAGAAAAATACCTGACATCTGGCCTTGCACATGGGCATGTACACACACACACACACACACACACACACACACACACACACACGCCTAACCCCAAGGGAGACCCAGCACCTGCAGTTTATGGGTACAGGGATCCTCAAAGTGTTCTCCAAGACAGGATGTTCAGATTTTTTAAAGGTGAGGTGTGAGCTATAAGCTTAAAATAAGATGTTTTCTTGTATCTAGTCATTTCTTTGAATGAAAAACATGAAAACACACACCCAGGCTTAGACGGGGTAAACCTCACCTGAACCTGACCCTTGACCCTGCCTGGGGATGAGTAAACCACATCGTTTGATCCCACAAGTCACATGACCCAGGGCTACAGTAGGGGCCAGGAGTCTATTCCTGCCACGAGGTTTGCAAGCTTAAGGTATTTCCCGGGGAGGAAGCCAAAGGATTTTAGGAGAAGCAACTACTTTGTGCTTTAAATAGTACACAGACTTATGAATCACTGTCTCCACAGGTACAACAGAGTGATTCAGGGGCCGCCCAAGCCCAGTGCGCCGAAAGGATGTGTGGAGTCTACAAACCTTGCAAGAAGCTTCAAAGCAAGGCCATATTCTTCCTCCAATACTTTTCTTTTAATTGGGTATCAGTGTTTACCAGGTGTGAGATACAGCGCTACCTCATTCCAAGTACTCTGCAGGGACCTTCCTGGCTCCACAGCTTTCATCTTGTGTTTAAACTTGAGGGAGTCTTTCCCTGACACATGAGATAAAGGTTGGGAACTAAGCAGTTCAGGATGTCTCTGTCATTAATCACTCCCCACAGATATTTTCCCCTCTGGCCTTTAGGCATTATCTCAACCTAGGGGGAACTTGAAACTGCCATTAGAGGCATGGACATAAAACTGAGGACCCAAAGAACACTTGAGAGACATGACTCACACACAACACACACACACACACACATTATAACAGGATGGGTGTGTCTCCCTCAATAAGCCTTTACAGAGCCTAGAGTTCAAAACAAGGGTCATCTCATCCATTGATATGTTAGCATCTTTTCCACTAAAATCAAGTAACTTATTACATATGTGATCCTACAAGACATCTTTGTCTTTGTTAGGGTTACTACTGATTCAACAAAAACACCATGACCAAAAGCAAGTTGGGAAGAAAAGGGTTTATTTGGCATACACTTCCACATTGCTGTTTATCATTGGAGGAAGTCAGGACAGGAACTCAAGCAAGGGCAGGAACCTCAAGGCAGGAGCTGATGCACAGGCCATGGAGGGATGCTGCTTACTGGCTTGCTTTCCATGGCTTGCTCAGCCTGTTTTCTTACAGAATCCAGGACCACCAGCCTAGGAGTGGAACTATCCACCATGGCTGGGGAGCCCTCCTTCACCAATCACTAATAAGGAAAATTCCTTACATCTGATCTTATGGAGACATTTTCTGAATGTCTCCCTCCTTTCAGATGACTCTAGTTTGGGCCAAGTTGACACATAAAACCAGGCAGCACAGTCTCTAAACACCACCAGACAAGTAGATCACTATGGGTTTCAGAACAGCTGATGCCACATTCTGGGCTAATGATGCCCATTTTGATACAGATGGAATAGCCATCTTGAAAGAAAAATTTAGCTGGGCGGTAGTGGCACACACCTTTAATCCCAGCACTTGGGAGGCAGAGGCAGGCGGATTTCTGAGTTCGAGGCCAGCCTGGTCTACAGAGTGAGTTCCAGGACAGCCAGGGCTATACAGAGAAACCCTGTCTCAAAAACCAAAAAAAAAAAAAAGAAGAAAGAAAAATTTAGTGAAATAGAATTTAAACACGCACATTCATATAGCCTAGTATATACATAAACACATAATAAATATACATAAATACATATGTACATATACAAATATACATACATATATCAATATATGCATACATATAACATACATATATACATACATATATACATATACACATACACATATACATACATATATACACATACACATACACATACACATATACATATACATACACATACAGTAACTTGACTCATAATTGCCTCAAGCTGCAAACATGTCAAATATCCAACTTATTAAGGGAAAGCTAGATTGTGGCAGTGGCCATTGTGGTGGTTTAAAAATGCTTGACCCAGGAAGGGGCACTATTAGGAGTAGGCTTGTTTTTGTTGGAAGAAGTGTGTCACTTTGGGGGTGGACTCTGAGACCCTCCTCCTAGTTGCCTGGGAGCCAATCTTCTCCTTGATGCAATCAGAACAAGATGTAGGACTCTCAGCTCCTTCTCCAGCACCATGCCTGCCTGGACACTGCCATGCTTGATGATAATGGACTGAACCTTTGAACCTGTAAGCCAGCCCCAATTAAATATTGCCCTTTAAAGAGTTGCCTTGGTCATGGTGTCACCTCACAGCAACGGAAACCTAAGACAGCCATCAACAGGGATCCACTACTAACTCATGAGGACATGACCAAGTCTCAAAGGTAGAACAGTTAAGTAAAAGAAGCCAGGCATGAAAGATGACATACTGCTTGGTGTCGTTTATATGAAATTCTATAAAAGGCAGAACTATACTGATGGAGAACAGGTCCCTGACTGTTGAGTCTGGGAAAAAGAGTAGGATTGCAAAAATGGTCAGGGACCTTGTGTAGGGTGGTGGCATGCTGTGTGTCTCACTTGTTGCTGGTGGCTGCATGACAACATACATGTACAATATCCAGAATTCATAGTGTGTCCATTAAGTGATCTTCAGAAACCCACATCAACATATATGAACTCCCAAGGCAGAGAAGCTGACAAGCTGTGAGCATCTCCTCAGGGCATAAGACAACAGTGGAAAGCCCTCCAAAGGATGAGGGAGCCTCCGTATCTACAGCTTTTACATCCTCAGATTCAACCCACTGGAACATATTATAGTAAAAAAATCAATTAAAAATAGCAAAAAAAAAAAAAAAAAAATAGCAACACCACAATAAAATGTCCCACTAAACTGCAGTTAGCAGCTTGACGACATTTACATAGCATTTTGCTTCATATTAGGTATTTGTAAGTCAGAGGTGAGCTAAGGTCAACAAGAAGATAAGCAGAGGCTGTATGCAGACACTGTTTCACTCTACTTCCCCCGGATGCGGGGGCATGAGGTATGACAAGCTCACGCGATGAGCTATGGAGACTCGGCATTCCTGTAAGATATGCCAAGATCCCCTCTCTTCCTTGCTAGAAAACAAGCCATGACACTTCTACTTACTTAGAGGACAAACACTGAAGGTTGATTTGTTATTTTTCCAGATGTCGCACGTGCACAGAGCCTGGGAAAATTCTTGAGCAAGAGTGAGGGGCACCGCAGCTGATATGTGTAAGTCAGCAAACTGACCACAGGCTCTTCCCGCCACCCGGCTCACTGGAAAGGTGTTAGCAAACAGGAGAACCAACACTACCACAGAACATGCCAACAGTTGGTACCAATTTCTGTGAAATAACACAGACACTAGCGCTGAGTCTCTTGAAGCCAAACCCTTGAATAACACCAACAATACCACAGTGGCCCCCAAATTAAAGGTTACAGCCTCTAGTCTCGAAACGGCGGCCCTGGAACCCAGCCAGGATCCTCAGTCCCTGCTAAACACTGCCCCACATGCCCAATTTTGAAAGCCACAGAAGGTATTAGGCTTTTGTGATCAAACAGATGAGTTTATATGAAAGCAGAGGAGGGCAACCGAAGGTCAGACTTGGTGAAGTATATGCAGACTTTGGGTTCCCCAAGGATCCTTAGCCAGGGCCTGGCCCCAACTCCCTTCTTTCTTCCTACACTCTTTGCCATGTTGCTAGCCCCTTCCATGTACTGCTATTGCTTAACTCACCAGGACAAGAGCTGCGATGAACAGAAACTTGAACTAGATAATAAAGCATGCAGGGGTGCACAAGTTGCATGTGGCAGAGTCCAATCTGCATTTAGCCCTCACGCTCTCAACATTGTAGCTTTGAGGGAAGATTTTCTATTTCTCAAACTGCCTTGCGTTCCTCAGCTGCAGATATTATTGGTCCATGCACTGGTTTGCTGATGTTGATACTGTTGGAGTCTTGGTATGTAGCCCAGATTAGCCCCAAGACTCTTATTCTTCTCTTTCTCAGTGCTGGGATTATGGCAGGGTACCACCATCTTGACCCATGAAGCTCCAATGAGTGGTGGCTCATTGAAGTGCAGGCCTGTGGATGTAGGGGTGGAGAGCCCCAGGTCTAAAGGTCTGAGAATAAGTAGCCTTGAAGTACAGACTCAAGAGAAGATACACCTCAGTTCAGGAAGAGATTGTGCACCAGTCTTCCATCTGTTTTATTTGGACCCTGGGCAGACAGGGTGATTCCTATCCATGTTGTTGAAGGTAAATCCTCTTTACTCAGTTACAGACTCAAATGCTAATCTCATCCAGAAACCCTCACAACTACATCCAGATACAATGTCTGCCATCTATTTGGTCCTTCCTTAGCCCAGTCAAGGTGGCATATGACATTAATCATCTCAGGGGCTGGAGAGGCCCAGAGTTGAGAGGGCTTGCTCTTCTTGCAGAGGAGTTCAATTCCACAGACCCACAGCCACCTGTAGCTCCAGCTCCAGGGGATCCAACAACCTTTTGTGGCCTCCATAGGCATAGACATATATACATATACACACACTCATACACACACATTCACATGCATGTACGTACACAAAGACACATAAGTAAAACAATAAAATAAATTTTAGAAATAAACACATACAATGGAATACTATTTATCTGGGAGAAAACAGGAATATATAATACATAATACATAAAATGTGCCATCATAAAATGACCAGTACTCTATGATTTCCTTATATGGGGTGCTTGGAGTAGTCACGTTCCCAGAGACAGAGAGCAGGATGGTGGTCTTGGTGGCTGAAGGAATCTCCGGTGTTCACCAGAGAGTGTAATTGATACAGGGTTACAGTTCTGTATGCTGAATGTGAAGATACTTAGCAGTACTGAACTAAATACCTTCAAGTGGTAAAGGTGTCTAGGAATGGTGGCACAAGCTTGTAATTTGAGGGCTTTAGAGATTATAAACTCTAGTCCAGCCTGGCCTACACTACAGGGCCCTGTCTATAAATAAACAACACTGAGATGATGAGTTTCAGACTATTATGTATTTTACCACCATTACAATTTTTGTGCAAAGTTTCTGCATGTACTGAAACCTTTGTTGCCCATTGTTTGGCGGATTCCACTTTTTGTTTGGCTGAGATTTATCTTCAGCTACAGATCCATCTGGTGCCAATTTTATTAATGGTAGAATGAATTTCAAATAAATTTTCCTCTAGAGAAAGGACTAGCTCCGGCAAGATGCCAGGACAAGAGAAGCAAGCACACACACAACAGTGCAGAAGGAACTAAATCCTGCAGACGCGCTCTGTAGGTGATCTTGACACCAGGATTGGACCTGTGAGGGGAGGAAGTGGAGGAGACAGGCAGCCGTCAACCATGCTACAATTCACAACATGTATTATCACTGTCCTTCTGGAGTCTAAACGTTTCTTTCAATGAGTCAGGAAGGTTGACTGGTTGATGGATTTAAAAAAAAAAAAAAAAAGTCATAGGGCTTCCTTATATAGATTGTCCTCAGGAGACCTCTAGCTGAATGTTCCCTCCTCCCTAGCTAGCAGCTGCTTCTTAGCATGTGTGTTTACAGAAATACCAGTAGTTATTGCATGTTCCTTGCCATGTGATTAAGCATTGCCATAAAGCCCTGGCTAGATTAGAGAAAGATCTCCTTCTGAAACAACTGGAACCAAACTAGTGTCCATGACGGACAGTTTCTGCCACCTACTGGTCAATGATAGTATCACTTGCCAAATGCCTCTACCTGCCAACTAGAGATAGCTAGAAAATTCAATACACTACGTGGGCACACACACATACTCACTGAATCATATATTTTGGCATTATATCACAGAGCATACACTCAGATATTGGGTTAAGTAGAGTCTATCCCACTACTGCTGACAACTTTCATTTACATCATTGTCCATGTAGCAGTTGCCACATAGTATCTCCTTCAATTCTTAGAAACAATGTATGCGGTAAACGCCATTATTCTCACTTTGGAAGTGGGGAAACTGTGTTCTGATATGCCAAGGGATCAGAAGCATCATTAAAGATATATTGGAAAGAAGAACTACAATGAAATTACTATCTTGTCCTTCCATTTTTTACTTTAATTTGATATTTTATGTGTTTTTGCTTGATTTTCATCTGTTATCACATGCATACAATATCCAAGGAGTCCAAAAGATGGAGTCAGATCCCCTAGAACAGGAGTTACATATTGTTGTGAGCTGCCATGTGGGTGCTAGGAACTTAGGGAGAGCAGCCAGTGCTTTAATGCTGAGCCATCTCTCCTGCCCCTCCTCCATTTTTTCAAAGCAAACACACCATTGTAAAGATGTCTAGTGTGCTCTGAAGAATCTGGAAGATCCAGCTTAAGAGTCAGAGAGATGCTCAGCAGTTAAGAGCACTGGCTGCTCTTCCAGAGGATCTGGGTTCAGTTCCCAATACCCACATGGCAGCTTGCAACCATCTACAACCAATCTTACAACCATTGTCTGGAGTTCTAGACAATTCAATACCCTCACATAGACGTGCATGCAGGCAAAATACCAATGCACAAGAATAAAAATAAATAATTTTGTTTTGTTTTGTTTTTAAAAAAAAAAAAAGAAAGAAAGTCCTACAGCAAACAGCAGCTAATGCTTCCATCCAGGTTCACTATGACCAACAAGGTCACCCCTACAAGGTCACCACAACAAGGTCACCATGACAAGGTCATCCTGACAAGGTCACCCCGGCAAGATCATTACTTTCCAGACCTCCTACAGTAGGTGTAGCAGGTGGCTGCATCCTTGTTACCTACCTTACTGTGCATATCAACAAACATATGGCTATTTTTCCAAAACCCAAACCAAAACAAAACAAAAAACCTTATATCATGAAAATTTGCTACCACTGAAGATATTCATGCTCTGGAGCCCCTCACAGGCATTTGAGCAATTGTGTAAATATGCAAATATGTAAAATTTCCAAGTGTGACCAGGTGAGACAGGATTATACCCATGGAAATATATGGCCTGATTTAAAAAAAAAACAAAAAACAAACAAACAAAAAAAAACCCTGTTAGACCCACAGCTGAAATTTAGGGAAAGAATCATTTGTACTGGCAACCTCCTCAAAGACAGGCCCATCCCCCATCCCTTCAGAAGAACATTCTAGACACTGTGTCTTCTCATTTTCCTGCCTCTTTCTAGTGGGTCATGGATAATGATCAACAGCCCCACTTGTCTTTACTGAAGGGAAGGAATAAGGCCTGCAGTTTGAGTCCACTGTCTCTCCTTGGCATAATCAACAGTACACCTCCACCTAAAAACAAGGCAGCCTCCTGCTGCTGTGAGGTACAGGCTCCTCCTCTCCCCTCCCCTTCCCTCCCCTCCCCTCCCTCCCTCCTTCCCCTTCCCTCTCTTCCCTCCCCTCTTCCTCCTCCCCTCTCTTCTTATCTTCTCCTCACAGCATCAACTTGACTGGAACGGGAACCAAGGGTGCAGTCAGCCTGCAGAGTGGGACCCAGGTCTTCACAGGGGATATGGCCCTGTTGATTTATGAACTCCTAGAACTCAGAGTCTATGGTTGGGGATGGGGGAAGTGACAGATTCCCTATAGTAAAGATTTCAAAATAGTGTCCATGTCAATTTATTTAGCAATTGTATATCCATTAGTTCTTACTAGTGGCCATTTTCTTATTAGATGTCTATAGCTGAATCCTGAAGACTGCTGTTACTCTGGAGAGAACTGGGAAGAAGGTTTCTGGCCAAGGTTCAAGGCAGAAATGGGATGGAGATTCCATTTCCAGATACCATTCTCGTATTCACTGTGATGAATTAAAGGAATGAGTACCAGTCCATGAACACAGGAAATTGGAAGGTGGGACTAATAAAAGTTCTTAGACATAATGTCTACTCCTGCTTTGTCTCTCTCTCCTCCTCTCTCTTTCCCTCACTCCCTCCTTCTCTCTCCCTCTTCCCCTCCCTCACCACCTTCCCCTCCTTCTCTCCAATCCCTTCCCCCCTTCCATCCCTCCCCCTCTGTCCTAAGACCAACAGGAAACCATGAAGGCGGTTCACAAGGAGGATCAGACAGGGTGCTGTCTCCTTGGGCCCATTGCTCCAACACTTCTGCAAATTTGACCCGTGGCTTCCTCCTAAAACCCAGCCAGCTGTCCTAGTTTGCTCTCTGTTGCTGTGATAAAGACCATAGGTGAAAGCAACCTGGGGAGGTTTACTTCATCTTCCACATCCCTAGTCACAGTCCACCAAGGGAAGCCAGGGCAGGAGCTCGGGGCAGAAACCTGGAGACAAGAGCTGAGACAATGAGACAATGAACACTGCTCGACGGCTTGCTTCTCACAGCTTGCTCAGCTTGCTCTCCCAGGAATAGCAGTCCAGATGTGGCACCACAGAGCCCTCCAACATCAATCGTTAAGTGAGAAAATGTTTCATAGACTTGCCTATAGGCCAATGGAAGAATCTATCAGTGGCCATACCCATGTCCCAGATGACCCTGGCTTATATCAAGTTGACAAAAAAAAAAAAAAAAAAAAAAAAACAATGAGACAAAACAAAACCAACTAACCAGGACACCAAGGGAAATAAACGAACAATCTGTAGGCTCTACAGAGAGCAATGATGCCAGGAAATTTTACAAAGGTGATAAAACTACCCTGAGAAGCAGAGCAAGCCCAGCGAGAATATAAGGCTACACTCACCCCTGAGGTGCCTCTCTCAGCTCTCTCGGCAGAGACAGAGAGCTGAGAGGCACAGAGAGAGGGTGGCACGGGTGGAGTTAAACAAGCAAGGCAAAGGGAGACTTAAACATTCAGTGGCGTCACAGAGGCCGCAACATTCAGCACAGACATTTAGACCAAGATCGTCCACTAAAGACCTATGAGAAACCTCAGACTCAGCCACAGAAAAGCAGCTAGTCATTAACCAAGTGTACACTGAACACCTACTATGTGCCAGCCTTGTGGACTAACAACATAATATCTAAGTTGGCCTTGTTCTGTGCCCAACTGGCTCACACTCAAATGGAGGACGTGGAAAACACATGTGCAGCCATGCTATGAGCTGAGTATAATTGCTTTAGAAAGGAAGGATGAAGCAGAGCTGTCTGTCTGAGCCAGGGCACCTGGACAAGAGCAGCTGAGAAAGTATCTCTGGACAGATGATACTTAAGAGGAGCGTTATGTGGATATCAGCTTGCAAGGGGGTCTCAAGCAGAGGTGAAAGTCCTTGGGAAGCCCTGAATGTAAGACTTAGATCCTTGACCACTGGTCAAGGTGAGAAGCAGAAAGGGGCTGGCTTGTCCTTCTCTATGAAAAACATCACACTAGCATCAAGCAATGGGAGCCCATTGAAGACACAGTCAGATCTATCTCTTACAAACCACTCAGCTTCAGGTTGGACAGCCCTTGACAGAATGATAGAGTGAGCATGAGAAAGCAAAGGAGACAAGTGTGAATTTTTCTTTGGTCATCTAGGGAAAGACATGAGGCTTCGGTTTTGGAAAGTCGAGGTGAACAGGTTGAAGGAGTTAGAACCAAGGGAAGCTGCTGATGGGTTGTCAATGAGGAGACAGAGTGGAACAATGTCAGGATCCCTTGTAGGATGGTGGATCCCTGTGTTCTCAAGGCAGCCAGCACTACAATGGCAGAGGTATGACTCCTGGAGTCATGTGAACCCAGACAGAGCCAGGGCCTATTCTTGCTCTTTTATAGCAGCTTTCTCTCAGAGGAACTAGCAATCCCTTGAGAATGATATCAACTCATTCCAAAAGCACCTTTCCCGATGAACCATCTCTTAAGGGTACCACAACCTCTTAGCAGTACCGTGACAGGGATCAAGTCTCCAACACATGAAACTTTAGGGGATACACTCAAACCACCTCTGAGCCATAGCAGGCAGCCAGGAATTTTGGGTAATCAATCACATTTAAAGGCTCTAAAGCAAAGATGCTAAAGGGTCACAAATGACAGAACCATGAAATGTCCTTAGGGGGATATCACAGGCTTAACAGGGATCTTGCTGGGCACCAGGCTGACAAAATGGGTAACAACATCAGAAATAACCTGAGTAGTTAAGTAGTTAAAGCCAAATAGTGACTTGTGCCTTCAAGATCTGTATACCATCCAATATTCATGTCTCATACTGTGTAAGTGTGACAACAAACACAAATCTTGCCGCTGGGGACTTCCCTCAGGTTTCAGGAGGAATCCTTCCTTCCCAAGATGTCTCCCTTCTGTAGTAGAATGGTCCCTTCACAGCACTGTGAATTGTGGGTGTTTACACACTGGTTGCTAACAAAGATATCTGCCATTGAGGATTTTATATTCCAGACATACAGATGCATGTGAACAATAAGGGTACTGGATGGAATCGTGAAGGATGAAAGACACATAGAGTAGTGAGGATAAGAAGTGCCAGTCAAAGAGGGGAGGAAGCCGCAATCCAGCTGTGCATGGGGTGGTCGGGAATGATGTCACCGCAGATGTGGTCCTGCCTTAGGCCTACTCACAGCCCTTGTAATTTGCTTCACGGAGCCCACCATATGGAAGTGACAGAAGGCAGGGTCCCATGAGTGTGTCTGAGAAGCAGGAGCTACAGAAGGATAACTCTTCTAAGCAGGGCCATGAACCCCAAAGCCATGGAAGCCAGACAGTCCATTGGCAGGACCTGGAAAAGCTTCCCACCTTCCCCAAGAGGGAAACCACTGAGCTCCATAAATACACATGAAAGAGAATAAATATAAACCTAACTTCATAGACTGTCCCTACAAATGCCACAGGTCATGTTCAAATGGGACATTGCACGTTCCTCTTTGCAAACACTCTCCCACATATGATGGTAGGTATTTGCAAAGTCTGTGTGAAGTAACCAAGCAACTGGTTCATTTATAGGAGACATAAGAAAGACTCCTGCCTATTAAACATATAAGATGGTAACATTTTCACAATCATAATACACTGTCTAATCACATACTCAAGCCCTCTGTCGTGGCCCTACAGTTGTCCTAGGATTTCTACACTGCAGCCAGGTGCTACAGTTGGGACACTGTCCCACTAGGGGGCACTCTAAGCCACCCTAAACATGTCCCACAGTCCCATCAGGACTTGACATGTTCTCATGGACCTTTGCAGACAACAAATAATCATGTTTTAGCCAGTCCTGACACGAGCCCAGGGTCAGTGGATAAGAAAATATGATTTTGTTGTGTTTGTGCAGGAACCAAGGATTCTTGAATTCATAATTTTTTTATACTTATGTCCCGGACAACAGTACACATGAAGTACTACTTCTTTCTCCCTTTCTCCAGGCTGCAAATCTCTTCTACCTAAATGAAAAAAACATTAATTTTTGGTCTTTTACACAAATTGATGATGAGCAAAGAAATAAGGCATAGCTACGTTCTGTCTGCTAGGTGGACATCCAGCCATACAGCCAGGGCCATCTATGTAAGCTATCATCATCATCATCATCATCATTATTAGAGTCTTTAAGGCCTGTTTGGAGAAGCCTCCATTTACCGAAGGCTCCCCTGCCCAGAGTTCTCTCTCCCCACTCCAATCTGCAGTGACATCTCAATTGGCACATGGTCTCTAGAGAGTCACAACTCCCATGCCAATGGTCCTTCTTCTATGTGCCAATACTCTTCTCTGTCAGTTGTTCCTCTTTCCATGTGCCAATGGCCCTCTCCATCAGTGATCCCCTTTGCACTGACATTCCTTCCTTCATGTGCCAATGGTCCTCTCTATGTGCCAATAGTCCATCCTCCATGTGTCAATGTTCAATGTTCACAATCACTCCTCCCTGTGCAATGAACCAGGCCTCTGAGTGACTAGTGACTCCCTCAACACACACACACACACACACACACACACACACACACACAACACACTGGATGTCACTATGCTTTTCCTTTTCCATTCACTTACTTGTAACTCACTAGTGTCTTCATACTTAACCTTATATAGCCCTCATATAGCCTTGGATCAGGCTTTTCTTTCCAGTCTGGAGATCCTCACTGCATTTACATCATACTGTTTACTAACTAATAGGAGCCCTTGGAAACTCACCCTGCCTCTTTCAGATATCAGATTCACCGTCAGGCTAACCTGTAAAAAGTTGCAGACCCACATGCTTTGGGGGTGTGGGAGGCTGTTGTATTCACAGCCTCTACTTCCTCTCCATACCAGGCAGACAGCAGCATTCTAGAAAAGTTGTGGGGCCACAAGATCAGTCTTAGCATTGGGCCCTTACAGAGCCTCACCTCACCTCCTACCCCAAGCTTTAGCTCCGGGATCCACACACAGGTCTTGTCTCCAGGTGGCCAGGCCTGTAGTAGGACTTCAGGCATGTGCCACCAAGCCCACCTCACAACTAGAGACAAAGGCTTTTACAAGCAAAGAGAACTCTGTCAAAACTTATGCTGGTGCAAGAGCAATTCCACAGTGAAAAACTAAATCAACCCATGCCTCTCAGATCTACGTGAGCCACTTACAATTAATGCCTATCGGGTTGTGGACTTAGTGGTAAGCTTCAAAATTTTATAAAGCACACATATAATTCCTTAGAACTAAATACAGACACATAAAGGAGAAATCTTTGGAAGCTGGGAGTAGGTGGAGTTCTCAGCACACTTGAAACAAGGCAAAACATAAAAATAATTTTCATTTCATGAAATTTACAACTTTAGCTTTGTGAAAGACCTTTATGGGGAAGATATAGACATGCTCTGGGCCAAGGGGAAAGACTGGCAAATTACATAACTGACAAAGGATTTGTATCCAGATTGTAGGAAGGGTGCAAAGGGGGCTGGGAGATGCGTCTGTTAAAAAGAAAAGGCACTTATTTCATGAGCACAAAGACAAGATTGTGGTTCTCTGGCTCTCACGTAAAAAGCAAGGCCTGGTGGCCAGCATCTGAAGCCCGCATCAAAGAGAGGAGACAGGCAGATCCAAGGGCTGACAAGCCTACCTGCCTAGCCAAGACAGAAATCTTGGCTTCTTTGTCAAAACTTAAGTGTCCATAGGTGTCGGGTTTATTTCTGGGTCTTCAATTCAATTTCATTGATCAATCTGTCTGTTTCTATACCAATGCCATGCAGGTTTTGTTTGTTTGTTTGTTTGTTTGTTTGTTTTTTGTTTTTTATCTATTGCTCTGTAGTAGAGCTGGAGATCAGGGATTGTAATTCCTCTAGAAGTTCTTTTATTATTCAGGATTGTTTTAGCTATCCTAAGGTTTTTGGTTTTCCATATGAAGTTGGGAATTCCTAACGTGTTTCATTTACACAATGGAATACTATGCAGCTATTAAAAACAAGGACATCATGAATTTTGCAGGCAAATGGATGGAATGAATATCATCCTGAGTGAGGTAACCTAGACCCAAAAGGACATGCATGAATATACTCACTTAGAAGTAGATATTGGTCATAAAATATAGGCTACCCGTGATACACTCCACAGACCCAAAGAAGCTAAACAAGAAGGAAGGTCCAAGTGTGGATGCTTGAATCTCACTTAGCAGAGGGAAAATAAAATGGTCATAGGAAGCAGAAGGAGGGAAGGAATTGGGTGGGAGTGGGAATGGGGAAGGGAATGGGGAGGCAGGATCAGGAATGAGGAGAGACAGGAGAGAGGGCCATGAGAATAAATAGAAATCTGCAGCTGCTGGGAGTGGGGAGCATTGCAGGGGTGGAGGGAATTTCTAGGACATGCCAGAGACACACAGCCAGACAATTCATGGAGGTCGGAGACTCTTACAGAAGAATTGGGGGAAGGATTAAAGACCCCAAAGGGATTAGGAACTCCGCAGGAAGACCAACAGAGCCAACTAATCTGGACCCTTGGGGCTCTCAGAGACTATGCTACCAACCAAAGAGCATACATGAGTGGACCAAGACCCCTTGGCACATATGTAAGCAGCTCAGTCTTCATGTGGGTCCTCCAACAAACGGGTGCTGTCCCTAAAGCTGTTGCCTGTCTGTGGAATCCATCCCCTATAGGGCTGCCTTGTCTGGCCTCAGTGGAAGAGGATGCACCTAACCCTCTTGGGACTTGATGTGCCAGGGTAAGGGGATGGGGGGCATCCTGTCAGAGGAGAAGGGAAGGGGGCTGAGGAAGGGACTCATGTGAGGGAGAGATTGGAATGAGGGGGACAGCGACTGGGATATAAAATTAATTAATTAATTAATGGAAAAGACAAAAAGAACCCTGGACTCCTCCAGATGCCTCTGGCCATACTCTCCCTCAGATCTAGAATTAAAACATCCCACTCACCATACCTTGGAGCGGTCATGTCCTCACTTTATACACAGATGAGATTAATGTTGCCAGGGATATCGAAGAAACAGAATCCTTCAAGAACCATGATGGTGCCTTGTAATAGAATTGTGTACACCTTAATAGAGATCACAAAACACACACAAGACATACAGCTACACAGAACGAAATACAGACACATAAACACGAGCTTGTCAATATGAAAAACCCAAGTAAAGTTGGTGACTTCCACCAAGCCCCACCTCCCTGGGGCATGAACTGGTTATGTAAGTTGTTCTCATGAGGAGATAATTTGGAGAAAGTGATGTACAATCAATCTCTAGGTATAGGTTATGAAGCTGCATACCAATCTTAGTATCATCATGATAGGAACAAAACCCAAATGAGACAACAAAGTAAACTGTGTGCACAGCTTTGTTCTATGGATGAGGGGGCAATGCTTAATTGTGTGTTTTGAATCTCCTCTTTCAGGAACACAGTCTCATTTGTATCTTTTTTTTTTTTTTTTTTTTTTTTTTTTTTGTAGAGACAGTTTATTAAGAGTTGGAGTTAGGAGGCCAGCAGGACAGCTTCGTGGGTAAAAGTCACCTGTGGCCAAGTCTGATGAATGGAGTTCATTCCCTGGACCCTCACAGAGAAAAGAAAGAACCAATGTCTACAAATTGTACTCTGACTTCTACATGTGTACCATGCAATTCATGTAGGTGAATGTGTATACACCCGTGCACACATGTACTCTCTCTAAATAATAAATATAATAATTAACACAAGGAGTTAATGTTAGGTTGGTAGATAGGAATTAGCAGCCTTGAATGCCATTTGAGGATAGACTTCCCCTTATGCTTGGCTTTGGCTCCCACCTTCCATTTTCTTGGTAAGAATTGACAATGATTGCCCCTTCCTTAGGTTTTTACTTATTTATTTATTTATTTAAATCACATCATAATTTACTTATTCACACAGTGGTTATAAACACAAAAAGGCAGGATGTGGGGAAGGAAATGACACCGGAGCATAGGTGTTCAGGGGAGTACAGATACCTTTCAGAACAGGGTATCAGCTGGGTAAAGGTTCAGGGGACAGGTCACTCTCATTTGTATTCTTAAACAGTCTGATTAGGCACATGGTTATCAGTGGGACAAGAGAAGATCACTTGATTGTCCAGAGGAGACAGACATCCATCTTTTTTTACCCTGGATGCCCATGGCCTGTTCCTCGGGCGGATTTCTTTAACAGACCAGAGAGCAGGTTCTGATGGAATGGTGTGATGTCAACAGGACCTTCAGAATGTTTGAGCTCACTTAGCTACCATCGCCGCCCTCCTCACAGTTGTGAGACTGAGCTCTGGGTAAGCGCTGAGTAAGCCTGGAAGGCCTAGATCTTGAGAGAGCAGAGCAGGTGTTCACACGGGTGAGTGTCACCCACTGTTGTGCTAGACTGAGTGCCAGGTGCTGAGTTGTATTCCTTCAGAGAGTGTTGGGGCGTGTCAGGGATCCCCTGGGAGTCTTGGGATGGACAGCTGGTGATATAGTGGGAACGGAAGCAAGTTTAGGATTAAGGGAAACAGAACAGGAAGTAATGTGAGCAAAAAGGGCAAAGAGTGAAATCAAGGAGGTCAGTCAAGAGGAATCTTGTCCACCAGTGACTGCCCTTGAGAAGGAGCCACAAGGAGGATGGTGTGGGCCACATGGGTTGTATTTTTAAGAAGATTCGATTACCTGTGAATTTATAATGGTTCATAGAGATATGTAAAGAGGTGATAGCAAAGAAATCTGGTGTGTAAAAGCATCCAACATGATCCTACTGGAAACATGACTGACAATAGCCATTCTTCCCATTGGCAAATCCACAGTGGCCTAGCCACGGCCAGGGGCACAACCTACACAAGTCCACCTTCTCATGTGTAAGGCAGGTGAATTACAGTCCTTACTCATAGATTATAAGGAGTACGTGAGGCCTTCTTTATGCACAGATTAAATTCTAGTTTCATAATGAATCAAAAATGGGGGCTGGAGAGAGGATGGGGGCTCAGCGGTTAAGAGCACTGGCTGCTCTTTCAGAGGTCCTGAGTTCAATTCCCAGCACTCACATAGTGGCTCACAACCATCTGTAATAGGGATCTGATGCCCTCTTCTGGCACACAAACATACATGCAGATAGAGCACTCATACATAAAATAAATATTTTTTAAAAATTAAAAAAGAATCAGAAATGATGGTGTAGAGCCCATGGTGAAGTACTTCCTCAGTATGTGTGAAATCCTACATTCAAGTCCCATCACCTCAAAAAAAAAAGAAAAGAAAAGAAACTTTCAGCTACCATTAATTAACCACTATTGCAACTTTTTATTATTCTTTTGTTTAGAAAGAGAAAGTTACACAGAGATAGCCTGGGGTAGGAATCAGGCGGGCTGCTTCCTTGGTTGGAAAACCCAAGACAACAGGATTCCATTATGTCCACGCCAGTTGCCTCAGACAACACATCAAAGCTTCAGAAGCCAACAAAAGGTCAAAGGAGAAAAATGCCTGTGAGAGCAACAATAGGTGTGTGTGACCCTTGGTGCTTTCACCCTGGTCCCCAGAGGAATGCAGGGTGGAACAGCATCAGCCCCTTCCTCTTCCCCAACTATTCTGAGTCACGTTCTGCAGGGGCACGATCAGGAGTGTCCTGCTGAGCCAGGAGGTCACTTCTTGTTCATTTTTTGTAGCTGGGACAGACAAAAGATCAGAGATGTCACCTGTTTCCCCAAAGGTGTCCTGCAAACAGAATGATTCAGGGAAACCGGTGCCAGGGGATAATGTTTGCTTGGCAAAAAAAGGTACGTAGGAACTCAGTTCGGAGCCACCTTTGTAGATAAGTGGATACCACCAGGCTGGCGGAAGCGTTCCTATTGCTGTCTTCAGGTGTTACATGTAAATTCATCAATGTGCTTGAGATGGCCCAGCATCGGCCAAGCAGGTCCATCTCATGGTTTCGGGCTCTTCTGTTCCTGCAGCTCCACAGGTCAGCAGCATTCTGGCTTCCAGTGATGCCTCTGAAGGGGATGTCCCTGAGCAGAGATCCAAGAGGAAGAGGGGCCAAAGAAAACGTAAACTGGAGAATATCAAGACCGGTATGTGTCTGCCCTTGACATTCTTGTCCAAGTATGAATGCAGCTTGAAACAGCATACGCCTATGCCTAGTCCTTCCCTCTTCCCAAACTATCCTAAATTAAGTCCTACAGGGCCACAGGAAGGGATGTCCTGGTGATTAGGACATCAATTTTATTCTTCACTTTTGTAGCTATGGTAGATGAAAGATCAACAAATTCATTTGTCTCTATGGAGGTGTCTTGCAGGCAGAATGATCCAGGGAGAGAGGCACCAGAGAACAGCTGGAGCTTGACAAAGAATATTTCACTGTAACTCAGTGTCTAGTCTCCTTTGTAGATAAGTGAAAGCCACTCCTCCCAGATGTCTCCATATGTCACATGGAATTCTGAGAAGGGAAGAACCTAACCATGTCCAGGTTGTCTCTCTTGTGGTCATGTGAGATCTCTTCCTGCAGATCCAGAAGGCTGTATAAGTCTTGCTGCCGGTGATGCCTCTGCAGGGGATGTCCCTGTGCAGCGAACCAAAAGGAAGAGGGTCCACAAGACAAAGACACTTGTAGATGTCAACACAGGTATATATCCATTCTTGTCCCTGTATGAAGAGCCAGTCACAGCCAAGTTACTACCGGTCATTTAGTCCTCTTTAGTAACAAATTCCTGAGCAATGGTCAGGAAGTTGCCAGTGTTCCCAGCATGGCCACATCCATGGTTACTCGAAGCTTTTGTTCCCACAGCTACCCAAGAGAGTAGCATGAGGATCTCCAGCACAGCTACCCCTGAAGCTGCCCCTGGAGCCGCCTCAGAGCTCAAGTTCCCCAGGAGGAAGAGGAAGAAGTGCATATGGACTGTGGACCGGATGGAGGGGACAAAACTCATAATGAACAAGAGGAGAAGACCCAGCTACCGCCCTGAGGACCTGGAAGCCTTCTACCGACTTCTGGGTGGGTTCTCCAAACTGAGGAGCAGATACTTGGGGCCAACTCTCAAAACTGAGAATTGAGTGTAGGGAGCAATAGTTCCAACCTACCCAGAGTCATCCCCAGAGTACTCCCCAGAGTGCTCCCCAGAGTGCTCATGGGCCTCCAGGTAACAGGGATGAAGGATTCCAGGATTATGTGGGGTTTGTTTTCTTTCTGTGACAAATTCTTAGAGAGAAGAAAACAGGAAATGTTACTGCTCTGGCTTTTGGGATGCTCTAGCCCCCATACATTTACAAAATAAAGTTGCTATCAGCTCTTGTTAGTGTCATAGGAGAGGTTCAAAAGGCCACAGCACCTAGAAGTGGGCAAGGACAATGACAGGAGAGCTCTATGAAACCAGAAAGGCACAGAAAGTCTCTCCAAGGTGCTATCAGGCCATGGATCTGGGATCAGGTGTGGCGGGTTGGGAACAACATCCAGGTATACTACCTGGTAGAGCATCTACCAGCCATAGTCAGTTATTTATGCATTTTTAAATGAATTAAAGCATATCCATTCGGCTCCTCAGCCTCCTCCACTGCATTCCAGTGTTTAATACCTACATGTGTCTCTAAGGAGTCATGTTGGATGGCAGAAGAATGGAATGTTTTAACCACTTGAGAATGCTCCATCAGACAGCGCCCTTCTGAGGGTCAGGGAAATTACAGAAGATACACACTGTACAAGTGCTATTTGCCTGGGCAACTGGTGAAGGACTCACAGGACACTGCAAGCATAGGTCTTCACCAGAAAAGGGTGCCTTCAGGAAGGAGCTCTAAGCAGAGGTGAGCTCCTATGGAGCAGGCAAAGTTGGTCACTGTCTCAGGGAGAGAGACCACCCAGGGAAGAAGGGATGGAGGGAGGCTATAAGCATGGAGCTATGAACTCTCCTCACTGCCCAAGGATTCAGTCATCACATAGGCAGGCGATGGCACAGTTCCAATACTGTGGTGAATGGACAGGCTGTCCATTCCTAGAGATCTAAGGCCATACCCGAGTTGTTGCAGTAAAATTTAATATTGAGAGCTATGTTAAATCCCTTCAGTGAGGAAAAGTATCAAATGTCATCACTGACCAAACAACAGAATTCAACATGCAAAAACAACAGGAGTGTGTCAATGACAGGAATAAACTATGCTTTTGATATGAAGGTTATAACCTTAAGAGAGGTCCTGATTCCTCTAAGGAGCCAGCTCAGGGGAAGAGGTCTAGAGGCCACAGACTGTTCCTGAAACGTCCGTCCCCTGGGAAGAGGGACCCCACAATCACACACTTGGCCCACCAGATGGGAGCTCCAAGTCCCTCTCATTCTTGCTTTTTTTTTTTTTTTTTTCAGAGGATCCTGTGGTCCAGAACTTCTTAGCAGCAGACATCTTCTTCAGGGTGACCGACAAGGTACCTGTAGCCTTAGACACAGTCATAGCCCTTAAAGGACAGGCAGATAATATAGATGGAGGGAGCCCAGGATAATCCAAGTCTGTTGCCCATTGCTATTATACTCCCCCAATTCCTTCCTGGTTTTCCAATCAGCTCATATCCACAAAGCAAGTGTATTCCAGTCCGTCATTCTGTGATTCATTGGGTATGGCAATTGGATGCAGAAGGTTCAGGCCCCATTTTTGTCTTGTCCTCTTGTCTACCACCTGCCTCCTCTCACCAGCTCTCTCTCCCTACAGTACCTGCTGTCCATGGTGGTGGAGTACTTTGGTCGAGTTGGGCTTCCTGGACATCTCTACAACAGGATCCACTTCTTCCTGGCCCTGTGAGCATCTCCTGGGGACCAGTTCTCAATCTGTCCTTATCCCAACTCACACAGCTTCCATCACTCCATCAGGACTGAGTGGTGACCCTCCAACCAGAGTAGTTGAAACGTTCGAGGGACCAGGTAGGGGAGGAAGGAGAGGGTCCTGAAAGTTGAGAAGTTGAAGGAAGTTGAGAAGGAAGAAGTTCCTGGGAAACAAAGTTTGCTTTTCCTGAGCTGAGAAGTAAATGGGCTCTGTGTTCAGGATGCCCGGGGGATGGTGTAGACCAAGGTCCACCTGCACAGACTGCCTCCATACCCTCTCTCTCAACTACATGCTCCCACCAGTTCTGCCTGAGTCCAACTGTCACAGTTAGGGATATGCACTTCCCCC